>CM077186.1:9333640-10533640 GCA_039654105.1 Coreius guichenoti | reverse complement strand
TGTGAATTTTTTTAATAAAATATCAAAAGGATAAACAATGCAGATTTATTTTTTACAGCCATATTTGATCATATTTACCAGGAGTGCCAATAATTCTGACCACAACTGTACAGTTGGTAAAATGATAAATTTGGTATTACAATGGGGATGGAAATGAACAGGCTTGGACTTGGTGCTGGTAACACAATGCAGAGGACAATGGTAACACCAGAATAAAAATATTCATGATTCTGAATCTGAAAATACAGAATTATTTTAAAAAGAATATGCTTGCACTCTGTCACTGACTAGATATATTTAAAATAATGTAGGCCACTTTTTACTGGTATCATAAGACATTTGGCATTATCATAAATATTCCACCATTGGATTATTATATATTATATTCAACATTATATATAGTAGTTTAATGTAGTACTGACACTAAAACTCTGTAAACTTAATTTTTTTCTCACACAGTAATTTTATTTTGGGTGGACTATACACAATACAGATTGTCACTATCCAAGATACATATTGTTGCATTTTTATATTGCGATATATTGTGACATATTGTTACACCCCTAACTTTTAAGTGACTTTTTCTTTCAGTAATAATTTATCAAATCAAATCAAATCAAATCACCTTTATTTATTCAAAGCAGCTTCACAGTGGTAACAGGAAAATAATGCAACAGAATTTGATTCGGCTGTACAGCCGCTCTGGTGAAAACGGTGATGTCATCCAGCTCATTTCAATTATCATATAGTGTCAATGCGGGCAGATCAGTAATATAGTTGAAGTTTAAGTGTCCCCAACTGAGCAAGCCAAAAGCCAAAGGCGACGGTGGCAAGGAACCAAAACTCCTTCAGGGCCAGAATGGAGAAAAAAAACCTTGAGAGAAACCAGGCTCAGTCGAACAAATAGTGTATGATTATGATTCTGGCAACATTACAGGTCAGAAGTCATATTAGATCAATAGATATTCGTAGGATTATTCGAAAGATTGGAGTCGTCACGCCGGGGACAGGTTTAATGAGGATGTCGTGTCAATGCAGCATTTACAGGGGGGAGTTTAATTGACACGGTCTCTGCAGACATTTCAGGGATGTCTTGGTCATGTCCAGGTGCAGGTCCACCATCTGGTCCGGATACGGCCCGGATCCGGCCGACTGCAGTAAACCTCGGGATAAACAGAGAGACTAACATTAGTGTATATGCCATTCTTCTTATGATGTAACAAGTACATCAGGTGTTATGGGAAGTGTTCCCGGATCCGGCTGACCTAGTTAATGTAGCCTAAAACAATCATTTAACTGATTTGAATAATATAAATTAAAAATGTTTTATGTGTATGCCATAGTAAAGAGATGTGTTTTTAGTCTAGATTTAAACTGACAGAGTGTGTCTGCTTCCCGAACAATGCTAGGAAGACTGTTCCAGAGTTTAGGTGCTAAATAGGAAAAGGATCGACCGCCTGCAGTTGATTTTGATATTCTAGGTATTATCAACTGGCCAGAATTTTGAGACCGCAATAGACGTGAGGGAGTATAATGCGTTAAGAGCTCGCTCAAGGAGCTAAACCATTTAGTGCTTTGTAAGTAATTAGCAAGATTTTAAAATGTATACGATGTTTAATAGGGAGCCAATGCGGTGTTGCCAGAACCGGGCTAATATGGTCATACTTCCTGGTTCTAGTAAGAACTTGAGCTGCTGCGTTTTGGACCAGCTGCAGTTTGTTTATTAAGCGAGCAGGGCAACCACCCAGTAGAGCATTACAATAATCTAGCCTTGAGGTCATGAATGCATGAACTGTTCAGCATTTTGCCTTGAAAGCATGTGCCGTAATTTAGATATATTTTTAAGATGGTAGAATGCAGTTTTACAGATGCTAGAAACGTGGCTTTCAAATGAGAGATTGGTATCAAAGAGCACACTCAGGTTCCTAACTGACGACGAGGACTTGACAGAGCAGCCATCAAGTGTTAGACAGTATTCTAGGTTACTACTTGTGGAGTTTTTTTGTCCAGTGATTAAAAATTCAGTTTTTTTCTGAATTAAGTTGCAGGAAATTACTAGTCATCTAATTTTTTATATCAGCTATGCATTCCGTTAATCTTGCGAATTGGTAAGTTTCGTCAGTGCGTGAAGAAATATAGAGCTGAGTATCGTCAGCATAACAATGAAAACTAACGCCATGCTTCCTAATAATATCTCCCAGTGGTAGCATGTACAGGGTGAAAAGCAACGGTCCTAGCACTGAGCCCTGCGGTACTCCATACTGAACTTGTGATCGGTGTGACATCTCTTCATTTACTGCTACAAACTGATAACGGTCAGATAAGTATGATTTAAACCATGCCAATGAAATTCCACTAATGCCAACATGATTTTCGAGTCTATTCAAAAGAATGTTGTGGTCGATAGTATCGAATGCAGCGCTAAGATCGAGTAACACTAATAGAGATATACAACCACGATTGGATGATGAGTAAATCATTTGTAACTCTAATGAGAGCAGTCTCAGTACTATGATACGGTGTAAATCCTGACTGGAAATCCTCATAGATACCATTTCTTTCTAAAAAGGAGCATAACTGTGAGGACACTGCCTTTTCTAGTATTTTTGACAGAAAGTGTATTTGAGATTGGCCTGTAATTGACTAATTCTGTAGGATCAAGTTGCGTTTTTTTAATAAGTGGTTTAATAATAGCCAACTTAGAAGTTTTCAGTACATATCCTAATATCAAGGATGAATTAATGATATTAAGAAGAGGATCTATGACCTCTGGAAGCATCTCTTTTAGTAGTTTAGTCGGTATAGGGTCGAGCATACATGTTGATTTTGATGATTTAACGAGTTTAGCCAATTCTTCTTCTCCTATAGCAGTGAATGAGTGTAATTTTTCCTCAGTGACACTACAATGGACTGTCTGATGTGATACTGTAGTAGACGGCTGCATGGTTATAATTTTTTTCCTAATATTATCAATCTTACAAGTAAAGAAGTTCATAAAGTCATTACTGCTGTGCTGTTTACAAACATCAGAAGTTGAAGCTTTATCTTTGGTTAATTTAGCCACTGTATCGAATAAATACCTAGGGTTGTGTTTGTTTTCTTCTAAGAGAGTCGAGAAATAAGCAGATCTAGCAGTTTTTACGGCCTTTCTGTATGCAATCATGCTCTCTTTCCACGAAATGCGAAAAACTTCAAGTTTTGTTTACTTCCAGCTGCGCTCCATTTTTCTGGCTGCTGTTTTAAGCGCCCGGGTGTTGTACCACGGCGTTGGACTATTTTCTTTAATCTTCTTTAAGCGCCGGGGAGCAACTGTGTCTAAAGTGCTGGAAAAGAGAGAGTCAATAGTTTCTGTTGCAACATCAAATTCCTCTAGGCTATCTGGGATGCTGAGGAGATGAAACTGATGAGGAAGATTATTTACAAAGCAATCTTTAGTCGCAGCAGTGATAGTCCTGCCATATTTGAAGAGAGGGGATGGCTTTGCAGCCTTTGCTAAATTAAGTGTACATGATACTAGGTAATGATCTGAGATGTCATCGCTCTGCTGCAGAATTTTAACGGTATCAACATTTATTCCATGTGACAATATTAGGTCTAAAGTATGATTACGGCGATGAGTGGGTCCTGACACGTGTTGCCTTACTCCAATAGAGTTTAGAATGTCTCTAAATGCCAATCCCAATGCGTCTTTTTCATTGTCTACATGGATATTAAAATCACCAACAATTAGTACTTTATCTGCAGCCAGTACTAACTCTGATAGAAAATCAGCAAATTCTCTGGTAAAGTCTGTATGGTGCCCTGGTGGCCTGTATACAGTACCCAACATAAATGTCAAACGGGATTTATCAATTTCACTACATAACGTTACATAAAGTACCAAAACTTCAAAGGAATTATATTTGAAACTAGACTTCTGAGTAATACCGAAGATATTATTATAAATTACAGCAACACCTCCCCCTTTACCTTTCAGACGTGGCTCGTGTTTATAACAATAATCTTGGGGGGTGGACTCATTTAAAGTAATGTAATCGTCAGGTTTTAGCCAGGTTTCTGTCAAACACAGCACATCTAGGTTATGATCTGTAATCATATCATTAACAATAAGCGCTTTTGAGGAAAGGGATCGAATATTCAGCAGCCCGAGCTTTATCATTTGATCATCTGTATTATATCTGTTGTTTATTTGTTGGACATCAATTAAATTTTTACCGTTTGATGGTTTTTTGTATTTACTAATTCGTGGAACAGACTCAGTCTCTATGTGATAATATCTAGGTGAAAGAGTCTCTATGTGCTGGGATTTATCTGACTTCTTATCTGCAAGAACAGTTTTTTTTAATAATATACTTTTAAAATTTGTATTTGCCTACAAGTGCATATTAAATATATTATTTGTGAAATTGCATTAAACCCTCGTGGAATCAATGGTGTGTTGTTTATCAAATTTAATAACATTTTCTGAAGTGGACGTTTTAATGATCTTGCATGGAGATGAATACACAATCCAAAACATAAAGTGGGAATGAAAACTGATATTTTTGTAATAACGTCTAAAAAATGTTTGAGAAAGTACACTGTGACAGTCATGACAGTGGGGGTCAGTGTTCGTTACTGCAGGCAAATAGTAAAGCTCAAGCTAAGCAGCCACATAAACAATGTTTACAAGCTACACTAGCACTGTATAACGATATAAAAATGTCCAAAACGTAATATAAACTCTAATAAGCTCTGCTGGGATCCAGCCATGGACATGTTTAATAAAGTGACGGCTTTTCTGCAGCAGGCTTTGGAAACAGTAAGTAAACATCTTCAAACTAGCCTATTAGCATTAGGCGAGCTAATATAGAAAACAAATCTCGAGACACTTACCTGTTGCACGATACTGTAAAACTTTATAAAAGAGCTATATACGTTATTAACTGCTGTATGTAAACGAAATAATAAATTTGGTAGACTGTCAACGTGTTGTCACGCCTTTCAGTGTTTTATATGAAGATATATACATTGTCTTCAGTTTAGCTTGTGTGCTACAGAAGTTGAGTACATTTCATAGTACAGTAATAAGTACATTGCGTTGATTTGCTGTCTTTTATTGTTTATGAAGTCCATGGATGATGTATTTATGGGATGTATGCGAGTTTTTCTTTGTTCGCCATACACTTTTGGGTTTGTCTAAAATGTGTTTACGTGGACAGATATGCACGCACGTGTCTGGACAAGTTTCTGACAGGAGAAAAATGTCCTTAAAACCTTAAAAGGGCTGACAGCATACATGCATATACATAAGTACATATATAGCATATTTGAAGACGTAACCCACACTTAAAATGCATTGGCATTGTAACAAAATAAAGTTACATAAAAATCTATTTCAAATAAATGCTGTTCTTTTGAACTTTCTATTTATCAAAGTATCTTCAGCCTTGGTCAGAATAAGACTTCTTTTAGAAACATGAAAACAACTTTTTGTCAACATTTTGAATGGTAGTGTATGTCAAATGAAATAATGAATTTGACCTTGTCCTCTGCTTATTACTCAAGACTTTATGATGTTTTAAAGATTATACATTTACAGGAAGGAACTCAGTGTTAAATGATCATGTACAATTAATGACAGTAATGAAAGTGTAATTGCAGTAAAATACTGTTGATCCTGTTCTGATTCTTATAGAGGGAGCCTTCGATAAACCTGCAGGACTCTTTTGTGGATCACTGGAAAGCAATAACCAACTATTACATTGAAACTTCAGGTAAAACTATAAGTGTAAATTCAAGTTAAGCAGTAGGCCTAACTTACCAATGTATTTGAGTGTGTATAACATACAGTGTGTTAAACAGTAAATTATGCCATGATGCCAAATTATTCAATCTTACAGAGAAATACATTAGGTAAAGGTAAAGTAGTTAAACAAAAGTTTCAACTGCATGTTTGTCTCTTGTACAAAGACGAGTCTCGTCCAGTGAAGCACACAGACATCCCATGGAGGCTCAGACAGATGCTGGACATCCTAGTGTATGAGGAAAAACAACAAGGAGAGGAAACAGGTCCCTGCATGGAGTACCTGCTCCAGCACAAAATACTAGAGACACTTTGCACACTGGGAAAAGCACAGGTATGAGGACACAGACTCAAGACAGATTAAAAATATTTAAAGCTGTAAATAAACTGAAATATTGTTTCATTGTACAGTATCCTCCTGGCATGAGTCAACAAGTGATGCTGTTTTTCTCTAAAGTCCTGAGCCAGATCCAGAAACCTGTGCTGCATTTAATCAATGTCTATCGGCCCGTACAGGTAAGACATGGTCAGTAGGAACTGTTATCGTATGGAAAAGAACTGAGTGAAGTTTTATAAAACATTGTCCTTTGAAAAGAAAAAAGAAAAGAAAAAAGACATATGGATTTGGATTATGGATTTCACCAAGGCTGCGTAAGGAAAAAACTGTTTATTATAAAAAATATTATTATTACTATTATTATTATTATCATTAATAATATTATTATTGAAAATGATCGTTCTAATATGCTGATTGTGTGACCAATAATATTTCTTATTATTATCAATATTGAAAACAAATGTGCTGATTGATATTTTTGTGGAAACCGTGATACATTTTTTCAGAATTCTTTTATGAATAGAAAGGAACAGCATTTATTTGAAATAGAAGTCTGTCGTAACATTATGAATGTCTGACAGTCATTATAAACGACTGACTCCAAACCTTTGAACAGTAGTGGAAGTAAATAATGACAGAATCTTTTTAGATAAAAGATTCCTTTAGCTTTTATATCATTAAGTGGACATTAAAACAATCAAGAAATGAAAATTAAAAATAATTCGAATTTATTTATTTTTGTTTATTTATTTACAAAATATTTGGAGTTTATTTGCGGTTTAATTTTGTACACATTTAAGCAACGTGATTTTTTTCATTAAAACCACTGTGTTGATTTTTAAGCATACAATATTTCTATGGAAAATTAGGTTGCATTACACTCTCTGATGTGGAAAATAATGTCTAATTTATTCCCTCTTGTCGCTGTCTGTTATAGAAACTGATCCATCTTTGTGGACTCCCTGATTCACAGACAGAAAAAGAGGAGTCTCAGTTTCTCTTTGCTGTTTGCACTCGAGTCAAAAAAGACCCTTATGTCCTCAACTATATCCTTGAGGTACTTTCTTTATTATGTCCTCTGACACTATTGTGTTGACTGTCGTTCAGATGTAATCTTATTTAGATTGTGAATCTTAAAAATGATAACAAACACACCAACATTTCTATCTCAAAGATTACCAAAGATTCTCAGAAGAGGTCCAGTTCTACCTCTGACGAGGCTGTGGAGAAGGGCTGCAGTGGAGCCTCCAGTCCTGAGAGGGCTCCCTCTCCACCGCCTCCCTCTACCAGTTCTGCCTCCTTCAGCTCACCTCAGGAAGCCACAGGCATTATCCCTCTACTCATTCACCTGGGGAAAAGTGAGGTGATTCATCATGAAAAAATATAAGACGAATTGGAAAGCTAGGACTAAAAACTAGGTCAATAGAATAAAATAATTTCACAGTTGTAATATTAATTTGGTAACGATTGCATTAAACATATTTAATTAAACTCTTAACATGTTGACTTTGACAGGCCTAAAAACACATTTTGTAAAAAAAAAAAAAAAAATCTGAAATCTTCTGCGAACCCCCCAACATTGCCTTGGTTTATTCAAAAAACGAAATAAAAACAAACAAAAAAACATGCTAAACATAAATGAAATGCTAACATGCCAAATGCTTTTTTTTTTTTACAGTTTTAAGCACCATTTTTAACATTTAGACAGCATATACAGTAGTCACCAAATTTTGAGATGAAATGAAGCATACAACATTTTGTTAAAAAATTAGGTCGCAATACACTCAGTAGTGTATATAAAGATATAGACCCTCAAAAATAATAATAATTTACGCCCTCTTGTCACTCTGTTTTAAAAACTGATCCTTGAAAGTGAAGTAAAAGTGACGTGTAGCCAAGTATGTTGTCCCATACTCGGAATTTGTGCTCTGCATTTCACCCATCCAAGTGCACACACACAGCAGTGAGTATTGAACACAAACACCGTGAACACGCACCTGGAGCAGTAGGCTAGGCAGGTCTGACAAGTCAGACTCTCTAACCATTAGGCCACAACTGCCGCCACAAAACCCTTGGTTTGGGAGAATAAAACAATAACCAGTACAACATATTTGTAGAAATACAGTTTATAGTTCAGTGATGTGTTGTGCAATAAAGCCAATGAATTTCACTTTCATTCAAGTATAAAAATTTTTTTCAGAAAATGGCAAATACGCAATTTGGTGTGAATAGTTTTTGTATAAAATCTAATTCGTAAACTTTTATGCCATTTATTGAATCAGACTTGGGGCCAGATTTACTAAACAGTGCAAATTAGTGTGAGAGTGCAATTCCAAAAAAGCCTTAGTAAATCACCTTTCATGATTAATTTAAATACTCTCCTCCCATAAATTTTGCATCTGAAAGGGAAACTCCTACAAATGCATATGCAATAATGTCAGCCACAAAAATAACTGTGCCCACGCCTTTTCAGCGCAAATTTCATTAGTGTCTTTAGTAATCCTGACAGTAGTTTTTTAAGGCTAAAAGAGGGTTTGCGTTGAGGCAAGCTGTTAGTAAATCTGGTACTTGATGTGAACGGGCCGTAAAGAGTTGGTCAGTCAACTTTACATTCAGAGGGCCCTATCATACACCCAGTGCAATGTGACGTCAGTGTTTTTTGCTAGTTTCAGCCTAACACAGATATCATTTTCACGTCCAGCGCCACGTTGTTTAAATAACAAATGCACTCGCGCCCATCTGTTCGCCCATGGGCGTGCTGGTCTGAAAACGAGGTGTGTTCAGGCGCATTGTTGGTGCGTTGCTATTTTGAGGCAACTGAATACAACTGCGCCATTGACCAACAAAAACCTGAACGCAGTATTTTTTGTGTTATTTAAAGGGCGCATTAGTAATATGCGCCTATATGCCGGTGCACAACGCACGTACACTCTGCTTATTACACACACAGGGATGCGCAGCAGCTAACAAACATTTTTAAATATTAATTAAAGGATTCCTCTCTGGAGAAGCGTTCAGTCTTTCCGCTCGCAAATTCTGCCATGTAAATAGCGAATCTGCCATGGTGCAAGTGCAACTGGCTTTTAAAGGGAATGGGAGATGAGACTCTGATTGGTTTATTGCACGTTTCACCCAAAACACACCCATGACTCATTAAGAGACTAGGTACAACCCTTTTGGACAATGCGCCTGGCGCGCCGACCATTTTTTCATCATAAAACTAGCAAAAGTGGATTTGGACACACCCTAAGTCCACTTGCGCTATGTGCTCAGATCGTTAAAATAGGGCCCAGAAACATTGTTTTTAATGAGACTCCCTTTCCCTCTCTTAGAAAAGTAATGTTGTGCTCAGATCCATGGAGAGTTTGCTGCTGCTGGTCAGTTTACCACAGGAAGACACTGGACATCTGCTGGCTGAGAGAACTCCATTGTGTCACCTACTCGCTCAGAGACTGACTGAACTTTACTGCCTCATACCCTCATCACTCGACCCTGCAGACATTCACAGCTACTCCAGTGTACAGTGGAGGTGTGTGTCTGTTATGAAGTGCTGAAATTTTAACACTTTATTTGTGGACGTGTCTTATCTCCTTATTCTAAACATTCATTGGAGATCTGTTGTTGGTTTTGCAGAACTCAGTTCACACAGGACAGTACAGTGGAGAGCCAGTCGTTTCCTAGCAGTGAGAACGTCCATAGGTTCTTCTGCTTTTTGGACTACTGCAATGAGCTCATCAAAGAAGCACCAAGGGTTTGAAAAAATCATTAATTTGGTGTTGACCATGTGTGTATTTTATCTGTACAACTGCGTTAGTTTGAAATATGTCCTGCATTAAATCATTAGCTATTTTTATGCCAAGATGTGCATAAATTTAAAAAAAATATATATATATATTATCGATTTTTTTTTAAATATTACGATAATAAAACATGCATAAATTATGATGTAAACACATTTACAGAATAAATTCCTTGATGCACATCAAAAAATTCATGTGACTGCGCAATGGGATGGCATAAATGGACTAACCAGCGGACTGATCTTGTTGCACAGCATCTGAAATGTTGTTTTGGACATTTTGACATGCCTTAAGGTAGGGACACACCAAACCGACGCAAAAGAAATAGCACTGATGAAAGCCGACTGTGTTGTCGCCTCGCGTTGCCTGTGTCAGGGAAACAAAACAGCACCTGAACACACCAAAAGAACTACAGGCGACTGTCAACTAGTACGAGCGTTCTGCGCCTGCGTGTGAAGCAGATAACTGTCTATTTACGCAGATATATTCGTCTATATTCGTCATTCAAAAATGGAAAGTGGAACTAAGACTGCAGGTATACAAACCATAAACAAAGCAGCACTTGCTTACTGTTTTGAATATCAATCACGCTGATCACGTTCTTTATTCCACTCAGCTCATGTTATTATGAAAATATTTGCGCAGTGTTGTTCAGGTAAGATGACGTAAAATTATAACAGCCTTCTGTCTGTTCAGTTTTGGCTTACTTTCATCTTTTTTGCTCTTGTTCTCGTGCACTGCCTCATTCACTAACCTGAACAGCCAATCAGAGTTCTCTCTCTCACCAAAAGCCCGACGCCAATTCTACATGTTGAATTGACCCAAAAAAAACAGACGCCGTCCGACTAGAGCCAACAGTGCGGAACACACCGAAAAAACTAAGGCTTGGTGTGTCCCTTGGCTTTAGCCAAAGTCTGTCATCAAAGTGACTCTGAAAGCAAGATAACATGATTGCGTTTATTGCGTTTTTTGTCTGTGCAGTCTGAGGCGCAAGTCATTTATTATATACAAAAAAAGACTAGGGATGGGCATTTTTGTACATTTTTCATTTCGAGTACTGATAGGTCTCAAGAACGAGTACTCGGAGGCAGGGCGTGTCCATGGTGATAATGAAAATATTATATCAAAATATGACTAGCTATATAAATAACATTATCAGTAACTAGAACTAAAAGGAATAGGCATGAGGTGAAGCTGAAGAATAAATGAAGACCACTAAACTGAAGCCCGTTCTATATGACACATCTTGTATGAGATTAATCAGATATCCTAGATACACAACATAAACGTAACATTGCAACTTGTATTTGCACAAAAGGACGCAAATGCATGTGAACTTGGAGTAAGGCCCCGTTTACACGTGGTATTTTAATCCCAGGTGTCTCTTGTGTCAACTTTCAACCACTTCTGTCCTGATTTCTTTGAGGGGAGGGTCTATGGGCAGGTAAATGTGAGCGCCACATGAGCGTGTACACTACGAAAGCAAACCTCAATTAACTTGTTTTCATAAACGTTGGAAGCCGAAATCGAAAATCAATTACGATTAATTGCACAGCCCTACTGGATAGAAACGGTGCTTTATTCTCAAATGTTTCATATGATATTACAATTTTGCGCACAAGTTAAATTCTTAAATTTGGATGGAAGCATAGCTACTGTTTTTTCTGAGTGTAAGAAATTCTTCCCAATTTTCAAAAAATCATCAGCTTGAAACAACCGTGAAATAGCTGTAATGAAGCACTACAAGTGACCTATACATGTATATGTGGTTGAAAATATGTTCAAATTTAATATCTTTGTTGATTATTTCAAATATCCAGATTTTTAACTCTTAGCTAAAGTCTGGTCCAAATTCCAGGTCACTCTGGCATAGAACAAGGTTTGTTTAGCTTTGTTTTTGTGATGTTTTAAGGCTATTTTTTAAGTTGTATTTGCTTTTTCTTTGTACATTTCTATAATTTGTTTAATAGTATATATTTTTTATGTTATAGAAATGGTACTGATTATGAACATTATGCACATAATTGTATATATGTTTTTTTCCTGTAGGTACTTGGTGTTGAAATGGCCAGAGCAATTCACCTTCAGTGGCTTAAAGGAGTCATCCAGCCTCATCTGCTTCAGATGTGAGTAGAAAACACAAAACCTCCTCAAAGGTTGCTGTCTGGTATCATTAATTAGAACTGTGAGTTTTCAGGTTGACAGGAAGAGTGTGCTAATTTTTTTGAACTCTGGTTGTCCAGGTCAGAGGTTGGGATCCTGGTACACACCGCTCTGCTGTCCTGTTCTGTAAGTCACATACGTTCCCCTGCACTCCTGGAGGAACTGGTTCAGTTTCTGTTGGGCAATGACACACACTGTGAACAGCGGCAGGACACACATACACACATTCTACGTTACCGCCTTATTGAACACTGCAACCACATCTCAGACGAGGTAACTAGATTAAAGGATTCATACATCTTCACTCTTGAGAGCATCACTTAACTAAGGGTTACAACATGTCTTTTGCTCTTTGTTAGATCAGTATTACAACGTTGCGTCTCTTCGAGGAGCTTTTACAGAAGCCCAGCAGGAGCATCTTGACCAATCTGGTTCTGCGTAATCTTGAGAAGCGCACCTACAGGCTGTCCGGATCAGGGGCCATGGACGAGAGACATGCAGTCGAGAGTGATCTTCTGGAAGAGTCTGAGTGAGCAGAGAGACTGAACACAGATTCTCTTACTTCTCATAGTGGCTCTTCATTTATCGCTCACTCTCTTTCTCCATCAGGGAGCTGGAAGAGGATCCATTTTTCACAGACATGTATGAAGACAGTGGGTTCAGTGGCCAGGAGCCTCTTCTATCTCTGCCCAGTGGCAGAGAAAGACGTAATCCCAGTGTGCACACACAAGTCGCTGACAGCGTCAACAGGTATCATTAGAAGTCAATGATCTTTTTGCTTTGTAATATAAAAACAGATTATGTGAGTGGAGCGGTAATATTTCCTCCAGAGCGGAGAGCGCCTTTCTGAAGATTCTGTTCCGCTTGCTCAGTCTGCTCAGGGCCGCTCGATCAAACCAGAACCTTATACATAATTTCACAGTAAACATCAAAGTTAAGAATGAAGGAGAAGAAATTGAAAGGGAGTGTGAAGAAAATTCTTTTGTGAAATACTCACAGCAAAGTCCTTTTTTTCGTTCCTTGCTTAGGGGGGAAAAAAGTTAGAAATACTGTTGCAGCTGTTAGTGAACATCCCAATGCTGCTTACGCTGCTGAGAGCGCAGTTTAGATTAATATGTAAATATGTGCTGCGCATTTTCCTCTCAATAGCAAAATAAACATACAACAAAATTAACAGAGTTGAGAAAACAGCAGTAAAGAAAGCATCTGATCATAGCGATGTCAAGTCAAGTGTGGATATGTTTGCAATTCGGCACTGTCACATTTATTTATACCACTTTATTTAATATTGCATTAAAGCCACAAATAGGCCTATTATAAGTTGCACACTGTGATTGAGACATTTATTTAAGAAATTCATTTCAAACTGAAAGACGTATAGTACAAAGAAACTTCATGTCGGAGCGGGATTTGAGCGAATGCTGTTGTACCAGTGAGCAATCGCTTGGACAGTGAGCGATTGAGCGGAGCACACTGCCATAGAGCGGAATATTGAGTGGAGCGTCACACCACTCTGCTTCACTCACATGCTCTGTATAAAAACAGAATTTTTGAAGGACAAAAGTTATAGTAGCATCATAACCATACTACCCTTACAGTACTGTGAAAAAGAGTTTGGCCCCAGTCTGGTTTTCTGTATTTTCCCATATTTTTACAAAGTTTAGCAGATCTTCAACCGAAACCTATAAAGACACAAAAATCACATTTGTATAATGACAATATAAAAATCACTTGGAAACATGTTTTCATAATATCATGCTTAATATTTTTCTCACAGAGCTGGGTCTGTATACATCAAAATGTACGGCATGTACGGAAGCATTACGTGTTTAGCCTATAGGCAAGCGTGTTTGAATACGTATGTGTGCATATGTGGTTTTTATCTGTACAGAGGGGAAGGGAAGGTAAGGAGGCCTTCACAGGGGAGAGTCTAGTTGACACGGTCTCTGCTGACACTTCAGGGCTGCGTTCTGGTCATGTCTAGGTCCACCATCTGATCTGGAGCCGGCAGACTACAGTAAACCTCGGGATAAACAGAGAGACTAACATTAGCGTAGATGCAATTCTTTTTATGATGTTCCCGGTGCCGGCAGACCTAGTTAATGCAGCCTAACAATCATTTAACTGATTTAAATAATATAAATTTATATTGTTCTATGTGTATGCCATAGTAAAGAGATGTGTTTTTAGTCTAGATTTAAACTGACAGAGTGTGTCTGCTTCTCGAACAATGCTAGGAAGACTGTTCCAAAGTTTAGGTGCTAAATAAGAAAAGGATCGACCGCCAGCAGTTGATTTTGATATTCTAGGTATTATCAACTGGCCAGAATTTTGAGACCGCAATAGACGTGAGGGAGTATAATGCGTTAAGAGCTCGTTCAAGTACTGGGGAGGTAAGCCATTTAGTGCTCTGTAAGTAATAAGCAAGATTTTAAAATTTATACGATGTTTAATAGGGAGCCAGTGCAGTGTTGACAGAACCGGGCTAATATGGTCATACTTCCTGGTTCTAGTAAGAACTCTAGCTGCTGCGTTTTGGACCAGCTGCAGTTTATTTATTAAGCGAGTAGGGCAACCACCCAGTAGAGCATTACAATAACCTAGCCTTGAGGTCATGAACACGTGAACTAACTGTTCAGCATTTTGCATTGAAAGCATGTGCCGTAATTTAGATATATTTTTAAGATAGAAGAATGAAGTTTTACAGATGCTAGAAACGTGGCTTTCAAATGAAAGATTGGTATCAAAGAGCACACCCAGGTTCCTAACTGACGACAAGGACTTGACAGAGCAGCCATCAAGTGTTAGACAGTATTCTAGGTTACTACGTGCAGAGTTTTTTTGTCCAATAATTAAAAATTCTGTTTTTTCAGAATTAAGTTGTAGGAAATTACTAGTCATCCAATTTTTTATATCAGCTATGCATTCTGTTAATCTTGGTTTAACAGAATTGGTAAGTTTCGTCAGGGCGTGAAGAAATATAGAGCTGAGTATCGTCAGCATAACAATGAAAACTAACGCCATGCTTCCTAATGATATCTCCCAAGGGTAGCATGTACATGGTGAAAAGCAACGGTCCTAGCATTGAGCCTTGCGGTACTCCATACTGAACTTGTGATCGATATGATATCGCTTTATTTACTGCTACAAACTGATAGCGGTCAGATAAGTATGATTTAAACCATGCCAATGCAATTCCACTAATGCCAACATAATTTGAGAGTCTATTCAAGAGAATGTTGTGGTCGATAGTATCGAATGCAGCGCTAAGATCGAGTAACACTAGAAGCGAGATACAACCACAATCGGATGATAAGAGCAAATCATTTGTAACTCTAATGAGAGCAGTCTCAGTACTATGATACGGTCTAAATCCTGACTGGAAATCCTCACAGATACCATTTCTTTCTAAAAAGGAGCATAGTTGTGAGGATACTGCCTTTTCTAGTATTTTTGACAGAAAGGGTAGATTTGAGATTGGCCTGTAATTGACTAATTCTGTAGGATCAAGTTGCGTTTTTTTAATAAGAGGTTTAATAAGAACAGTGCAGGCCAGTCAAGTTCCTCCACACCAAACTCGCTTATCCATGTCTTTATGGACCTTTCTTTGTGCACTGGTGCGCAGTCATGTTGGAACAGGAAGGGGCCATTCCCAAACTGTTCCCACAAAGTTGGGAGCATGAAATTGTCCAAAATGTCTTGGTATGCTGAAGCATTAAGAGTTCCTTTCACTGGAACTAAGGGGCCACACCCAACCCCTAAAAAACAACCCCACACCATAATCCCCCCTCCACCAAACTTTACACTTGGCACAATGCAGTCAGGCAGGTACCGTTCTCCTGGCAACCGCCAAACCCAGACTCGTCCATCAGATTGCCAGACAGAGAAGCATGATTCGTCACTCCAGAGAACATGTCTCCACTGCTCTAGAGTCCAGTGGCGGCGTGCTTTACACCACTGCATCTGACACTTTGCATTGCACTTGGTGATGTAAGGCTTGGATGCAGCTGCTCGGCCATGGAAACCCATTCCATGAAGCTCTCTACACACTGTTCTTGAGCTAATCTGAAGGCCACACAAAGTTTGGAGGTCTGTAGCTATTGACTCTGCAGAAAGTTGGCGACTTCTGCGCACTGTGCGCCTCAGCATGCACTGACCCCGCTCTGTGATTTTACATGGCCTACCACTTCATGGCTGAGTTGCTGTTGTTCCCAATTGCATACACTTTGTTATAATACCACTAACAGTTGACCGTGGAATATTTAGTAGTGAGGAAATTTCACGAATGGACTTATTGCACAGGTGGCAACCTATCACTGTACCATGCTTGAATTTACTGAGCTCCTGAGAGTGACCCATTCTTTCACAAATGTTTGTAGAAGCGTCTGCATGCCTGGTGCTTGATTTTATACACCTTTGGCCATGAAAGTGATTGGAACACCTGAATTCAATGATTTGGAGGGGTGTCCCAATACGTTTGGCAATATAGTGTATATATACACACACACACAAACATACTACTGTTCAAAAGTTTGCGGTCAGTAAGATTTTTTAAAAGATTTCATTAGGCAAGGATACATTTATAATGTTACTAAAGATTTCAATTTCAAAATATTTTCAAATAAATTCTGTTCTTCCTTAAATATACCTAAAATATTTTAAAATAGAAAATGGTTATTTTATAGATATAAATAATTATAATATTTCACTATACTACTGTGTTTTTGTATTTAAATAAAGCATTAAAAGATTTTTAAAAGATTGTTTTATTAGACAATGGAAATAATCTCAGAGTGATCAAATATCATACAATTAATTGGACTGGTTGATATATTGGATGTCTATACATGTGATTAATTGTTTGAATGTTTCTAATTTGTTTTTAATTTTATTAGCTTCTTGTGTTTAGTGCCCCAAGAGGCAAAAACATCTCATCTTGTTCAGGGAGCAGGATATGACACATACGTTCATGATGCACACAAACTGGTGAGTTGGCACACTGAAAACAAAATAAAAGTTCAACCAAATATTTTGTTACATACTCAGGTGATGTGTGTCACTGGACCGTATTACTCAGTCAAGTTGAATGTACAGTAACTATCAACTGTGAGCAAAAACAGTCACACTGTTTTTGCTTTTTCAAGTTTTTTTTTATTTTTTTTATAGATATTCTGACACTGAAACTGTCCCTCTCTCTCTCTCTCTCTCTCTCTCTAGTTAAAAGAATGTACTGCTCTATCACATGACTGGAACTGGCCAGATTCAGCCAAAACCACTGAAAACAACCCAGCTACAGAATTCTATGAAGGTCACTTCCTACAAATCCTGTTCGACAGGATTGCACGCGTACTAGAACAGGTGGAGTAGTATTCTCAGCAAGAAGCCTCGCTCTCAACTTGAATATACGATGGATATAAAAAGTATATTCACCCAAGTTAAAACAGCTGGTTTTTGTGATGTAAAAAATGAATCAAAGATAAATCATTTTAGAACTTTTGCATGTTTAATGTAAAAATAACAACCTTATGCAATGCCACTGAAAACCAAAGTGACACATTTCAGAGAAAAAAAACTTGGTGCATAAATATGCACACCCCTGACCTAAAACTTAGTTGAAGCACCATTGATTTTATTACAGCTGTCAGTCTGTTTGGATAGGAGTCTATCAGCTTGGCACATCTTGACATCTTAATATTTTCCCACTCTTTTTTTGGAAAAATGTGCACCCCCTGTGAACGGCCCTCTTCATGTCCCCCCACAGATTTTCTATTGGATTCAGGTCTGGGCTCTGGCTGGGTAATCTCAAAACATGAATCTTTCTTTGCTTATGTTTTTGTGAAATTTAGTGGAGCTTGGATTTTTTTTAGCGTCTTTGCCACCCTGCCCCATAGCCCAGACTAGGGGGTATGATGATATATATCATGAAAATGATATAAAGTGATACAAATCGGTAGAGATTTTGCTGTATTGTTTTTATCGCGGTATATAAATATATCCTTGTAGCAGATTAAAAGACGGACGTGCATGATGTTAAAAAGAGTTATTAAACACAATAAGCTGTGAACAATAGAACACAATGCATACTCGTGCTGACTGACACACACCCAAAGCAGACACGCATAAAGACTCCTCTCTCAGGGGGCTTTCACACTGGCCATATTTGCTACGGTCCGAGCGTGATTAATAATAATAATAATTTGTTACATTTATATAGCGCTTTTCTAGGTACTCAAAGCACTTTACATATAGCAGGGGAATCTCCTCAACCACCACCAATGTGCAGCATCCACCTGGATGATGCGACGGCAGCTATATTGTGCCAGAACGTCCACCACACACCAGCTTATTGGTGGTGATGAAGCCAATCAGTATATGGGGATTATTAGGAGGCCATGATGGACAGAGGCCAATGGGCAAATTTGGCCAGGATGCCGGGGTTACACCCCTACTCTTTTCCAAAGGACGTCCTGGGATTTTTTTAATGACCACGGAGAGTCAGGACCTCGGTTTAACGTCTCATCTGAAGGACGGTGCTTGTTACAGTATAGTGTCCCCATCACTATACTGGGGTGTTAGGACCCACACAGACCACAGGGTGAGCACCCCCTGCTGGCCTCACTAACACCTCTTGTTGCCGGTGCTGATTGTTCCCGATGCCCCCCGCAGCATTGGTCTGGTTTCACACTCAACTTGATTCTATCGAACCCTGGTGCAGAACAGAACACGGTCAATATATTGTGTTAATTTGGTGCTATTATGCACAGCAGAGTAAACGACAATTGGGTTTACTGTATGTGCGTTGCATGAAGGTGGCTTTCTCCTGCTTGCAAACAGAATCTTTAGAGGAGACCGCGGATTGCCATTTAATTTGCCACCCTGATTGCACGCTCTATGCGCGATTACACTGCAGGCTCACTCTTGCTCATATTTAAGGAAAATCATCAACATTATCATTCCTTACATGTCATCTGTTAAAACGCATGCGCAGGTTACTTTTCTTCCTGAACACATGCGCAGGTTACTTTTCTTCCTGTACAAGTGCGCACCCGAGTTCGTGTTGCTTTCACATTCACATGAATCGCGCCACAGTTCGAGTGCAACCAAACTCAGACCACCTCCTTCAGGTAGTCTCGGGTTCGGTACCCCAGTGCGCACCTGGGTCCACATGACAGCTTTCACATTAGCAATTTTTCATGCGAACCGTGCCCCGTTTTAAACTAAACTGTTACACTAAAAGACACACTTCAGAAGTTCATCGATCACCCGTTTATTTCCCGTTCGTGCTCAGAGACAAAAAAAAACAACAACCCCCGCACTTCCGGGGACTTCATAATAAGAGTCCCCTTTTTCCTTTCGGTAAACAGTCATGTGTAATCTTAAACAATATTCAGCACAGAAGTATCTCCTTTAAATAAACATGCTAACAGAACATACTGAACAACAACATCCTTGAACAAAAATAAGACCTAGTACATTTCAACAAGCTCTCGAGTACAACTCAAAGACAAACTTTGTTTTAATACAGTTTCCATAGTCCTTCACTCAGTGCCTTAACTGACAAGCTGATGCCCCCTTTATTGGTAAGGCAGTCCACAAGTTGTTCTTTTGTGTTGTACCACAGTACTCGCTTAACTCGCTCTGTGTTTGGACAAGTTCTTTGATACTACTTATCTCCAGGCGGAGTCTTTTCTCAGAGACTGACTTTGTGGACTTAAGTGCATTAGCAAGTGAATGATTGTCTGTGACAGATTATTGGTGGAGCATGATCAGCATCACCAGTAGTTAGTTCTGAGAACAGTGGACAGAAAAATAGTATTGTCAATTCCATCAGACATTGCCAATGTTTTACCAGCTAATGTGCTCCGCACAATCCTCTTGACTCTCTTTGATTGCCAAGAAAGGTGTGAGAATTTTCCATTTTCTCCCATTAGAAGAATCAGGTGCCCTCCTTGGGTGCCTCCATCTGAAAGATTTCCAAATGAGGCATCGCTGAACACAATCATCTTAAGAGCACTGTCTCTGCCCAAGTGTTGGAAGTTTAGAATTACCTTCTTGGATTTAAGTTTGGACACTATCCTGTTTGCTTCATGGATTGTCTGCACAGTTGCATTTTTTATGTTTGATGATGCCAAATTGCTAGCGTCAAATATGACATCTGGCCTGCTCTGTCTTGCCACCCAGAAAATTTGGCCTATTTTGGACCTGAGCTGATCCTTTTCCTCCTCGCAGAGAGATGAGTCTTGTTCCACAGCTCGTGAAGGATCCATATGTATGGGCTGCATGTGTTGAATGTAGTTTTCCTGATGTATTTGTACTTTTCTGTCAACAGTCACGAAATCTGTTCCCACATAACAGAAGTGATCATGCTCCTCACGTCCAACTTGGAAAACAGATCTGAGATGTGGTATTACAGTTGTGGAGAAACTTTGCGTGCCCCCCCATATGAAGTCATCCACATGACAGGCAAGCACCCCAGTTACAGTGCAGTCCTGATCTAGCCAATAAAAAACAGCTGGATCAACCTTGGACATTTTTCCTCCTGCTTTCAGCACTATTTCTTTCACTCTGTTGTACCAGTACAATGAAGCATCTGACAGACCATATACACACTTTTTGAGCTTCCATAATGTTCCTTCACAGATAGCCTCAGGGGGAGGCCTGATGTAGTTGTCACGTGACAGTTCTATTCCCTGCAGAAATGCAGATTTTATATCCATGGAATGAAGTGTCCACTGTCTTTGACAAATAACTGCCACAAGCAGTCGAAGAGACTCTGAAGCACATGTGGGTGAATCCTTTTGTAGCTCTAACACATCTAACTCCTCAAAACATCTGGCCACTAATCATGCTTTCGGTACTAGTCCAGTTAGTGTTTTCCTTGAGAGATGCATTTTTGTCCCTCATCCTGAACTTCCTCAAACACACTGTAATCTCTCCAACTCTTAATCTCTTCTTGTTTTGCTGGGTGAAAGGATAGATCTTTTGTTACCAATACATCCTCACTGACATGTGTGGTATTAACATCAGTAATGTAAAGTCAAACTATTTGAAGACTCTCTAAACATGATATGTCAACTGAATCTTTACTGCCTGCAACATTAGTGGGCCCAATGAGCAGAAGATTGTACCAGTTTTTGTATTTATCATTAGCTTTGCGTGCACGCCCTAGTACTTTTGCTGTGTGCAAAGCCCCACTGTCTTTGTCTCTGTATTTTAGAACTTGCCCTGTTTTTAGACAGACATCAGTTCCCTGCTCTGTATCACTTTGTGTCCCTATGTCGTCACTTGTGTGTTGTGCTGCTACATTCTGCCCCATAGTGGATGCCCCTGTGTGCTCAATTTGCGTCAGCTCTGCTGCATCTCGGTTACAGTTCCCTACAGTAACTTCTGTTCCCTCCGTGTTGTTGACAGCAGCTCCTGTCATCTCCTGTCTTTGTTTGTGTCAATTTCAGCATCATCCTTATTGACATGTTGATCTCCGCTGTCTGTATTTACTTTTCTTAGTCTGAGGTAGTGTACCCTAATGCAGGTTCCTCCATGTCTGACAAACACCACTGCACCATCCTGGCCAGTGACTCCTGGTCCTTTCCACTCTTGACAATCAACTCTCTTGTAGTACACTTTGTCACCCATTTTATATTTCTAATCTGTGTGACACAGTTGTTTACGCAGTGCTCTCCGTATTCTTTCTGAGCATTCTGCTTCTGTGAAATCCTTTCTTGATGCATGTAAAGCAGAGATGTGTTTTGCCACCCACTCACTTTTTGTGGTGCCCTCTAAAGCGGGGGCTTGTCAGTTAATACAGAGGGCAGGTTGGGATTCTGTCCAAACACCAACTAATGAGGACTGTAGCCATGGACATTTTGCATGGTGTTCTTTGCCTTAAGAGCCCAGTCCAATGCAGTGTCCCAGTCACAGCCGTTACTTGTCTTCACCTTCATTATGATCTCTGTAAGTGTTTGGTTGTGTCGCTCTGTAAGTCCATTGCTCCATGGGCTGTATGCTGCTGTTGTCTTTATTTCTATGTTGAAGTTTTTTGCCATATCTCATCATTGTTAAATTCTCCCCCATTGTCACTAAACAGTTTCTGAGGTGAACCATGTACACTTATCCAGACATGGACAAAGTGTTTCACTATTTCAGAAGACGACTTCGTGGTCAGTATGCTGCCTGCACTAAACCTTGTGAACTGGTCAATAATGTGGAGATACCACACACCTGATTCAAGTTCATGCAGATCTACTGCAACAGTTTCATTGTACTGAGATGCCAGTGGTAGGCCAACAGCAGGCTTTAGTTTGGTCTTACTGTATCTTTGACACGTTTCACATTCGCTCACAATTTTTTCCAGAATGACACTACATTCTGCATCTTTATTGCCTGAGCTAGTAAGAAGTCTCTGCAGTCTGTCAACAGAAGCATGACCAAATTGTCTGTGAAGCTTCGACAGGATTTTGTGTTTTTCTGCTGAGCTAATTTTTTCTGAGATTGTTAGTATTTCCTCGTCACACTGACTTTGTACATCCTCATTCTTTTGTTCCGTTAGAGTGACATCTTCAGTAGCTACCAAGACACAGTCATCACCTTGAATGTTTTTCTTTTCATTGTCCATAATGTTTACACAGTAATGACCAGAGCTTGTAAAGTCAAGTTTTACAGGTTGACTGAACATTACCGCACTGTCATTCTCCATATCCAGCACTGTCCCTGCTCTTTTCATGGATGACTTGCTCAAAAGTAGTGGAATCTTTGCTGGGACAACTTCACTTAGTTTGTCCAATCTTTGCAGGAATTTTCAACTTTCTGCTGGAATAGACCACTTTTCCATCACTAAACTTAAAGGGTCTATGACTGTGTGTTTCTGTCTTCCTCAGGTTTTTTTATCTCGTTTTGGTTTAGTTCAGCGATGTAGCTATTTAGCCATTCCTGTCCACACACAGTCCGTGTGCATGCAGTGTCTATTATTGCTGAGCCAAAACACTCTGTCATAAATATTTCTGCTTCAGTGGGCGACTCTTTTGTATACAATATAATGTTGTACTCCTCTATATCATCTGTTTTACAATCTTCCGTCAATTTGACTTGCTCACCTCTGTGTGGACAGTCCTTGGCCCAGTGGAACGTGCTTTGACAAACAGCGGATTTTGATCTGCGCTCATACCTGTCCAGAGGGTTAGTGCCAGGCAGTGATGTCTTTTGCTGAACATTTTGTGACCATGGCTTGCTCCTCTGTCGCCTTTGTTCTGTTACATATGCTGTTTCCTGGTTAATCCGCACTGTAGTAGCAGACTTTCCTCCGAAAATCCTCTTCAGTGCTGACTTAATTGACGCAAAAGTCAAATCTGTACATGCTGTCAAAGCTAACTGTCTGTCTTTAACTTCTAAGCATGCAGTATCCAGCAGTTTGAATGCTAATACTGCATCGGGAAGCTCCATCTTATATTTACGCATCCGTGAGTACCGCTGTTCAAAAATATATAGTCTGTCATGGAAACACCGCTATCTTTCATAATCCGGTCAAAGCTCGAGTAAGCCTCATAAGTTTGGTCCTTTTCTTCTTTGAGAAACAAATCATTGAGTTTCATAAGTAAAGTGTTCATGCCAGTGTCCTTATTCAAATCATCTACCGGTATTTCCATCGCCGTTTCCCTCGCTCTTCCCGACAGCGCCAAAGCCACAGCAAGCGCCTATTTCTTTTTTTTCGAGTTCCTTAACTCTGGTCCAAATTGCGACTTCATTCTTCTAACTTTCATATGGTTTTCCTTCATCAAAGGTTGGCGGTACTCTAGTTGCTAGCCATCCTCTGCTACCAATGTTACACTAAAAGACACACTTCAGAAGTTCATCGTTCACCCGTTTATTTCTCGTTTGTGCTCAGAGAGAAAAAACAACAACAACCCCAGCACTTCCGGGGACTTCATAATAAGAGTCCCCTTTTTCCTTTCGGTAAACAATCGTGTAATCTTAAACAATATTCAGCACAGAGGTATACATGTGCATGAACACACTTTTTTATGTCTTGAACATAAAAATCCTGAATTCAGTTCTCTTTAGCTTCTTATTGCGCTTAAATGGTCAAATATACAAACAATTATGTCAAAATGTCCATTGTGTAGAGTATTCACATAAACACAGTTGGTTATGTCTTAAGTGAATGTAAACAGTTGGCCAAAAACCATGTGTGTCAGTGTATACAGCCTAATATACCTGCTGCTTTCTGTGTCATTAACAGTAATCAAACAACAAAAGATAAAGAGAAAATCACTCAGTGATCTTGACTGAATAACTTTTGTATCTTAAATAAGAATGTATAAGAATCACATTTTCTGTTTTTCTTCATTTGTTTCCCTCTGTCAGCCATATGAGCTAAATCTGCAGGTGACATCAGTTCTCTCCAGATTAGCTGTGTTTCCTCACCCTCACCTGCATGAGTACCTGCTGGACCCGTACATCAGCCTGAGCCCTGGTGCACGATCCCTCTTCTCCACTCTAGTCAGGGTGAGAACCATGTAAAAAGCTGCCAATATGTAAGCTTATGTTGTTGTGATTGACAGCTTGCAGCCTGATGTATCAGCTACAGACTTTAAAAACAGCAGCCCTGTCTGCCTCATTTATCTGGACAACATGAGCATTGTGTTTTCCTGTAGGTGATAGGGGAGTTAATGCAGAGGATCCAACACATCCACAATGTGACAGACAGACTGATGATGATCAGGAGACAGCTGATGGGACTGGAGGAGGAGACTATGTAAGACTGCATGTGTTAAAAGGACAGTTCAACCGTAAATGAACTTTTGTCATCATTTACTCACCCTCATGCCCCTCCAAACCTGTATACTGTATACTGATATACTAATATGTTTACTGATGCTGGAATTCTCTGCAAGTACCTACATGACTTTTCAAATCTGAACAGATTTTAAACACTATGCATCATATACTTACAGACTTTGTAAATGGTTATAGAGAAAAACTGGGCATTATACATTAAACGACTGAGGATCACACACTACCAGACTTTCAAGTCGTTGTGAACAACACATGCACACAGAAACATGTGTCTCGTCGACGCATGACAAATTAAAACGTTATGTGTTCTAAAATCAGATCAAAATATCAAACATGTTTTATATCCTACGAATGGTTGGAATTTAGAGTCTGAAGCAAAAAAATTGAGTTTGTGCTTGTCATACACTACAGGATTTTCTGTGATTATATGTCAACTCAAATCTGCAGACTGACTTTCGACAACTAGCGTTGACGCTTACAGACTGTATTGGGGTAGTAATCTAGACAAAAGTTGTATAGTGTATTTCAGCCTTAAATCGAAAGACAAAGGACAAAAGACAAAAGAAAGACAACTGTCCCTTTAAGAAGCATTCATAATGTTTAAATGTCTGGCTGTTTTATTATTATTATTATTATTATAAAATATCTTTATGTATCGGTCTGTTCTCTCTATCAGGGTGGATCACATGACGCTGTTGAGAGGTGTGATAGTTCTGGAGGAGTTCTGCAAGGAACTGGCTGCTGTAGCGTTTGTCAAACTACCCATAGAAGAGCAATGAATCCATTATACTTAAACTAAAGACAATGCAAAGGATCAGGACCCAACAGCATCTGTTGGATGGCTCCATCATTGGGAGAAAATGGATTTGCACAGAACAGAGTTAAGTGGCATTAAGTCACTTTGATGATTGTTTTCAGGGAGCAGTCAATCTGTCTGATGGCAGTTTAACTTTTGCCCAAGGAAAAAAAAAATTAAAAAATTCAGACTGGTGCTACTGGATTTCACAAACACTGTCTGACGTACAAAGTTGCTTATTCTCCACAGATGCACATCTTGCTGAACGATGATGACAATTCACTTTAAGTGGAAGCGATAGAAAAAAACATTGTCTCTGGCACAATATTTAAGTTTTTACTATATACACTGTATTATACAGTTTTAGGTCCAGTCATTCGCTCCTCTTTGAATTTGAGTGTTTCTGGTTGGATGTCTTGTCAGTTAGTCATCTCTCCTTACTCTCGTCACGTAATAAGTGAAATCTGACTCCTGCTGCACTGTGCTGCGATTCTGCAGCTCGTGCTGTATGGAGCAATGCAGATGCTTTCCGTTTATAATTGAACTACATGGTTTTTATTTCTATAAAAAAGCAAGACAACAGTGGGGGCGGTGCCGCGGTGGACAAGTAATTTAATCAGTGTATGGACGAAAACACAAGTGTAACACTGGCAAAACCGCCTTTCACAGCAAGCCTATTGTTTAATAGAGGTGTAGAGACCTGGTTCACGGTCAGTTCCCTCTGTCAATTCTTTTTCATTCAAATATGCAAATCAAAACCTGATCTCAGATCAGAATTCTTACACTATGGATTTTAAGCTATTGCACATCCCCTCTTAATTTTTTTTCCTCCTGAAATATTAACTAGACTTGTTTAAGTGTATCATTATGGTGTGTAAATTAATTTTATTTATCTTTACTTCTCTAAAACGTGAATAATCAATGCTATTTTATTTTTATTAATGTTAAATGGCTGAATCTAAGGGCTGGAGAGGTATACAGATTTGTGTTTGTGATTTACCATTGGCTGGTACTCTCAATAGATCTTTATTTTCTGTGGAGGTCTTATGTGACGACTGTACACAATACTTGCTTATTTATGTTGTCACGGCAATAAACTCCTAAAATATTCATGCAGATTTCATTGTATCAATTGCCTCTATGGTCTTAAATTAAAGTAAATTTAGCTTGATATAAAGATTTTCTGCAAAAGGCAGTTTGTAAAAGGTAAAATAACAAATAGCTTCAGTCAATGTGAATGTTCTCATATACTATCAATGTGTTTACTAACACAAAACCATTAATATACAGTATATAACCTGTTATTTAGTTCATAATGTGACATTTTTCTTTAAACAGAGTTAAAGGCACAGTTAGCAATTTCTGAGAAACACTGTTGGGGCCCTATTTTAACGATCCAATCGCATGGTCTAAAGCGCACGGTGCAAGTGCACTTAGGGCGTGTCCAAATCCACTTTTGCTAGTTTAACGAGGGGAAAAATGGTCACGCCACCCGGTGCATGGTCTAAAAGGGTTTGTCGCTATTCTCTTAATGAGTAATGGGTGTGTGTTTTGGGCGTAACATGCAATAAACCAATCAGAGTCTCATCTCCCATTCCCTTTAAAAGCCAGTTGCGCTCGTGCCATGGTGGATTCGCTATTTACATGGTGGAATTTGCAAGCGGAAAAACTGAACGCTTCTTTAGCGAGGAAACGGATCTGCTCGTCCAATGACGCCTGCTTGCTTGTCATTACTGCAAATAGGTAGGCTAATTCTGATACATGCAATGACTATCCATTATGACATGTAGGCATTTTTATATTTATGTACACAATAATAATCTTTTACATTTTAATCCTTTAATTTTTGCTGCTGCTGTGTGTGTAATATGCAGAGTGTACGTGCATTGTGCACCCGCCTATAGGCACATATTACTAACGCGCTCTTTAAATAACAAAAAAAATATTGACTTTAGACCAGGTTTTTGTTGTTCAATGGCACAGTCGTTTTCAGTTGCCTCAAAATAGCAACGTGCCAATAATGCGCCTGAACACACCTCGTTTTCAGACCAGCACGCCCATGGGCGAAGAAATGGGTGCAAATGCATTTGCTATTTAAACAACGTGGCGCAGGACGTGAAAATGATAACTGAAACTAGCAAAAAACACTTGCCTGGCGCTGCATTGCGCTGGGTGTATGATAGACAAACACACCCATCCCTTCATTGCTCCACCCCAAAAATAACGAACATGCTATGCAACACAGGCAACCATGGATGAATCAGCTGTGATTCAACAACAACAGCATATCTCGGTTCTGTGAAACGGCAAAAGATCAATGTTACTCTTGTATTGAGCAGAAAAAAAGCTACCTCTGTGTCCATTTTCAGGCCTTCTTGCTCTCTAACTCTCTCCTGTGCTGGAAAGCTTTTCCAGTATTTCCACAGGTCCTAGCTCTTGCCTAATCATAACCCTTTTTTCCAATTATATTCCTATGACATTTTCATCTTTCAGGGTTCCTATGCAGTTTGGAAAAGTATTTAATTTGAGTAATTTCCAGTGTTTCCAGACTACTTCCCCTATTCAGTTTTCTAGAACATAAAATTAAGAATTTCTAAAAAATAAATTTATCATACAAGCAGAGTGATTTCATGGCAAAAGTTTAGTGATTGTCGAACACAACTGAATGAATTCAAGGTGCACATTTTCGTTTCGTAAAACTGTCTTTACCATGAGCAAATCTCTTTTGAACTTCAATAAACAAATGTGCATGTGCCACTCTAACCTCTAACAGATAAAGCTGCAAACAATCATCTAATTCAGACAGTACTTTGCTTATGGGTCATCATGCAACATCAAACCACGATTACAGAATCAAACCAATGTGTCAGGTGAATATATGCAGGTTATAAAGCTTTTTAGGTTTCTTCTCATCATGTAAGCGCATGTTGTCACTTCGAGAAAACCAATGAAAAAAACCTGAGAAAATATTTACAGATGATTGTACTATAAACTAAATATAATACTGTATGAACTATTCATTTAAATATGGTCTTAAAAATCTACAGAGAAGTTTGGAAATTTAAGTCTGGAAAAGTATGGATTTAAAAAAAAATTGAAAATGTGTTGGAACCCTGCTCTTTAGTAATATCTATTGCTCATTGGCTACAAGAGTGTTTTGGTGCTCCATGAATCAGTCCGATGCACATCATTTTTTCTCTTATTTACACAGCCAGGACTATGTACAAACAATTATTTTTTCAGCACACACACTTTTTAATTACATTTTTCCCTCCACACTTGCTAAAACATTAACAAAGTTTATAAACACCAAAAATAGATATCACACCTAATGCCTAAATGATCAAATTCACAAAGTCTAAGCTGAGAGAAGCTATTTTTTGTTTTCATTCATGCGCTTTGAACAGGCAGGACAGACCCTTCTTGAATCTCCCGTAGTATCACGGTCCTCAGCCTCTGATCGGTCACTTCATGGCATCTGAAACAATCCTTCTCTGATTTCGGTGGACTGCTAAGATCGATATCATCCTCTTCCTCTTTATACACCAATAGCACAAGAGTGTTTAAACATACCCCATCAGTTTTACTAGGAACTCTCCCATTGTGCTGCACTCCCAAAATTCCACATGTATTTACACTTAACTAGTCATAAATGGAGGGCATGCACTTCTTAACCAGTTTTTTGGGGGTGAATGCGAGAGTTTGTGCTTCGTCTGAGACCTCAACAGGAAGCTGGAAGTTGTTGCTCAGCAACAACCATAAGCGGTCTTCATCACTGTTGTCACTGTTACCGCTGCTGGAGGTGAATGCCAGAAGAAACCTTTGACAGACGATGTCACAGGGTAAATCAACAGGCTGTAACACGGTGAACCAGGGACTTTGGCAATACTTTATCCCAGTGTCAATGAGGGTGAGAATGTCACGTTTACGGATATTTGGAGGTAGACAATCACGATCGTACCACTGAGCTTGCAGCGAGTCAGCGTTTTCTTGTTCTGGCATCTTCAGAGAGCCCCCTAGTGAATCGGGGAGGCAATGAGAGAACCACTAAGCAACTATGTGACAATTATATAATTATATAAACAAGCAAATTATGAAACATTTACCATATCTAACCTGTTTTCTTAGCAAGAAAAGTAAAGCGGACCCAGTTTGGCCCTTTTTCTTGAATCTGCAGCAATGTGATTGGCTGACAGTCTATTCCTGCCTCCTCTTTGACTTCTCTCTTTAGGGCTTCTACAATAGTTTCACCATCTTCCATACGACCTGCAGGGAGATACCATAAGCCACAACACACTGCCTTTGCCTCCTGAATCATCAACACCTCATTCTGTAAAAAACAAAGAGACATGCACAAATCAGCACAACTTAGCTACACTATAGCCCTATTCGGATGTTAATTGTTTCTCATGGGGTCGTAAAGTATTTTCATCATTTACATGGGCTAGTCTGTGATTTTATTGCCGTCCGAATCCAGAATGTCAGTGTTTTTCTCCCACCACCTGCGTAAAAGTCCCCGGCCTACTGTTACCTACTGTTTTTTGACAAACATAAGGTTGTGTAGTAATTTAATTGCCGTCCGAATCCACATCTCTGGGTTTTCAAGAAGAGATCACTTCAAAATTCAATGTTTATATCCTTTTTGACCCCTGCAGGGGCACTGAACAGTTCAGCTTCGCAATAATTTGGATGCATTTTAAAGATCTAGCCTACACTTTTATTACTGAAATGCTGGAAAGTATTTACAAGAAAAATATATTTCATCACCACTCAATAGAGAAAGAGAAGAAAAGCACATAAACATTTGAAGTGGGCCATTATTACGGCAGCAATTATATATGTTAAAATAACCAAGCAGCATTATGTTTACCTCATGTAAATAAGAGGCTGTATTAACTTATTTCTGCTCATTTCCACATTTTTAAATTTTAAAATTACATCCTTTATTTTGAGAGAAAATACAAGACAGAAAACCATTTTAACTATAATGCGTCTATATCTTCCTATTTTTTAAACAGATTTAAATAATAATTAGGATACTAATTTCCTATTCATAAATTAAATATACATTTATTCTTATTATACCAAGCATATGACATTTTATTTGCAGAAGACAATCATGCTAATGACCACGAGCAACGCGTTCCCAGGTTCGTAGGATCACAAAACTCGCTCCTCCACTGTGAATAAATCGCCATCCGAATGCACGAGTTTTATCACTGAGGTGTCATGCTAATTTTTTTTTTACAGACGTCCACATGAGAAACAATTACTGTCCGAATAGGGCTTATGTTTACATACAATGCCCGGCATACAATTTCTTAAACAACCATGTAGGAAGACACATCATGGAAAAGACTTTGGGATGTGCTGGAGTAGACTTTACAGAGTGCTCCACTCTTGCATTGTCAATACAAGATCTTGACCAAAAAATGATGCACCTCTTGATGGAAATAAAAGAGGTGCATCAATTTTTGGTCAATGCAAGAGTCAGTCAAGCACTCTGTAAAGTCTACTCTAGCACATCCCAAAGACTTTCAATGAATTTAAGGTCTGGACTCAGAGGTGCCAATTCATGTGTGAAAATGATTCTTCATGCTCCCTCCTAACCATTCTTTCATAATTTGAGCCTGATGAAACTTGACATTGTAATCTTGGAATATGGCCATGTGTCTTGGCCTACATGATTGTTTAAGTAATTAAAAGTAATTACATGTCAATTAAGATTAGAAGAACTGTTGCCAAACATATAACATGCTAGAAACGCAAAAATCACTGCAATAATGATCCAATCATTGACTCTTAAGCATTTGCCAATTTAAATCTAAACAGCAACTGTGTTTTGTTTTTTGGCCAGGCAGTGTATATTATATACATAGTGGTTAAAAAATAAAACTGCATGCATCTTGCTGAAGAACATTGTTTTAGTTGTGCTTCGGCTTTGCTTGTCTGCGTGGATGCATGTGGTTCTGGGCATTGCATACACAGATACATGACATCGTATTCAGAGCAGATGGAAAAATAAATAAAGCTGTAATTTAAGCCTGAATGATTCGTGGTTAGTCATTTGTTTACATGCTACAAAGCTAGAGCTACTTTTCTCTGTGTACAGATATGACACACATGGGTAAATGAATGCAATTCCCAGCAAAATCCATCCTGACAGCATTATTAGTCATTATTAGGTTTATCAAAGCGTATTTGGGTGAAGTTAAGAAAGGGTTTGGGAGATGGATATTTTTTTTTATAAAATAAAGTTACATAGCGTAGCTTTAAAGATGGTGAAAAGAAATTGTACACTAGTCATTTGAGAAAACATCTACATAGCCTAGCTGCTTGACAGCTCTTACAAGCTCCTAGCCACAAATATAAATTTAAAAGATATTATTCTGAAAGTAAATTCTTTTGGAATTCATTGGTTTATCAATCATTATAATGCATGGGATATAATTGCAAATAACAAAGGATTAAGAATTTAGGGGTTTGATAAATTTAACAATTTACAGCACAGCAGATGAATCTGCTAGATTAGAAAATATATTAGAAATGCCAAGTACACCGACCAGGCATAACATTATGACCACCTTCCTAATATTGTGTTGGTCTCCCTTTTGCTGCCAAAACAGCCCTGACCCGTAGAGGCATGGACTCCACTAGACCCCTGAAGGTGTGCTGTGGTATCTGGCACCAAGATGTTAGCAGCAGATCCTTTAAGTCCTGTAAGTTGCAAGGTGGGGCCTCCGTGGATCGGACTTGTTTGTTCAGCACATCCCACAGATGCTCGATTGGATTGAGATCTGGGGAATTTGGAGGCCAAGTCAACACCTCAAACTCGTTGTTGTGCTCCTCAAACCATTCTTGAACCATTTTTGCTTTGTGGCAGGGCGCATTATTCTGCTGAAAGAGGTCACAGCCACCAGGGAGTACTGTTTCCATGAAAGGGTGTACATGGTCTTTAACAATGCTTAGGTAGGTGGTACGTGTCAAAGTAACATCCACATGGATAGCAGGACCCAAGGTTTCCCAGCAGAACATTGCCCAAAGCATCACACTGTCTCCGCCGGATTGCCTTCTTCCCATAGTGCATCCTGGTACCATGTGTTCCCCAGGTAAGCGACGCACACGCACCCGGCCATCCATGTGATGTAAAAGAAAATGTGATTCATCAGACCAGGCCACCTTCTTCCATTGCTCTGTGGTCCAGTTCTGATGCTCACGTGCTCACGGTTGGCGCTTTCGGCGGTGGACAGGGTGTCAGCATGGGCACCCTGACTGGTCTGCGGTTATGCAGCCCCATTCGCAACAAACTGCGATGCACTGTGTATTCTGACACCTTTCTATCAGAACCAGCATTAACTTCTTGAGCAATTTGAGCTACAGTAGCTCGTCTGTTTTATCAGACCACGCGGGCCAGCCTTCGCTCCCCACACGTGCATCAATGAGCCTTGGCCACCCATGACCCTGTCGCCGGTTCACCACTGTTCCTTCCTTGGACCACTTTTGATAGATACTGACCACTGCAGACCGGGAACACCCCACAAGAGCTGCAGTTTTGGAGATGCTCTGACCCAGTCTAGCCATCACATCCTCAAATCCTTACACTTGCCCGTTTTTCCTGCTTCTGTCACATCAACTTTCAGGACAAAATGTTCACTTGCTGCCTAATATATCCCATCCACTAACAGGTGCCGTGATGAAGAGATAATCAGTGTTATTCACCTCACCTGTCAGTGGCCATAATGTTATGTCAGATCGGTGTATCTTTACTACAGCAATTTGATTAGAATTGTATTTAATTAGCAGATGTGGTGAACACATTTAAATCAAAATATCAAAATCAACTGCAGGCGGTCGATCCTTTTCCTATTTAGCACCTAAACTCTGGAACAGTCTTCCTAGCATTGTTCGGGAAGCAGACACACTCTGTCAGTTTAAATCTAGACTAAAAACACATCTCTTTACTATGGCATACACATAAAACATTTTTAATTTATATTATTCAAATCAGTTAAATTATTGTTTTAGGCTGCATTAACTAGGTCAGCCGGAACCGGGAACACTTCCCATAACACTTGATGTACTCGTTACATCATAAGAAGAATGTCATCTATGCTAATGTTAGTCTCTCTGTTTATCCTGAGGTTTACTGCAGTCGGCCGGATCCGGGCCATATCCGGACCAGATGGACCTGCGCCTTGGGATGACGAACGCATCCCTGAAGTGTCTGTAGAGACCGTGTCAGTTAAACTCCCCCCTGTAAATGCTGCATCGACACGACATCCTCATTAAACCCGTCCCCGGTGTGACGACTCCAATCTTTCGAATAATCCTACGAATATCTATTGATCTAATATGACTTCTGACCTGTAATGTTGCCAGAATCATAATCATACACTATTTGTTTGTCGGCCAGAGGAGAACTGGCACCCCGACTGAGCCTGGTTTCTCCCAAGGTTTTTTTCTCCATTCTGGCCCTGAAGGAGTTTTGGTTCCTTGCCACCGTCGCCTTTGGCTTTTGGCTTGCTCAGTTGGGGACACTTAAATTTCAACTATATTACTGATCTGCCCGCATTGACACTATATGATAATTGAAATGAGCTGGATGACATCACCGTTTTCATCAGAGCGGCTGTACAGCCGAATCAAATTCTGTTGCATTATTTTCCTGTTAACACTGTGAAGCTGCTTTGAAACAATTGGCATTGTAAAAAGCGCTATATAAATAAAGGTGATTTTTGATTTGATTTGAACGTTTTCTCTTGGATAGCGTCTGTACAAACAAACCGTAAGGGAACTTGTCAAACCTGTTTATTAGATGCTTCTCATACACAACTCTAAAAAACAATGTTTGAATTAAATTCAACACCTACAAATTATGTTTAGCCTAACTAGTTTTATCACGGGATGCCCATTGTTTCATCCGGCTCTAGACTTGCCTGCTAACCGACGTCACAAAATAGCCTATAAAATATAAAGCCTCGCCTTCTCGCGCACATCAATTGACACTGTAATCAGGATGAGATGACTTTCCCTTTCAAATTGAACTGATTCCTGTTTCCAGATTTTTCAACACATGATGATAGTAATAACTATTTGGACAATCCTCGAAAAAGTTAAGACACTCAGATAAAAGATATCTAGGCTACATAAAATGAAAAAAAAAAAAGTTAAGTGCTAAAGTTAAGCGCAAGTGTTAAAATTAAGTGCATTCCAAGCAGAAGGTAAACAAACCCTGAGAACCCAGATTATTTCCTCATTGTTTAGTCCACATTATGAAATTATTGATTTTATAATTGATTTTATATAAAATGTTATAATAATGTTATACAACGTTAACCAGATTTCTCATATTAAATATAAAAAAAATGTAAATGATCATACATAAATTCATGTATCACAACTTTTTTTCTAATAGCATTCATTTAATGATTGATATAGATGACTGTGGTAAAATGCTACAAGAGTGCCATGTGTATGTTATAAAATAATGTCCCTAATGCCCAAAGTCCTTTTTTGAAAATGAAGTACAAGTTAGCATACTTTTAAAGAGAGTACTTATTACAGAAATAATATACTTTAAAAGAATATCGGTCACGGTAGCTGTAATGAACGTGCACAAACAAACAAAAATTTTATATTCTTTAATAATTCCAAAACAGAAAACAGGAGATTGCAGGAGAATAATTTAAGTCAAATTGACATAACGTGAAGCCCAAGCATGTTAACCCATACTCGGAATTTGTCCTCTGCATTTAACCCATCCAAGTTAGTGCACACACGTTAGGAGTAGTGAGTAGTGAACACACACACCCGGAGCAGTGGGCAGCCATTTTGGGCACCAGGGGAGCGTTAGGACTGCCCCACAACCACATTAACATTGACGTTACCAGACAAATTAACTGAGGAAACCAAGGGCTTAAATACATGAGGCGAGTAATCAAGATAAAACGGAACAGGTGTGTAGAACTAATTAACAACCAAGGAAACACAGGCAAACCAGAACGGGGGTATTCCAGAAAGCAGGTTATGTGACATACCCTGGTATGTTTAAGGGTAAGCAGATAACCTCAACTTTCAAAGTATGTAAGTAGTCATAGCAACTTACTCTCTGAACATAACCTGCTCCGGAGCAGTTTCTTTTCCAGGGTTAAGGCTGATTTATACTTCTGTATCGTTGTCCGCATCAATGTGCAATTACACATGCAGAGCGTAGGCCATGTCCACAGGCATGTTGATGGTGTAACCCACAGTATCAAGGCAAAAGTTGAAGAAGAAGCAGCTTATTGTGTATGTTGTTGGAGAAGCAGCAGCAGTGATGGCGCCAAATAGACAGCGACTTTTGATGCATCTTGAGTTGTTAAATATTGAAGAATAGATAATTTATAATCCACAAGCGGAAATGTGTATGAGGAAATGCGACACTATCACAGATTTTTTTTTTTGACCTGAGGGAGGGGTTCTAGCTGACCAATCACAGCGCTTGCGGTCTGCATATAATTGACACGTTGTTACATTTTTGGAGATATACTTCTGCGTCGAACCTACGCTATGTCATAGGCTGTGTGTAGCATGCGTGATCTATTGATGAGGCTTGGTTATATTGATATATAAAGCACTATTAAAACAAGGATAATGTTTATTTTATATATATATATATATATATATATATATATATAGTGTATACATAAATAAATATATATATATATATATATATATATATATATATATGATAAAATAAATATTGTGTTGGTCCCCCTTTTGCTGCCAAAACAGCCCTGACCCGTCAAGGCATGGACTCCACTAGACCCCTGAAGGTTGTTGTGTGGTATCTGGCACCAAGATGTTAGCAGCAGATCCTTTAAGTCCTGTATGCCGTGAGGTGGGGCCGCAATGGATTGTTCATTGAGTTCTGGGGAATTTGGAGGCCAGGTCAACACCTCAAACTCGTTGTTGTGCTCCTCAAACCATTCCTCCAGCCACCAGGGAATACTGTTTCCTTGGCTTGCTCATTTGGGGACACTAAAATTTTCAACTAAATATTCAAATAAATTTTCAACTAAATTACTGATCTGCCCGCATGGTCACTATATGATAATTGAAATGAGCTGGATAACATCAACCACGTTTTCTCCAGAACGGCTGTACAGCCGAATCAAATTCTGTTGCATTATTTTCCTGTTAACACTGTGAAGCTGCTTTGAAACAATCAGCATTGTAAAAAGCGCTATATAAATAAAGGTGACTTGACTTTCCATGAAAGGGTGTACATGGTCTTTAACAATGCTTAGGTAGGTGGTACGTGTCAAAGTAACATCCACATGGATGGCAGGACCCAAGGTTTCCCAGCAGAACATTGCCCAAAGCATCACACTGCCTCCGCTGGCTTGCCTTCTTCCCATTGTGCATTCTGGTGCCATGTGTTCCCCAGGTAAGCAACGCACACACACCCGGCCATCCACGTGATGTAAAAGAAAACGTGATTCATCAGACCAGGCTACCTTCTTCCATTGCTCCGTGGTCCAGTTCTGATGCTCACGTGCCCACTGTTGCCGCTTTCGGTGGTGGACAGGGGTCAGCATGGGCACCCTGACTGGTCTGCGGCTATGCAGCCCCATACGCAACAAACTGCGATGCACTGTGTATTCTGACACCTTTCTATCAGAACCAGCATTAACTTCTTTGAGAAATTTGAGCTACAATAGCTAGTCTGTTTGATCGGACCACACGGGCCAGCCTTCACTCCACACGTGCATCAACTCCCCACGTGCATCAATGAGCCTGCCCATGACCCTGTTGCCGGTTCACTACTGTTCCTTCCTGTGACCACTTTTGATAGATACTGACCACTGCAGATCCGGAAACACCCCACAAGAGCTGCAGTTTTGGAGATGCTCCGACCCAGTCGTCTAGCCACAATTTGGCCCTTGTTAAACTCGCTCAAATCCTTACGCTTGCCATTTTTCCTGCTTCTAACACATCAACTTTGAGGACAAAATGTTCACTTGCTGCCTAATATATCCCACCCACTAACAGGTGTCGAGATGAAGAGATAATCAGTGGGAGCAAAATGACTAAACATAAAAAATATACTTATACATTATATTATATTATATATTATACATTATATTTGTCTTTCTTTTTATTATATAATTAGCATCAAACAAACAATATAGTTCTTATTCACAGTGAATAATAAATGTTAAATGAAAAGATTGAAAAATGATTGCACAACATTCCAATAGGTGGCGATATGCACTAAGTATGTAAATAGCCATTAAACAAAAGATGAAGAAGTAGTATGGTGCGCTTTTTCTAAGCGTCCGTTTCCATGGTGACTCGTCGCTCTGTTGAGAATGTCTTGTGTGTTAACCGTGAACATACTCTGAGTTGGCTGAACTAGTCATGGACGTGTTTTTGGAACCAGCATACCTTTGGGTTAATCAACCGAGAGCTCAGGGTATGTTTGACGGTAAGATAACCTTGCTTTCTGGAATAACCCCTAGGGAAAACAGAACCAAAACAGAACATACATGTTTGGACACCTAACTGCATGTTAATTACAATTAAATGAAAATATTATAGTTTAAATTTATATTAAATTAAATTAGCTGAACTTTAGAGTGCTTTTTTGTCCCACTTATGTAGGACTTAAGTAAATGTAATTTCATTATTACTTGAAATTAACTGTCTTTGAAATATGCTTTAAAAAAAAATTATGAATGTTTAAGTATGTAAATACTATATATACATATATACACTATATTGCCGAAAGTATTGGGACACCCCTCCAAATCACTGAATTCAGGTGTTCCAATCACTTCCATGGCCACAGGTGTATAAATTAAGCACCAGGCATGCAGACGCTTCTACAAACATTTGTGAAAGAATGGGTCACTCTCAGGAGCTCAGTGAATTCAAGCATGGTACCGTGATAGGTTGCCACCTGTGCAATAAGTCAATTCGTGAAATTTCCTCACTACTAAATATTTCACACTCAACTGTTAGTGGTATTATAACAAAGTGGAAGCAATTGGGAACAACAGCAACTCAGCCATGAAGTGGTAGGCCACGTAAAATCACAGAGCGGGGTCAGCGCATGCTGAGGCGCACAGTGCGCAGAAGTCGCCAACTTTCTGCAGAGTCATAAGCTACAGTTACATCACCAAGTGCAATGCAAAGCGTGGGATGCAGTGGTGTAAAGCACGCCGCCACTGGACTCTAGAGCAGTGGAGACGTGTTCTCTGGAATGACCAATCACGCTTCTCTGTCTGGCAATCCCATGGACGAGTCTGGGTACGAGAACGGTACTTGCCTGACTGCATTGTGCCAAGTGTAAAGTTTGGTGGAGGGGGGTTTGATGGATGTGGGGTTGTTTTTCAGGGGTTGGGCTTGGCCCCTTAGTTCCAATGAAAGCAACATTCATGACTGCGCACTAGTGCACAAAGCAAGGTCCATAAAGATATGGATGAGCGAGTTTGGTGTGGAGGAACTTGACTGGCCTGCACAGAGTCCTGACCTGAACCCGCTAGAACACCTTTGGGATGAATTAGAGCGGAGACTGCGAGCCAGGCCTTCTCGTCTAACATCAGTGCCTGACCTCACAAATGTGTGTCTAGAAGAATGGTCAAAAATGCCCATAAACACACTCCCAAACCTTGTGGAAAGCCTTCCCAGAAGAGTTGAAGCTGTTATAGCTGCAAAGGGTGGGCCAACTCCATATTAAACCCTCCGGATTAAGAATGGGATGTCATTAAAGTTCATGTGCATGTAAAGGCAGGCATCCCAAAACTTTTGGCAATATAGTATATATATATATTTTTGTGTGTGTATGTGTGTGTGTATATATAAACTTTTTTAAATTTAGAAATTTAGTAATGAACAACACTACAGTTGAAATTTAAATAAGGTTCAAGATGAATATTTCAAACATGCATGGTTATTTATGCATTGGAGCCATAACCTAGCAGTTAGCACACATGCAACAGACACGTTGAGCTTTGGTTCTCATGTGGAAGATGCAGGTTCAGTTAAACTGGCCTGCGTAATTTTCCTGATCTCTACTAGAGTGGCATCAATATTAACTTTGAATAGGCAGAACAGACCTGTCTTTAATTCTCTGTATTATCTTTGCCCTTAGGCTCTGATTGGTCACTTCATGCCATCTGTAACTGTCACTCTCCAACGGTGGTGGGCTGCTGATTTCAGGCCTGCCCTTTGAATATTCTAATAACACAAGCATGTTAAAGCAGATGCCATCTGTTTTCCCTGGTATTCTCCCATTGTGCTGCACTCCCAGAATGCCACATATAATAACATTTATAAATGCGAATGATGAAGGTATGCACTCCTTAATCAGTCTGTGCGCAGCCCACGAGATGTATGTTTTAACTGAAACTTCAATAGGAAGACTGGGATGAGAACTGGCATTATTATTGCTCAGCAGCAGCCACAGGCGGTCCTCATCACTGGTGTCAGTGTTACCACTGTTGGAGATGAATGTGAGGAAAAGTCTTTGGCAGATAACATGACAAGGGAAGTCAACAGGTTGTAACACAGAAAACCAGGGATTTCGGCGATATTTTATTCCAGCATCAATTTGGGGCAGTATGTCACGTGCACGAAGAGGAAGTGGAGACTCGCGATCCCACCACTGAGCTTGCAGGGATTCAGCATCCGCCTCTGCCGTTGTCTTCAGAGAGCCCCCTGGTGGCACAGTGAGAAAAAATTTTTTTTTTCCCTGTTAGTAAAGTAAATAGGTGCCTAATAATTGAGCTACTTGGATAATTCATTTTAGCATTGGGGAGAAAAATGAAAAAAGGAAACAGAAGGTAATATCTTTTGACTTATGTTATGAACATTAAAGGAGAGAATATAAGGCAACCACACTGCAAATTAATTATGGCTGCACGAAGAAAAACTGATTTAGTTTTTTCTTCGCTATATGTTGCGATATCAAAAAATACACAACATTTCATGAAATTACTTGAATAGCTCTATTTGGGTGTTCATATACAAGAACCAACTCAAACCATAAAGTGAACATATAAAAAAAAGTCTCTTTCCACTTAAATGTGCAATAAGCGAATTCTGAGAAACGCTGTTGCAAGTGGATCAGACCGAGCACCAAAACACACTTGTAGCCAATCAGCAGTAAGAGGCATATACACACATGTGTGGGGAGGTGCCTGTGTTGCATAAGGTGCGCTCGACTTCGGCTGGATGTAACTGATCGGTGAGCATTGCTGCTTGCAGTTGGGGAGGACACGTTCTTGACACTTTGCGTGCTGTGTTTGCATACTTTATCACAGATGAAGTGAATTAAATGCAATATTTGCACTTTATGTACTGCTTAATACAGCGTCAGTATGTACAAGAATAAGTATGTACTAAGTTCAACATAAGCCTATACAATTTAAATACCAATGAAGTGGGGTATGTTTTTTTTATCAGTTTTATTTTGCTAAACGACAATATAACATCGCGACTACATAAAAAGAGCTTTACTGCATGCACTGCTTTAAGTCAGATGTCAATCGGTCTGCACAGCACTGCATGAAGTTGAACACACCTATAGTGTGTTTGTGAATTTGGGGACAGAGCTATCAAGATAGGGGTGTGGTTCTTCTTGGGTAAGGGCGTGTTTGTTTTGGTGATTTCAAATTATCAACAGTGTTTCTCAGAAATTGCTTACTGCACCTTTACGTTTTCATAGGCCACATAGGGCACATTTGTTTGTTTTATTTCTCCATATCTTTTTAGATAACTGTTAAATAATTTGCCATGTCTACTTAGGTAAATGGAAACCCTACTTAAAAGAGGTTGTTCCACATTATTGAGCAAGTCACAGTTCTCGTGCAATAATGGGAGGAAGAAAGATGAAAAGCATGAAATGGTGCAATGTTATGCAAAAGGCATGAAAAAAACTATCATAAGATTTGTGAGTAATTTACAGCACAAGAGAACCTGGTCAGATAAAGTCTTATTAAGAAAAGTTTCTGTCAAAAAAGTAACTGTATTATAAGGACAGCTATAAAAAAGCCACTGTTGAGCAGCAAACAGGTATTTGAAGCTGCTGGTGTCTCTGGAGTCTTAAGAACCTCTCCATGCAGGCTGGCAGTTGTGTGTAAAGTTGCATTTCAGCAACCTCTAACCAAAGCTCACAAAGAGAAATGTTTACAGTCGGTGCAGAAATACATGAAGACTCATTTTTAAAAAGTTTTATTCACTGACGAATGCCGTACTATAATGGATGGTCTAGATGGATTTCTGGATGGTTGCTGAGTGGCCACCACTTTCCAACAAGACATCAGCAAGGCGGGGTGATGATTTGTGCTGGAATACTGGGAAGTGAGATGGAAGGTTCCTTTAGGGTCTCTGAGGGTGTCAAAATGACATCTGCAAGATATGTGAGTTTATAAGACCATTTTCTGGTATGGTATAAGAAGGATAGTGCCTTCTGAAATAAAAGGATTTTTATTCAGCACAATGCACTATCCCAAAAAACACCACAGCAATAAAACTGTTTAAAAATGTATTTCTACACCCATTGTAAAAGTTTCTCTTTGTGAGCTTTAGTTAGAGGTGGCTGAAATGCAATTTTACGCACAATTGCCAGCCTGCATGGGGATGGTTTTGAGACTCCAGAGACACCAACAGATTCAAATACCTGTTTGCTGCTCAACAGTGGATTTTTTATAGCTGTCCTTTTGATACAATTAATATTTTGACAGAAACTGTCCTTAATAAGCCTTTATCTGACCGAGTTCTCTTGTGCTGTAAATTACTCACAAATCTTATTATAGTTCGATAATCTCCATTCAGTTTTCACACAATATTAGTTGTTTTCATTCCTTTTGCATAACATTGCACCATTTCATGCTTTTCATCCTCCCCATATTGCATAAGAACTGTGACTTGCTTAATAATGTAGAACAACCTCTTTAAGTAGGGTTTCCATTTACCTAAGTAGACCTGGAAAACTATTTAACAAACCTGTCTGATATTGATACCAGTTATCTAAAAACATGAGAAATAAAACAAACAAACACTTTCTTTGAAAAACTATAATCTGAAATGTTTATTGTACTGAAATCCTACTGGTATAATAATTTGGAACCTAAAGGATTATTAGGAACACCTGTTCAATTTCTCATTAATGCAATTATCTAATCAACCAATCACATGGCAGTTGCTTCAATGCATTTAGGGGTGTGGTCCTGGTCAAGACAATCTCCTGAACTCCAAACTGAATGTCAGAATGGGAAAGAAAGGTGATTTAAGCAATTCTGAGCGTGGCATGGTTGTTGGTGCCAGACGGGCCGGTCTGAGTATTTCACAATCTGCTCAGTTACTGGGATTTTCACGCACAACCTTTTCTAGAGTTTACAAAGAATGGTGTGAAAAGGGAAAAACATCCAGTATGCGGCAGTCCTGTGGGCGAAAATGCCTTGTTGATGCTAGAGGTCAGAGGAGAATGGGCCGACTGATTCAAGCTGATAGAAGAGCAACTTTGACTGAAATAACCACTCGTTACAACCGAGGTATGCAGCAAAGCATTTGTGAAGCCACAACACGCACAACCTTGAGGCGGATGGGCTACAACAGCAGAAGACCCCACCGGGTACCACTCATCTCCACTACAAATAGGAAAAAGAGGCTACAATTTGCACGAGCTCACCAAAATTGGACAGTTGAAGACTGAAAAATGTTGCCTGGTCTGATGAGTCTCGATTTCCGTTGAGACATTCAGATGGTAGAGTCAGAATTTGGCGTAAACAGAATGAGAACATGGATCCATCATGCCTTGTTACCACTGTGCAGGCTGGTGGTGGTGGTGTAATGGTGTGGGGGATGTTTTCTTGGCACACTTTAGGCCCCTTAGTGCCAATTGGGCATCGTTTAAATGCCACGGCCTACCTGAGCATTGTTTCTGACCATGTCCATCCCTTTATGACCACCATGTACCCATCCTCTGATGGCTACTTCCAGCAGGATAATGCACCATGTCACAAAGCTCCAATCATTTCAAATTGGTTTCTTGAACATGACAATGAGTTCACTGTACTAAAATGGCCCCCACAGTCACCAGATCTCAACCCAATAGAGCATCTTTGGGATGTGGTGGAACGGGAGCTTCGTGCCCTGGATGTGCATCCCACAAATCTCCATCAACTGCAAGATGCTATCCTATCAATATGGGCCAACATTTCTAAAGAATGCTTTCAGCACCTTGTTGAATCAATGCCACGTAGAATTAAGGCAGTTCTGAAGGCGAAAGGGGGTCAAACACAGTATTAGTATGGTGTTCCTAATAATCCTTTAGGTGAGTGTATATGCACTGCCAGTTTCTGAGTGAAGTGCGGCACTATGTGCTCATTTACATGTGTGCGGCTCACAGTGTTTCAGCGTCTCAGAACGGCTGATTCACAGTAACTAAGACGTGCTTCACTCTGTAACCTGTAGTACATAAACTAAATAAAAAAATAAGCATCCTCTCACTTTCAACTGCTTTTATTTTCAGCAAACTTAAAGCCACAATATGTAATTTTTTCGCCGCTAGAGGTCACTTATTCAAAACAAAGGCGTAGATAAAACGCCTTGATTTTGCGGAGCTTTTATTAAGTGCTTCTGCTTCTTCCGCTCATGCGTATGTGGGGTAACACAGCGCTGATTTATCATATTAGATACATTTGAGTGCGTTGAAAGTTATAATGCTACTCTGTGCGTTCGCTCCGCGGCTACGACACACTTGTTGCACACTACAGTAAGCTAGATCGATATTAGGCATGGTAAAACATGGTACTCGTGGTACATCAAGAAAACGAGATTTAAACAATAAAACTGTTGAGCTATATACGTCTTTGGTGTTTCCATGTTTCTACAAAATAAAACCAGAAATCGAAGGTAACGTGGGTATGATGTCATTGATAGGCGACGCACAGACACTGTCCGTGTCCTGGTTAAAATTGCTTATTTCTCTGGATTTATACATTCTTGGAAACATTTGGGATAATGTCAGTACACAAGTCAACAAAATATATAACAATGTTCTAGTGGTTTTTGGATATTTTAATCCAAAAATCTTACATATTGTGCCTTTAACGTGTAAATAATTGTATGAACATAAAATATTCATTAAAATATCACATAAATATAGAAATGGAATAATGTGTCCAGTCAGTATCTCGTGAGGCCATCAGCTGCATTAAGTGCTGCAGTGCATCTCCTCCTCATGGACTACACCAGATTAGCCAGTTCTTGCTGTTCCATCAAGGCACTTGCAAGTTTCTGGACATTTCTGGGGGGAATAGCCCAAGCCCTCAACCTCCAATTCAACAGGCATGCTCTGTGAGATCCAGGCTCATCGCTGGCTATCATATGGGAGAACACTGACATTCCTGTCTAGCAGAAAATCACTCACAGAACGAGCAGTATGACTGGTGGCATTGTCATGCTCGAGGGTCATGTTCTTGGTGTAACTCAGGCAGTTGTTATTGCCATCCTGTACTTGTCCCGCAAGTATGATACTCGATGTACCAATCCTGTGCAGGTGTTGTTACACGTGGTCTGCCACTATACAAGGATGATCAGCTGTCCTTCCTGTCTCCCTGTAGCGCTGACTTAGGTGTCTCACAGTTCGGATATTGTAATTTATTGCCCTAGCCACATCTGTGGTCCTCATTCCTCCATGCAGCATGTCTAAATCTTGTTCACGCAGGTGAGCAAGGGTGGGTATCTTTCTGGGTATCTGGGTATCACCCTGGGTGTCTTTCTTTTGCTGTTTTTCAGAGTCAGTAGAAAGGTCCCTTTAGTGACCTAAGCTTTTATGACGACTGCAAACTGTAAACTTAATTGCCTACCATCTGTAAGCTGTTAGTGTCTTAAACCGTGTCTTACACTGTGTCTACACCAGCCGCGTCACACCACAGCTAGAAGCTGTCCACACTGGATGTGACAAAACAACAGTTGCAAATCCATTTGCCCTTCATACCAGAAGTAGCACGAATGCTTGAAGTACGTCAGAAATAGAACGGCATCAGTTTACCATCAGAAATGTTCTGTGTTGCGTCATGCTGCATCCAGTGTAAACAGCATCATTGATTATTATGAGCTCTATTTGCTTTTGTTACATTGTGTCGTTCACATCTGATGTAGACACAGTGTTAACTACTGTTCCACAGGTGCATATTTATTAATTGTTTATTATTCATTGAACAAGCATGGAAAACATAGTTTAAACCCTTTACAATAACAATCTGTAAAGTTTATTTGGATTTTACAAAAATACCTTTAAAAGAATGCTATGTAACTTTGGCCCTCTAGCAGTTAAACAACAAAATTGCATGCATTTTGCGAAAGAACACTGTTTTGGTTGTGCTTCGGGTCTGAGTAACTGTGTGAATGAATATGACCCCTTTTCTCCCACAATTCTAAACAGACAACTAAAAAAAAAAAATGTGTTAATGTAATTTACTAGAGGTTCCGACAATGTCAATTGCTGCAGTCTACTTAAAATTTTTATTTCATCTGAATGAATTATTTAAAAAAATATGAATTCAATGACTCACTCATAAATACTCCACTTGTTTCATTACTGGATGAATCAGCTTGAAAGAATTGAATGAATGATTCAATGACAAATACATTTTTTACCAGTATAGTAGGACTAAAATATAAACACTTATAATAGGTTTACCATAGCGAAAGAGAGTAAAACAAAAACATGTTTTGGAAGAAGAATTGATGATATTGTCTTATTATTTAAATTTTGTTAATTTTGCATCTATAATATCTATCTATTATATGAGTCCATTTATTTAATTCATATTCATTCAATTTATTTAATTGCAGCCTGGGCGATTTGACAATAAGCCATATTGTGATATCAACTTTATTTCAATATATAACGTGCAGCCCTGAAATCAATCATTCAATCTAACCTGTTTCCTCAGCGAGGAAGATGAAGCGAACCCACTGTGGCCCTTGTTCTTGAACCAGCAGCAGTGTTACTGGCTGGCAGTCTATTCCTGCCTCCTCTTTGACCTCCCTCTGCAGTGCCTCTACGATGCTTTCACGTTCTTCCATACGACCCGCAGGGAGGTACCATCTGCCATAACACTCTCTCTTTGCCTCCTGAACCATTAACACCTCCTCCTGTATAACACAAGGAAACACACATGCAAAACTTTTATGTTTGGCGAAGTTTACATTAATCATGAGTAGTGGAACAAGTGTCCTTGTTACAGTGTAATTATACATTTAAGTACTGAGTGATATTAATTAACTACATGTACTTACTATAAAGTTAGGGTAGGATTAGTGTTTGGTTTAGGGCAGTGGTTTTCAAACCCTGGGTCGCGAGACTTAAAAAATGGGTCGCCAGGATGATTTAAGGAAAATGGAGTTACATTAAAAATAAAAAAATAACAAAATTTTTTTTCATAAAATCAGTCTATAGGCCTATATACAATGGGGAGAACAAGAATTTGATACACTGCCGATTTTGCAGGTTTTCCTACTTACAAAGCATGTAGAGGTCTGTAATTTTTATCATAGGTACACTTCAACTGTGAGAGACGGAATCTAAAACAAAAATCCAGAAAATCACATTGTATGATTTTTAAATAATTAATTTGCATTTTATTACATGACATAAGTATTTGATCACCTACCAACCAGTAAGAATTCCGGCTCTCACAGACCTGTTAGTTTTTCTTTAAGAAGCCCTCCTTTTCTCCACTCATTACCTGTATTAACTGCGCCTGTTTGAACTCGTTACCTGTATAAACGACACCTGTGCACACACTCAATCAAACAGACTCCAACCTCTCCACAATGGCCAAGACCAGAGAGCTGTGTAAGGACATCAGGGATAAAATTGTAGACCTGCACAAGGCTGGGATGGGCTACAGGACAATAGGCAAGCAGCTTGGTGAGAAGGCAACAACTGTTGGCGCAATTATTAGAAAATGGAAGAAGTTCAAGATGACGGTCAATCTCCCTCGGTCTGGGGCACCATGCAAGGTCTCACCTCGTGGGGCATCAATGATCATGAGGAAGGTGAGGGATCAGCCCAGAATTACACGGCAGGACCTGGTCAATGACCTGAAGAGAGCTGGGACCACAGTCTCAAAGAAAACCATTAGTAACACACTACGCCGTCATGGATTAAAATTCTGCAGCGCACGCAAGGTCCCCCTGCTCAAGCCAGCTCATGTCCAGGCCCGTCTGAAGTTTGCCAATGACCATCTGGATGATCCAGAGGAGGAATGGGAGAAGGTCATGTGGTCTGATGAGGCAAAAATAGAGCTTTTTGGTCTAAACTCCACTCGCTGTGTTTGGAGGAAGAAGAAGGATGAGTACAACCCCAAGAACACCATCCCAACCGTGAAGCATGGAGGTGGAAACATCATTCTTTGGGGATGCTTTTCTGCAAAGGGGACAGGACGACTGCACCGTATTGAGGGGAGGATGGATGGGGCCATGTATCGTGAGATCTTGGCCAACAACCTCCTTCCTTCAGTAAGAGAATTGAAGATGGGTCGTGGCTGGGTCTTCCAGCATGACAACGACCCAAAACACACAGCCAGGGCAACTAAGGAGTGGCTCCGTAAGAAGCATCTCAAGGTCCTGGAGTGGCCTAGCCAGTCTCCAGACCTGAACCCAATAGAAAATCTTTGGCGGGAGCTGAAAGTCCGCATTGCCCAGCGACAGCCCCGAAACCTGAAGGATCTGGAGAAGGTCTGTATGGAGGAGTGGGCCAAAATCCCTGCTGCAGTGTGTGCAAACCTGGTCAAGAACTACAGGAAACGTATGATCTCTGTAATTGCAAACAAAGGTTTCTGTACCAAATATTAAGTTTTTCTGATGTATCAAATACTTATGTCATGCAATATAATGCAAATTAATTACTTAAAAATCATACAATGTGATTTTCTGGATTTTTGTTTTAGATTCCGTCACTCACAGTTGAAGAGTACCTATGATAAAAATTACAGACTTCCACATGCTTTGTAAGTGGGCAAACCGGCAAAATCGGCAGTGTATCAAATACTTGTTCTCCCCACTGTAAAAGGAATAAATACGCGAAATATATTTGACTTAAATAATTAACAGATTAACAAAAAGAAAGAAAAAACTGTGCGACTGTGCTGCTGAGTTTGGTTTATTTTTGTGAGGCGCGGCACTCCTCAAACAAGTTCAAGTAAAAGGAAACCCAGACGATAGAAAGCACATCTTGGTTTCTTTATTTTACAATAGCACAATATAAGTAAACACTTTGCAATTTTGAACGATGTCCTACTCTTATTATCTGTATGACCAAAATGACGGAGTATTTATTGTTTCCTCTGCTCGATCGCACCGACGCCTCACGCGCACACACAACATATTCCAGCATTGCAAACTTTTATCGCAGCCTGTTCATTATCAAAATAAAATAGTCAACCTAAAAAGTTACACAGCTCAGTTTAAATAGTCAGTAGTAGGCCTACAATTCGTGCCATTCAGCGTGAGCACCGTCGCTGTGGTGTTTCCAAGCATGTGAAGAGGATGATTTTTTCCATCAATATTGGGACGCGAGTGAAGTACAAAGCCTATAATAAATAACGGTTTGGCATCCAAATACATCGCGAATATGGAAACATTTGGATTCGAATGAGAGAGTTAGGCTACGTGAGCCTAACGCTGGTTACTTTCAGTTTCTCATTAAATGATTTCGTTTTGGCTTTATAGTTATAGCCTACTTATATTTTTTAATTCTTGATCTGTTCTGAATACCGTTAAATTTAAAGGATTTGTTGTGGAGTGAGGGGAACTAAAATAACCTATAGCTATGTTTGTAGTACATTATAACATTTCGCTTTATTTACCGGTATTATTTCTGAATGCAATCGAATGCGAGTTATACGTGACTTACCTGTTTTTCTTCTCTCTCAAAAACATACAAAAAAATATATTTGTAGTGTATTTTGAAGCATGCAGCAAACGATTAATTGGTTAAAATTATTGTTGGTTAACGGTTAACCAGTTAAATAGCGTCCCATATATAGGCCTAGCTATCAAATTAGTGCAGAATCAACTTTGCATTGCGAACGCATAAAGGATCAAAAGCTGTTGTGTGGAAAAGTGCTGAGCTGAATTTGTGCCATCTAGTGGTTTAATGGAGAATACAGTCAAATCGCCCATTGTACCTATATCAGTATTCCTATGCTTGGCTTGACTTGTTTGAATGTAAATGGTTGTAGGCCTATAAATGGGTCGCAACAACAACAAAAAAGAGGGTCGCTCTTAAAAAAGTTTGAAAACCACTGGTTTAGGGTATATAATTGTGCATAATTTATAGTTATTACTATAGTAACTACATATAACGTGTTTAACAAGGGCACTGTAAAATGAAGTGTTACTGAAATATTTAGCAAATTTTTATGCTACAATAATTTATGCTGTTTTGGCATGTCAAAGTAGTCATAACATTATGACCTTCCTAATATTGTGGGCTCCACTAGACCCCTAAAGGTGTGCTGTGGTATCTAAATCAAATCAAATCACCTTTATTTATATAGCGCTTTTTACAATGCCAATTGTTTCAAAGCAGCTTCACAGTGGTAACAGGAAAATAATGCAACAGAATTTGATTCGGCTGTACAGCCGCTCTGGTGAAAACGGTGATGTCATCCAGCTCATTTCAATTATCATATAGTGTCAATGCGGGCAGATCAGTAATATAGTTGAAATTTAAGTGTCCCCAACTGAGCAAGCCAAAAGCCAAAGGCGACGGTGGCAAGGAACCAAAACTCCTTCAGGGCCAGAATGGAGAAAAAAACCTTGGGAGAAACCAGGCTCAGTCGGGGTGCCAGTTCTCCTCTGGCCGACGAACAAATAGTGTATGATTATGATTCTGGCAACATTACAGGTCAGAAGTCATATTAGATCAATAGATATTCGTAGGATTATTTGAAAGATTGGAGTCGTCACGCCGGGGACGGGTTTAATGAGGATGTCGTGTCGATGCGGCATTTACAGGGGGGAGTTTAATTGACACGCTCTCTACAGACACTTCAGGGATGCGTTCGTCATGTCCAGGCTAAGGTCCACCATGTGGTCTGGATACGGCCCGGATCCGGCCGACTGCAGTAAACCTCGGGATAAACAGAGAGACTAACATTAGCGTAGATGCCATTTTTCTTATGATGTAACGAGTACATCAAGTGTTATGGGAAGTGTTCCCGGTTTCGGCTGACCTAGTTAATGCAGCCTAAAACAATCATTTAACTGAGATTTGAATAATAGAAATTAAAAATGTTTTATGTGTATGCCATAGTAAAGAGATGTGTTTTTAGTCTAGATTTAAACTGACAGAGTGTGTCTGCTTCCCGAACAATGCTAGGAAGACTGTTCCAGAGTTTAGGTGCTAAATAGGAAAAGGATCAACCGCCTGCAGTTGATTTTGAGATTCTAGGTATTATCAACTGGCCAGAATTTTGAGACCGCAATAGACGTGATGGAGTATAATGCGTTAAGAGCTCGCTCAAGTACTGGGGAGCTAAACCATTTAGTGCTTTGTAAGTAATCAGCAAGATTTTAAAATGTATACGATGTTTAATAGGGAGCCAATGCAGTGTTGCCAGAACCGGGCTAATATGGTCATACTTCCTGGTTCTAGTAAGAACTCTAGCTGCTGCGTTTTGGACAAGCTGCAGTTTATTTATTAAGCGAGCAGGGCAACCACCCTCTAAGCCCTTGTTTGTTCAGCACGTCCCACAGATGCTCGGTTGGATTGAGATCTGGGGAATTCAGAGGCCAAGTCAACACCTCAAACTCGTTGTTGAGCTCCTCAAACCATTCCTGAACCATTTTTGCTTTGTGGCAGGGTGCATTATCCTGCTGAAAGAGGCCACAGTCACCAGGGAATACCGTTTCCATGAAAGGGTGTACATGGTCTGCTACAATTCTTAGGTAGGTGGTACGTGTCAAAGTAACATCCACATGGATGGCAGGACCCAAGGTTTCCCAGCAGAACATTGCCCAAAGCATCACACTGCCTCCGACGGCTTGCCTTCTTCCCATAGTGCATCCTGGTGCCATGTGTTCCCCAGGTAAGCGACACACACGTACCCGGCCATCCACGTGATGTAAAAGAAAACGTTATCCATCAGACCAGGCCACCTTCTTCCATTGCTCCGTGGTCCAGGTCTGATGCTCACGTGCCCGCTGTTGGTGCTTTCAGCGGTGGACCGGGGTCAGCATGGGCACCCTGACTGGTCTGCGGCTATGCAGCCCCATACGCAACAAACTGTGATGCACTGTGTATTCTGACACCTTTCTATCAGAACCAGCATTAACTTGAGCAATTTGAGCTACAGTAGCTTGTCTGTTTGATCAGACCACACGGGCCAGCCTTCGCTCCCCACATGCATCAATGAGCCTTGGCCACCCATGACCCTGTCGCCGGGTCACCACTGTTCCTTCTGTGGACCACTTTTGATAGATACTGACCACTGCAGACCGGGAACACCCTACAAGAGCTGCAGTTTTGGAGATGCTCCGACCCAGTCGTCTAGCCATTACAATTTGGCCCTTGTCAAACTCGCTCAAATCCTTACGCTTGCCCATTTTTCCTGCTTCTAACACATCAACTTTGAGGACAAAATGTTCACTTGCTGCCTAATATATCCCACCCACTAACAGGTGCCATGATGAAGAGATAATCAGTGTTATTCACTTCACCTGTCATAATGTTATGCCTGATCGGTATATATATTATAAGCAACACACACTATATTGCCAAAAGTTTTGGGACACCTGCCTTTACATGCACATGAAATTTAATGACATCACATTCTTAATCTGAAGGGTTTAATATGGAGTTGGCCCACCCTTTGCAGCTATAACAGCTTCAACTCTTCTGGGACGGCTTTCCACAAGGTTTAGGAGTGTGTTTATGGGAATTTTTGACCATTCTTCTAGAAGCGCATTTGTGAGGTCAGGCACTGATGTTGGACAAGAAGGCCTGGCTCGCAGTCTCCGCTCTAATTCATCCCAAAGGTGTTCTATCGGGTTGAGGTCAGGACTCTGTGCAGGCCAGTCAAGTTCCTCCACACCAAACTCGCTCATCCATGTGCGATTGCCAGACAGAAAAGCGTGATTCGTCACTCCAGAGAACATGTCTCCACTACTCTAGAGTCCAGTGGCGGCATGCTTTATACCACTGCATCTGACGCTTTGCATTGCACTTGGTGATGTATGGCTTGGATGCAGCTGCTCGGCCATGGAAACCCATTCCATGAAGTTCTATACGCACTGTTCTTCAGCTAATCTGAAGGCCACACGAAGTTTGGAGGTCTGTAACTATTGACGGCAGAAAGTTGCCGACTTCTGCGCACTGTGTGCCACAGCATGCGCTGATCCCGCTCTGTGATTTTAAGAGGTCTACCACTTTGTGACTGAGTTGATGTTGTTCCCAATTGCTTCCACTTTGTTATAATACCACTAACAGTTGACTGTTGAATATTTAGTAGTGAGGAAATTTCACGAATAAACTTATTGCACAGGTGGCAACCTATCACGGTACCACACTTGAATTCACTGAGCTCCTGGACATGGAAGGGATTGGCACACCTGAATTCAATGATTTGGAGGGGTGTCCCAATACTTTTGGCAATATAGTGTATTATTATTAGATTATAATATATTAATTATATAATAAAACGAGAATTCATATTATACCTGAAATGTTAAAAAAAAAATGTATGTATTGAAATATTAAGCATATCAAACTTTCTCATGGATGGTATATGGATATCTTAAAATGACTGTGACGGGATAGTGCATCTGAAGTGTTTTTTTTTTTTTGGTACAAATTTATTTCATACTTCATATATATTTTAAATCTAACTTGGCTAGTGAAAAATGATAGATATATAATATCTGGATCATATCCAGAATGACCAAGAGTGTTTCTGTTTTGTCCTAAATGGACACAATACTGGCTTATGTGAAGTGTAAGAGAAAACCACCTTGACTGTGTTGTTTTCAGTTTTATGCTTTGCTAGCTACCAAACTACTTTTTTGAGAAATGTCATGCTCCCAGTGAAATTGTACAGCTCATTAGTGGAAATAATTAGGTGATGTTCGACAGGGGGCTGACTGTATTAAGTGAACATTGGAGAGAGTCTAAAAAAGACATGCAATAATGACACCATCTTTACCTTTGAGTTGAAGATTACTGCGCTGACAATGTAACACACGTTTTTCCTCAGTGTGACAGGTTTCACTTCCGGGACTGAATCAAACTCTCTCAACTCAAGTCCCTCACCCTTCAAAATCTTCTCTAAGTTTTCCTCCAATAATTTCGCCATTGAGTCCATGTTGAAGCTGCCTTAATTCCACTAAACAACATAAAGAATATGATTATCAAATCATTGTTCTGTTTCAGATCTAGTGGCTGCCTACAGAGACATGTTTAGGAATAATCAAACTTAAAAACCAAAGCCTGATGCCACTGAAGAACCTATAAAGTTCCACACATGTTATTCTCTATTTCTTTAACCCATATATGTGACCCTGGACCACAAAAACAGTCATAAATCGTACGGGTATATTTGTGGCAATAGCCAACAATACATTGTATGGGTCAAAATTATCGATTTTTCTTTTATGCCAAAAATCATTAGGATATTAAGTAAAGACCATGTTCCATGAAGATATTTTGTAAATTTCCTACCGTAAATATATAAAAAAATGTATTAATAGTAGTAATATGCATTGCTAATGACTTCATTTGGACAACTTTAAAGGCAATTTTTTTGCACCCTCGGATTCCAGATTTTCAAATATTTGTATCTCGGCCAAATATTGTCCTATCCTAACAAACCATAAATCAATCAAAATTGATTCTTATGACTGGTTTTGTGGTCCAGGGTCACATATGTACTGGTGCTTATCATAACAACAACTTTTTAGTAAAAGACGTACAAGTTTAACTTTCGATACACGTCCATTATAACACAGTGCCTTGACCATAATGCTTCTGTAGTTTAATAATTATTATCTATAAAGGAATGAAAGTAACCTGGTGTTTGTACGAAAAGTTAGCGAAGCAGGATAAATATACCGTGAAGCAAGTTAAGCATTATTAATGTTTAACTTAATGCATCTACATTCGTTTAAAAACCCATCTACCTTTATACTAACCTAATACCAGTCGTCATAAAACAGAGAACAAAATATATACTATTGAAGATGTGATGTGACTCAAAGGAAGCGTCGGCTGTTTGTGCTCTCGCGATAATATGCGACACTTACCTGGGGACCGAGTCAAATTACATTATTTGTATGTTCGTTTTGTTCCATAATATTTCAGTAATTTCTGCTTCCTTGGTGAGAATGAATATACCGACCTTACTCAACTATAATTAAACGATGGTTGTTTTAAAAGAGAAAAACGTCGCAGTTATTTTCGTTAGAAAAATAGTTAAATGTATGTGTAGTTTTAAGACTATCCCTAACTCATCTAGCAGCAATAACATACAAAGAGTGTATTACTTTTAATAGTCGCTTATTCGTTTAGCAAAAGAGTGGCTATTTTTGTGGGCGGGTGAAAGTAAGTTAAATGCGCGTACAAATTAGTGTTCTAGTGGTTTGCATTGCCATAGCAAGCCAAAGTGAAGGGTTAAAAAGGGTTTCGTGACGCATGCTCAGTTTCGCCCTCTACAGACGGGGCTCATTGGAGATGCAAGTCTGAGCGAATTGCCTAATCCATTTTTAACAGAGAACTGAAACGGTACCCTTTTTCTGATATACAAACATACCCTGACCAGCGAGCTAAGAACTGTTTAACAAACTTATTACAGAAGGATAAAGTGTTTCAAAATGACCAGGTAGTTGAAACTGTGCGGTATTTATTTTTGCTCCACGGGAACGTTATGTGGAGAGGGCTTATTGCCATTGCTTGGAGGACAACGCCTGGATAAGGAAGAGAGGGCAACATTTGACGTTACTTCGGAACGGCATTTGAGTACGGATACTTTACAGACATGGTTAATGCACTTTGTTCTCGTCTCGTTAAAAGCGCCTTTATGTGGCTAATGCTTCACGCGCTCATCGACTGCAGTGGAGGTGAGAGAACAGCGACAGTCCGGAGCAACCGACACCATGGCGAGTCATATAATGTTCAAAACACTTAACAGTGTTTACTGTTTGAATGTATTGGATAGGCAGCACTAAGACAAGCTGTTTTAACATGTATTCCTTAAAGTAAATTGTAGCTATTTTTATGTTAGTACTTTCTAAGAAGTAGCAAGTGACTAGTATTTTTTCAGTTCCACTAGAAACTATAGAATAATATATAGAAACTACCCACTAGAGAAACTATTAATTAAATACTAGAAATTATTCAAATTACTAGCATAGTCACTAGTAGTCTATGTATGTAGTATGTATTCATATTACCTTTGCTACTATTGTTACCTGGTAACAAACTGGAAATTTTTGCTATTGAGTTCTATTAGAATCTGTTGCCACTTCCAACTAGTATGTCTTCCATATGTTACTGGTAACTGGTAACGTTACCTATTTTATAACTATTCATATGCATACCAGACTAGTATCTGTTCCAATTTTTCTAGTACTAAAGGACGCTAGTACCTTAACTAGTGTGTATTCCAATTTTGGTAGTATCTTTTTTAATTTTACAACTCTCTACAGACATGCTGTAAAAAGAATCACCATTGGCTAGTAAATGCTTTATTCTATATATATTTTAAAATGTGTATACATTCATATATGATATAATTTGAAAGCATAACAACTAGGCTAAACGTTTAATATGAACTTTAATAATTAGAAATAAAATGTGGCAACCATTTATGAATGGAAATGTTGGAATGCATAATTATCAAATTAAACACTTATTATTTGTCATGAAAGTTACAGAATTATGGTGCTTGAGACATTATTTTTTATTTAATGTTTCTGTAAAAAAAAAAAAGACCAACAATAATACTAATAAAATACTACTTCCACTACTACTACTAATCAAATCACCTTTATTTATATAGCGCTTTTTACAATGCCAATTGTTTCAAAGCAGCTTCACAGTGTTAACAGGAAAATAATGCAACAGAATTTGATTCGGATGTACAGCCGCTCTGGTGAAAACGGTGATGTCATCCAGCTTATTTCAATTATCATATAGTGTCAATGCGGGCAGATCAGTAATATAGTTGAAATTTAAGTGTCCCCAACTGAGCAAGCCAAAAGCCAAAGGCGACAGTGGCAAGGAACCAAAAATCCTTCAGGGCCAGAATGGAGAAAAAAACCTTGGGAGAAACCAGGCTCAGTCGGGGTGCCAGTTCTCCTCTGGCCGACGAACAAATAGTGTATGATTATGATTCTGGCAACATTACAGGTCAGAAGTCATATTAGATCAATAGATATTCGTAGGATTATTCGAAAGATTGGAGTCGTCACGCCGGAGACGGGTTTAATATGGATGTCGTGTCGATGCGGCATTTACAGGGGGGAGTTTAATTGACACGCTCTCTGCAGACATTTCAGGGATGTCATGTCCAGGCGCAGGTCCACCATCTGATCTCGATACGGCCCGGATCCGGCTGACTGCAGTAAACCTTGGGATAAACAGAGAGACTAACATTAGCGTAGATGCCATTCTTCTTATGATGTAACGAGTACATCAGGTGTTATGGGAAGTGTTCCTGGTTCTGGCTGACCTAGTTAATGCACCCTAAAACAATCATTTAACTGATTTGAATAATATAAATTAAAAATGTTTTATGTGTATGCCATAGTAAAGAGATGTGTTTTTAGTCTAGATTTAAACTGACAGAGTGTGTCTGCTTCCCGAACAATGCTAGGAAGACTGTTCCAGAGTTTAGGTGCTAAATAGGAAAAGGATCGACCGCCTGCAGTTGATTTTGATATTCTAGGCATTATCAACTGGCCAGAGTTTTGAGACCGCAATACACGTGATGGAGTATAATGTGTTAAGAGCTCGCTCAAGTACTGGGGAGCTAAACCATTTAGTGCTTTGTAAGTAATTAGCAAGATTTTAAAATGTATACGATGTTTAATAGGGAGCCAGTGCAGTGTTGACAGAACCGGGCTAATATGGTCATACTTCCTGGTTCTAGTAAGAACTCTAGCTGCTGCGTTTTGGACCAGCTGCAGTTTATTTATTATGCGAGCAGGGCAACCACCCAGTAGAGCATTACAATAATCTAGCCTTGAGGTCATGAACACATGAACTAACTGTTCAGCATTTTGCATTGAAAGCATGTGCCGTAATTTAGATATATTTTTAAGATGGTAGAATGCAGTTTTACAGATGCTAGAAACATGGCTTTCAAATGAGAGATTGGTATCAAAGAGCACACCCAGGTTCCTAACTGACGACGAGGACTTGACAGAGCAGCCATCAAGTGTTAGACAGTATTCTAGGTTAATACTTGTGGAGTTTTTTTTTGTCCAATGATTAAAAATTCAGTATTTTCTGAATTAAGTTGCAGGAAATTACTAGTCATCCAATTTTTTATATCAGCTATGCATTTCATTAATCTTGTGAGTAAGTTTCGTCAGGGCGTGAAGAAATATAGAGCTGAGTATCGTCAGCATAACAATAAAAACTAACACCATGCTTCCTAATGATATCTCCCAGTGGTGGCATGTACAAGGTAAAAAGCAACAGTCCTAGCACTGAGCCCTGCGGTGCTACAAACTGATAACGGTCAGATAAGTATGATTTAAACCATGCCAATGCAATTCCACTAATGCCAACATAATTTTCGAGTCTATTCAAAAGAATGTTGTGGAATGCAGCGCTAAGATCGAGTAACACTAATAGAGAGATACAACCACGATCAGATGATAAGAGTAAATCATTTGTAACTCTGATGAGAGCAGTCTCAGTACTATGATACGGTCTAAATCCTGACTGGAAATCCTCAGCAATACTATTTCTTTCTAAAAATGAGCATAATTGTGAGGACACTGCCTTTTCTAGTATTTTTGACAGAAAGGGTAGATTTGAGATTGGCCTGTAATTGACTAATTCTGTAGGATCAAGTTGCGTTTTTTTAATAAGTGGTTTAATAATAGCCAACTTAAAAGTTTTCGGTACATATCCTAATGACAAAGATGAATTAATGATATTATAAAAAGAGGATCTATGATCTCTGGAAGCATCTCTTTTAGTAGCTTAGTCGGTATAGGGTCGAGCATACATGTTGTTGATTTAGATGATTTAACGAGTTTAGCCAGTTCTTTTTTAGCCACTGTATCGAATAAATACCTAGGGTTGTGTTTGTTTTCTTCTAAGAGAGTTGAGAAATAAGCAGATCTAGCAGTTTTTACGGCCTTTCTGTACGCAATCATGCTCTCTTTCCACGGAATACAAAAAACCTCCAGTTTTGTTTTCTTCCAGCTGCGCTCCATTTTTCTGGCTGCTGTTTTAAGGGCCAGAGTGTGCTCGTTGTACCACGCCGTTGGACTATTTTCTTTAATCTTCTTTAAGCGCAGGGAAACAACTGTCTCTAAAGTGCTGAAAAAGAGAGAGTCAATAGTTTCTGTTGCAACATCGAGTTCCTCTAGGCTATCTGGGATGCTGAGGAGATGGAACTGATTTACAAAGCAATCTTTATTGGCAGCAGTGATAGTCCTGCCATATTTGAAGCGAGGGGACGGCTTTGCAGCCTTTGCTAAATGAAGTATACATGATACTAGATAATGATCTGAGATGTCATCGCTCTGCTGCAGAATTTCAACGGTATCAACATTTATTCCATGTGACAATATTAGGTCTAAAGTATGATTACGGCGATGAGTGGGTCCTGACACGTGTTGCCTAACTCCAATAGAGTTTAGAATGTCTCTAAACGCCAATCCCAATGCGTCTTTTTCATTGTCTACATGGATATTAAAATCACCAACAATTAGTACTTTATCTGCAGCCAGTACTAACTCTGATAGAAAATCAGCAAATTCTTTGGTAAAGTATGTATGGTGCCCTGGTGGTCTGTATACAGTAGCCAGCACAAATGTCAAATGGGATTTATCAATTACACTACATAACGTTACATAAAGCACCAAAACTTCAAAGGAATTATATTTGAAACTAGACTTCTGAGTAATACTGAAGATATTATTATAAATTACAGCAACACTCAGAAAACATGAGACAGGAGACCTGGATGCAGAGATGGCAAGCTAACAGGCTAGCGAAATGCTAATACGTGATAGTGATTTAGATTAAAAGCTAGCGATGTCAGATTTAAAGTGGTAGGCAATATTAGACAATATATGGTGATGGGTAAGTTATGTTTAGTTATATTTAGCTAATAAATTTAGCTAACTAATAAAACACAACAAGATTTACTAAAATGTTTAAATATTTTAAATGAAATATTCAAAGTTGACTTTTCACAACTGATTTGCTGAAATCAAAAAACATGGATGGTTATATTGTATATTATTTGCAGGTGTCAGGGAGCCACTATCAATATGCGAGTATATTGCTGGGTGGTATGACCAAAAATCTATCTCAATTTGAAGGATCCTTCGAAGGCAGCCTTCGGGCAGATCCAAATACCCACACACTTGCAGGTTTTGCACTTGACCACTTGTCTACTTACATGACGTATTTCCGGAGTTTGGCGAAAGTGTTCAAGTGGACACGAAGACCGAAATCGTTTTAAGATTTTTGTTTACTCAGAGGGACAAACTTAATCACTGTCATTGTGGTGCTTCATTTTCAAACGTTTTACAAAATGCATATAATCTCTGCACCAATAAAATGTGCAACACTTTACGCTTTACGATCAAATTATACATAACATATAATTAATTTAACTTGCACTGGAAAGTTTTCCTAGACACAAAGCAAAAAGTGCTAGTGTATAATGAATAGCCTAGGTAGTTACTGTTAAAACTGGCAACATGTAATAGCAATATTAGCAACAATTAGTCGCAAGTGAAAAGTTAATATGTAAATCACAGATCCACAGAAGTTGATGACAATAATTTGTTACCAGAAACAATACAATAGTATATCAAAGCAATAAATACAAGTATGTAATGAATATGTTTTTGTGACTAATTTAATAGATACTAGTTACTACTGAAATGCATTACATTAGTATCAAATGAATACTTGTTACATGTGATATTCAAAACTGTACTAGTGTCTGTTGGATTTCTTACTTGTAATTAAAAAAATATGTAACATAGTAACATAAAAATAGTTGCTGCTAGCTAGTAAGAATAAATGAAGGCTTCCTGGATCATAGACACCTCTTTATTTGTTTACTTGTACATTTGTGTTACTTGTAGTGAAATCACTGACACTAGTCATCCAAAAGACTTGCACATAACATTACAACATTGGTGTTTTTCTGTAGTTTCACTTTGTGATACACCATTGCCATTTGAAGGACAAATCAGTGTTTGTTTGAGCCTTTCAGGTTTTGCAGTGATGTTGTACATTGTCTATCCTATAGAGATATTTTATTTTGATAGGAAAGAAAAGAAAAGAGTATCATGTCTGGTCTACATATACCTGCCTCTCTGGCTCTTTTGGCCGTGTGTAGATTTAAGAAGCTTAAGCAGTTAAATAATAGCATATTTGGGCTAATTCCGAATTTATAGGCGTCTCATTGCCCTTGAGTCTAAAGGGCTTTTACTTTAAGATTAGTATGAAATGTACAGTATGCAAGTCATTTCTGACACCTTTAACAGCCAATTTGCGCAATCTAGTAGATTAACATCCTTTCCAACACTTTTCCATAATTTGAATTAGGACAAGGATGTTGTCTTGGTTGAGTGAACTATATAAACTGTCAAAAAACATGTCTCATTACTTGAAAGTAAGTCTTGATTTACACTTAGTACAACAGGAAAATGTAGTAAAATATGTGTTGAAAATAAATGTTTATTTATTAACATATATATATATATATATATATATATATATATATATATATATATATATATATATATATATATACACTCACCTAAAGGATTATTAGGAACACCATACTAATACTGTGTTTGACCCCCTTTCGCCTTCAGAACTGCCTTAATTCTACGTGGCATTGATTCAACAAGGTGCTGAAAGCATTCTTTAGAAATGTTGGCCCATATTGATAGGATAGCATCTTGCAGTTGATGGAGATTTGTGGGATGCACATCCAGGGCACGAAGCTCCCGTTCCACCACATCCCAAAGATGCTCTATTGGGTTGAGATCTGGTGACTGTGGGGGCCATTTTAGTACAGTGAACTCATTGTCATGTTCAAGAAACCAATTTGAAATGATTGGAGCTTTGTGACATGGTGCATTATCCTGCTGGAAGTAGCCATCAGAGGATGGGTACATGGTGGTCATAAAGGGATGGACATGGTCAGAAACAATGCTCAGGTAGGCCGTGGCATTTAAACGATGCCCAACTGGCACTAAGGGGCCTAAAGTGTGCCAAGAAAACATCCCCCACACCATTACACCACCACCACCAGCCTGCACAGTGGTAACAAGGCATGATGGATCCATGTTCTCATTCTGTTTACGCCAAATTCTGACTCTACCATCTGAATGTCTCAACAGAAATCGAGACTCATCAGACCAGGCAACATTTTTCCAGTCTTCAACTGTCCAATTTTGGTGAGCTCGTGCAAATTGTAGCCTCTTTTTCCTATTTGTAGTGGAGATGAGTGGTACCCGGTGGGGTCTTCTGCTGTTGTAGCCCATCCGCCTCAAGGTTGTGCGTGTTGTGGCTTCACAAATGCTTTGCTGCATACCTCGGTTGTAACGAGTGGTTATTTCAGTCAAAGTTGCTCTTCTATCAGCTTGAATCAGTCGGCCCATTCTCCTCTGACCTCTAGCATCAACAAGGCATTTTTGCCCAAAGGACTGCCGCATACTGGATGTTTTTCCCTTTTCACACCATTCTTTGTAAACTCTAGAAAAGGTTGTGTGTGAAAATCCCAGTAACTGAGCAGATTGTGAAATACTCAGACCGGCCCGTCTGGCACCAACAACCATGCCATGCTCAAAATTGCTTAAATCACCTTTCTTTCCCATTCTGACATTCAGTTTGGAGTTCAGGAGATTGTCTTGACCAGGACCACACCCCTAAATGCATTGAAGCAACTGCCATGTGATTGGTTGATTAGATAATTGCATTAATGAGAAATTGAACAGGTGTTCCTAATAATCCTTTAGGTGAGTGTATATATATAAAAACATGTTTAAATATATGTATATGTTCATTACACACCTATAATGTAACATGGCAGATATAAATATTATTATATTATTTTCAAAATTTCAACACCGTTTTTTTGGGGCCATCAGGCCTGTTAAGCCCTGTGTAGTAAGTAAACTGTAAGTCGATTTTAAAGTGTCTACTTACACTTATTTTAGCATTTTAGGTATAGAAATAGAGAGACTCCTACATGAATGCTAACACACATGCTATTAGAGAAATTGAGGGCATGTTTTGAGCTGAGAATAATGTGAAAGCCTGAAGGAGTTCTTTGAGAATTTTGTGTGAAAGTTCAGTAAAGTGACGTAAGCATTATGAATTGTTCTGTATTATCCTCCCTTTTTGGGAAAACAGCACAGGAAGTCTCATCCAACTTGTTGACTGATGACTCAGGAGCGGGTGGGATGCCTCTCCTTCCTGTGGTCTTTCTCTCTTCATGTTACCCGTGCCAGTGCAGCTCTGTTTCCACCAACTTAAAAAAAACACATAGCTCTTGATTCCCAACCAGTCAATTGCACTCAATCTAATCACCCATGATCACAATAGTAGTTTCATATAAACATGTTTTGTTGCAGTGAGAGGAATAATGGAGGGAAATAGTAGGAGAAATTAAAGACAGTTGCTTACACAATGCAAGTTTTCCTGCATATTATCTTGTATAATTCATTGTGTGTGTATTGGTCTTAAGGGTAGACAGTGTTGTGACATGACTGTTTTATTTATGTTCATAGGCTCAATAACCCAGCAGACCTCTCAGTTCTCTTCATATGAAGTGACGGTACCAAGACGCATCAGCAGACATAGAAGAAACCAGGACAGTGCAGATAAGGTAAACAACCTCTGTAAAACCAACTTTCTGAGCAAAAGTTGGGTTTGGGTTTACTGTATGTGTGTCGCATGAAGGCAGCTTTTTGCTGCTTGCAAACAGACTCTTTTGAGGAGACAGTGGATTGTGATTAATTTGCTGCCCTGATTGCACTCGCTATGCCCGAATACACTGCAGGCTTCAAGGTAAATCATCAACACTATCATCCCTTACATGTGTTTTATTTAACTAAATACATCTTAATCGGCTAAAACACATGCTCAGGTTACTTCCTGAACAAGCGCGCACCCGAATCCATGTTGCTTTCACATTCATGCGAATTGCAGCACAGTTCGAATGCAACCGAACTACCCCGGTGCGACCCCGAGCTTTTAACATTACCAATTTTTCATGTGAACCGTTCCCCGTTCCGAACCAAACTACCAGTGTGAAAACGCCCAAAAAGACCAATAAAAGCCCATTCACACCAAGAATGATAACGTTAAAGATAACTATAACTATATTGCCAAAAGTTTTGGGACGCCTGCCTTTACATGAACTTTAATGTCATCCTTTAATGGGATGGGCGATATCTTATCGTTTGCGATATACCAGTAAAAATTCTCCCCACGATAAGCATTAGTCTTCCCGTGATAATAACAATAAAGCCTAGTTGATGACGCAACCCATTCGCAGTTCATGTGCAGAGCGAAAACAGCTATGGCGGAAGCTGCGGAGGAGTTTATCGCTAAAAGAGGAGCTACCTCTACAATCTGGAACCTGTACACAGATATATTTTCACTCGCTGAGCACTTGGATTGAGCGCTTGAGAGATTCGCTCGTTGTCAAGCGATCCGTAAAGCGTGCTATTTTAGTTCATAATGAATGCACAGTGTATTTGACGCACAGCAAACACTAGTGTGAGCGCGCCTGACTGAGAGCGCTCCGTTTTTCTCACACGCTTTAAATTCTCAAGTCGGGTGGATTTTGATTAGCTGTCAATGTTTTTATTGTTCGTCAGCTGGGAAAAAATTGTTCTTTAAGTCATTACAACTATATAGTTCCTTTATGCTGTTATCATTATAGCTGTGGTGTGGACTTTCAAAACCAACATGAATTCAATACATTTCTAAGAAATTGGTACATGGATTCTAAACTAGATTTTTAAAAGAAAGAAAAAAACACGTATTTGTCATTTACCCTATTATTAATTTTTTTTCTTTAAAATGACAGACACTGAACAAATTGCACACAATATGACAGAAGCATTTATTAATAAATTATGATGATTTAATGTTTGTATAAATTATGAATTCTGTATACAGTGAGAAAGGTGCAATTTTATTACCAGTCTTTTACATGTAATTAAGTAAGAATTCAGTAAGAATGAACTTTAACGAATTTCGTTTTTATAATATTTTTATAGTATCTCTTTGTGAGCTCCCAAACAAACACAAGAGTTACTTGACATTAACTGTGTGGATAGGATCTTTAGCTTGTCCCTCTCATTCTCTGTACATCCTCTCCTCCTTTTTCCATTTTCCGTGACCTATCAATGATTTTGTTCTGATCATATCCATCTACACCAGCGGTGCTTCAAAGATAATGCCATAGGAACCATCTGGCCGGCACACATACCCGGCAGCATGGGCGTAGTTATTAAAAGTCTGCTCCTGCCAGGACCACGCTGAGAAACGCATACCACCAGCATGGCACAAACACACACACAATATTCCTCTGACCTCTGTGTCATTGAGAAACAGTCTACTCAGAGTTTGGTAGATGAGAGAATGAGTTTGAGACGAAGAGAATGTGTTTGTGAGAAAAACGATTTTTGCTGGCATACCCTTAAAGTGCCCCTATTATGCTATTTTAAAGTTTCCTAATTTTGTTTTGGAGGTCTCCAACAACAGGTTTACATGCATCAAAGGTCAAAAAACACTTTCATTTTCTCATAATATACATTGCACATCACCACAATGTTCAATGATTCGCAAATGACTCGACGGATGAATCAGTCCTTTCCGCGAGCCTACTCTGCTCTGATTGGTCAGACGGTTCAGACAGCGCGTATTTCGGAAATAAACGGCCATTACCATAACTGAACTCCAGCTCCGTCAGGAGGCTTCCTAAAGTTAAGCAATTGTACACACTGTAAAGACAGAACGATGGCGTCAATTTTACATAAATCCCAGTGTGAGTCCGAATCGATAAAACAATGGAAGAACTAATTTTTCAACCCGAGCCTTGAGCAGGACATTTCTCAGTGATGTTACTCAGTTTGAGGTACGTTATGAGATGTAGCAACTGTAATTCCTCACCATTAGCATTAACGTGTGTGTGGTGTGTGTGTGTCTAATGTGTTGCGTTGCAATGTGGGAACTGTATCAATAACAGTGCATACGTTAGCCCAGCTGATGTAAACATTAACGTTTGCAAAACAAATCTTGCTCCATCCTTTATCTTTACTCAAAGTAGTAAGAATGACAGACAATCTGCATTAATAGACACAGTTTTAGGTAATACTGCAGCCCACTGCTGTTTTACAGTAGTATTTCAGTAAGACCGTGGGGACACTAAAATTTCAATTATATTACTGATCTGCCCGCATTGACACTATATGATAATTGAAATTAGCTGGATGACATCACCGTTTTTTCCAGAGCGGCTGTACAGCCGAATCAAATTCTGTTGCATTATTTTCCTGTTAACACTGTGAAGCTGCTTTGATACAATCAGCATTGTAAAAAGCGCTATATAAATAAAGGTGACTTGACTTGACCGTAATAACGTGAGTTAGTCGGTTAGCCAGATACTTGCACAATATGAAACACAATAAACACATTGTAGAGCACAGCGTCTTCTCGACTTGATGCTATCCAGTATCCGCTGCAGTGTTCAAGGTTTCCCTGGTCTCTGCGCGCGCAATAAGTGGACGGGCAATATGCTAATGTTTCGTCGTGATGTCACGACGAAACGGCTTGCGACTCGTTTGAAAAACAATTTGTTTAATTGACTCAGAGTCGACTCTTACTTTTGAGAGACAATAACTTTATATACGGTGCACTTTCATATTTAAAACTTTGCAGGATGTTTTCATTCACTTAGAACTATGTTACACACTACATGAAAGGTAATTGTCAAAATTCCATAATAGGGGCTCTTTTTATAAATCATTCCTATTTTCTCATAATATACATTGCAAACAACTCGTCAGATGATTCAGTCTCTAAATCCCTCCTTTCCATGAGCCTGCTCTGCTCTGATTGGCCAGATGGCCCAGTCTGTTATGATTGGTCTACCGTTTACAGCGCATGTCGGAAACAAACGCGCATTAACTATTCTTCAGATCCGGAGGCTTCCTAAAGCTCAGTGATTATACACACTGTAGAGACAGTAACGATGGCGTCGATTTTACCATATCAATCCGAGCTCGAGTCCGAGTTCAACTTAAACCCTAATTTTATTTTGATTAGTTGCCAAAGCAACATTTAGATTTTTTTTTTTTTAATCCTAATATTTATATTATATTTTATATATTTCAGCTTTATTTCCACTTCACTTTAGTTTCAATTAACAATAACAACGCTGTTTGTGACTATTTATGAGGTGGTTTAGCATTTTCCATAAAGTAACTCTTTAAAACCTTGCTTTTCAAAAGAGTGTGGAAAGTCCTGTTTTCTCATAATATCTCTTTCCATAATATCACAGGGTTTAAGGCAAGACAAAGAGCAAGAGAAAGAGTCGTGTTTGTCAGATCACTGCTAAAATAGCTGTAAATGTCAGATTTCAAACTCACGTCACACCCACCATGCCACTTCCTGACACCCATCACTCTTACACACTAACATATTGTGAGGTTGTAAATATTCACCCTTTTCATTTTAGAGTTTTTAGCACATACACGTATGTGTGTGTGTATTTTATTTATAAACTAATATATTCAGATCAAGTCTCATTCTGATCATATTTTGCCATACAGCACCCTCAGTTTCTAATGATCTTACTGCTGGTTTAGTGTTATGTAAGAGCTTTTCACTTCTCAAATTTGTGTTAATCTGATGTTGCAGCAACATTATTCAAATGTTGCTGCAGTTGAAGTTGTTTTCCTACTGTACAATAAAGGCAATGAAGTCCTAATTCAGTTCAGCATGTCTGTTGTTGGCACATTTTTCTGTCTCTTTCTGACCTGATTCATTTCCTGCATGTACACAATTTAAAGCCCCCCTGAAATCTAAATTTAAGTTTTTTAGCTTTTAGTATGAATATGTTAGCCTTAAGGTTATGAATAAGCTAGTGTGTTCCAAAACAATGACAAAATTAGTCTGCTCCAGTCCAGAGACATAAGAGCACAGAGCAGATCACATGCGTGAGTCAGCGCAGACAACAAAACGTATCGGACCCATTTGAATTCTGCACAGAATGCTGTATTTCAAAGCGATATGGAGGAGATTATGATGAGAAACAGTTAGAGATTAGGAGAAAACTGCGACTTTACCAAGCTGAAAGGCTCTAGTCAAACTGTGATATAAACGAAATGCTATTGGCTGTTTAGAAAAAGGGGAGGAGCTGCTTGAGTCCCGCCCTGTCTTCCTGTTTCAAGGGAAATTACACATTAAATAATTCTGCACGTTTCAAGGCACTTCAGTGGGCAGCAACTGTAGCAGGAAATCCAATGCTAGATGTGCTATGCTTTATTAGTGAATTAGGTCAGTATACTTACAAAAATGCACTTCACTTATTACATGTATTTAATAAAAAGAATTCTAGACTCATTTTATTGCGTCTCTGTGCTGCTTGTTTTCTTTACCTGTAAAAGAGTAGTGAGGTGATGGTTTCTGTAATTTTTTTCCCCCTTTTTTCTAAGGTGTCATACATAATCCAAGCTCAAGGAAAAGAACATGTCGTCATTCTGGAGAGAAATGAGTAAGTATTTTCCTTCTGCTTCTCTTGTTTTCTCTCTTAAAGTCGTTAATACTGAAAGTCAATTTATAAACTTGCCCAAAGATTTGATTTGATCTGCACAAGCTGGGTAAACAGATAACAAATGGTGAGATGTTTACAATGTTAAATCTTGTGGCCAAAATTTAAAAAATGTGTGCTTTTCACAATGGAAATGGTTTAACCAAAGTTACCTTAGGTTAACACTGTGTTTCCCAACCCTGTTCCTGAAGGCGCACCAACAGTACACATTTTGGAGGTCTCCTTTATAGTTTGAAGAGTTTGAAAATGAGTACTGTTGGTGTGCCTCCAAAGTTGAGAAACACTGGGTCAACATAAGCCTAGGTTACTATGTTCAATGAAAAACATATGAAGCCAAGGCACTCAAGATTAAGAGATCTAAAAAGCCTTATCTTAAATAATTCAAAAACAGTTATAAACCAAACCAACACGTTGCGACTAACAAACCTTCATCAGGGTGTGGGAACTTAACAAACTGAGATTCCTTTTCTGGTGTGATCAGTTTGTCATGTGACATGGTCACCTGATTAAATCAAATGATACCACTAGGGAGGGGAAAATGCTTTAGTACCAACACAAATACTTTAAAGAAAACCAAATATGTATATCTATTAATCATCAATTTCAAAGGAATCTCTAAACAATACAATATATTTAGATCCCCCCCCCCCCCAAAAAAAAAGTACCAACACAGTTACTTTAAAGAAAAGTCTAGGTTATGTATGTAACCCGATTTCCCTAAAATGGGGAATGAGACGCTGCGTGAGTCAGTGTCTGAAGCACGTGTCAGGTGACAAAACAGGTGCGCTGATGTCAGGTGTATAAAACGGATTGCCTGAAGGAAGATGTACAGACATGAATGAAGTATGGCAACGTGACGCAGTGCCTCATTCCCCTTCTCAGGGAACCCGGTTACATACATAACCTAGACATTCCCTTTCAAAGTGGAGCTCAACTCTGCGTCATGACGTTGGCACTATGTAACCAGGGCCTATTTCATCATTAGAATAGAATACATTAGAATATTATTATTATATAATTAATTTCATGATTTAAGCAAGATTCTTTTTTTTTTTAAATTTCATTTAAAACATTTATTTTATATTCTGTTTTCTACTCTCTATGTTGTGTGTCACTATTAAGCTTAAAATGCTACATATTTCTCACTTGGATATTATTTTAAAAAATTGAACTCGACCAAGCTAATTTAGGCTGACTGTTCATTAAATACACTACCTTTTAAAAGTTTGAGGTCAGTAAGATTTTGTTAAAGAAATGTATACTTTTATTCAACAAGGATGCAATAAATCGATCAAAAGTGACAGTAAAGACGTTTATATTGGTACAAAAGATTTATATTTCAAATAGATGCTGTTCTTTTGAACTTTCTATCCAACAAATAATGCTGAAAAAATGTACTGTGATTTCAACAAAAAAATATTGAGTTAAATTAAATGTTTTACATTGATAAAAATAAAAGTTTATTGAGCACTAAATTAGCATATTAGAATGATTTCTGAAGGATCATGTGACACTGAAAGCTGGAGTAATGATGCTGAAAATTCAGCTTTGCCATCGCAGGAATACATTACATTTTAAAATGTATTCATATAGAAAACAGTTATTTTAAATTGTAATAAAATTTCACAATAGTACTGGTTTTACTGTGTTTTATGAAATAAATGCAGCCTTGGTGAGCAGCATAAGCATATTGGTTTTTAATAATAATTAATATTATTATGTGTGAAAAGCCTAATGTATGTCCTGTATTCCTAATATCTAGACCTTCCTTACATTAATTACATTATGGGTACTTACTAGATTGTTCTGTTGTAAAATTTCTGCCTTTGTTGTAAATCAGAAGCTTAGAATGGGACAATGTTTTAACACAGTCAGCCTTTTCACCTGTCAACATTTGGGCCTCATTCAAGTTAATGCTTGGCATAGACTAAGCTTGATTTGTTTTTCCCCCTGTGTCATCCTTTCTTAAATAACACTGAGACTAAAGGTTTTTTGGACTTGTTTACTTGTTTACATTGTTATATGCATTTACACTATGTACAAAAGCTGCAAAAGTTCTCAATGTAAAACAATACGTGCTCTTTATGTATTTCTTAACATATTTGAAATATTGCTAGTCATTGCCACACAAATAAAGTCCCTTGATAATATCAGATTTGTCATGCAGCTGAACAAAGCATAGGGGTGGACATTTCACTTTTCTCACATAATGCGTCTCATGCCAGATAAAACTTTCCAATACTCACCTATCGCATCTCCATAACATTCTGTGCTCTTCACTTTAATATTGAGATACTCAAGTAGCAAAAAACATTCGGTAACACTTTATTTTACGGTGTCCTTATTACACGTTACATGTATTTTCTGTAGTAATAACAGTAAATTACAACTTACCCTAAACCAAATCCTATTCCTAACCCTACTCTATACGTAAATGTATAATTACACTGTAACAAGGACACCTTAAAATTAAGTGGGAAAATATTTTTTTTTCCCCATCAGTTCGACAGTTTGTTGCTTCTTTGAAGGCCCAGAGCTGGAAGATGTTTTGAAGATGTGCCTTCAAAGCAAAAAAATTAATAAAAAAAAAAATTTGTGCCATTAACAAAGGTGAATTGCTTCACATTTTAATATAAGATATAAATAACACACAGTGTTGCCACATAGCACACTGAGTTTGACAGTCAGTGCTAAATGTGTTGCGGCAGGTGTGGTAATTCTTTCAGAAAACTTGATGATTTCCAGCTATGCTTACCGTCTGTTGCAGATGAGTTGTGACATAAAGGTCAGCTCATCACCAGATATTACATTTTTTACACAGTATGTGGCCTTATCAGATCATCTAAGATCTTAAACAATCTTAGAACAAGCCCACTGTTCCCGGTAAACTTGAACCCCTGACATTTGTGATATCCGGATGATTACATCTCCCTTGTCAGCATTCTTAGGAAAACATAAATGAGGAAGCATAAAAGAGGAACTTGAAATCTTAATTTCTTAAAGCAAAAACAGACCATAATTTAAAGACAACATGAGGCCACTGTTGCAACACATTTAACTTCCATAGTGTATAGGGGTGTAACAGTACACAAAACTGACGGTTCGGTACGTACCTCGGTTTTGAAGTCACGGTTCGGTACTATTGTTAACAAATGAAACCTTATTGTAAAGAGTTACCAATTTTTTATGTTTTTGAAAGAAGTCTCTTATGCTCACCAATGCATTTATTTGATTAAAAAAAACAGTAATGTTGTGAAATATTACAATTTAATATATTTTAAAAAGTAATGTATTACCGTAATGGCAAAGCTCTATCACAATTACTCCAGTCTTCACTGTTAGACGATCTTTCGGAAATTATTCTAATATTTTCAAGAAAGATTTCTTATTGTTATCAATGTTGAAAACAGGTGTGCTGCTTAATATGTTTGTGTAAACCGTGATGCAGTTCTTTTAGGATTCATTGATGGAAAGTTTGAAGAACAGCATTTGTTTGAAATTGAAACCTTTTGTAACATTATCTTTTTTTACTATCACTTTTGATCAATTTGAAGGGGTCATGAATTGAGAAATTATATTTTCCTTGAGCATTTGACATATAAGAGGTCATTGTACTACAAATATCCTGCAAGTTTCAGAACTCTCAACTTCCTTGTTAGTCCAAAAACTGCTTTTATTGAAACCAAGTTTGGAAAATGACTAATTTTGGATTTTGTCATGGTGCGATGAAAGACTGCCTCTACAGAAGAAGATCAACACCTACTTCTGCATCAGTGCCCACCGATTCGTGCATGTCATGTAGTAGTAAATACGAGAGACGCAAACACAGAATTACTCCAGCAACAAAAAGAGATGCCTCTGAGGATAACAAGACATTTTAAAGTGCCAAGTTGTATAATAACAGTCTTTGCATTGCCATCCCATCCTTGTGATCCTAACATTATGACAGTGTGGATGAACTTTATTGTTAACGAAGTTCCAGACAGACGAGTAGAAACATAGACATCAGTAAGACACAGTTTGTTTGTTCGCTTCATTTTACTGCGGATACGTTTTTAAACAACACACAGTTTGACGCAGGCTTTTCAGAGAGACTGAAAATAAAAGATAATACAGTGCCAACTACATTGGATCCGACAGTAATATCGCAACACACAATTGTGAGTAACAGGGTTTTAACCATGTGTCACTGTTGTTTTGTCTAATACAGATCGTTTGATATGTACTAAGTATTTATACTGTAGTGCCTCAGTCAAACAGAATAGTTGTGGTAGTTGTGATTTGCTGTTCTTTCCTTTGCTTCAGGAATTATGGGGTTAATGCTTTGGACCGTTACGCTGTTACGCCATCATAGCAGTGGGCTTTTACTTCCAAGTCTTGAATACGGCATGCCTATCAAAAGAGGTTTTTGATGTAAAAGTCTTGATAACATTATAAGTGGACCTCTGAGAACATTATACATTTAAAAAAAAAAAACAGTTCATGACCCCTGTAATGCAATTTTATCTAAATATAAAATAGTTATTAATAATATATATTGTTTTCTTTAAAAAAAAAAAAATACTGACCAAAACCTTTAAATGATAATGTTTCACCAATTTTAGGGATGTACAGATAATATTTTCCAGTGTATGTATTGACAGTCTGTGTGTGATGCAAGACTGTATTAAATACCTGCAATAATGAATCCTTACATGGTTGTGTGATTTTTATTTTTATTTTATTTTTCCCTCAGATTGCTTCTTCCAGAGGATTTCACTGTGTACTCTTATGCCAAAGATGGCTCGCTGGTCACCGAGAGACCAAACATGACGGTAAGTCACCAAACACATACAAAATCTGAAGGAATCTTTTTGCCCACGTTTTTCCCAGAAATGTTACTTCACACCAGCACTTGGTTAAACAAGGGAAAGCATGTATAACCAGGCAGTTTTAGCACTTCTTTCCTAATCTTTAACAAGCTGTCACGTTTCTGTCAAATCTGTTTCTAAATGGATTATCACAAGTTGTTTTACAGCATCTGTCTGTGCTTTGTCATTTACTGCAAAATGATTGTCTATATAATTTAAGTGTCTTATTAGTATATTTTTTAAAAACAAAGAAATAGAGATTTGCTTATGACAATATAACATACTTAAAGGGATAGTTCACCCAAAAATGAAAATTCTGTCATCATTTAGTCACGCTCAAGTTGTTCCAAACCTGTATGAATTTCTTTGTTCTGCTGAACACAAAGGAAGATATTTTGAAGAATGTTTGTAACCAAGCAGATCTCGGGCAGCCATTGACTACCATAGTAGGAAAAAAAAAAATACTACGGTAGTCAATGGCTGCTGAGATCTGCTTGGTTACAAACGTTCTTCCAAATATCTTCAAAAAATTGTGAAAGAAATTTATACAGATTTGGAACAACTTGAGTGTGACTAAATTATGACAGAATTTTAATTTTGGGGTGAACTATCCATTTAATGCTTTTGATATTTTACACTTTTACCTTTTTACTGTCTGTATGTATACCCAGCATCACCCTCAGTCTGACCTGAAAGCTTGAGGATTGGTTTATTTTTATTTGGCTTATGCTCAGAGCTCAGACACACAGGATGTGAGACCAAGAACACTAAAATCAGCCACTTTATAGACTGCAAAAACAAAGCAATGACATTCAGTAGTGTAGTGTTGATATAGTCTTTCATACCACAAAAATGAAACTTACCGCTGCTCTCGCCTCACAAGGTGTACGCTATTTTCACCTTGTTCTATGCACAGAATGGCACCGGTGAGAACAGCTGCCATGTATCATCATGGTGCTGTTGTAATTGTTGATGCAACACTCACACAGCATCTGATGCCAAGAGCAGTGGAGTAGTTCTGGGAAGAGCTGCATTACTCACTCTAACTGGAATTCAATTTTACATGACTGTAAGAAGTGATAGAGGCACAAAACATATAAAAAGAATGCAGAAGAAAGTATATACACTGAAAAAAATGGTGTAGAAACAATTTGCGCTCTGTAATTGTTTGTGAAATTTACAAGGAATTTCTAAGAAATGGCAAGTAACACAATGAAATAAATGTGAAATTTTAAAATAGAAAAAACTGAAATATGCTCAATAGTCTTTGCTGTATTTAAAACTTTGAAAAATATTTTTACAGTGTGGAAAGTGTGAAAGGATAGTGGGAAGTGCATTCCCAGTGAAGTTCTTTATCGTTGTGTTCACAGATAGAGATGAATGTCCGCTGAGAGATGTAATTTGAGTCACTGGCCCTACCCCTACATGCAATTGAGATTTGTCATGCTTTCTTTCATTGTGCTGACTTACTGTCTCAGTTCACCTACATTGTAAAACATTTGGAGTAGGATTTACTTGGAAAAAAAATGAAGAAACCATTTTCATTCAGAAATTGGTAGTAAATTTAACAGCATGGTTTCAAGTAAAATCTACTAAATTTTTTGGTTTTAATTTAAAATTCTCATGTAAAGTTTACTTACTCTGTTTAAAGTAAGTTTCACTCACACTTTCTACATTTCTTTTAAATAATGCTTATAAAAAACACTATATATTTAAATTTTAATACATATCTAATTTCAGTTATTGAATAATTTTTACGTGTAATAAAAAAGAGAATAGAGTATATACAGAAAGTGAGCAAATAGTGCTCCCTTTATAATCACTGAAGCTGTCAATTACTTCAGTTCAGCATGAACTCACTGAGTTCTGGGCTCTTGCAAAAACTCCTGTTATAATCAAAATAATAAATCTCGTAGTTTTTCTAAATTCTCTAATTAGATTTGTTTTTCTCAAAACAATAAGTTCAGATCTCTGAACAGTTAGTCAGATTTGAATTTCTTATTGATTTAAGCAAATTGCATGTGTTCTGGGCAAGTTTTCTACAGTTTGCACAATAACTAAATGCACATGGCTTGTTGATCAAAACTGATTAATTGATTCTCAGTTGTAAAATTGTCAAACTCTTTATAACTTAAGAACTTCAGAACATTCTTTCATCGTGTGAGCCATCCACATGCAAAATTATCCATTTAATTATCAAAATCTGTCATACATGCATGTATATTTCAATAAATACCTATGACATGGAATGTTTGTAATGTCTGTTAAATTGGCAAAAGGCCTGCCATTGTAATGAAATAGGACTCACAATCTTACCAATCAACCAATTAAGTTTGGAAGCATACAGTAGTCTTTATGGAGTTTGCCCAGCACAGCACATCATTTTTGAACATGGAGGAACTTCAAAACCCTAAACGGCAACAGCAGTTTATTTTTGTAGAAATTTTACATGTGAACTGAAAATTCACAGTTGTTTGTCATGGAAGAGCAATAGGAAGATATGTAAGAATGTGTGGTGGTGGTGTTAGGGGAAGACGTAATAGATTGTGTAAAAATGAACAAGCAACTGTGAATTTTCAGTTTGCATGTAACACATTTCTACAAAAATAAATGTGCTTGTATAAATAAACATTTATACTGATGTACTGTACCTGTATTTTTGACAACACTATATGTATATATTTATATTAATTTAAATTAAAAGCTGAATATTAAAAGGTTAGTTCACCCAAAAATGAAAATTCTGTCATTCAATTCTCACCATCATGTCGTTCCAAACCCGTAAGACCTTCGTTCATCTTCGGAACACAGTGCAGGCCGCAGTGCAGTGTTTCTGGGTTTTATGTCAGAACGCCGGCTCTGTATTGGCCGACACTGTTTTTTTGTGAGCACCACGACACATGCGTGTGATGCTGACGCAGGAGCTGGCCAATTCAAAGCTGTCGTTCTGACGTAGAAACCGGAAGCGCTGCACTGCGGTTACAAGGTAAACAGCGGAGACCGACACAGCAGAGAAGAAATTGTTGAATAGTTGTTTTTTTTTTTTTTTTTTTTGCGCACAAAAAGTATTCTCGTTGCTTCAGAACATTAAGGTTGAACCACTGGCGTCACATGGATGATTTTAATGATGCCTTTACTACCTTTCTGGGCCTTGAAAGTTTCAGTTGTGTAGACTATCAATGGATGGTCAGAAAGCTCTCGGATTTCATCAAAAATATTTTAAATTGTGTTCCGAAGATGAACGAAGGTTTACGGGTTTGGAACGACATGAGGGTGAGTAATTAATGACAAAATTGTCATTAATTACTCATTTGTCATGACAAATTTGTTATTTTTAGGTGAACTAATCCTTTAATTGTCGAAATACAATTGCTTGTGTGCTATGCATTAAGGGTTTGTAGTCTAGCTAGACCATTATACGGTGGCCATGAGAGCTCTGACTGAAGAAAACACATGCAAATAGGAAAAAACACCAGCAAATTAAGATAACATCTTCATCAGTTTGACAACACATGCTGCAAATATTCACAACGCAACCAAATACAGAAACGCGCTGCAAATACTCACAACGCACATACAATCAGCTGAAAATAAACAAAAAACTCACTTTTCAGGTCATCAACAACACCACTGACGAATAGACATTGAACAATATGCATGTCCCAGCCCATAGACCGTAAAAAAAATGGACGACGGCACGGCGCGTCTTCACTACCTTCCACTGAAGAAAAGTAAAGCCGCCAACGTCCGAATATGGCGCTGACATCTTGCGCAGATCTGGGACTGAGTCTGCGCAGTAGTGACCTCGGGACCGGAGTCTGCGCAGTAGAGAGCAGGAAGCAGAGCCACAATATCAAAAGCCTGCCCACACTCTCACAGATGTAGAACAATTCATTATGTCGGTGTGAAATAAACAGTTATGGAAATGTAGAAATTAAAGCTAAAGCTCCAATCTCCTCCCGAAAATCCTGAAAAAAAGTCCGTTGGTGCCTCAGTGACAACTTCACTGAGAAGCTGTCAATCTCAGCTGTCAATCATGACATCACACCCCCTGTTTTTATAGCATCAAATAACTAACTAAAACCAAACTTATTTTAAAAAACGAACACTTGAAATGAAATCAGTGTGATTAAAAACTGCCTAAAATGACAGAAACCATCTTTGGGAAAAAATTATTTGAAGTGTAATTTGATTGTTTCGTTTGTCTCGCGTCCATTAGAATACATAAATAAATAGAACTTTTGCAGCGCGTTTATGAATTTGGTTGCGTTGTGAACTTTTGCAGCACGTGTTGTCAAACTGATGAAGATTTTTTCTTAATTTGCTGGTGTTTTTCTATTTGCATGTGTTTTCTTCAGTTGCAGCGCGTTTCTGTATGTGAACTTTTGCAACACGTGTTGTCATTCTGATTAAGATGTTTTCCTAATTTGCTGGTGTTTTTTCTTCAATTGCAGCATGTTGAGCTCTCTCTGCCACCGTACCATTAGGTTTGTTTTGTAGAGTTCACCAACTTTAAAAAAAAACATTTTATTTGTTGCATAAACAATGGTTTGTCAAATCTGTTTGAAAACCATTCTTTTTCTGCAGTGCATTTTTAAAATTGCACTCTTCACTTTTAATTCAACATGTTCCTCATGTAACCGGTTTATTAAAACATTAACACAGTTCTTGCTAATAATATTAATAATACTAATAATGCTAAATAATAAAGTGGTAACACTTTACAATAAGGTTCATTAGTTAACATTAGTTAACTACATTAGCATGAACTAATAATGAACTGCACTTATAAAGCGTTTATTAATCTGTTAATGTTAATTTCAACATTTACTAATACTTTATTAAAATCTTGTTAACATTAGTTAATGCACTGTGAACTAACATGAACAAACCATGAACAGCTGTATTTTTATTAACTAACGTTAACAAAGATTAACAAATACAGTAACAAATGTACTGCTCATGGTTAGTTCGTGTTAGTTAATACATTAACTAATGTTAACTAATGAAACCTTATTGTAAAGTGTTACCAATAAAGTTTGTCAAAATGGGCATCTGCTCATTGCTGTTGATTTTGAAGCCTATAAAATGAAGTTAACTGATTTTATTTTTATAAACAATCCCCTTTTACAAAATGTATTTGGTACAATCCGCTGCCATGTCTGTGGATGTATCAGTGTAGTTAAATAATATTTGCAAGTTTTTTTTAAGTAAGCTTAAGCAAAAGTCTATATTTAGTCAAACTTTATTTCATCAGTCTTCCCAGTTGGATTTCATATTTAGTCATATTTAAACTTGGCAGTTTGTAATTCAGTTCCATATAAAACTGATTTTTAAGTGGAATGAGTCTTATTTTACCCATTTGGGATTTGCTTAAAACTTTTGGGAAATGTTCTGAAATGCCTTGTAGTTAGATCTTTAGTGAAATGCTGATCTGTCTGATGACAGTTCCTTGTTACAGAACAGGAAACAGCTGCATAGTGATTATTGCCTAGTCAAAAGCTTTACAGCTTTCCTCCCCATGTGGACGTCACATGCATCAAAAAAGTTAGTGTGAGCAGTGTCAAGTAAAAAAAAAAAAAAAGAAGCATTTTAAAAGGTTAGTTCACCCAAAAATGAAAATTAGCCCATGATTTATTCACCAAGTCATCCTAGGTGTATATGACATTCTTCTTTCAGACAAATAAAATCGGAGTTATATTAAAAAAGTCCTGGCTAATCCAAGCATTATAATGGCAGTGAATTGTTGCATCGTTTTTGAAGTCCATAAAAGTGCATCTGTCCGTCATATAACTGCTCCACATGGCTCCAGGGGCTTAATAAAGGCCTTCTGAAGCGAATCGATGCGTTTGTGTAAGAAAAATATCTATATTTAAAACTTTATAAAGTAAATTATCTAGCTTCCGGCCGATCGCCTTCCATATTCAACTTACGGAAAAAGTGTAGTGCCTTTGCAGTTCAAAATGCTTACGCTACGTCTGACGAGCGTAACTGGTGTGCTATATATATATATATATATATATATATATATATATATATAAAATATATAAAATTATTTTATTTTTTGATTGCACCACAGAGACACAAAGTTTAAACTTTCCAGAGAAAATAACCAACAAATTATTTATTTATAGATATCTTTATTAAACAAGGCATGAGAAAATGTTTAAACATTGAAAAAAATGTTTTACTCACAACTTAAAGCAGGAAGGTTTAAATGTGAAATCTTGAAATTGTGATTTATTTGTGAACATCCAGTTCAACATCCAATTCAAGTACAGTGGTCAGCTTATTCTAACTGCTAGGCATTTATGAAAATGTATTTGGTTTCATATTTGTTTCAATATCATATTCAATATTATTTATGTTTAGGTTTAATTTAATCTGTTAATTAAGAAAGAAAATAGCGTAAACTGAATGCATCATAAAGGCCGTGGAATTGGATTTTATAGCGATATGGAGTGGGTCAGAGACGATTTCTGATCACTTCATAAGTTTGTTTAAATTATTTTGTTTTGTATAATTTGTATGTTTTGTTATCTGGATTTAAATAAATAAAAAGAAATAGGAATGCCTGTGGAATGAAGTGCGTAACTAAAAACAAGCCCACTACCGTGCTTCCGCGGCCTTGAGAATATTTGTATTTTTATTTTATTTTATTTTTCGTAATAGCCTGAGACCGATTTCCAAAATTCAGTTTATTAGGAAATAGCGTGACAGTGTATTTGTGAGGTTACCTTTGAGAATTTTGTTGCTGCCTTAAACTGGGGACCCTTGTGAAAAATAAGTACACTTTAGCATACTTTTAAAAAGAGTAATTATTATGGAAATGAATATACTTAACTGCAAACTAAATGTAATTTGATGTAAATGTTAATTCCAATTAAATTAAAATGTAGTTTAAATTAATATTAAATGTAATTAGCTGAACTTTAGAGTGTTTTTTGACCCACTTAAAGGACATCTTTATATGTAATTTCTTGAATACTTCTATTGTCTTTAAAATATGGTTAAAGTGTATATACTGAGAAACATTTATGGTAAACTGAAAATATGGTAAACTGAAAATATGCTGTGTGTGTGTATATATATATATATATATATATATATATATATATATATACACACACACACACACACACACACACACACACACACACACATATATATATATATATATATACACAAACCCGATTCCAAAAAAGTTGGGACACTGTACAAATTGTGAATAAAAACAGAATGCAATGATGTGAAAGTTTAAAATTTCAATATTTTATTCAGAATACAACATAGATGACATATCAAATGTTTAAACTGAGAAAATGTATAATTTTAAGGGAAAAATAAGTTGATTTTAAATTTCATGGCATCAGCACATCTCAAAAAAGTTGGGACAAGGCCATGTTTACCACTGTGCGGCATCCCCTCTTCTTTTTATAACAGTCTGCAAACGTCTGGGGACTGAGGAGGTAAGTTGCTCAAGTTTAGGAATAGGAATGTTGTCCCATTCTTGTCTAATACAGGCTTCTAGTTGCTCAACTGTCTTAGGTCTTCTTTGTCGCATCTTCCTCTTTATGATGCGCCAAATGTTTTCTATGGGTGAAAGATCTGGACTGCAGGCTGGCCATTTCAGTACCTGGATCCTCCTTCTACGCAGCCATGATGTTGTAATTGATGCAGTATGTGGTCTGGCATTGTCATGTTGGAAAATGCAAGGTCTTCCCTGAAAGAGACGACGTCTGGATGGGAGCATATGTTGTTCTAGAACTTGGATATACCTTTCAGCATTGATGGTGCCTTTCCAGATGTGTAAGCTGCCCATGCCACACGCACTCATGCAACCCCATACCATCAGAGATGCAGGCTTCTGAACTGAGCGCTGAGAACAACTTGGGTTGTCCTTGTCCTCTTTAGTCCGGATGACATGGCGTCCCAGTTTTCCAAAAAGAACTTCAAATTTTGATTCGTCTGACCACAGAACACTTTTCCACTTTGCCACAGTCCATTTTAAATGAGCCTTGGCCCAGAGAAAACGCCTGCACTTCTGGATCATGTTTAGATATGGCTTCTTTTTTGACCTATAGAGTTTTAGCTGGCAACGGCAAATGGCACGGTGGATTGTGTTCACCGACAATGTATTCCTGAGCCCATGTTGTGATTTCCATTACAGTAGCATTCCTGTATCTGATGCAGTGCCGTCTAAGGGCCCGAAGATCACGGGTATCCAGTATGGTTTTCCGGCCTTGACCCTTACGCACAGAGATTGTTCCAGAGTCTCTGAATCTTTGGATGATATTATGCACTGTAGATGATGATAACTTCGAACTCTTTGCAATTTTTCTCTGATAAACTCCTTTCTGGTATTGCTCCACTATTTTTCGCCGCAGCATTGGGGGAATTGGTGATCCTCTGCCCATCTTGACTTCTGAGAGACACTGCCACTCTGAGAGGCTCTTTTTATACCCAATCATGTTGCCAATTGACCTAATAAGTTGCAAATTGGTCCTCCAGCTGTTCCTTATATGTACATTTAACTTTTCCGGCCTCTTATTGCTACCTGTCCCAACTTTTTTGGAATGTGTAGCTCTCATCAAATCCAAAATGAGCCAATATTTGGCATGACATTTCAAAATGTCTCACTTTCAACATTTGATATGTTATTTATATTCTATTGTGAATAAAATATAAGTTTATGATATTTGTAAATGATTGCATTCCTTTTTTATTCACAATTTGTACAGTGTCCCAACTTTTTTGGAATCGGGTTTGTGTGTATGTATATGTGTGTATATATATATATATATATGTGTGTATGTATATGTATGTATGTATGTATGTGTGTGTGTGTGTGTGTGTGTGTGTGTGTGTGTGTGTATATACATAATGATTAAGTTGCAATTAAGTACATATTAACTTTAAATATATTTAAATGTAATATTGAATAATACACTACAGTTAAAATTATGAAGTACTTTACATGTGCTTTACTATGTTAGTCAACACCAAAAAAGTGAATTTTAAAGCTGCTTAAAAGAATTTTAAAAATTATTAAAAAATGATGTGAAATATACTTTTAACTTACATTATGACTTTTTAAAAGTGTACTTAAGTGTGTTAAGAAATATAGTCATGAATGTGCACTCTATTTAAGTGACATTTTATTTAATTAATATTATATTGTCTGCAATTATAGTTTTTTTTCTTTTAAATACATATAAGATTTAAAGTACACTACAAGTGCACATTCAATACAATTAAGCAAGGTTATTTTTCACAAGGGGATATAGATAGATTTAGAAAAATCATCCATTCAGAAAGCAGCGGCTGGGAATCAGTGGGTTGACCGATGATGTCCAATGGGATTTCTACAGGATGTGTTTTCCGATTCCCATTACGTCAGACATACACACCATCAGTCAGTAAAAAGTGCTGTTTGAAAGCCTCCATGCTAGAGCAAATGAGGCATTCCTGAGCATTTTTTAAAAGTATCAGGGTAACTAGCTGTTTAAGGTGGACTACATTTTTCTCTCTAATAAATACACACACAAGAGAACAAACCCCTTTACTGTTTAACTCTAATCACTCTCATGGCATGAAGCTGCTAAACAAAGGAATTGGTCTTAATGATGTAGAGAATGACACTCAACTAAATGAAAGACACAAGAGAGGAACTGCATCCCAGAGCTTGCAGGGCATTTTTTTTTAAAGCACAATGCCTAGAAACAACACGACTACAGACGCTATGTGACTCCAGCAATTCCAAATAGCATGTTTAGCATTATCATTACCAATGTTTTATTATATTGGCTTTCCCACACAAAATTTGTTGCTACAAGTGTGTGGTGTTGCTAAGAGGTTGCAAAGGTCTGAGTGGTTTTGGGGATTTTTTTTCTACTATTAATTGTTTTATTGTCTGTTGGATGTCAGTTGTTGTCAGTGTTTTTGTTTGGTATTATTTATATACCTTTATATTATTTATTAATATTTTGAATTAGCTTTTATTTTTATATTTTAATTTTTGTTGTAGTAATTTTTTGTGCTTTTTGTCTTTTTTTTAATTTAATTTAATTTTTTATATTTCTATTTAGCTTTAATTTTATTGTTCAGTTTTAGTAATTTTAATACTTTAATTTAAATTTATTTTAGTTAGTTGCAAAGGCAACATTTCTTAAAAAAAGTAAATGGACGAGTTATGTGCAGACATTTAATATTTAGGATTAGGGGTTTGTTTATATCACTAATCCCAAGTATGAGCAATTTAACCCAAAGGTTAAACTTCTCCAGAGAACTATGATACTACTTTTTTGGAAACCAATGGTTTCATCAAGTGATCCTGCTCTTGTTTTCTGAAATAGTGATTCATTAGAGCAGCTCAGTGTCTGATGTTCACAATCTGATTCATGCTCAGAGCTTGCACAACCCCCCCCCCCCCCACATACACACACACACACGCACACACACACACACTCCACTCCACTCCACTCCATGAACACACATGGCTAATTAATGTTAATGCATTATGCTTTCAGAAAATGATAATTATTAAAGATAAAGCAGCTGTGAAAGCTAAAGCAGACTGAATTTAAATGAAATCCATTTAAATCCCTGTAAATCGGCTTGGCACAGTATTAACAGAGCCCCTCGGCGCAGGACAATGTCTAACATTAAATTCACATGCTTGTATAATCTGATTGGTTGCAGGTGAGACAATGAATGCTGCTCTTTCACATATGCTCTACAGCAGTGGTTTTCCTTCTTTTTGACTCTTTTTCATTGTTTACAACGATACCCAAAGACCCCATGACTTTTCCAATTGTTTTTGGTATACTGTATTAAGTATTAAAGGGGACCTATTATGCAAAATTCACTTTTACATGATGATTGAACATAAATGTGAGTCAGCAGTGTGTACACAACCACCCTATAATGGTAAAAATCCATTCACTCTTTTTTTTATATTATCCATAAATCAAAAACTGTCTCAAAATGTTTTTCTATGCATTTTCCTTGCTCTCTCATGCTGATTTGCCCTGTTTAGTAAATATGTTGTTAGCTGTATCAATGAACACACTATTCCATTCCATTACTTTTCTATGTCAACATGGTAGATGGACTCGCATCTTTTATGCCTGTTTAACACTGGACGCGCAAGCAGAGCGTATTTTTTTCGGTGCCCATGTTAACAGATTAGAGCATTCACACTGCATGCAGAGGCGGTGCAGCTGCGCGTAGCAGGAGCAGAGCAGAAGCGATCATTTCGGCATAGTTTATTTTTGCTGCGCTGCTCATGCTGAATTAAAGCCACAGTGCAATGTTTTTCTTCAAAATACACAAAAATAATATTAAAAAAAAAACAAAATTCACCATAAAATTATGTAAGTAAGGTGTTCCTTGCTTCACAGTCACCATATGACATTCAGTGCTGTAAAAGAAAGAAATAAAATACACAAAAAGACTTCAAAAGGCTGTTTAAATGATTAAAACTAATTAAAAGGTAACTTAACTTTAAATCTTAACTTTAAGATTACTTTTATCATGTAATCTACATATACAGTGGGGAGAACAAGTATTTGATACACTGCCGATTTTGCAGGTTTTGCTACTTACAAAGCATGTAGAGGTCTGTAATTTTTATCATAGATACTCTTCAACTGTGAGAGACGGAATCTAAAACAAAAATTCAGAAAATCACATTGTATGATTTTTAAATAATTAATTTGATAAATAAGTATTTGATCACCTACCAACCAGTAAGAATTCCGGCTCTCACAGACCTGTTACTTTTTCTTTAGGAAGCCCTCTTTTTCTCCACTCATTACCTGTATTAACTGCACCTGTTTGAACTCGTTACTTGTATAAAAGACACCTGTCCACACACTCAATCAAACAGACTCCAACCTCTCCACAATGGCCAAGACCAGAGAGCTGTGTAAGGACATCAGGGATAAAATTGTAGACCTGCACAAGGCTGGGATGGGCTACAGGATAATAGGCAAGCAGCCTGGTGAGAAGGCAACAACTGTTGGCGCAATTATTAAAAAATGGAAGAAGTTCAAGATGACGGTCAATCTCCCTCGGTCTGGGGCACCATGCAAGATCTCACCTTGTGGGGCATCAACGATCATGAGGAAGGTGAGGGATCAGCCCAGAACTACACAGCAGGACCTGGTCAATGACCTGAAGAGAGCTGGGACCACAGTCTCAAAGAAAACCATTAGTAACACACTACACCGTCATGGATTAAAATCCTGCAGCGCACGCAAGGTCCCCCTGCTCAAGCCAGCTCATGTCCAGGCCCGTCTGAAGTTTGCCAGTGACCATCTGGATGATCCAGAGGAGGAGTGGGAGAAGGTCATGTGGTCTGATGAGACAAAAATAGAGCTTTTTGGTCTAAACTCCACTCGCCGTGTTTGGAGGAAGAAGATGGATGAGTACAACCCCAAGAACACCATCCCAACCGTGAAACATGGAGGTGGAAACATCATTCTTTGGGGATGCTTTTCTGCAAAGGGGACAGGACGACTGCACCGTACTGAGGGGAGGATGGATGGGGCCATGTATCGCAAGATCTTGGCCAACAACCTCCTTCCGTCAGTAAGAGCACTGAAGATGGGTCGTGGCTGGGTCTTCCAGCATGACAACGACCCGAAACACACAGCCAGGGCAACTAAGGAGTGGCTCCGTAAGAAGCATCTCAAGGTCCTGGAGTGGACTAGCCAGTCTCCAGACCTGAACCCAATAGAAAATCTTTGGAGGGAGCTGAAAGTCCGTATTGCCCAGCGACAGCCCCGAAACCTGAAGGATCTGGAGGTCTGTATGGAGGAGTGGGCCAAAATCCCTGCTGCAGTGTGTGCAAACCTGGTCAAGAACTACAGGAAATGTATGATCTCTGTAATTGCAAACAAAGGTTTCTGTACCAAATATTAAGTTCTGCTTTCCTGATGTATCAAATACTTATGTCGTGCAATAAAATGCAAATTAATTACTTAAAAATCATACAATGTGATTTTCTGGATTTTTGTTTTAGATTCCGTCACTCACAGTTGAAGAGTACCTATGATAAAAATTACAGACTTCTACATGCTTTGTAAGTGGGCAAACCTGCAAAATCGCCAGTGTATCAAATACTTGTTCTCCCCACTGTATACAGCATGTTATATGCATGTGTGTGTAGGACAGTAGGGCTGCGATTAAGTAAAAAAAAAAAATGTATTCCCTACCCTTGCTAACTTCCCTCCATCTCGTTCACTTGAATGTGAATGTCATTGCTTACATTGCATTGCAAACAGTTTACTTCAGAACAACTCATTATGTCGGTGTGAAATAAACAGTTATGGAAATGTAGAAATTAAAGCTAAAGCTCCAATCTCCTCCCGAAAATCACAAAAAAAGTCAGTTGGTGCCTCAGTGACAACTTCGCTCAGAGAAGCTGTCAATCATGACGTCCCACCCCCGATTTTATAGCATCAAATAACTAACTAAAACCAAACTTATTTTTAAAAACACTTGAACTTACATCAGTGTGATTTACAAACTACCTAAAATGATACAAACCATCTTTGGAAAAATGTATTTGAAGTGTAATTTGATTGTTTAGTTTGTCTCACATCCCATTAGAATACATGGAGGGGGCAGCGTTTATGAGCTATACTGGGACCAACCCCCTGGGGCTTTGGCTTCACTTTTCAGGACGTGTGTGGCACGCTTGATTGTGATATTGACCTTGGCTGTGTCCGAAATCGCCCCCTATACCCTTAAATAGGGCATTATTTGAGGGGGCAGCCATTTGTAGTGGTGTCCGAAACCATAGTGGACGTTATTGAGTGCACTCATTCAATCCCACAATGCACCGCAATAACGAGTGTACAACTGATGTACGCTCAACGGCTAGAGAATACCCATAATGCACTGTGAGAGACGCGTGCTGAATGAATTCCCGCGTCTCTCCAGGAGATGGCGCCCGCAGCTGAATCAATCGTCCATCTATTTTCCAAAACGCCGGTCCAGCGTAATATCTTACAGGTATACATTGCTTTTTAATTGATTATTAAATTGTTTAATTATGGTTTATGACAGAGTTTCCATGACAGAGTTCAAAATAAATGTTTTCATTACTACTGGAGCTGCCAGTTTGCTATGTTTCAAATAATTATTAAACAGCAAGCAGAAACGATGCAAAAGCGGCAGCCCTTCCGCCACACTCAGTGTACGAATTCACTCAGTCGTTTTCATTCACTCAAGTGGACTATATTAGTGGATAAATGTAGGGTATACTGAATGAGGGTATAGGGGGCGATTTCAAACAGAGCACTTGTGTTTGTCATGTAAATAGCCCTGATGCTAACATGGCGTTAAAAAATTAATAAACAAACAAACCCATGTCAATGGAGCTGCCTGAATTGTACATATTAAGTAGACTCGCTACCTCTGTCGAAATCGAGGGCCGAGGCTCTGTCCAAATAAAATTCATTCATCCACTTGACGAAGTTGAATGCACTTCAAAATGGCTGAGTCCGGGGATTCCCCTGAGTGGAAGTGCTTAAGAAAGTTTGTGAGTGTATGTCTAAAAGTGGAGTTAAACGCAGCCTAGGAGGGGAACACGGTCGCATTGCACCAGAGTATAAATCATCCCATCATAAATCAAAGCACTTGACAGACAGCGGTCGGAGGAGAACGCCTGAAAAAGGTGGCACAATAGACTCATATTCATCTGTATTTGCAGTACACAAGCCGCGGGTTTAGCTGCACGTGACAAATCCTGCGAGTGTGAAAGCACAATGGGCGCGTGCGGCTCGTGATCAGCTTCTGTGCTGCTTACGCTCTGCTTGCATGTCCAATGTGAAACAGGCGTTACAACATCTTGCGCAGGTGCGATCATTTTGGTCTATTTTTGAGTCTATTTTTGCTCCACCGCTCACACTGAATTAAAGCCACAGAGCATTGTTCTTCGTCAAAATACACCTGAGTTAACGTGAAAAATAACAGATTTCACCATAAAATCACACCATAAAAAGTGTTTAAAATCATATTCTGTTTTTCACAGTTACCATATGACATTCAGCGCTGTGAAAATGATTAAATAAATAAAATACACGAAAACACATAATTGGCAGGAGTTTTTGCCCAAACTTCAAAGGCCTGTTTAAGTGATTAAAACTAGAAGTATATCTTGGCTTTAAGATTACTTTTATCATGTAACATATTAATATACAGCATGTTATAGAGTGGTGCAGGTATGACGTCAGAACCCAGAACGCTAATTCTCCACTGGTCCCTTCGAGATTTTCCTATGGGGTTTTATAATGGGGTTTTTCGATTTATGTGTAAAATTAAAGCCTATGGTAGTCTTGACAATACTTTGACGTTTTGTTCTACAACGTAAATTACACACACCCATAGCAAAAATGCGAATTTTGAAGCAGTTCATTTTTGAAAACGTAAATTTTTAATGTACATTTACTTAATTCATATTAAGTAACTTGATAAGACAGCTTTGGGTGTGAGTGTGTTTAGTGTACGTTGTAGAACAAAACGTCAAAGTATCGTCAAGTTATGTTTACCACAGGCTTTATTTTGCTCATTAATTGAAAAACTCCATTATAAAACCCAATAGGAAAATCTCTGGTTCTGACGTCATACCTGCACCACTCTATATGCATATGTGTGGGGCAGTAGGAGGGGAACACGGTTGCATCACAGCAGAGTATGCTGCGCAGCATAAATGACAGACAGTGGTTGGAGGAGAACACCTAAAAAGGTCTGTATACGCACAGCTCCTGTGCTGCTTCTGCTCTGCTTGTGTGTCCAGTGTGAAACAGGCGTAACTTTAAAAAAAAAAAGTGAGTGAATGTATGCACCGAATGGGAGAAGAAAAAAAACGCAAGATCCCTCTAGCGCATGTTTACTTTTAAAGCAGCGCAGTGGAATGCAAAAATGCATTCTATGGAAATGGCCCCATGCTCTTTCTCCTGTTTTGTTGTTGCCGGAGGATACAAGGCACGATCTTTAGAGGCACCGCCCTCTTCTGGAAAGGGGGGCGGGGAGTAGAAGCTTATTTTCATTTAAAGATGACACACGCAAAAATAGCGTTTTTTTTGCTTCCACCCAAAAAGGCGCTTTTTGGGCATGGTATAATAAATTATCTCTGTGGTATTTTGAGCTGAAACTTCACAGACACATTTTGGGGACACCTAAGACTTGTTCATTGTCATTTATCCAGACAATGGGAACCCTTACTCTTACTTGTTGAGGGAGTGAATTAATGTGAATTAATATGATAAATGTCTTGATTTTTAATTGCTTTGGCTTATTTTAATGCTTGTTTTGTCTCGTTTAAATCATCCTGAGGCCCCCTAGTGGAACTTGGCCCTCTGGTTGAGAACCTCTTGTTGCTGTTTGTTAGCCAAGGCTTGGCAATTACATTTTTGGTCTTGGTGGAATTTATTGTGGCTTCTCTCTCTCTGTTTTCCATCAGGGTCATTGTCATTACAGTGGTTACATAGAGGATGTGGAGGGCTCTTCTGCAGCACTCAGCCTGTGCTCTGGGTTAAGGTGAGATCACAGAAGCTTTAAATGGATAGAGGGTTCTGAGTATCGGCCAATACGATACCAGCGCAGCGTTTTTTTTAAAATCAGTGTAGAATTTCTATACCTCTGTGTGTTGAACTGATAATCACTCTTTTGTGTGTTAAACACAATCTACTAATTGCAGACAACTTAATTATAAAGAAAAACAACAACAAAAAAAAATATAATCATCTATGACAAAAGTACTATTATAAACTAGGTTAGTGGATAATTCAGCAGCAAAAGTTACTCTAGAAAAAATCATGATTGCACAATAATTATATAATAATATAATCTAAACAGTTAGTGGGGAACAAATAAAAGTGAATATTATGGCTCGTTTCCACTGAGCAGTACGGTTCAGTACAGTTCAGTACGATTCGGGACCGTAAACCCTGATCCGGCTTGCGTTTCCACCGCCAATAGCACCCTTACTTGATAGGCGTGGTGTAACGATCTACGTTATTCTCGCACGAAGAAGAAAGCGACACAGTAAACAACAGTGAAGGACATACAGCAGATCTTGTTCTTGCTTCTCGGCATGTGTCTGTTGTCACAAGAAGACACGCTTTGTTTGAGCCAAGGCTGCAGGCTGCAAGAAAAAAAACAGCCGAAAAAGCACGCGCAAGTGACGATTCTCTGTCGACTAATCAACGTTCTGCAGTGAGTCTAGCTCCACCCTTTAGTACCGGGCTACTGTGCTAGGTACCCCTATGGAAGGGTGCCAAAAAAAGTGGTACGGTACGGTTCGGAATTAGGGTACCATTCACAACTTCTGACAATGGAAACGGCAAAAATTGCGTACCATACTGAACTGTCCTGAATCGTGCCGCTCAGTGGAAACGAGCCATAAGTGTAGCACTAAATCTGGTAAAATGTTACACATTGCTCTTTGTATTGTAAAATACATTCATGAAAAACAAGTAAATATATTTATATATACAGTGCATCCGGAAAGTATTCACAGCGCTTCACTTTTTCCACATTTTGTTATGTTACAGCCTTATTCCAAACTGGATTAAATCATCATTTTCCTCACAATTCTACAAACAGTACCCCATATTGACAACGTGAAAGAAGTTTTTTTTTTAAATCTTTGCAAATTTACTAAATATAAAAAAAGAAAAAATCACATGTACATAAGTATTCACAGTCTTTGCCATGACACTCAAAATTGAGCTCAGGTGCATCCTCTTTCCACTGATCATCCTTGATGTTTCTACAACTTGATTGGAGTCCACCTGTGGTAAATTCAGTTGATTGGACATGATTTGGAAAGGCACACACCTGTCTATATAAGGTCCCACAGTTAACAGTGCCTGTCAGAGCACAAACCAAGCCATGAAGTCCAAGGAATTGTCTGTAGACCTCCTGTAGAGAGGATTGTATTGAGGAACAGATCTGGGGAAGAGTACAGAAAAATTCCTGCAGCATTGAAGGTCCCAATAAGCACAGTGGCCTCCATCCATAAATGGAAGAAGTTTGGAACCACCAGGACTCTACCTACAGCTGGCCGCCCGGCCAAACTGAGAGATCGGGGGAGAAGGGCCTTAGTCAGGGAGGTGACCATTTAGCCAAGAGCTCCAGTGTTTCTCTGTGGAGAGAGGAGAAACTTCCAGAAGAACAACCATCTCTCCAGCACTCCACCAATCAAGCTTGTATGGTAGAGTGGCCAGACGGAAGCCACTCCTCAGTAAAAGGCACATTACAGCCTACCTGGAGTTTGCCAAAAGGCACCTGAAGGACTCTCAGACCATGACAAACTAAATTCTCTGGTCTGATGAAACAAAGATTGAACTCTTTGGCCTGAATGGCAAGCATCATGTCTGGAGGAAACCAGGCACCGCTCATCACCTGGCCAATACCATCCCTACAGTGAAGCATGGTGGTGGCAGCATCATGCTGTGGGGATGTTTTTCAGCGGCAGGAACTGGCGCAGCGCTTCGCATTGAAAAGTTCAAAGCACAAAGGAAAGAGATATTGATGCGTAGTGTATTTTATTTATGCAGTAGTTAATTGAGCCTATTCTTTTAAGTTTTAAAGGGGTCCTATTATACTTTTTCACTTTTTCCACTTCAGTTAGTGTGTAACGTTGCTGTATGAGCATAAAACATATCTGCAAGGTTACAAAGCTCAAAGTCCACTTCAAAGGAAGATATTTTATAAAACAGAATCCACTTTCCAAGAACTACAACGAATGGCTTTTTTGGACCACAAAGCGTTTTATACGGATCTCATGAAGTCACAATGTTACTCATTTAAATAATCTCCGTCCACTGAATACGCAAAAAAGGTGGAGAGGCCTGGTTGAGCTGCGTTAGAGAAGACAGTGTCGTCTCTATGTCAAAGAGACACTGTTTTGTTTCCCCCTGTTTCCAAAATTCATTTGTTTGACCATCCTAAGGCTGACGAACTTAGAGTGGATACAATTTTTTTTCCTTAACATTATAACCCCAACGTGTATCTGTGTTCTGCACATTTTACAGAGAACATTTTCCAGAAACTAAGAGAGTAAAATGCAGGCTATGCACAAAAGCTTCTTCTTCAGTTGTTGGTGGATCAAGTATTTCTTATTATTTCTAGTTGGGTTTTCTATTAACAGTTCCAATTATAAGTTTTATGTAGTTGCTATGATGTAAACAAAGGGCAAAGCTTTGCCTCCGCTAGCCTGCTAACTAACATTACAGTACTGATGTAGTGTTTACTGTAGCTTTTGTTAGCTCTTGCTTTTGTCAAGTCAAGTCACCTTCATTTATATAGCGCTTTTTACAACACAGATTGCTTCAAAGCAGCTTTACAGTGATAATTGGAAATTAATTTTGTTTTTGATTTAAATGTTTTTGATTCATTTCTGTTGTAAAAACTGATTAGTTATTTAACTTGGTGCCATTTAAACAACACCATCTTCAATTAAAACAGAAAACCCCCAATGCGTTCCGGACCCCATCCGCACGGCAACAGCATTTGGTGGCCCGAGAACACAAACCATGAAATAGGTTTGAAATAGTTTTGAAACTATACCATCATCATTCCCGCGCAACCCCTAAAAAGGCGAATCCGTGAAAATGGCGACGGCATGTACACAAGCATTACGTGTTCAGCCTATAGGCAAGCGTGTTTGAATACGTATGTGTGCATATGTGTTTTTATCTGTATAGAGGGGAAGGGAAGTGAAGGAGGCCTTCACAGGGGAGAGTCTAGGTGACACGGTCTCTGCTGACACTTCAGGGATGCGTTGTGGTCATGTCTAGGCACAGGTCCACCATCTGATCTGGATCCGGCTGACTACAGTAAACCTCAGGATAAACAGAGAGACTAACATTAGTGTAGATGCCATTCTTTTTATGATGTAACGAGTACATCAGGTGTTATGGGAAGTGTTCCCGGTTCCGGCTGACCTAGTTAATGCAGCCTAAAACAATCATTTAACTGATTTAAATAATAAAAATTGATAATGTTCTATGTGTATGCCATAGTAAAGAGATATGTTTTTGCGCTCTATTTTTCCCGAACAGGCGCCAATCACAAAACACTGGGCCAACTTACCAATCACAGCACATTTCGTATTTCGAAAGGAGGGGCTTCATTGAAAACGACGAAAAATATGTAAAAAAAATAAGATGTTTTTTGAACAAAAATGAAAGCATATTCTACTACTACACCCCAAAAACAAAGTCAAAATTTCGTAAAAGGGCATAATGGGACCCCTTTAAATTTCAGTTACTGTGCGCATGAAGAACAATTCATAGTGCTCTCTACTCCAGTGTTATGATCTGACAGACACCTGGTAGAAAGTAACATGATTAAGAAACAGCAATAAACTCCAGCAAGATAAAGTAATTTTATGCAAAACCATAGACCTTTATCTACAGATCAAGTATAATAATAGAAACATTGACTCGTCTCGGCGAGAGTTTCATCATGTTGACTGTCGTAACCGAGTGCGACACACAGTTTGAATTCTGAATAGAGAATGACTGACAGCCGCAGCAGAGGGAAGCATTTACGTAAACTTGAATTTAACAACTTAAATATTCATGTGTACCTCACATTAAACTATGGAATGGCTTCAGAACACTTGGAATATAGTGCACGAAAACTTTATGGTGCTTTATGATGCTACAGATTGTTTCAAAGCAGCTTTACAGTGATAATAGAAAAAATAATTATGCAAACAGAGTTCATTTTGGCTGTACAGCAGCTCAGTTCAGTTCAGTTCCGTTGTAAAGATCATCAATTATTAAATTAGCTCATTTCATCTATAAAGCAGTTCTGCAGAAAACAGTGATGTCATCATCCAGCTCAGTTCTTATCCAATAATGTCAGTGCAGTCAAATCAATATTATTGTTCAGTATTAAGTGTCCCCAACTAAGCAAGCCAGAGGCGACAGTAACAAGGAACCCAAACTCCATCAGATGACAGAAATGGAGAAAAAAAAACCTTGGGAGAAACCACCCTCAGTCAGGGGTCAGTTCTCCTCTGGCCAACGAACGGACACGCTGAGATTATGATTCAGGCTGCATCACAAGTCAGAATTCAGATTATGGATCGTTAGCATTTAAATATTTCCTTTTGTTTGAATATCGGATTCATCACGCCAGTATGTTGACAAGGCTTTCACAGGGGATAGTCTAGGTGATAGGATCTCTGCTGACATTCAGGGCTGCATTGTGGTCATGTCTAGGTGCAGGTCCACCATCTTATCTGGATACGGACCGGATACAACTGACTGCGGTAACCTTGGTATATAAACAGAGGGACTAATATTAGCATAGTTATTCTTCTTATGATGTAACAAGTACATTGGTTGTTATTGGAGTGTTTCCGGTTCCGGTTGACCTAATTTATGCAGCCTGACAATCATTTAATGGATGTGAATTATAGAAATGTGATCATTTGTTATTTGTATGCCAGGTTAAAGAGATGTGTTTTTAGTCTAGATTTAAACTAACAGAGTGTGTCTGCTTCCCGAATCCCGAAAAAGGCTAGGAAGACTGTTCCAGAGTTTAGGTGCTAAATAGGAAAAGGATACCGCCTGCTGTTGATCTTGATATTCTATTATTCTAGTATTATAAACTGGGCAGAATTTTGAGGTCGCAATAGATGTGAAGGACAAAAATGAATTAAGAGCTCGCTCAAGTACTGAGGAGCTAAACCATTTAGTGCTTTGCAAGTAATTAGCAAGATTTTAAAATGTATACGATGTAACCCTTGAGCGGTCTTCGGTCATTTCTGACCGGAGAATTTTACGTTAAGACCACCAGTGTGACTCCCAAGTAAAGACCGCACAAGGCCCCTGTTATGCTATTTTAAAGTTTCCTAATTTTTTTTTGGAGGTCTCCAACAACAGGTTTACATGCATCAAAGGTAAAAAAACACTTTAATTTTTCTCATAATATACATTGCACATCACTACAATGTTCAATGATTCTCAAACGACACGATGGATGAATCAGTCTCTCTAAATCCCTCCTTTCTCTGAGCCTACTCTGCTCTGATTGGTCAGACTGCCCAGTCTGTTGTGATTGGTCTACTGCGTATAGCGCGTATTTCGGAAACAAATGTCCATTACCATAACTGAACTCCAGCTCCGTTCAGGAGGCTTCCTGTTCCTAAAGCTCAGCGATAGTACTCGCTGTAAAGACAGTAACGATGACGTTGATTTTACATCAATCCCAGCGCGAGTCCGAATCCATGATGAAACAATGGAAGAACTAATTTTTCAACCCGAACCTTGAGCAGGACATTTCTCAGTGATGCTACTCAGCTTGAGGTACATTATGAGATGTTGCAACTGTGTGTGTGTGTCTAATGTATTGTGGTGCACATGTGGGAACTGTATCAATAACAAATCAAAATCAAATCACCTTTATTTATATAGCGCTTTTTACAATGCCAATTGTTTCAAAGCAGCTTCACAGTGGTAACAGGAAAATAATGCAACAGAATTTGATTAGGCTGTACAGCCGCTCTGGTGAAAACGGTGATGTCATCCAACTCATTTCAATTATCATATAGTGTCAGATAACTAAGAGCTCGCTGCTTATTAAGAGCTCTTAGTTATCTGCTCTTAGTTATCTTAGTAATAACAGTGCATAGGTTAGCCCAGCTGATGTAAACATTAACGTTTGCAAAACAAATCTTGCTCCACCCTTTATCTTTACTCAAAGTAGTAAGAATGACAGACAATCTGCATTAATAGACACAGTTTTAGGTAATAGTGCAGCCCACAGCTGATTTACAGTAGTATTTCAGTAAGACAGTAATAACGTGAGTTAGCCAGATACTTACACAATATGAAACACAGTAAACACATTGTAGAGCACAGCGTCTTCTCGACATGATGCTATCCAGTATCCACTGCAGTGTTTAAGGTTTCCCTGGTCTCTGTGTGGTGTACGTGCAATAAGTGGACGGGCAATATGCTAATGTTTCGTCGTGATGTCACAACGAAGCGGCTTGCGACTCGTTTCAAAAATGATTCGTTTAATTGACTCAGAGTCGACTCTTACTTTTGAGAGACAATAACTATATACTAATATGGACTTCCTGGTTCTAGTAAGAGCTCCATCTGCTGCGTTTTGGACCAGCTGGAGTTTGTTTATTAAGTGTGCAGGGCAACCACCCAGTAGAGCATTACAATAATCTAGCCTTGAGGTCATGAGCACATGACCTCACATGAACAAGTGCTATGGGGAGCACATGACAAAAACAACCAATGGACAGACAGAACTAATGAAACATGAACCAATGAAAGCAAGTCACATATTCTAAGGAAACACATGACAGGATCACATGAGGGGAGCAGGGAATCACATGACATGGAACCAGGGAACATGATGACAATTCTATGACAATTTTCAAGATAAAAGACATGAAAACAAACACAACCTAAACAGATGTGACAGTCACAAATGACAACCCTCTACAATGCGAGTAAATCTTCACTTTGGGCGACTAAATGTCTATCATTAGCCATTGGCTAAGTGTGTGTGTTAGAGGCTAAGTATAAGTTTAGCATAGATATATTTTCACATGCTAAACACTCTGACTGAGCACTTGAGTTTCGCTCTCCTTCAAGCGATTTGTAACTATTTCAGTTCAGCTCAATGGATGCGCAGCTGTACCGTAAACTCTAGTGTGAAGGTGCAGAGAGAGAGAGCGCACGAGAGTCTTGCAAACCATGCAGAATTGACGCGCTACATGTGGGCGGAACTAATGCGCAAACGGCAGTCTCATTGGCTGGCGCTCATCTATTAGCGTCCCTGTTTTGATTTCAGCAAATCAGTTTGAGCGAACGCTGAGGTGATTAATATTCACGAACCCAGCAGCTCATCAATCCTTAGTGTGTTGTATATTGTTATAAGTAGTAGAATTAGTTTAGTATTATTCTCTTTTAATAATAATTACTATTATTTATTACTATTATCTATTTTTTTTTTTTTTTACAGAAACACTGAATGACCAAGAATATCTTAAGCACCACCACCAGTCCTAAGTTCAGTTAAAATGACAAATATGCATTCATTCATGGTTACCAAGTTTTAGTTCAAATTACTAAACTTCTATCATTAAATCATGCTTGATTATCATAATATCATAATATAAGGCTTGATTGACTAATGTTAAGTGTATGTTAAGCTGTGCTTTTTTACAAAGATAAGCTGATTTGGTGGAATCATCTATATCAGTCTGGCGAGTAAACTAAAAAATTTACTAGCCAATGGTGATTCTGTTGCCAAGGTGTGCGTAGAGGGTTGAATGACTAGAAAAGTCATGAAAATACATTGATCAGAAAGTGTGGGAATCCTGTATACACCTTTACTCAGTCATTCCCAAGAGATAATATTAAATCGACTCTTTCTAGCAGTTTTCCAAAGCTCTCTGCTTGTCAAAATCTGTTATATGTTAATAAGTGAGTAACATGCATGTACCTTAGGGGCGTTATCTACACGGAGGGCACCAGTTTCGGTATTGAACCGTTGGAAGGTTCTTCCAGTGACGAGCACTTGGTGTATCGTTTGGAGGATGTAGAGACAGAACCTTTCACCTGTGGAACACCTCACTTTCATAACCATGATGATGAAGCTTCAAGGCAACCTACAGGCAGCCATGTCCATAACATCACCTTTGGTCAAAGCAGCCATCTAATCAGGGTGAGTCATTCCAAATCATAATGGCATGAGCAATTGCACAAGCTTTAGAGCACAGATAATTAAAAGTGAATGTTGGACTCCTGCAAAAAGAAAATGTGTATGTGCATGTATGTTATAGTAGTGTACTTGTGCATGATGGTGTAAGTTCATTTACAAGTGTTTAAATTTTGTACACTGTCATGGATTTCTTGGAGTATTTCTGAATGTTATAAAACATCAAACTGTGTTTTAAAATTAAAGTCTATTTTTGTTAAAATAGACTTTAATTTTAAAACACAGTTTGATGTTTTATAAGATTCAGAAATAATCCAAGAAATCCATGACAGTTTTGAAGAAACTAAAGAAACTTTTAACTTTTAAGTTAAAAGTTTTAAGTTAAAAGTGAACTTTTAACTTTTTGAAGAAACTTTTATTTGTAAGAAATAAAAACAAAATCTGCATATAGTTTAGCATTGCCACTCTTCTCTTTTAGTGCATCCTGTAGAAAAACATACACCGTTAACTTAAAGCAAAATAAGTATTTTTCAGATGATGATGATAATAATAATGATAATAATAATAATAATAATAATAATAATAATAATAATAATAATAATAATTGGTTTTAGGTTTAGTACAATGACAAATAAAGGGCAATTATTACACTTGTCAAGTCAACTTTATTTATATAGTGCTTAGTTTCAAACAAAGAATGTTTCAAAACAGTTTTACAGTGACAAACTGGAAAATAATGATCAATTATGTGTTTTAATAAATTTGGTTTAATAACTGTATAAAGTACATCAATTATGAAATGAGTTAAATTCAGCTATAAAGCAGGTCTGCAGAAAACAGTGGTCATCATCCAGCTCAGTTTTCATCCAATAGTGTCAGTGCAGTCAATTTAATATTATTGCTGAATATTAAATGTCCCCAACTTGTCACGGCTGGGTTGCAAAGATGAGGTTGAATGTATCTAATTGCAGCAGTTTAACTTCATTACAAGAACTTATTACAGAACAACCAAGCATATCACAACAATAACGGACAATGAACAGAACAAAACACAGAGCTTAAAAAGACCAAACTAATTAACAAAATGAACCACATGTGTAACTGAATCAGTAACCAAGGCAACAAACACAGTAATTAACACAGACAGGAAAACTAGAACAAATGGAAACATGCACCAAACACAGGAAAACTGAACACAGCCCTGACACAACTAGAGGTGACCGTGGCAAGGAACCAAAACTCCATCAGGTGACAGAATGGAGAAAAAAACCTTGGGAGAAACCAGGCTCAGTCAGGGGGCCACTTCTCCACTGGCCAATGATCGAACAGTGCATGATTATGATTCAGGCAGCATCACAAGTCAGAAGTCAGATTAGATCGGGAACATTCAGAATATTTGTCCAGTTCCATCTGGTTGAAGATCAGAGTCATCAGACCGGAGACGGGCTTGTTGAGGATCAGTGCCACTGGCTGTCGAGTCGATGAGGCCTTCACAGGGCAGAGTCTAGTTGACACAATCTCTGCAGACACTTCAGGGAAGTGTTGTGGTCTTGTCTAGCTGCAGGTCCACCATCTGATCTGGATACGGCCCGGATCCAGCTGACTACAGTAAACCTTGGGATAAACAGAGAGACTAATATTAGCGTAGATGCCATTCTTCTTGTGATGTAAATGACTACATCGTTTGTTATAGGAAGTGTTCCCGGTTCCAGCTGACCTGGTTAATGTAGCCTAACAATCATTTAACTGATTCGAATAATAGAAATTGATAATGTTCTATGTGTATGCCATAGTAAAGAGATGTCTTTTTAGTCTAGACTTAAACTGACAGAGTGTGTCTGCTTCCCGAACAATGCTAGGAAGACTGTTCCAGAGTTTAGGTGCTAAATAGAAAAAGGATCTACCGCCAGCAGTTGATTTTGATATTCTAGGTATTATCAACTGGCCAGAATTTTGAGACCACAATAGACGTGAAGGAGTATAATGCGTTAAGAGCTCGCTCAAGTACTGGGGAGCTAAACCATTTAGTGCTTTGTAAGTAATAAGCAAGATTTAAAAATGTATACAATGTTTAATAGGGAGCCAATGCAGTGTTGACAGAACCGGGCTAATATGGACTTCCTGGTTCTAGTAAGAACTCCATCTGCTGCGTTTTGGACCAGCTGGAGTTTTTTTTTTTTTAAGCGAGCAGGGCAACCACCCAGTAGAGCATTACAATAATCTAGCCTTGAGGTCATGAGCACATGAAGTAACTGTTCAGCATTTTGCATTGAGAGCATATGTCGTAATTTAGATATATTTTTAAGATGACAGATGCTAGAAACGTGGCTTTCAAATGAATATCATGAAAAGTATCATACTTTTTTCTTACACTGTATACATAGGTCTTTATATGTATGTGACTGCTTTTATATTTTAGGAACGGGATGACTTGCAAGGTCATATTTTATCACAAAAAAGTGTAAACCCTTGGGCGAAGTCAAACTAATTTTAAAATAGTTCAATTCTGTATTAATGCTCTTTAATTTATAAATTAATCCATACTACAAACAATGGTTGATCATTAGATTGCTTGCAACTGTAAACAACCTTCAGTTTGCCTTGTGAACTGTATTAAAATTATTATAGTTTTTTTTTAATGGCATAATAAGAAGAATTGAATTTGAAAAGATAAATCATAATAATAGTGATACTTGGCTTAGCAAACACAGCTGAAAATAACACTAAATTCTTTGTCTGTCTTTCCAAACAGAAAAAGAGGGCAGTACTGCACCAGACACACTATGTGGAACTGCTTCTGGTGGTGGATAATGAGAGAGTAAGTCATGTAAATCTTCTCTCTCTACCATCTTCTATTTTCTCATTGTCTGATGGTTATGTTACACTCAGGGAAATGTCAGCCAGTAGCACTTCAATTTAGAACAAATAGTGGAAGATAATTAAAGGTGCCATAGAATGCATTGATACAATATTTTAAATTGTTCTATGATATCTATATAGAAGGTATGTGGCTCAGGTAAGGGCAAAAATTCTCCAGAAACGGTTTTACATGTCCATTTACAACCCTAGGATTTGTCCCTAGAATGAAATGGGCTGTTATTACCTTATTTGGAAGGGTCATGAATAATAATGTTCAGCTCTGCTCTGATTGGCTGTTTCACAGCAAGGCTCATTTCAGTAGCTCACACAAGTGCAGTTATTCAGCAAACACAATCGCAAATAGTTGAGAGATCCATGCTTGGATTTATTACAGTTCATCACTGAGAAGGTTTGATGTCAGTTTTAGTCGCACAAACAGAACAAGCGGCATGACACTTTAAGCAGAAAATCTCAAATCGAGATTGCTGAAATGCAGCTTACTTGTTTATTGGTGTTTTCAGATCATCCGCGCGAGAGAGGGAGCTCGCACATGGTTGCCAGATTGCAAAGTTTTAGTAAAACACCGGATAGAATACGTGTTCTTTTAACAGAAAAGCTCTGTTTGGGGGATTTAAATTATTGAAATCTGGCAGCCGCAAGCATGAACGCTCAAACGCTGCTCTTTTCCCCCCCGACAAAACCAAATTTTTTATTTTTTAAACTACATTTTAGTCTCGTCTTTTTTCGTCAACGATATTGCATGTTTATATAGTCACAGTTATCGTTTAAGGACATTTGTGTCATCTCGTCTTGTCTTAGTCACGGAAAAGGTCGTCAACGAACATTTTTTGGCATATTTTCGTTAACGAAAATAACACTAGTCAGAGCAAACTAACAATGAATTAAATTGGTGCGGTATCCTGTTATAGATAAACATCAATCATGCCTGTTCTGTGCCTGTGGGAAGGGTATGAAAAGTACTCACATCCCCTGCACAGCCTGGAATATAACATTTATATCCATGATCTGCAATTTTCGCTATTGTCCTTGCTTGCTTCGTCACAATACCTGCAAAACTTCTGATGATTTGGCTGTGCAGGTCCACGTTAATAATGCCTGGCCTTGAACATGGGCTGGTATATGCAAATTTGGGGGGCGTAAATATTAATAATCCTGACTGTTACATCACAGTCTGTGTTATGTTGGGATTCGCCCGTTTTTCAGTTGTCTTTTGCACGCACAAGATTTACATACAAAGGTATTTTGAGGCTCACGGTATGTCAGTTCAATGTACAGAACTCTTATTATTCAACTATGCCAAGGTAAATACAGTTTTCCATTCTATGGCACCTTTAAATGGAAGAGTGGAGACATTTATTAAACATTTGGAGACGTGTGGGATGAAAACGTGATCGCCCCTGCCTGGGTCATTAAAGCATCAATGTGAGAATTGTCCAATGTGAGAAGTGCACAAAATCGTTTTTTTCTCTTTTCTACAGTATAACTACAAAAACAGGAATCATACAGCAGTACGTGAGGAGATGGTTCAGATTGCTAATTATGTTGATAGTGTAAGTTTTCTTGCATATTTTAAGATGGATGCAAAGAATGCCATTTATTCAATTCACATTTATTTGTCACATGTTAAAAATCATATATCACTAAAAATTGTGATTTATTAAGAGGCTTAGTGATTTTCTCACTTGATCTCTTTTTCCTGCTTCCCCTTAGATGTACATGGCTCTGAATATTCGTATTGTGTTGGTGGGGCTGGAGATCTGGACTATGCAGAACTTCATCAATACTGATGGCAGTGCTGGAGAGGTGCTGGGCCGCTTTACTCAATGGAGAGAGAAAGAGCTAGTTCACCTTCGTCGTCATGACAGTGCACAGCTCATCCTGTACGGGCCTTTCTCTGTTACAATCTATATCAGATGTTAGAAGTGTGTCATGAGAACATATGTAATATAATCAATAAATTAGTAGTAATATCACCCAAAGGGACCTTGTACAGGGAACACCGGTAAAAGGACCTAATACAAAGCCTTGCTGCACACCATAATTTACCATTACAAGATCAGATGTCTGAACTTAATTTCTCTGCCGCTTAGTCTGGGGGGGACAGCTATTTTATATTAGGTATTTTGACAATAAATGAAAAGTTTAGATCTTTAATTATTCTTTTTACATGAGTCAAGATTTGGCTTTTTAGGAAGTGGTTTAATAACTGATATATGTATAAAAGTTTTAGGGACATGTTCTAGGGTGAGGGAACAATATTTATCATTGTGAGGTCAATACTCGCATTACTTGCGTTCTATAAGCCTGTTAAGGTAGATCGTGCAGTATTCAGGACTTGCTAGTAGCTGGAAACGCTGTTTTTCCAAGCAAATTAATAAACAGATTAGTTTTTGTGCTAGTAACTCTCTATAAATGATCAGTGCCCAAATAAGAAAGTCCTTGCATTGTAAAGTATATCTTCAAAAGATCATGAAAAATCCAGTTTTCCATTGTGTCCACTTTAGATTTATTGTTCTATAAATTATGATGTGTAGTTATGGCTGCAGAAATTGCCTGTCTGATTCTCTTTCTCTCTCTTTTCACAGAAAGAAAGGATTTGGTGGAACAGCAGGCATGGCTTTCGTTGGCACAGCTTGTTCCAGAAGTCATGGTGGTGGAATTAATGCGGTATGATGTCTCTGATCCACTTCTCATATGCTACAGATACTCACACACACTGTCAGTGTCTGCTGAACAGGGACTTTCACCAGTATCTAAATATCTGTCTTTGTATGTATATGTGTGCATTTTCCCCTCAGTTCACCAATAATAATGTGATGTCATTTTCCTCCATCGTGGCTCATGAGCTGGGTCACAATCTTGGAATGAACCATGATGATGGCCGAAACTGTAAATGCGATGTCACACACTGCATTATGAACTCAGGGGCAACGTGAGTGTTTTTTTTTCAAATTTCAGTATGCTGTGAGATTTTTGTTTTGACCCGTTTTTTTGTCCTCAGTGGTTCTCGTAACTTTAGCAGCTGTAGTGCTGATGACTTTGAGAAGATGATCTTGAACTCAGGTGGCCGCTGTCTGCTGAACACACCACGGCCGGACGAGGCATACAGCGCCCCCTTCTGTGGGAACAAGCTGGTGGATGTGGGCGAAGAGTGTGACTGTGGATCAGAGGAGGTGAGTCGTCATTCCAGATCAGTTTAGTTATTTGGTGAAGAGAGCTGATCCTGTTTTCATGTTTCTAAAGAACGTGGTAATTGTTGACTTATTTAGTAACCAACTCTGCTGTTGAGCCAGTGATGTTAAAGGTCATGAAGACCAGGGCTGCAACAACTATCGTAAAAATAAAAAACACAGCAACAAAAAGAAACGTCCTCTCATTTTCAACTGCTTTTATTTCCAACAAATGTCTTAACGTGTAAATATTTGTATGAACATAAAAACGGACATTTGATTAACAGAATTAGAATAATGAGTCCCTTAACAAAGGGGAGGGTCAATATCAAAAGTAGCAGTCAGTGTCTGGTGTGGACATCAGCTGCTTTAAAGGTGCAGTGTGTAAAGCGGTGAGGTTAATGAAGTTGCGAACCTTATACATAAATACACAGTAGTTAAAAACGAAAAAGGAGAAGAAACTAAAAAGAAGAAACTGAATTAGCAAAGATTCTTTTCGTGAATATGCTCACAGTAAAGTTCTTTTTCTTTCTTTGCTTAGGGGTAAAAAGAGGTTTGTAACACCTTCACAGCTTTTAGTGAACTTCCCAATGCCGCTCTAGATGAATATGTAAATATGTAATGCACACTTTCCTCTCAATAACAAAATAAACACAATTTAAATGACAGCGGTGAGAAAACAGCAGTAAAGAAAGCATCTGATCATAGCAAAGCGATGTGGACATGTTTGAATCAGCTTTGCAATTCAGCACTCACGTTACATTTATTAATACCACTTGTCTTCAACCCTGCTCCTGTACCAGGGTTGAAGATTAGGCATTAAAGCCACAAATATCATAACTGTTATTACAAACAGAAAGACATATAGTACAGAGAAATTTCATGTTGGAGCAGGATATTGAGTGAACTTCGTTTTACTGGTGAAGATGAGCGGTACATGAGTGGAGAAAATTATTAGAAAAACAAAATTATCTTTAAAATACAGTATCCTAAAAAAAAAGGGACGTTTCTTTTTTTGCTGAGTTTATTTTGTTGCATCCCTAATGAAGAATATTGAGAACTGAAGGTTGATTGTCAATGTTTCAGGAGTGTGAGAAGGACCCGTGCTGTGAGCCAAAAACGTGTAAGCTGAGATCAGGTGCTCAGTGTGCGTATGGGGTCTGCTGCAAGAATTGCAGGGTAATTACACCTTTTCTAACACCAGCTCTGCTCCAAAGCTTAGTGAGATGCAATGTTACTGTTATTGTTAACTAAAATTATAAAAATATATTTTTAAATAAAAAATAGAGCTGAAATATAATATAAATTTTAAATGAAAAACTTAAAGTAAAAAAAAAAAAGGTTGCCTTGGAAACTAACTAAAATTAAGGTTGATATACTAACATTTATAAAAATAAAACCTAATTTAAAATAATGATAAATACTATAATAGTATATAAATTATATTAAAATAACACTGGTGAGATGCCTGCCATGCTGCTTTATAAGATAGCTTGTTCTGGCCAAATTGTCAGGCAATATTGTCCTTCATGCAATTAGGTTAATATTTGTCTAGTTCGGTCATATATTTTTTTCTCCACCAAAGCATCAAACTTTTCATGTCACCAGGCAGCTCACTAGAACAGAACTAATATATACATGCATATGCCATTTGACAAGTGGCTATAGTACTTTTTGCTCACATGCTCTGCTTAAATTTTCTCTCTCTATCTGTCAGTTTTTACCTGGTGGCACTGTGTGCAGAAGCAGCACTGATGAATGTGATTTGCCAGAGTATTGTAACGGCACATCTGCCCTCTGTCAAAATGACTTCTTCAAACAAAACGGCCATCCCTGCAAACAAGACGAGGCTTACTGCTACAACGGCCAGTGCCAGCACTATGACACCCAGTGTCAGGCCATATTTGGCACAAGTGAGTGCACGATTTTGTACTTGTAGGGGTGGGTAATATAAGAATTAAGAATATTGTTTTATCCAATATTGATTAAAATACAAAAAATATTCTGATATAAATTTTTGCTTGTATCTCCTACTCCTATTTTGCCCTGATTTAAGCATATGAAACCAAATTTTAAATTTGTCAGTGAGCTGATCATTTACTAATGTCATATATAGTATTTAACATTAACCTAAGGTAATTAATATTATGTTTATGTAATTTATATGGTATAACACCAATGTTATTTCGAAGTGTTAGAAAGTGTACATTCCAAATGGCTTTCATACTTCCCGTTAGATACTCTTATATATTCTGGGCCATTTGAAACGCACATAAGAGAGAAGATGGATATCAAACGTACAGCAGAGCAGTATAATGTTTAGTGTATTGCAAAAGACTCAATGGTGCCCCCTACAAGCGCTTCCTTTACTATGAAATAAACATCAATATAATGGACTCGTGTGCTTATTGTAAGCACTTGATTTACCTTGATTGCAATCCTCATCCATCAGAACTTTACTAGCGAGAAGCTGGTTTGCTTTATCCAGCCGAGAAACATTTTTGTTTGCATGTCATCTGGCCACACAGCGCGATGCGTGAGGGCTCGCGCTCTTCAGAAACAATGACAGAATATGGCAGAGCTCGTGTTTTAAGGCTAAACGGACACTGGAATGAATAATTCACTGAAAACTGAACCTGAAACTGAAAACAGTCACTGTTCTCTCTCCCATCTATGATAATAAGCCTGGTTTTCTTTACATTAGTGCTGTTTTGGACTGATTGCTTGAATGCATTTGCTTACTGAATAATTGGACTGAAAACTTTCCACCTGGATGATGCGACGGCAGCCATATTGCGCCAGAACGCCCACCACACACTAGCTTATTGGTGGAGAGGAGACAGAGTGATGAAGCCAATCAGGATAGGGGGATGATTAGGAGGCCATGGTGGACAGAGGCCAATGGGCAAATTTGGCCAGGATGCCGGGGTTACACCCCTACTCTTTTCTGAAGGATTTTGAATTAATTGCATGCGTTAATGCATTAAAGGGGACCTATTCTTTTTACAAGATGTAATTTAAGTCTCAGGTGTCCCCAGAATGTGTCTGTGAAGTTTTAGCCTAAAATACCCCACAGATCATTTAAAAATCAACATTAAAAATCAACATTAAAAAATGTTGTAAATACCCATTTCTGACTACAGCCAAGAACAGTCTGTTTTCGTACATGTGCCTTTAAATGCAAATGAGCTGCTGCGTGCCGCCCCCCTCTCCACACAGTTCCTGCATCAATCGGATTATCTGCCAAATACTAACAAGACATCTGCTTGGTTTTGATTATCATCTATATCGCGATCACTCTCATGGATAGCATAGTTAAAGCTGTATTAGTTTAAAATTCTAATGGATCGTTTTCTGAGCGCACTTATCTGAAGCAAACGCACACAGACAACTGGCTGTCAGACGTCAAGTCTCGTGAGTAACTTCTCTTTCACATTTTTTGTTGTGTTTAAACTGTCAAATACACACAAGGGTCTTGTTCACCGTTGTCGCTTGCGAAAACAAAATAGCGGCGCAGTGGGTGGAAACATGCAGATTAAGAGGCGGTAATATTATAATAAGATCTCCTTCCTAAGTCAGAAGGGGAAAGAAATCTGAGCGGCTCGTTTTTTCACGTGCTTGCAGAGAAAGGCTTACCAAAACAGTTACTGGGTTGTCCTTTTTCACGTTTTCTGGGTTAGTAGATGCACCGGGGACCCAATTATAGCACTTAAACACAGAAAAAGTCAGATTTTCATGATATGTCCCCTTTAACATTGACAGCCCTAATTAAAGCAAAAAATAAATAAAATGAAAATGAAAATGCATCTCAATAATAATAAATAGCTATACTCAGTGATACTAAATAGCAGAAAAAATTTAGTTTTTAATTGAAAATAAAAGACAAAATAGAAGTTGATATTTTGTAAATGTAACCCATCTATCTTTGCTTGTGTGTAGAGGCTAAAGCTGCTCCTGAGCTGTGTTTTAAGGATGTGAACTCTAAAGGTGATCGTTTTGGAAACTGTGGCTACCATTCCAGTGGATTTAAGAAGTGTGAAAGCAGGTACAGCACAGTTAGATATACACCATTACAATTCAATTCAAATTCACATTCAGAAATTCAAATTCTGATTTTTCATAAGAATACACACGCTCTCATTATTTTAGGAACGCCATGTGCGGGAAGCTACAATGTGAGAACGTTCAGTCATCAGTCATATTTGGCATCAAGCCATCAATCATCCAGACCCCCATCGCCGGCACTACCTGCTGGGGCGTGGACTTCCTCCTGGGCTCTGACGTACCTGATCCCGGCATGGTCAACGAGGGCACTAAGTGTGGAGATAATAAGGTGACAGAGAAAAGAAACTTTGAACATACAAAGTTTCTGCTTAAATTATGCACACAAAAATATGTTTGTTCAATTGTTTAGCCACTTTCATGTGTGTGCACATATTCTTTCTGAGCGGCGGTCTGTCCCCTTCTTTGAAGACCTCCATGACGAGTTAACTCGTTCATGGGGGAAACCATATACAATCGCGTGTCTTTGTACCCTCAACGTCGACCTATTCGGCAGAGGTGGAAAGTAACAAATTACATTTACTCGCGTTACTGTAATTGAGTAGTTTTTGTGTACTTCTACTTTAAGTAGTTTAAAAAAATCTGTAATTTTACTTTTACTTAAGTATGTTTTGTTTGAAGTATTGTAATTCGCTACATTTTAAACCATATCCGTTCCTGAGTATAAATAAATAAATAAAACAAAGGGGGGAAAATCGCGCTCCGGAAACTACTGCATTGAATTAAAGGGCGGGAGAACAAACGCGCAAAAATCACAAAAAGATGGAGACGGACAAGACGTCAGTGATGCAGACCCATCTGAAAGCAAAGTGCCGTTGTGAACCCCTGGCTAGTATGGAAATACTTTGGATATAGAAAAGAAATTAACGTGTGGTTTTCCTGGAGGATATCCAATTTGTTCAGAAACATCATTCCTCTGTGCAGATAAAGGTATGTTTATAACGTAAGGCCGAATGATTTCTGTGATGCAGAGGGAATTCCGGAATCCAGTCTGAACATTTATTTTACATAACGCAGATGTCACGTAAAACACGCAAACTGATGGATGAATGAATAAATCGAAAGTAGAGCTGTACAATAAATCAAATCGCGACATGGAATCGCAAAACACTGCTATATAAATATATGATCTTGTTCTGTCTCTGTCTGAATGAGCAGCGCCATTTCGTTTTTTTTTTTTTTTTTCTCGAAAACATGAAAACGAATACAAATACCTTCAGGAGAACATTAAGAAGCATTCAAAAAAAAAAGCATTTGTATGTAAATACAAGACAGAAGTAATGATAATCATACATATATGAAGAGGATAAGGTGTCATACAATTCCTATAAAGAAACAATGATAACAAGAGAAGAATAATTAAAATAAAACAAATAAAAACAACAAATGAAAGAAAGAGAGAGCAGCAGTTTCGTCTACTACATAGGCCTACTCAAGTACGCGTGATGCTCGTGGTGTTTTTAACGTCTCACAAACCATATTTGGACATGAACACATGAACATTTCCAGAGCTGATCTGAGAGAACCCCTAATGAGCATTTCATCATTTTATTTGAATAAAAACCATTGTCAAATGTACTATGAAACAGGTCTTCTCTTTTCACTACAACCTGTCAAAATAAAAGTTTGGTTTAACTAGAAGAAATTATGACAGAAATACAGTTGTGGTCAGAATTATTGGCACTCCTGGTAAATATGATCAAATATGGCTGTAAAAATAAATCTGCATTGTTTATCCTTTTGAATTATCATTCAAAAAATTCACAAAAATCTAATCTTTCCTTGAAGTAAAAGAATGGAAAGTCGGGGGAAAATCACATTATGAAATAAATGTTTTTCTCCAAAACACGTTTATTGGCACCCCTAGAATTTTTTATGAGTAAAATATCTGACATGAAACATGAAATTGTCTAGCTATGACGTCTTGTTTCACAGGAGTATAAATATGAGGAAACACAAAGGCCAAATTCCCTTAATCATCCATCACAATGAGTAAAACCACAGAATATAGTTCTGATGTGCAGCAAAAGATTGTTGAGCTTCACAAAATAGAAAGTGGCTGTAGGAAAATAGCTAAAGCATTGAAAATTCCCATTTCCACCATCAGGGCAATAATTAAGAAGTTCCAATCAACTAAAGATGTTACGAATCTGCCTGGAAGAGGACATGTGTCTATATTGTCTTAATGCACGGCGAGGAGGAAAGTTTGAGTGGCCAAAGACTCTCCAAGGATCACAGATGGAGAATTGCAGAGATTAGTTGAGTCTTGGGGTCAGAAAGCCTAAAAAAAAAATATCAAACAATCCCTACATCACCACGTGTTGTTTAGGAGGGTTTCAAGAAAAATCCTTCTTGCTCATCCAAAAACAAACTCTGGCATATTCAGTTGTCAGACACAACTGGAAATTCAAAAGGGACCTGGTTCTATGGTCAGATGAAACTATAAAAAGAGCTTTTTGGCAGCAAACCCACCAGATGGCTTTGGTGCAGACAGGGATAAAAAGTACACCATGTCCACGGTTAAAAATACAGCTGGATCTTTAATGGTGTGGGCCTATTTTTTTGCTGGAGGTCCTGGACATCTTGTTCAGATACATGGTATCATGGATTCTAGCAAATACCAACAGATAAAAAAAATCAAAACTTGACGGCCTCTGCTAGAAATCTTATAATGGGCCGTGGTTGGATCTTCCATCAGGACAACGATCCAAAACAAACATCAAAATCAACACACAAATATGTCACTGAGCACAAAATGAAGCTTCTGCCATGACCATCTCAGTTCCCTGACCTGAACCCTATAGAAAATGAGTGGGGTAAACTGAAGAGAAGAAGCACCAACATGGAGTTGGGAATCTGAAGGATCTGGAGAGATTCTGTATGGAGGAATGGTCTCTGATCTCTTGACAGGTGTTCTCCAAACTCATCAGGCATTATAGGAGAAGACTCAGAGCTGTTATCTTGGCAAAGGGAGGTTGCAAAAAGTATTTAATAAAAGGGTGCCAGTAATTATGGCCAACGTGTTTTGGAGAAAAGCATTTATTTCATAATGTGATTTACCCCCCACTTTCAATTCTTTTACTTCAATAAAAGATTAGATTTTTGTGAATTTTTTGAATAAAAGATAAAAAGGATAAACGATGCAGATTTATTTTTACAGCCATCTTTGATCATATTTACCAGGGGTGCCAATAATTCTGACCACAACTGTATATTACTATTGTAGGCCTCCAATAGAATGTACTTGTCAAAATAATAATAACAACAACAATAATAATAATACATAATTTAAACATTATTTAAGAATATATATTTTTAATCCATGGTTTAATTTAGTAAATCTCTGTTTTGCAGCACTTTGCAAAAAATAAAAGGATAAAACTTTGTTACATTTTATTTGATTACCACTGTTTTTGATAATATATTTGTATTAAATAATAAAAAGAAAAAATTCAAAGGACTCTATTATTATTATTAAACATTTTAATAAATTAATGATAAAAAATAAGTTGTTAATCTAATTCATAATCATTTAATGAATTTAGTTGATTAGACATGTTTTATTGAAATTTTAATAAATAAAACAAACAAATGGTTTCAAGTTTGTTATAATAAAGCATTTGTTCAACCAAAAAAACATGTTTTCATTCATTTAACGGTCATTTTAACGGATGATAATAATAACCATAATTTAATAATACAGTTTATTTATTGAATAATTGTTTAATACCATGATGCTGTGAGAAACTGATGTTTTCTGAGATGGTTATCATATCGTGAAAATCTCATTCTATCACAACCCTACATGGGAGAGTCCCCCACCCCGCTGTTAAAAAAGTAACTCAGTAACTTTTACTCTGAGAAAATTTTAAATGAGCTACTTTTTACTTGAGTAGATTTTTAGACCGGTAATTTTACTTGTACTTAAGTAAAATTTCATTGAAGTAATAGTACTTTTACTTGAGTAGAATATTTTATTATTCTTTCCACCTCTGTTATTCGGCTATCGTGGGTGTGAAGGCACGCGATTATACGATATTGCCTCAGACTGAAGAGACGCTCGCGGCTATCTCTCCTATCTTTAATCTGTCATTAAAAAGCCTACACTCCCCACCAAGCCGTGCAGAACAACATCCACGCATTTCAGTCAGCGGGTCAGGCTGGTGCTGCTCTGCACACCATGGAGAAGCTTTTTCAGAATTACGCAGAGCCACAGATTTATCTCCCGGGCGAAGAAGCAGACTCCCCGCACAATCGGCCGTTCAGTGACGGTTTTGGTCGCCACGGAGAGACATCTGTGGCTGAACCAAGCATCAAAGATGGGTTCGTGAAGACTGGGGACCGGCTTTACGATACAAGGACCAAGTATCGAAACTAGTACCCCTTTCAGAGAAGTTGGCAGAGTGGAAACTACTGCCAAGTATCTTTCCTTTGGTCCTAAAGACAGTAAAAAAAGGTTACAGAATACAGTTTGTGCACCACCCTCCGCATCTTCTGGTCAAAAGGGCCATAGAACATGTTCCTCTCCCAGAGAGAGAGTTGGTACTCTCTGGTTCCCAAGAAAGATTGGGGTTGTGTCTGATTTTGTCTTCGTGGTCTGAACTGCTCTCTCAGAACATACAAATTCAAGATGCTAACGATCAAGATGATTGTGTTGCAAATCCAACACAAAGATTGGTTTGTCACAGTTGATCTCAAAGACGCATATTTTCATATAGAAATTCTGCCACAACAAAGGAAGTTCCTGAGGTTCACTTTTGGGGGGGGGGCGAAGCTTACCAATATCAGGTTCTTCCATTCGCCCTAGCCTTGTCACCCCGCACATACACAAAATGCATGGATGCAGCTCTGGCTCCGCTGCGACTCCAGGGCATCCGCATTTTGAATTACATAGACGACTGGCTGATTCTAGCCCAGACTCAAGAGCTTGTGCTTCGACATCAGGATGTCGTCCTCGCTCATCTTGAATCTCTGGGGTTGAGACTCAACGCCAAGAAAAGCGTTCTCTCTCCTGCCCAGAGGACAATGTACATAGGGGGTTGTATGGGTACGTGTCACCACGCAGGCACAACCTTCACCCACACGTGTCGATACCATTTTAAACACCCTGAGCAGGCTAGGTCTGGAAATTACTTTTCATCACTTTCAAAGAATTCTAGGTCTTATGACAGCTGTGTCCATGGTGATACCTATGGGCTTTCTGCACAGGCTTTATTCCCTTTCTATTTGGCTCAGACCCCGGTTCCTCACCTTGGGTCCCACTCTGGGTGAGTGTTGTTGGTGCAAGATGCTAACGACAGACACTTCCCGTACGGGCTGGGGTGTGGTCTTGGATGGCCATCCAGCCCAAGGGATCTGGAGAGGCCATTATCTCGACTGCCATATTAATTGCCTCGAATTGATGGCTCCGGCAGTTAAGGGGCTACCATGTCCTAATGCGGGTTGACAACACTACATTAGTCGCCTACATAAATCACCAGGGTGGACTGCGTTCGCGCCGTCTGAACAGGCTAGCGCAGCAGGTTCTGCTTTGGGCTCAGGACAAGTTCCTGTCCCTCAGGGCCATTTAGATCCCTGGGCATTTGAATGTGGGAGCAGATTTATTATCCAGACAGGCTGTGACACATGGGGAATGGAAACTCCACCCTGAGATAATAAACAGATTTGGGAAAGATTTTTGGACCTCTTCACCTCTCAAGAGACAGTGCAATGTCACCTCTACTTCTCTCTGAGTCACCCAGCCCCCTGGGTCTGGATGACATGGTGCATACATGGCCCAGAATGTGCCTGTATGTGTTTCCACCGATTGCTCTGCTCCCGGGAGTCTTGGCTGAGGTCTGTCAACAAGGGTCTCTCCTCTTATTGATAGTGCTTCGTTGGCCGACCAGAGTTTGGTTTTCTGAGATAATAATCCTCCTCGAAGGCTCGCCCTGGGATATTCTGAACAGGAGGGACCTTCTTTCTCAGGCACAGTAGACAATCATTTACTTGCCCTCAAGTAGTTCTAAACCTGTATGAATTTCTTTCTTCTGCTGAACACAAAAGAAGATATTTTGAAGAATATGGGTAACCAAACTGGATGAACCCCATTGACTTCCATAGTGGAAAAAAAAATTACCATGGAAGTCAATGGGGTTTGGTTACTGCCTGGCATTCTTCAGAATATCTTTTGTGTTCAGCAGAAGAAAGAAATTCATACAGGTTTGGAACAACTTGAGGGTGAGTTTTTATTTTTGGGTAAACTATCCAAAAACATTTGAAAGAATCTACTTGAAGGCTGATTGAGGACATGATTAGATATTTTTTTCCATGACAAAACAGTTTTTTTTTAAGTTTCATGATTTCACCCGCACACTGTATGCTTTTGACTTTCCTCTTATTATTTGTATTGCAGGTTTGTCTGAATTTTGAGTGCAAAAGTGCAGACGTGCTGAATTATGACTGTGACGTTGAAAAGAAATGCCATGGCCATGGGGTACGTATGCATACACCACCCACAAATCAATGCCACAATTTTACATACACCTACATATACATATACATAACTCAACTATTAAATTCAACTATTTATACACCTGTTTTTAAATCCTAAATACCTAGAGTTCTACATCTTTGTAAAATGGGTGCTGAGTGTGTGTGTGTTTGTGTGCTTGACTACTTTCAGGTGTGTAACAGCAATAAAAGCTGCCACTGTGAATACGGCTGGGCTCCTCCATTCTGTGAGGCCTCTGGTTATGGAGGAAGCATTGAAAGTGGCCCCACCTGGGACGGTAAGACTGTTTAACAATAGCACAGCTAGAGCTTCAGAAAGGATTATCAGTACTTTTAACACGTGTCATCTGTAAATGTGATTATTAATGCTGTCGATTGATTTAAAAAAAAAAATAACGAATCAAACGTTTTTCTGTAATTAATCTGTAAACATGTTAATTTTGACAGCCCTAGTGATTACCTCAAATTAAATTCTCTCTCTCACTTTGACTTTCACTCAGATAAAGATACTTCCACAAGGGACGGTCTTCTTGTGTTCTTTTTCCTTGTTCTTCCTCTTTTGGCATTGGGTTTATACGTGTTCTTCAAGAGGAATGAGCTGAAGCAACGCTTTCTCAGAAAAAAACGCTCTCAGGGTTATGAGTGAGTATAGAGAGTGACATATACTCAACCTTTCACTGTTATGATGTCATCAACACTGAAGAAACCAAGTATGTTGTTTAAATGATAACTGATAATGAACTGTTGAATTACTGAAATTAGTGTATACCCTAAGTTGAAAGTTAAATTAAATTAACAATTTTTTGCCTGGCTTTATAAGACTATCATTTGTTATGGAACTATCTGTCATGCATAATCAACTTAGAACAAGGTGAATAGCTAAATAAATAATTCAACAGTGCCTCAGTGTAACAGCAAATATTTAAGAGACAATTTCAATATGTCCCAATCAAAATTGTGATGTAAATGTTGTTATTGTCCCCCAAAGAAAGAACTGATTCTGAACTGCCTGAAACAAGTTGTCAGTAATTCCAGTCTGCACAGACCTATGTAGGATTGTAACATATTTGCAAAAATGTTCTTCATTGGCTGCCTGTGAACAATGTCTACTTTGACCTGCCCTCAAACACTGTAGTTCTAACTGAGGCCTGGAAGAATTTGGTTTGTGGTGTCTTCATGTCAAGAAGACGCTCTTTTCTGCGCTATGAAAGCAAATCTACTTAGCATGCACTTCCAAAGGATGAGGACTCTGGCTCGAATTGATACGGTAAAACCGATGCCATCGTTACTGTTCGTACCACTGTGTATACAAGTGCTGAGGTACCCTCCGGAGCTGAAATTCTGATATGGTAATGGACATTTCATTACGACACGCACTGTAAGCGGTAGACCAATCACAACAGACTGAGCCGCCTGACCAATCAGAGCAGGCTCACGGAAAAGAATGATTTTAGAGAGACTGAATCCTTTATCAAACCATTTAAGATATTGTGAAGAAAACAGTTGATGCTACAATGTATATTATGAGAAAATTAAAGGGCCCTATCATACACCCGGCGACCATTTTTCCCGTTGTTAAACTAGCAAAAGTGGATTCGGACACACCCTAAGTGCACTGTGCGCTTTAGACCATGCGCTTAGATCATTAAAATAGGGCCCAAAGTGTTTTTTGACCTTGGATACATGTAAACCTATTGTAGGAGACCTCCAAAACAAAATTAGAAACCTTTAAAATAGCATAATGGGGCACTTTAAATGTTTTTGTTGTTGTTAATGTTGCCGTTGTTGTGTTTTTTTTTTTTTTGTTTTTTGTTTTTTTTGGATGAAACGTATTGAACAAATAAAGTTTAGTGTGTTATCAATATAACTTTGATGTTTACATTATAAATATTGATCAGCATTCTTTGGTTGTTTCCTCAGAGCTAATAGCAGACCGCAGGCTACTGTGTCCCAGCGGGGAAACCCCAACAGTATAGTAAAGGATGGGGTGAGTGAGAAAATATACAAGCAGTACTCTTTACTGACTACCATACTGCCAATGTTTAACTCACTAAATGTAGTGCTAACATGAATCTAACAAGTGTAATTAACCTGTGGTACTGTACCTTTAGATTTTTTTTCCAGTATATGTGCCTGAGCGTAACACAACTGTACAAATGCCCACTAAATGCCTTAGGGATTGACAATGCAACAGAAACTTAACTAGTTAGTAAATCAGTTCATTACTGTGTGAAGCGGGAAAACAAGTTTGAAACCTTCCCAGTTAAACAATACATTTCCAGTTCTTTCTATTTGGAAAGGCCAATTCATGGGAAGTTAAACAAGTTGAAAGAACAAGTTCATGAGAAATCGTCTGTCCATTTAACTGAAGTCATTAAATGTTACATCTCATTTGTAAACAATAGTCTGCTGATATAAAGATAATGACCAGGCTCCTCTTTTTTTTCTCTTCTATGATAAAGCACCAGGTTCAGTTATTGCCACCAGAGGAGGTAAATTAACTGCACACTGTTTATATAAGAAGGTTTTTATTGCATTTATACTGTGGGGCATTTCTGCTGCTGTTGCTTTTACAGTACCCTTTCTGCTTCTCTTTATTGTTCCTAACAATTCTTTCTCTCCTTACACTTTGTCTTTTGTAAGAAAAGACACAAGCCATGTGCTAAGAACCATTTTGCACATTCATATAAATAATTTTTTATTATTGTTTAATAAAATATTAAATGATTTAAGTAAATTATATAATAATTTCATTTATTTAAATTAATAAAATAATCATTAAATTAATAATAATAATAATAGTAATATATTTGATTTACATCTTCTAACACTGACTTAATCTATACTTTAACAAGATTAATTCTCACTTTAGCCCTTCAGCATTTTTTTGTTGTTGCATAGATTTCCAAAATGAAGTTTTTCATTTTGGAAATGGCTTTTTCTGTCTTCAACACCATAATTTTAGCTGTTTGTTAGCCATTTTAGTGCCTTCAGGTCACAACACAGCTTGTTTACTTGGAATTACTGAAAAAAGCAAAGTAATGCTTTAAATGGGACAAAATCAACAAATACAATTTAAATAGTGAGACGCCGGCAATCAGTCTGCTTTCTGTTTTTATGGCAATAAAAGGATACAGATACAGTTCAAAACAGACAAATACAAGATAATTATATTATATCAATTATATATATCTATATAGTAGTGAATAGTACAATAATATACTAGTATAAGTAGTCTCTTGGAAGTGCAAAGACCAGTCCACACAACAGTCTCTTCAGCCTTCCTTGAGGTTTGTGTTGTCCTGGGTGTATATATACACACACAGAGCTTAAAATTAACACTCGCCAAAGAAACTCGTTGGCGAGTAAGTTTAAGCCTTGTCAATTTAAATAACTAAGCGCAAGAAGATGCGAAAGGGAACTCAATTTGTGAATACTGAATTGAGCTCTCTTTCACATTTTGCGCTTGAACGGACAAATTCACACAAAATTGTCAAAAAATGTCTGCTTCAGCGAGTATCCTAGTAATCTTTTGTTACTTTAATAAGGATTAATCTATGTTTAATTTATACAGTGAAGACTATCCTGTTACTTTACATTTTATTATTTTAATGTTTTATTTAATGAAAACTACTGTTACAAATGTTTTCAATTTATATTAGTTATATATATATATATATATATATATATATATATATATATAAGGTAATGGTAATTAAATGCGTCCTTTATGCTTTTATGTGATATTTTTTATTTTTCTTTTTTTTTTTAATGCTGTTTTATGTGATTTTAGGTGTTTAGCTAATATTTCACTGAACTCAGACTTAACTCTGACTGATGTTAATTCATTTAAATCTTATTTAGTTTAGTTGATTTATTCTATTATATAAGTTTTATTATATAAGTTACCCATCATGCAAATGTTTGTGCACTAGTAACAGGAGTTTCTGTCTCTTTGCAGGTGGTTCAGACTAATAAATCAGCCTCTGTACCATCTTACGCCACCAGACCGCCACCACCACCATTTGCACGGTAATAATATACAATACCTTAAGTTTGGGTCAATAATTTTTTTTATAAGAAATGAATGTTTATTTATTCAGTAAGGATGCATTAAATTGACAGTAAAAATTTATATTTCAAATAAATGCTGTTCTTTTGAACTTTCTATTCATCAAAGAATCCTGAAAAAAAGTTCAGTTTCGCCAAAAATACTAAGCAGCACAGCTGTTTTCAACAATAATATTTTTTTTCTTGAGCAGCAAATCAGCATATTAGTAATGCCTGCTAAAAATTCATCTTTGCCATCACAGAAATAAATGACTTTGTAAAATGAATTAAAATAGTTATTTTAATTTGTAATAATATTTCACAATATTACTTTTTTACTGTATTTTTTATCAAATAAATACCACCTTAGTGAGCATAAGAGACTTCTTTTAAAAACAAAAAATCTTACTGACCCCAAACTTTTGAATGGAAGTGTAATTCTGAAACCATAGTGAGCTGCCTACTTAGACAGCTGTCTTTTAAAGCAGCATTCAGTATGGATCCTCATAAGTGGCTGATTTATTATGTTGTACACAGGCAGCTACATTTTGAAAGCATATTATGTTCATAAATCCAGTTTTTAGAGAGCTTATTTCTGACCCTTACCTACCTTCTGTCCACTCTCCGCAGACCACCTGCTTCTACCCAGCAACTAATGCCTCAAAGACCAGCGCCTGCACCTCCAGTATAACACACAACACACAGACCGACAGTTGTATTTCTGTCTGGGATGGGCAGGCCAAGTGTGAAATGTGCAGTGGGAGCAATCAGGTGGTCACACCGTCTCCCCCCACTTATTCTCCCCTGTCCCTCTGTAAACAGCTGTCAACTGTCAATCAAACAGAGAGACGGTCACTGTTGCGAAAGGAACCTATACTCGGAATACATCACAGAGTACATAATGGGAGCGACAACTCTTTAGCCAATTAAACGCTTTCCACCTGTCACATGACAAAAGATGCCTATGGCAACAGACCGATCTCCTTAATCGTTACGATTCTTATGTGCTATATAGGACCACTGCAACCTTTTTGCACTTCAGTAATATTCACTGTTTATAGAAATGTACAGAGACCCTTTGATCATAGGCTGGCTTTCCTCCCCCCACCCCCTTTTTTATACACTTTTTGGTGCAAAATGTATTCCGTTCAACACAGTCAATCATTGTTCCAAAAAATTTGTTATAATATTTAAAGGACAAAAAGGACAGTAAGGACAAGAACAAATGCGATAATTTAATTTACTAGGCATCCCTATCATTTTACAAGGTTATCAAGTCATTAGTAGTATCTAAATGGCCCGTGTAACTGCAAATCATTCTCTTTGCACTGTGACGCATAATATTCATAATATAAATAATTTAGGTTTTGCAATACTGGAGTGCAAGACAAGAAACAAAATACATTAAGTAATTTTGTTCTTTTTATCATTTGAAATTGTTGCTACCAGCACAGTGATTTAAAACTGCTATTTTACCATTTATATATAGTTTTATTTGCATACGTTTATTTATATGTAACTTTTATAGAAAATCTATTTTTTACTTTATTTGCCAAGTGAAATTCTGTCCCCAATGAGGCAAAAATCAGGTAAACATGAATGCTTGTTTTTGAAAATGGCTAATTTCTGACACTTCATGATTGACTTTTTTTTCTTTTCTTTTTTTTTTTTGTGGTTAACAGGACTTTTTTACAAACATCAATAATGAAAACAAAATCAACACTTTTCTGCTATCATTTTTAAGGGCTACATGACTTTATGCATGATATCATACACTATGCGATAAATATAAAATTTCTTCCTTTATGAAAGTGATAAAGAACGAAAAGACCATTTGTCTGCATGTTTCATAGACTTCTTTCTTTGTGATGACTGATACCACACGGGGTCGAGTATGTGTATAAAGTCATGCGCCCTCAAACAAACAAACACAAACAACTGTAACATGTCTGTTGTAGAGCACATTAGACAGTATCCTCACATTTGGACATTTCCATCATAGCAAAATCAGTAAGTGCCATACAGTACATAAGTGTTATTTTACATGTGTATGATTAATGATGGACACAACAACCTGCACCCCACACACTGCATTTCCATTCGTGTGTACATGATAACATGACAGGTAAAGCAGCTGTGGATTGTTGATGTTTTATGGATAAAAGATGGACTCAGTTGATTTTGGACTACCTGCAGTCTGATGCTGATGATGGTTTTTGCATATGAAAATAAAAAACACTGGTATGTTTTTAATGATGATGTGAGGTGCATTTTAAACACAAGTTATACAGCATTCTTTTCAGTGAATCAGTGTCATGACCAACTCGGCCTTGTTAAATGAAATTTATGGCATACACAAATTGCTATTGATCATAAAAGATTGTAGGTGTGAATGCTAATGGTACCATTTGCAGAAAACACTACTTATTTTCAGTGTTATTTTAGTATTTTTATATAGTATTTGCTATAGAATTAGCTTTTAATATTTTAATTATTCATTTTAATTTTAGTTTAATTTTTTAATTTTGTTGTGAATTTCTCATTTTTATCAAGTTTATATTTCTATTTAGGTTATTTTTATTTTTAGTCATTTTCTAAAAATTCTACTTATTTCAGTTATGTGCCAAGGCAACATTTCAGATTTTTATGTGTAAGTTTTTTTTTTTTATCTAATATTTATATTTTATTTGACTTAAGCTTTATTTCAATTAAACACAGTTCATTTTGCTGGTTTATGAAAACACAGAGGAGCTCTAAAGGACAGACGTGTGCAGCAAAACTGCATTTCCCATAATTCTGGCACAAGAATCCTTTGCTCATTAATTATGTATTAGGTCAAAATGTTTCCTGTCCATATGGAATTTGAAATTGTCCATTTTACTCTGACCACAACCACTTGAACACACATCAACTCGTAAGTAGGAACTTACCAGAAGCGCTTGAAAACATTATTACTTTAACCTCCTAAGACCCATTTTCATGGTTTGTTCATGTTAGTTCACGGTGCATTAACTAATGTTAACAAGATTTTAATAAAGTAGTACATGTTGAAATTAACATTAACAAAGATAAAAAAAAAAATCTTTATAACCGCAGTTCATTATTAGTTCATTTTAACTAAGGTTCACTAATGAACCTTATTGTAAAGTGTTACGTATCGGTAACACTTTACAATAAAGGTTCATTAGTTAACTACATTAGTTAGCATGAACTAATCATGAACTGCTCTTATAAAGCATTTGTTAATCTTTGTTAATGTTAATTTCAACATTTACTAATACTTTATTAAAATTTTGTTAACATTAGTTAATGTACTGTGAACTAACATGAACAAACAATGAACAGCTGTATTTTTATTAACTAACATTAACAAAGATTAACAAATACAGTAACAAATGCATTGCTCATGGATTGTTCATGTTAGTTAATACATTAAATAATGTTTAATAAATTAACCTTATTGTAAAGTGTTACCAAAGTATTTATACACTGGATCTAATTTCCATATTAATGTGTAATAAGAAGTGTAATAATGGGAGTAATATTTGGCAACATTTTCCTAATATCTAATATTTTATAGGAATATTGATGTAATTTCTTTCCCTATTCACTTGTGTCTCCTAAAATGTCTGATAAAAAATATATATTATTACAAAATATATATTACAAAATATTATCATATTATCATTCAGTCTTTTTTAAAGACCAAGGAGAAGTTGTCCTGGTTAAACCTCAAAACAAATGCTATCTCTGAAAAGCCCTGAATGTGCTCTTTATAGGACATCTAGACTGTCGAGATCTAGATCTAAAACTGACATACACCGATCAGGCATAACATTATGACCACTGACAGGTGAAGTGAATAACACTGATTATCTCTTCATCACGGCACCTGTTAGTGGGTGGGATAAATTAGGCAGCAAGTGAACATTTTGTCCTCAAAGTTGATGTGTTAAAAGCAGGAAAAATGGGTAAGCTTAAGGATTTGAGCGAGTTTGACAAAGGCCAAATTGTGATGGCTAGACGACTGGGTCAGAGCATCTCCAAAACTGCAGCTCTTGTTGGGTGTTCCCGGTCTGCAGTGGTCAGTATCTATCAAAAGTGGTCCAAGGAAGGAACAGTGGTGAACCGGTGACAGGGTCATGGGCAGCCAACACTCAAAAAAATAGCTCTTTGGCTGAACACGATTCAATCATGGACAGTGGTTCCATGTGATTGAAGCAAGCAAAACCTAAAAGAATTAACCATGTACAACTAACTAGAATCAATGGTGTTCATTTAACTTGAATGAATGGCTTTAATTTAACTTAAATAAACGGTTTTCATTAAATTAGAATTCTTCAAATAATCGTACAACTAATGCTTATTGTTTAGTCCTGTGATTTAAATAACTACAAACTAAATATAACATTTCTTTACAGGTGATGTTCAGTGTTGGCAGTCCAGAAGTGATAAGCCTACTGGTGCCACCCAGAACACTATCATAGTGGTTGCTCTATTTAAGTAATTTTAATTCTTGTTAGCAGGTCCTCAACCCAAGCACATGCTCTACACTTCACCATAATGGTAACCCCCCAAAAACACTTAACATAACAGAAACTTTTAAATACCAAGATAACAGAACATTAAATATTAAAAAGTCTCTCCATTTTCTCATCTAGTTAAAAATGCATAAAATAACACTTTATTTAAACATTTACTCTCCGAATTCAGCCCCTTTGCAAAGCATGATGGAAAGTTAAAGTCCTGTTTGATTGGGTTACTTGACTGAAACATGTTATTTCAAAATGAAAACATCAAGTTAAGTCAAAGAGTAACTGTTTTAAGTCAATTTACATTTGAACCAGAAACCTGATATAATGGTGTTAAATCAAGAATGAATTGCTTAAATAAAGTGAACAGCATCATAAAATCTATTTTTTGAGTGAAGGCTCATTGATGCATGTGGGGAGCAAAGGCTGGCCCGTGTGGTCCGATCAAACAGACGAGCTACTGTCGCTTAAATTTCTCAAGAAGTTAATGCTGGTTCTGTTAGAAAGGTGTCAGAATACACAGTGCATCACAGTTTGTTGCATATGGGGCTGCATAGCTGCAGACCAGTCAGGGTGCCCATGCTGACCCCTGTCCACCACTGCCGATGCTCACGTTCTGATGCACGTGAGCATCAGAACTGGACCACGGAGCAATGGAAGAAGGTGGCCTGGTCTGATGAATCACGTTTTTTACATCACGTGGATGGCCGGGTGCGAGTGTGTCGCTTACCTGGGGAACACATGGCACCAGGATGCACTATGGAAAGAAGGCAAGCCGGCGGAGGCAGTGTGATGCTTTGGGCAATGTTCTTCTGGGAAACTGGGTCCTGCCATCCATGTGGATGTTACTTTGACACGTACTACCTACCTAAGCATTGTTGCAGACCATGTACACCCTTTCATGGAAACGGTATTCCCTGGTGGCTGTAGCCTCTTTCAGCAGGATAATGCGCCCTGCCACAAAGCAAAAATGGTTCAGGAATGGTTTGAGGAGCACAACAATGAGTTTGAGGTGTTGACTTGGCCTCCAAATTCCCCAGATCTCAATCCAATCGAGCATCTGTGGGATGTGCTGAACAAACAAGTCCGATCCACGGAGGCCCCACCTCGCAACTTACAGGACTTAAAGGATCTGCTGCTAACATCTTGGTTCCAGATACCACAGCACACCTTCAGGGGTCTAGTGGAGTCCATGCCTCTACGGGTCAGGGCTGTTTTGGCAGCAAAAGGGGGACCAACACAACATTAGGAAGGTGGTCATAATGTTATGCCTGATCGGTGTATATGGTGTCAGAGAAATTCACTAAAATACAATGTCCTCTTACGTGCACAGTGGCACCCAGGAGGTTAATAGTTCATTCGTATTATTAAAAGTTTTAGTATTGTTTAATATAAATGATTTTATTTAGGATTGCCGGATGTCATGTGATGTGTCTTAATTATGTTATAAAGATTTGCAGAATCGTTTTTTATAGGTTCTTTGAAAAGAACGGTTTGAAAGAACCGATTCGCCGAAACGAGTTCTTAACTGCGAAAGAAAATACCGCGCGAAACGTAGACGTGACGTCGGAAGCGGCTGACGTTCTTCATGACGGAGGTGTACTGTGGCGTCGACTGTCACTCTCGTGAGCTGCGCAGGGGTCAGTGGAGCCGTTACCAACTCCGGTGCACGACCAGTTTACAACGGCTGTCAGCACAAGTAAGTTTTTCTTGTTTTATGGGAACAAAGTTTCATCCGCCGTTAAAGGAGAGACTGGATGACAACGTCGGAAAATGCCGCACGGAGAGGCGCGTTCCTCATTTCATTTCTTATTAGCATGGCTGCTTGCGCTTGTTTGGTGTGGCACAAAGTTAACTTATATTTGAGGACATAAGTAGGTATTTATGCAGAAGGATACTTAACTATCCATTTACAAAACTACGTGACTGAACCAACCTTAATTAGCTCATTATTGCTAGGTCGAGGTTTTGTGGTTCACAACGAAAATACGTAGGTTCTGTGTCTTTATTCGTTAAACAAATACGTTTAACAAAGAAGAAAGCAAGAAAACAAGTAACCTAGTAATAAAAATTGTAATTGCATGATTGAACTCCAAGTATCGGCCTCCGACTTGATGGTTAGCATGGGCTGCTAATATTTTCATAAGATCCATGTTTAGTGAAAGGACATAATGATTGACACTCCGTGTCTCCATTAGGCTTCTACTAGGCATGGGCGGTGGGCGGAGTTAGGAATCTCCAGTCAATGGCGCTCTGAAACGTTTCAGTAGGCGGGGGGGGTTGAGTGACTCATCAGCGAAGGGGAGTGGAATGTGGACGCAAGGTCAAAACATAGGTGTGTGGAGGGAGAGAAGGGGTCCATGTTTATTTCAACCACATGGTCATATTAGTTTCATTTTAGCGGAAAAGAACACATATCAATTATATATATATTTTTTTAGTATAGGTAAGTTGATTACAGTATCAACGGGTGTGATTTATTTCTTATGTAGGAAGGAAAGACAATGCTTTGTCAAAATGTGAAGAAAAAAACTCTTTGCAAAGTTGCATATTGTGTTTAAAAACATTAATTTAAAGTGGAAATCACTTTACTAAATAATGCTAAAACTTGACTTTCATTTCCACTTTAATGATGGCAGAAATACTTGTCGAGATATAAAATGTCTTTTTTTGTGAGGTTCAAGGGTTTGCAGTGTAACATGAATTACGTTTTATGTAATGTTTTTTTTTTTACACAATTTGTAGTATGTTATATGAGTGATTTAAAATACTCACCTTTGACCCCCAGTTCTTTGTGTGCATTAGTAAAGGTGTACATTTTCTATTTGCAACAATAGAGGTTCAGTATTACACAAGCATCAACATTTTTTTAACCTCATTACATCAGCCTTATGCGAGTTATGCTCTTGTTGACTGGCAAAGCGGCAGTTGGGCGAAAAATAAATTCAAACCTCACATTTGACAATTTCATTACACAATCACTTTGTGTAAAAACATTAAGTCTTTTATAGTTTACAAGGCAATGAAGGCATCATGTTCTCAAAAATAAGGTTCTTTTGGAGCTCTTGTTCTTTATCAGGAGCTTCACTAGCTCTTTGACCTTTGTATGGGCTCTAGAGGTGACCATTGTTTCATGTGAAGTACTAAACTGCATAAACCGATATGAAAGATTACATTCTGAGCTGTATGAAGATGTTTTGTCTTGATGATAATTGCAGCTTACTGTTGTACTTCTATCTTATAGATTACAACTGTTTGTTTTGCTTTTGCACTAAAAATCGCATTAAAACCTCCATGTCATACCCAGGGCAGGAACTTCCTAACAGCATACTACTATCCATCAAATCTATTTGTCTTTAAGTTGTTGAGATAAACTGCACATTTTAATGCACCTCTGATTTGACTTTTCTATTTTTCTTCCAGAGTGCAAAACGCAAGTAGGAGGAAAAGGTCAAGGGCTTTTGGAACGTGTCCATTCTTCCCCAGGAAATTGAAACGTATTTTCCGTTTTGGGCTAAAGAAGGAGGTGACACTTCTCTTTTCTGTTGCGGTACTGGGGACATCCAGAAACTTGTGAGTGTGGGTGGTGTTCGTTCAATAGACTGCGATGCACCGCTTAAGGACTTGTGCGGCACGGCTCCGGCCAATCACGGCCTTACAGACTGCTAAAAATCTATCACAGCATAGGCCAGCAGCCACCCCTAGGACGTTTCAGCCATTCAGGTGCTACACAGCACCGGTGGCCGCAGAGCCGTTTCTGAATGGAACAAGCTCTAACTATGTCGAGGAGATGTACTATGCATGGTTGGAGAATCCCAAGAGTGTGCACAAGGTAAGAGGCAGAGGGCATGCAGTTGGATGATGTGAAGAAAGAATGAAGAGACCTTGTCCATTCTCAAACTAAAATTTTGAACATTTTAAAGTCTAAAACATAAAAATGCCCAAAAAATCCCAATCCAAGTATACACTGAATTTCCATCTGTCTACAGATCCTGGTAGCAACTTGTGTGTCTAAGATCACATTACTAGGATCCCTGGTTGTATTTTTAGAGCAGTCATGCGAGTGTGCCAGTGACATACTGACACGCAAGCTAATTCATTATGGGCGTTTAGTTGTTTTCACCCTTTGCACTTCTAATGAGGTTTTAAGTAATAAACCTCAAGTTATAATAACCACCTTTAGTTCAAAAGTGAGTACAAGGTCCAGAGTATCTTGGGTTAATGTTTTGCTCACCGTCCTATGTATGGATATTTCCCTATGTATGGGTATATCCCATAGGCAATTACATATACACTGCCTTTCAAAAGTTTTTGATTGGTAAGATTTTTAATGTTTTTAGAAGAAGTCTCTTATGCTCACCAAGGCTGCATTTATTTTATTAAAAAAAAAAAAGCAGTAATATTGTGAAATATTAAAATGTAAAATAACTTTTCTATTTGAATATATTTTAAAATGTAATTTATTTCTATGATGCAAAGCTGAATTTTCAGCATCACTACTCCAGTCTTCAGTGTCACATGATCTTTCAGAAATCATTCTAATATGATGATTTGCTGCTCAAGAAGCATTTATGATTATTATCAATGTTGAAAACAGTTGTGTAAAACTTTTTTTTTTTAGGATTCTTTGATGAATAGAAAGTGCAAAAGAACAGTATTTATCTGAAACAGAAAGCTTTTGCAACATTGTACTACCGTTCAAAAGTTTTGGGTCAGTAAGAATTTTTTTTTTTTTTTGGGAAATAACTTAAAGAAATTAATACGTTTATTCAGCAAGGATAATAAAGACATTTATAATGTTACAAAAGATTCTATTTAAAATAAATGCTGTTCTTTTGAACTTTCTATTCATCAAAGAATCCTGAAAAATGTTTTACAACTGTTTTCAACATTATAATAATAATCATAAATATTTATTGAGCAGCAAATCATCATATTAGAATGATTTCTGAAGAATCATGTGACACTGAAGACTGGAGTAGTGATGCTGAAAATTCAGCTTTGCATCATTTTTATTTTTTTTATTTTTAATAAAATAAATGCAGCCTTGGTGAGCATAAGAGACTTCTTGTTATGAAGTTTGGATTCCCCCCCAACCCCACCAGTTGCTACATTGCTGTGGTTTCTTGATCTGAGTTCCCCCACTTTACTTTATTCAGTGTTATGGTTGCTTAAACTGTCTTTTAAGCATAAATGCAAAAATATAAAATTCTACAATCCTGATTTGTCTTAATTAACAGAAGAAAGATGTACTAAAGATAATATGGATTATGGACTTAGTAATTTGTATTCAGAGTTCATTCATGGAAAACCAGGAATTCTAAAATGGAGATTTCCAGGCAGGGGTATAAATAAATTCTTAAAAGGCATGTAAATGTCTATAGTGAATATACATTTTTCTTAGGGCTGGATATTGACACTGATTTCACGTACTGATAAGATTACAATTTTGATTTGATATTAATTCATTTGGAGATATATCAGGTATGGATATGTATCAGTACATTCATGTCTTTTTTTTTTCTTAAAGGGTTAGTTCACCCATAAATGAAAATTAGCCCATGTTGTGGCAGTTTTTTGATCAACTCTGAATAAGAGACAAATCTTAGTAAATTTAATAAATGGTTTATTTCCTTTGCAAAGGGAGCCAACATTCGGCAGCCATCTCAATGTCTGCAGAGTGTTCACTGACACACAAAACAATCCTTTCCATTCTTATACCTCCCCTGACCTCCAAGGTCAGCACTTCTGTAATTTTCCACACACATGGTAAAAGTCGGATCACATACACAAATAACCATCTTAACCCCTAGGCCCTCAGATTTAGACAGTGACCCCTAGGGTCATGGACGGGCCATTATGCTTCTCTGTATGCATAATATTCTTTCATACATGGAAATATGTGTACAATAAATTCTCATGCATAATGATTAAAATGAATTTTCTTCTGATTAAATTTTTCCACCACAATTTCCCCCTTTTTATCATTCCTTGATAAACCATAAAATTAAAATTAAAAAATATATAGATAGTAGTAAAAGAACAAATTCAAGTTATCACATCTTATGCTCTTCATTTCTGATTTTCGTATAAATTATCACTCTCTTGAATTTGTGAAAGAAGAAAGAAAATGCTTAGGCTGTTTTTGTGGGTAAAGTCCCTTAAACTTAGCAAGTAAAACAGTTTTTCAATCTCTTGGGGCCTTTCTAAAGGCTTCTCATTCCCAAATTTAAAAGTAGGAAAGTCACTTAATGCATTTCACTATAACTTCCGCTGGTTGTATCATCATCAAATGCATCTGGAGATTCATCACCATCATTGTAAATAGACATTTTAACCATCTGGTGTGACATACTGGATTTCACCAGTCTCTGTACTGAGCTGGAAATACACTGGAAAATACATTGCAGACACATATATATATATATGTGTCAATATCAGTACTTCTATTTCATGGATTGGCAACACAGTAAAACATAACCAATATCTCCATCCTTTCGGATTTGCTAACCACCCAAACCATTATTCGTCAGCTTTCTCAAGTTACGGCCATTCTCATAAAGTTCGTTGTCATCCCGCTGATTGTCACTGTACAGTTCTCTGCAGTTTCATTCTCGTCTTTTCACAGTGACTGCTGCCTGTGATCTCACCACTCTGAAGGGTTGGTGACCTTGTGTGAACTGATAACTGCACCTGTTGTTTAAACAGGATTTCGGCATACACTGACATGTGCCTCTGGCTCCTTTCCTCTCTGTTCCTCCTCCTCCTCGATCGCTGGTGGGACTATCCTGCAGTGGCTCACGTGAAACCACGTCGCCCTCTCAGCTACCTTCATGGCCGTATGAGTTGTCTGCAACAGAAAAAAAAATCCTAGCCACCTTTTCGCCTTCCAGCTCTTCCTTCTGTAGTCCCGTATCACCACAAAATCGCTTGGCTTGATGTCATGTAAAGGAGTCTCAGCTGGTTTCCCTGAGCAGCCTTTACCTGCACACAGACCTTAGACAACAGAGAAGACATTTCTTTGCAGTAATTTACAATTCTATTGATGGAAGCTTTTGGTTACCCCCTTCCATTCCCATGAATGGTGTTCTTCCAAAAAACGGGCTCAGATTTGCTCTAGGCCTTTTCTCGTTCACATGTACATCAATACGCATCAAGATGCGAAGATTTTCAGCAAATGCTGTAAACCACGACTTTAGCATAATGAGCGAAAAAATTGTCGGGGTAAACAAGGCTTGCCATCACCACTCGTCCAGACGCCATTTTGCACAGTGCAGCCACACTGTTCCCATCGCTGCTTTTCTGGCCTTGAGTAGAAAGACTGCATAGTCTGTAAAGAAGACAAAGCATTTGTGTTTATTTCAGATACTAAAAGACATTCTAGTTCTTTTGTCTGCTGCGCTGCCGCAGCCTTCGCAGCAGCGTCTGGTCTCACGTTTCCTGTTGAAATAAAATCTTTGTTGTTAGTATGCGCTGCGCATTTACAGATAGCAACCTGGCCAGGCAAGAGAATTGCGTCTAGTAGATTAGACACAAGAGAAGCGTTCAGAATTGGGCGCCCATCAGATTTTAATACATTTTCTGTGTAGATAGATAGATAATAATCCATCTAAGCACTTTAAGTCTCTACATAAAACATCCTTCAGTTTTACAGTCTACATACATATAGCATGTACCACCTTAATTACTTCACATCTTATACCTTTCTTCTTCAAAAATTGAAAATAAAAGAAAACATTCATATCATCCATCTCAATCATTATTTCCACCAAAACAAACTTACTCAAGAACCCTTTTGTTAAATTTACTATTTCCAACAGACCCATTTTCAATCATCATAGCCCACATCATATTTAACTTCAATCAGCTTGTTCACTCATCTTTATCTCGTGACATTATGCTTAAATCATACCCAATTCTTTATCAAAATCACTTTTCAGGTCATGTTATCAGTAAAACATTCAAAATCAATTAATTAGGATTTCCTTTAAAGTACATTTTTCTTTCAATGTCTTGTCCATTAAAACTCACCAAAATTGTTATAATTTTACCAAGAGCGTACAAATTTTCATAATCTCACCTATCACTTTGAATTTGTACTGAGGCATCATCAGTTTCTTTAAAGCTGTTTTAAACCAATCTGTATTTTAAAAAGCATTCATAGTTCAATATATATTAACCTAATTTGCTTCACAGGTGTTCATAAATTGTTTATAAATTCTGTCAGAAGTTTTGTTTTCACATTAATCTTTGGGGCTGTTTCTCTTTTGTTTTAACTTACTTGTCACATTATTCCTCTATCAAATAGTTAGTCTGCAGATGCACCATATGATGCAGAAACTGCATGATGCTACTGCTCTGCAGAAACCCAAAATATTATATTACTCATATCTCAATCCCAGTCACACAGAAGGCCTTATAGTCTTGCTTTTTTTAAACAATAATTGTAGTTCTCTATATAAATCAAATGTCATGACTATTTTAATGGATAAAAATAAAACTTTTCCTTTTAGAAGTTATCTTTTTGGTCGACCCTACCTTTCATAAATATAAGGGAGTCTCTGGATAGTTTAAATAGTGACTTCAGCCAATTTGTCACTTTGTCTCTGCCGTCAAGTCTATAACATTTACGTTTACCATTTTAACATAAATACACTAATCCAGAGAGTAATTCAAATCAGCATCATGAATGACAAAAGTAGTCATAATTACCAGTAACAGAGCTGGATACCAATCCACTTAAAGCTCGTCCCATGTTCTGGATCATCTTTTCATCAGTTTTCTTCAGAAGTATAAGCTTCTTTAAAGTTTGTCGTTTCACTTAACCCATCTGTAATGATGAACACTCATTCCATAGGGTTAATAACTCCATACACACTGAACACGTAAATATGAATTGCTCATTTTCAAATTTTCCTTTTAGTTTAAACTCTATAAATTATTTAAACCTAGCTTTTACATGGTCTCTTAACCAATTTCAAATCTCGTCTGTTCACTATTAATTTGTCTTTACACAAGTCATCTGGTTTGTTTTGGTTCCGATATCATTGCTTTTGTTTTGTTTTTAGCTTTATCAGGGCGATAATAGACACCGTACAATCCCTGCTTCCACTCAAGCAGTCTCTCTCTCTCTCTCTCTCTCTCTCTCTCTCTCTCTCTCTCTCTCTCTCTCTCTCTCTCTCTCTCTCTCTCTCTCTCTCTCCCTGTAACAGCCTCCTAAGACTTTAACTCAGGCAAACTATAATATTAAATTCATTGACCTTTAATCCTTCACAACGTTTAGAAATTTAAACGTTTAACTTTCAAATTAGAACTATTATAGTTTAAATACCTTTTGTTATCCAGACCTTCTCTTTAAACTTCAAAAGCTGTCCTCATCTTTAGTCGCCACCATGTCCCATGTCATATCTAATGACCTGCAGGAGTAAAACTCATAATAACATTGGTTCCTGATCACACAGTTTTACTGATACAAATTAATAAATTTTGTTCTGGTCTCCACAAGTTAATGACAATGCCCTCAGTCTCAGCTGGCTCTTGAAAGCCCTTTCCCACTCTTTTCCTCAGGTTGTTCCCTGACATTCAAAAACAAGCTATTCACTGAATGCGTTTTTTTTTTTTTTGGGGGGGTGAGTGGTATGGAGGAACATTTCTTGGGTAGACTGCTGGATATCTCACAGCTCTCCCCTGATGATGCTGCTGGCCTCACAGACATCTGCTTCACACACATACACACCTCACATAAAACACCCCCCTTTAGGAGGTGCCCAGTGGCGGCGGTGACCCCCTGCCTTAGGTTGCCCCCCATCTGGCCAAAAGAGGATCTTACCCGTCTCTGGGAAATCACCTCATGCCCTCTGGTAACCGCTCTTGCAATTACGAGATCTTTGACCATTTCCTTCAACAGGATCAGATGTTTTCTGGAGCTTTTGGGAAAGTGCGTTCAAGAGTCACCAGAGCCATTTGGTCTGAATCCTATTGGTAAAACATGGAGACAGGTTAACTACAGCACAATTTAATCACTAAAATCCATCATACCTCTTCAGAGCCGCAACATATCAGTGTGTAGATTATACTCAGTGAATTTAGCCATAACAACTGTCCATTCAGTTTAATGTTCGACCTCTATAACCAAAGCCATCGGTTCTGTACATGGTGGAGGCTAAGATCAGACAAAGATGTTACTGGTCATGGAATAAATTAGTCAAAAGATTTCAGTTCATTTAAAGTCTATATTTTAAAAACATCACATTTTGTTTTACCTGAAATATTTATCATTGCCCTCTTAATGGCAATCCTTTCTTTTAACAAATCATTGTCTAGTATGTTCAACTGATGCCCTATGCTTTTACTTCAAATATCTTATCACCTATGACACAGACTCAGATATCAGCTTTGCGCTGGTTTCAAATGAGAGAGAGACTCTGAGGCATTCCTGACTTGTACACTGCATTTTCATAAACTTTTCACCCCTCACTCTAGCTCAGTGTAAGACTTGGCTAGAAATTAAATTTGTTTTCAAATAAACATCAGACATTATCCTTTTAACTCTATTCTTAACCAGAAATGACATGGTGGGGCCGGATTCAGATAAGCGAATTGTTTTATTGCAGTTCAGCACAAGCTTATCTTTTGAAACCAAAACATCAGCTTCTAGGGTTTTCAACATATTAACACCAATTATTTTACCTATAGTGTTTTTAACAACCCAACATTCAGTCCAATGAACATTATCAGAATTTTCCAAGAGTTAGAGGAACAGGAACAACTTTCTCATAAATTTGTCATTTAAACCCTCTACGTAACTATTTGTATATCTTTTGCAACGTGTTTTATCGTCATTGTCTTTAATTGTACCCTCATAATTTAAATTTAAAATTATCATAGATCTTTCCTTCAAAAATAAAGACTTCAATTTATTGACCTTATTGTTATCTCATTAGTTTCTTAGACAGAGTGTAAGTCTCTTTGTTTCTTGGTTTTTACAAAATCTAGCTAAGTGGCCCGATCTGACACAATTTCTACACCTTATGGGTGAGCGGACATAGTTACATGCAAAGTGGCCCTGCTGACCACAATTAAAACACTCTCTGTTATTCAGCAACCGGCATGTTTCAGTCTGGTTCCTAGTCTGTAAGGCGTTGCCTAAAGCGGCAGACACTTGGACAGTCTGAGAAGAGAGCTCGGGGTCCAATAAAAAAGACAATGGCTTGCAATTCATGGCTCTATCTTCTGTTTCAAAAACATCACTTTTAGTTACCCAATTGTATATCTCAGTTACTTCTGGGATTTTTCCGTCGGGGGTTAATGGCACACCACCCATTTTACAAAAAAAAATGAATAAACACAAGCAGCTAGAAATTTGAATTTCTCTGGTTCTCTCTTTGTTTGTAGCCAGTCAAGTTGCTGATTAACTTTCCAATTAGAATTAAAACCTTTTCTGCCCATTTCCTTAATAAGTCCTGCAGATTTCTTTGAAGTGAGGGCTTCAGAGCAGAGCTGCTTACAGCGTTTGCTCTCGTTCGTCTCAAAATCTTTATCCGGACTGATCAAGTTACTGATCATGTCACTCAAATTGTTAGCCATAATTTAGTCAAAGTTCATACTCACCTGAAATTATACCAGCAGAGATGGAGGCGGCGATCTTTAAACAACACAGCTGTGGTTTCTGCATGAGACATTTTCCTTTCCCTGTTATATGCCTCTTCCACCCAACATTTCAGTCTGGTGACACTCAGCGTTCCCTCTTTTGGGAAATCACGATATTTAATTAACTTCTCTATACCTTGCATGCGTTTTTGGCCATATAATTTTCTCATTTGACAAAATACCGGTGTATCATATTCAGCTAGCTTGCTTAGGGACTTCCCCATACTGGCAGTCTGTCTCTGTGGCTGTTCGCGCGTGCGCTAATAATCTGTCGGACGTCTCCCTTCAGGTCTGATCCTTCACCCAGGATCAGTAGATTGGGCACTCGCAATAGCGCCTTATTTCTACTCTTTTTAACCCAAGATAGACAGGCGGACGCTCGCAATAGCGTCCTTTAATTAATAGCCCACGTGATTTCAGCCTTTTTTTCTACCTCGTAAAAAACCAGTCACGCTGCTTTCGCCACAGAGTCAGGCTCCACTGTGGTTTATCCCCCCCAATTTTCAAATTTCAATTTAACCAAATTCTATTTCTCAATTCTTCCCCGAATTTTAAGTTTGTCTCTTACCAGAAGCATCCCGTTGCCACCTCGGGTTTGTTTTCTCTGATTCCAGTGGTCGGACCCTCCGGACCCCCCTGAGCGGTCGGCCCCTCTCCCTCAATCAGTCGGGGTAGGGCTGTGACTCTAACGTCCAGGATGATCAGTCACCGTCCGCTCCCGGGGTCCAGAAGGCACATTCAAGGAATCCCACTCTTCTGACACCAAAATGTTGTGGCAGTTTTTTGATCAACTCTGAATAAGAGACAAATCTTAGTAAATTTAATAAATGGTTTATTTCCTTTGCAAAGGGAGCCAACAGTCGGCAGCCATCTCAATGTCTGCAGAGTGTTCACTGACACACAAAACAATCCTTTCCATTCTTATACCTCCCCTGACCTCCAAGGTCAGCACTTCTGTAATTTTCCACACACATGGTAAAAGTCGGATCACATACACAAATAACCATCTTAACCCCTAGGCCCTCAGATTTAGACAGTGACCCCTAGGGTCATGGACGGGCCATTATGCTTCTCTGTATGCATAATATTCTTTCATACATGGAAATATGTGTACAATAAATTCTCATGCATAATGATTAAAATGAATTTTCTTCTATGATTAAATTTTTCCACCACACCCATGATTTACTCACCCTCAAGTCATCCTGACATTCTTCTTTCAGACGAACAGAATCTGAGTTATATTAAAAAATGTCTTGGCTCTTCCAAGCTTTATAATGGCAGTGAATGGTAGTTTCTGTCTGTGTCTGTTTTTGATGATAACTGAACTGACACATGCGCCGAGGATAGAGCAAAACCTCTGCGCATGTGTCAGTTCAGTTGTTATTCTTTCGCGGTCTGCTGGAAGCTAGTTATTTTACTTAACGTTTTAAATATGGATATTTTTCTCACACAAACGCATCGATTCCCCCCCGGAGCCGTGTGGATTTCTTTTATGATGGATAGATGCACTTTTATGGATTTCAAAAACAGACACAGACAGAAACTACTATTCACTGCCATTATAAAGCTTGGAAGAGCCAGGACATTTTTTAATATAACTCAGATTGTGTTCATCTGAAAGAAGAATGTCATATACACCTAGGATGACTTGAGGGTGAGTAAATCATGGGCTAATTTTCATTTTTGGGTGAACTAACCCTTTAAGGAAAACAATTTCTCAACTTCTGTAAACTATACAGGGAATGCTGTCAGTTGGTACATTACTAACAAATAATTCAAATGCAAATTATTATTATTATATATATATATATATATATATATATATATATATATATATATATATATATATATATATATATATATATATATATATATATATATATATATATATATATATATATATACACTCACCTAAAGGATTATTAGGAACACCATACTAATACTGTGTTTGACCCCCTTTCGCCTTCAGAACTGCCTTAATTCTACGTGGCATTGATTCAACAAGGTGCTGAAAGCATTCTTTAGAAATGTTGGCCCATATTGATAGGATAGCATCTTGCAGTTGATGGAGATTTGTGGGATGCACATCCAGGGCACGAAGCTCCCGTTCCACCACATCCCAAAGATGCTCTATTGGGTTGAGATCTGGTGACTGTGGGGGCCATTTTAGTACAGTGAACTCATTGTCATGTTCAAGAAACCAATTTGAAATGATTGGAGCTTTGTGACATGGTGCATTATCCTGCTGGAAGTAGCCATCAGAGGATGGGTACATGGTGGTCATAAAGGGATGGACATGGTCAGAAACAATGCTCAGGTAGGCCGTGGCATTTAAACGATGCCCAATTGGCACTAAGGGGCCTAAAGTGTGCCAAGAAAACATCCCCCACACCATTACACCACCACCACCAGCCTGCACAGTGGTAACAAGGCATGATGGATCCATGTTCTCATTCTGTTTACGCCAAATTCTGACTCTACCATCTGAATGTCTCAACAGAAATCGAGACTCATCAGACCAGGCAACATTTTTCCAGTCTTCAACTGTCCAATTTTGGTGAGCTCGTGCAAATTGTAGCCTCTTTTTCCCATTTTTTTAGTGGAGATGAGTGGTACCCGGTGGGGTCATCTGCTGTTGTAGCCCATCCGCCTCAAGGTTGTGCGTGTTGTGGCTTCACAAATGCTTTGCTGCATACCTCGGTTGTAACGAGTGGTTATTTCAGTCAAAGTTGCTCTTCTATCAGCTTGAATCAGTCGGCCCATTCTCCTCTGACCTCTAGCATCAACAAGGCATTTTTGCCCAAAGGACTGCCGCATACTGGATGTTTTTCCCTTTTCACACCATTCTTTGTAAACTCTAGAAATGGTTGTGCGTGAAAATCCCAGTAACTGAGCAGATTGTGAAATACTCAGACCGGCCCGTCTGGCACCAACAACCATGCCACGCTCAAAATTGCTTAAATCATCTTTCTTTCCCATTCTGACATTCAGTTTGGAGTTCAGGAGATTGTCTTGACCAGGACCACACCCCTAAATGCATTGAAGCAACTGCCATGTGATTGGTTGATTAGATAATTGCATTAATGAGAAATTGAACAGGTGTTCCTAATAATCCTTTAGGTGAGTGTGTGTATATATATATATATATATATATTATTTTTTTTTAATTTTTTTTTTTAGATATAATCAATCAAAACAAGTTTAAAAAAAAAAAAAAAATTAAATTGCACATTCGGTCCATGCAATCATACAATGTCCTACCTGCCTGTCAACATATGCATTTCCATACCTCCGTGCACCCTGCTCATGCAGACATCACGTCATCAGCGCGTTACAGTTCCTCCTGAACCAAAACAATGAGCTTATGCTGCGTTCAAGCCATGTCGTAACCGTAATTATGAGATAGGGTCAACTTTTGACGTTTAACTCGAAGCTGTTCACGTCCTCAGACTCTGATTTAGGAGTTTCTATGTCAACACTTTCAATGCCGAAATCAAACTGCAGGAGTCAGTTGGTACAAGTCTGTGCTCTGTTAGATTTTTACGTTCATTATTATTGTAATGTTATGTGCTTTGAGACATGAGGTAATTTATTTAACGGCGTCTCTTGTGTCGTGACGCTTTGCAAACTCTGCTGTGGTCGTTCGTGTGTTTTGAACGAGGCATGGCTTTGGAGAGCGCTCTGCAGGGAGGGTGATCTCATGCTTTCAAGGATAGATTGCTGTTGCTTGTGCTCTAAACATTTTTTTTACTGCAAGAATTACGGTTTAGTTTTTTTACAGTGTGGTAAGTAATATGAAAAAAAAAAATGTTCCCAAGCACTTATTGTGGGAACTCGTCAAATGGATTTTCTGTTCCCCAGCATTGCCATATGGCTCTCAATATACAGCAATAGGCCTGGACTTGAGGGAACTTGCAGCTATTGCGTTGAGCGTCTGAAAGCTGTGACATCCTTAAACATGGAGGAAAAAAAAAAGTTATCCTAAATAAACCATGGCTATCAATCAGATTCAGCCATACATATATGACAACATATTTTCCCACTCTTTGTGTATTGTTGTTTGGAGTGGTTTTACAATAAACAAACAGACACCTATAGTGGTCAGCTAAACAAATGTATTTAAACACACCATACATCGCATGCTCCATTGATAAATTAACTATACGTAATCATGTTGTTTACTTGATGTGCACTTACGCACCGACAGCCAAAAACACACAGACATTTGAAGCAGTTTTACTCACCGCCTGCGGTTCCAACGCACGACCGTGAACCTTTATCGTTGGGACCGCTCCATCCTTCAGCATTAGACGATCTACAAATCCGGCATCGAACTGGGCCTTGTTTATAAAACAATTGTTGCCGAAATGCAGGGAACAAACAAAACCACTTGCACAACTCCGTTGCTGCTCCGGAAAAACAAACTCCATCCACTGTCCCCTTAACACTGGGTTCTTTGTGAAGCTGTACAGGGTTGTCTTACCCTGACAACCAAAAACACACTTCTTTGGTGACATTGTTAAATTCGTGAAGACCTGTGCTGTGCAGCGCAGCCAAAGACTTCCCTAAAGCTGAGCAAAGCCCGTTGATGGGCGTGCTGCTTTCGCTCTCTCGCTCTGGTCGACGTGTGCGTGCGCGCCCTTCCAGGAGAAGTGCCCGTACAAGGAAACTCCGCCCTTGTTGGCGTCACGCAGACCCATACTCAAAAAAAACTTTCCTAAACGTGTGAGAAACCGGAAGGAGTATTTTTGGCACAGAAATACTCCATCAAACGTCCATTTTTTTTAAACTTTGTCCATGTTTAGCATGGGAATCCAAGTCTTTAACAGTGTAAAAAGCTCAGTATGCATGAAATAGCATTATACCCCCCCTTTAATCAAACAACAAAAGAAAAAGACAATCACTTTTGTACAAGCCGTTTTTGGAGCTTGATTTAAATAAATGCTTTGTTTATGAGGAGGTCATTTGAAGCCATGAAACTTTCAGGATGTTTTAATGGTTCAGAGACCTCTTATGTCAAAAGAACAAGACAATGACTGTCTTGAACTGTCTTTGAATGGTTGACATCCAGATTATATCTATTGATGAGGCTTTTCAAAATGATTCATTAATATCATATCCAATTCAGTATGTCTGTTTAGCCATTGATTGCAACTTAATTGTCTACCTAAAGAGTCTAAATCCTGATTATTTTTCTGTTCTCTAGTCTTGGGACATTTTCTTCAGGAATGCTAATGCTGGTGCTCCTCCAGGTACAGCCTACCAGAGTCCTCCTCCACTGGGAGTGAATTTGGCCGGGCTTGCTCAGGCCCAGTCTCTGGTGGGGGCGCAACCGAATGTGGAGAAACTGGTGGAAGACCATTTGGCAGTCCAATCCCTCATCAGGGCCTATCAGGTACACAGATATTTTAAAAACCCTGTGCATTTGTTTCTTTAAAAATATTGTTTTGAAATTATCTCAGTGCTGCCTTTAATGAGTTTGCAGCTTGAACCTTTAACAAGGTAAGAGATCTATGCTTTGTGTTCATTTTGAATTTAAATCAAAATGGATGCTTTTGACGCTATTTGAGGTCACAGGAGAACATTCACTAAGCAGATAGTAGAGGTCGACCGATATTTGAGTTTGCTGATAACAATAACTGGAAAATCTACCAAATAACTAATTAATCAGTTGATAGTTTCTGAAATCAGTAATACGAATGAACTGTTTAAACTTTATTACAAAATGAACAATAATGACTTAACCATGAAAATGTTTTGAATTTTGAAAATCAAATAATAAAAAAAAAAAGCTGTGCTACACAAACAATTTAGTTTTTTATTGGCATATACAAATATAAAAATTATGTACATGTAAAGGAGATGAGAAAAAAAATTGTGTACGCAAACATACGAAACGCGCACTCAGAAGACCACGTCTAGCGCTTGAATACTGCATTGAATTGTCTTTCACGCTTGAACTGACAAATTCACACAAAATTAAGTAAAAACGCCAGTCTTGGCGAGTAACCTAGTAAACATAGTCGGTTATATCTTAAGTGACATGAAACGCAGTTGAGAAATTAACTATATTGGATCCATTCATTCGGTCTTAAAGGGACAGCAGCTTATAAACTTGCTGCTGTGTTTTAAATGTTAATCAAACAACAAAGGACAAAGAAATCACTCACTGCTCTTGACTGAATGACTTTTGTAACTTTACTAAAGATTAATCTATATTTAATTTATACAGTGAAGATTATATGCAGTGTTATTTTTACATTTGATTATTCAAATTCTGTACCTGAAAACTACTGTTAGAACTACTTGAAAACATGAAAAGTACTGTTTATTTCATTTTTATCTTATATTGAATTTATTTGTTCTATTTGTAATGGGATTATTTGTTCATATTTTATTACTGACTGTTTACTTGTCTTTAATAATGTTTTAAATGTACATTATAGTATAGCTTTTGCAAATTGTAATGGAGAATTGTGATATTTCACTGGTATTTAAACATTTGAACCACTGACCCAATAGGGCCAGCAGAAAAAAACCTTAGCATTGAGCTCTGCCGAAGCAGCTCTAAATATGTGCTGTGCCATTAAAGGTGCAGTGTGTAGTATTTATGTGGATCTATTGACAGAAATGCAATATAATATACATAACTATGTTTTCAGTGGTATATAAAGACCTTACATAATGTACCGTTATGTTTTTATTACCTTTAGAATGAGCCATTTCTATCTACATACACCGCGTCTCCGCTTAGTGAAATCGCTATTTTGCGCCGTCATGTTTCTACAGTATCCGTAAACAGACAAACTGCTCTACAGAGCGCTAGTCACTCTCTGCTCTCTCCGAAGACGACATCTTTGTCCTTTGCCGGACCCCATAGCTTCTCTATGTGCTTCGAAAGGGAGGTGTGAGCGGTGGGTGATTGCAATTCACAACCTCACCGCTAGATGTTGCTAAAATTTACACACTGCACCTTTAAAAAAGGTAATATTTGAAAGATAAATATGATGGAGCAATAGAATGACAGTGACAATAACAGAAGCTTGTACAATACATTTTAACAGGCATAATTAAGCATGAAATTAACTGAAGGAAATGTATATATTTGCTAAACAAATTAAACCAAGGAATATGATTCATATTCTTTTGGTTTCTCTACCTAATATATTTTAAAAATGACAAATGCAATGAAAATACAGGTATCGGCAAGTACCAGAAATTAAAGTATCGGACTCGTTCTGGAAAAAGTGGTGTCGGTGCATCCCTAATATAAATATATCTGAGTATCAAAGTACTACTTGAAGTTCTTGACACTTTAGGGTGATAATGAAGATGAAGAGCGGGATGTGCATTATGTAAATAATACACTGGCCATTTTGATATTATTATTATTATTATTATTATTATTATTATTATTCTGTGTATTTGACCATTTGAGCGCAATGAGCCGTGAAAAAAAGAACTCAGTGTGGTACCTGCGCAGTCTGTATGTCTTAACCCTTTCGCACATAAATTCAAAATATTCTAGCTGAAGCCCCAGCGTGAGTTTAAGGCTTATTTTAGAACATATCACCTTATTATTTCTATGGCGACGCGTCATTCTTGTCACGTGACACACCGCAGCCACAATAGTTCTGTATGACATGTATCGCTTATTTCGTGTTTCCTTTTTTATTAAAAATATTCATAAACTTTTTAACTGTATCATGTGCTATCTGATATTATGAAATATTCTCAAATATGTGTACGGGAATGTGTTTTGTCGTTTTAAAACCTTTATAATGATCATGTTAGTTGATCAATGATGCGCGATGGGCGCCACCATGTTAGTTTACACTGCAATTCAGAGAATCGGATCTGTCAGATTTACATCAGGTAAATTCACCCGCTTCTCCCGAAATACATGAAAGTAAGTAAGTAAATAAGAGTAAACTATATAGTTACCTATACAATGTGTATCTGATATGAATAAAACGCGGTCAAATTATAATTGAAAGGATTATTATTGCGCTTCCATAGACATCACTGTGTATTTAACAAACTTTAAATTAGAGCTGCACAATTCTGGATAAATTGAGAATCACTTTTTTTTTTGTGTAAAATGGAGATTGCTATTTTTATTTTATTTTTTTTCTTCCACAATTCTGAATAAAAAAAAAAAATCAAACTAAACAAAATAACATGCAAACTAGAGGTTCTGACAAAATTATTGTTTTAGTCTATTTAGTCTATGAATGAAATAAATTATAATTTGAATGGAGTCAATGTCTCATTCATCAAGACTTGTTTTGTTAGTGAATTAATATTTTAAATGAATAATTTAATGACACTTTTTTTTAAACACTCACTTGTCGCCACCTCCTGGCCGTAACGATAAGCAATACAATACATACAAGTGTCAAAATACTGTTTAAAAGATGATTGACTCTTATTTTGATCAATACCGTGTTTATACACAAACTATAAACTTTTATCCCGTTACAGGGCTCCAGACTAACATTTGAGAGCAGTGGCACCAGCGCCACTAAGTTCTACAGATGGTGGCGCTGGAGGAAAATTTTATCATAAAGTTAATTTAATCATATATATTTTTTTTTTATTATTATTTTTTTTTTGTTAATAAGTGCAGTTACTAATAATATTACATGTTTGTTTAGTGGAAGTTTAACAGTGAAGCACTGATCTTGAATTGATATGCAGATAAAATTCACTTTAATGTGCAAAAACCTCATTTTTAAAGGGAAAAATTAAATATTCTACTCTTATTAAATGTACTATTGTTCTTCTATAGTATCATACTGAACTAAAACGAGCACTCTTTACTTGTTTTCTGTGTAATTCAGTCACAATTTGAAGAAAAGTTTTTGTTTTTCATGAGACTTTGTGACTTCCTACTTATTAGACTTTTCCATATATTAAGGAGTGGAAATAAGTCAAATAAGTGCTCCTATGCCACCACCTACTGGTTGTAGTGGTAATTTCATGTCTTTTTAAAATAAAAGTGCTTGTTTGCCACAAAGTGGCGTACACCTTTTAAACTTTTAGTTTTACAAATCATCACATTCAAAATAATATTAAAATCGGATAATATTTAGAGCTTTTAAGTGCTGGAAAAAGTGTGAAACACTTGAAAGCCCTTGAAAAGTGCTTGAATTTCACTCTTCACTCTACGAACCCTGACATTCGACTATTTCTTCCACAATACCATGGGGTGTTACTAAATTAAATCCATGGTGAATGTTTATTTTGTGGACTGAAACCCCTGAATGTTTCAATGTTTGTCCTGGTGTCCACGTCAGCGCTGTTTGATCTGATGTCTATGGTTTATAACAGAGAATTCTGCGCCGAACGCTTTCCACTAGATCTCGCTTAAGTGCTTTCTCACTGGGTCTCCTCAGGGTTACACTTACTGTGTAGTAACGGTGTCACGAGATCGGCCCGTGTATGAGCTTGCGCTGCGCTGTCTATTATTGCTCCGAGCTGATAAACGGTCCCCGCAGCGCAGCTCAAACGAGTAGCATGTTTCCGTTCTGCTTTCGTTTCGTTTGCCGTTTGATGTTTCTCATATGTAACAGAAATGGCAGCTCTTATCAGTTGGACACCGTGGTGGTGGCACCAGTGCGACCTCTAACCATATTTAGTCGCACCAGCTGGAAAAAGGTCGCAAAATGTGACCATTTGGTCTCAGTCTGGAGCCCTGCGTTATTTAAATGTTTGTAACACATAAATAACAATTTGTGGTTGAAAAGAGCTGCCTTATACTGTACATTTACATGACAGCTGCTCTCTCCGGATCAGCGGCAGCACGAACGCAGATTTGAATGTTGCAGTGTTATGATCGTACTTTCAAAGGTTAACCAAAGTCTTAATTTTAAACAGTTTCACAAGCGTCAAGGGAGCATGAGCAGCACGTGTTTTGTCACTGCCCATATCAATGAATGTCACATCAGAAGCGTAGCGGCCGACCCTTTCACGGCGCGTGTCCACTCTATACATCAGCGTGAGCGTGAAGCTCAGCTTTCATAGAAATTAATTGAAAATGCTCGCTCTGCTCCACTTGCTTCGCACCAGTGGACACCCATCATTCATTATCATGGGCAGCGACAAAATACGCGCTGTTCACGCTCTGTGACTCTTGCGATGTGAAACGGGCATAAAAGGCATAGCAGAATCATGAAGATTGCGTCGATGTTTGAATCGAGATTGCGATCAAGATTTATAATGCAGCTCTACTTTAAATGTTTTTTTTTTTTTTTTGCTAGTACTTGTGTATTTAAATGTCTGAAACCTAAAATAAACATTATGTGGTCGAAAGCACTGAATAGGTGTGATATGTGACAAGCGTTGAGCGTGTCCGTCTCTGGCTCAGCGCCAGCCAAAGTGTGAAAGCACATTTGAATTTAGCAGTTGATCATGTGATCCATTGAACGTTCAGCCAAGACTGATCACACTGGGTTAAGTGAATGTAAACAGTTAGGTGAAAATAATCCAATGTGTGTCCGTATGTTAGATTCTGTGTTAGTGACAACAGTCTAATTAATGTTAACCAAACAACAAAAGAAAGTAGGGATATTAACGATTAATCGTTGATCGATTAATTGTCGATAATACATTTAATCGATAAAACTTGTCGATCAACGATTAAGCAGGGTCATGCGCGTCGTGCTGCTCAAACGCGAAACACAGGAGGAAAAATTAAGCGAGCGCGCCAGATTTATGTTTGGGACCATTTTACAGCTGGAGTTACACCTTAATCATGACTATAAGTTTGCGTGTGCATTCGCAGCCTTCTGTTTTGTGCAAATGCAAGTTGTAATATTGTGTTTATTTTGTGTAGGCCTATCTATCTGATTTATCTCATATAGGATGCATCTGGTTAAGAATTAGAGCGGTAGTAAAGCATGCTGGTGATCATCTTCAGCTGTGACTATGATTGGGACTGTCATATTACATAACATTATAAAGAGAGCAATATTGTAACAAAACATTGTGAATGTTTTTGTTTAGTTGCCTGTTTCATTGCGTTGCTCCAGGAAGAGCGTGAGCACAAAATGAGTCACGCATTCTGAATAGCATGTTACTTAGTTCAAGTTCACTTGTACATTCGTGTCATTTTGTGCAGATGTAATTTGTAATATTATGTTTATTTTGTATATATCTGATCAATCTCATATAGGATGCGTTTCTTTGAGCTAAATAACGCGCTAGCAAAGAGCTTCAGTGTACCGGTGTTCATTCAGCGCCTCAGCGCGCGCAGCTCAAACAGCAGTGCACAATTAATAATAACTATGATTGGGACTGTCATATTACATAACATTGAGAACCCTATTTTAATAAATCATTGTGAATTCATTGGGTTTAGTTGCTGCCATTTAATTAAATTAATCATTTAATTAAATTACTTATTTAATAATCAAATATAACCTAATACAACTTATACTGAACGTGCGTTGTTCCAGGAAGAGCGTCCACACATTCTGAATAATAGATCTGAGGCGGAGTTGGTGACACGTTGTATTAGGTTATATTTGATTATTAAATAAGTAATTTAATTAAATGATCAATCACATCGACTCATTTTACAATCCTACTAGCCCTTTATTTAGATTAAAAACCCTTCTCATTCATTTGGTGAGGAACATGGCGTTTTGAGCAGCATTTGCACACCGTCATGCGGTTGGCTATATGCCATATTGCTAAGGCTAACGATTAATAGATTAATTGTTCGTTAATTTAAACGACGATCGATCATGGGAATTTGTGTAAATTGACATCGCTAAAAAAAAGAGAAAATCACTCGGTGCTCTTGACTGAATAACTTTTGTATCTTTAAGAATCAATATTTAATTCATACAGTGAAGACTATGCAGTGTTTTTTATTTTTTTTATTTATTTGATTATTCAATTTCTGTAGTGTTTCTTATTACACAAATAAGAAATAAATAAAACTACTGTACCTAAAAGACTTGGGGCCAGATTTACTAAACCGGGAAAATTAGCGTGAGCGCTAGGCTTGCTTTGATAGTCTGTGTTACCGGTGTTCAGGCGAAACACAGGTTACATCACTTGCCCACCACGGCACCGCCCCCCACCGTTGTTTTGATTTTTATAGTAATAAAATCATTTAGTTCAGTTAGAGAACAGACACTACAGTTAAAGCTGAACGTGTCTGCTCAATACAGTGTGAGCCAAACGAGAGTCGCAGCACAAACGCAGCAGGAGTCAGATTTCATTCATCACGAGAGTGAGGAGAGGATTGACAAGATGATCGTGGAAGATTTGGCTTCAAAGCTAAATGTAAAAGTGCCTATTTAAGTGAGTTTGTCATTATAATGGTTTGTTGTTGTGTTTTTCATTAAGAATAATAGGCTAATGAACCCACAATTCAAGCAACCCGCCCCCGAATTGGCGCTAATTCTAAACCAAAACTAAAATGAGCACGGCTGTACAGTCATTCATTCACGGCCGTAGAGGTGCACGCATTTACGGCCGCACTGTCATTCATGGTGCGTGTCCACTGGCGTATTTTCAGTTCATGCCTGAAAACACTTGCTTTGCTCCGCACCGCTATGAATGCCCGAGCGGCTGTGCGCATTTTTACTTTCGGTTTAGAATTAGTGATTTAAAAGCCCCCGCCGCTATTACCGGTGTTGTCACACGTCGATTAACCGGTGGGAAAATTTCCTCACCGTCACATCCCTAGTGAGCGCAGTTCCAAAAAAGCGCAGATGGGAGTGGAAAGTTCTGTGCGTGATCTACTGACGACGCACAAATTAAAGAACACCAAGCAGTCAGTTAGCGTCCGGTTTAAGACGTGTTTTTTTTTTTTCTTTCTTTTTTTTTGGGCGGTAAATAATGGCGCAAACACCAGTAAATTGACTAGCGCAAACCTTAGTAAATCACCTTGCATGATTCATTTAAATATTTTCCTCCCATAAATTTTGCATCTGAAAGGGAAACTCTTACAAATGCATATGCAATAAGGTCAGCCGCAAAAATAACTCTGTCCACGCCTTTTCAACGCAAATTTCACTGCATCAGGTCAAGTCACCTTTATTTATATAGCGCTTTTTATAATGCCAGTTGTTTCAAAGCAGCTTCACAGTGTTAACAGGAAAATAATGCAACAGAATTTGATTCGGTAAATCTTTTTTTCTTTAGGTCTTTAGTAAATCCAGACAGTATTTTTTTAACGCCAAAAGAGGATTTGCGCTGTCGCAAGCTGTTAGTAAATCTGGCCCTTAGTTTATTTAATTTGTATCTTTGTTCTGTTGTATTTGTCTTATTGTTTGTAATTTAGCTTTTTTTGTTTTTTATTTTTAATAACAAAAAAGTAAAAAAAAAAAAAATAAAAAAAAATAATTTTATTTATTTATTTATTTATGAATGAGAAATTTTATTCCACAATATATATGACATAAGATTTTGGTCATATTGGCAACCCTAGATTGGGCAAACAAAAGCAAAAACAGCGTTTTCACATGAACATGGTTGATATTAACATGATTAACTTAACAACAAGATTAGCTCATGTTTAACAATAGCCCCTTTCGACCCCAGAATATAAAAGCAAGTCCTTGACTTTGATTTATTGCACCATATAACGTGTACGGTATACATACTTTGGCTTTTCTTTTCCTATGTTTTAAATTTCTTTTGTTTTCTTTTGTTGTAAAGCAAAATTCTGTCACAACAAACTCCATGCAGAATCTGTCGTTGGTTTTTATATTTCACCTCTAGAGGGTGCTGTTATACAAATGCCACAGAGAAACACAGATTAATTCAACAACAAGGGGGAACAAATGATCTGATTCGGCAACTATCAGCATTGATTTACCTGATAACAATAGTTCCATAAAGCATCTATCGGTGCCAATTAATCTGTAAAATTTATATATCAGTCGACCTCTAGCAGATAGTCCCATTTTGTTTGAAATACCAAATTTTGCAGTGCCTCGTTTTGGTTGCATTTTCGCATCTTACATTTGTGACTGTGGAAGAATGGGCTTGATTTCACAGTCATGGGATCTGCTTGGTGAACTCCTCATGTCTTGTGACTGCTGTTGCCTTGTTTCCAGGTAATGGGGCATCACAATGCAAACCTTGACCCACTTGGCATCAGTTGTGTAAATTTTGACGAGACCCCAGTAGCTACTGGGTTCCAGCATGTTGGTGAGAAATGTTTTCTGTCTTCCACAGCTCAACAGACCAATATTAATGAGCCTGTTTTGTGTGATTGTTGCTTTCTCCTTCCCTTTATCTGTCTCTTTCTCCCATTTCACACTTTCCCCTGTTTTTCAATTCTTATACCCCACCCCCTCTGCACCCGACACTTCATTTCGTCTTCGACACTTCCTACATCGTCAATCTTCTTGTTCTCTTGCTGCACTTCCTCTTCTGTCCCTTCTTTCTCCCCTTTCTGTATCTTTTCCTTGTGGGTGGTTTTGCGTTCGGCTCCCATGTTTGTGGGGGGACCTCTTGTCTCCTGTAGATACGTGGTCACCATGTGGCTCAGCTGGACCCTCTTGGGATTATGGATGCTGATCTGGATTCATGCGTTCCCACCGACATTATTACGTCATCGGATAAACTTGGTGAGGAATTATGAATGTCCACCAAACCTTACTTGGTTAGGACTCAGATGTTTTGTCAAAACTGCTTTCCATGACAGTTGGTAATTGAATTTCAACTTCCATCTTCATAATTTATTCAAAACAATGGTTATTGTGTAAAACTTTTCTGGAAAGGAGTTTTAGACTTTTTTTTTAAACCGATTGTTTTGATTCTGGATTTTGTGATGAAGAGCAGCAGCACTGTGTTTGGCTTTCAATCTAAAATTAACTTTCTGTACAGTATCACGCTTGAGGTGGCTGGAAGTCTTGAAAGACGTGCTTTGCTCCATTCAACTTACTTGACAGGTCTTTGTAGAGACTTGGCTTGCTCATATGTTACATGCACACTACTTTCTATTTTCTGCACACAGTTTGGTAACCATAGCAACATTATCAAAGATGGTGATGTCCGTTACACAGAGAATTTATATCACAATTGACAGTGGGTTATTCAATAAATGAGTCCAATAGAGGTGGGAGTTCATCCATCAGATATTTTAAATAACCAGTAAAGGCTTTAAATGCTTTGTAACCGAGTACATTTGAGGTGTGCGTCTCGCACTGGTGGATCTTCAAATGAACGCAACAACCCATTTCTGTCTCCGTAAGTAAGCTAAACCACTCATGATTAACACGATTAACTTAACATGATTATACCATTCAGCAGGCACGTGCACAGATAGACCCCAAGTATATTATATATATATATATATATATATATATATATATATATATATATATATATATATATATACACACATACACACACACACAGTGGGGAGAACAAGTATTTGATACACTGCCGATTTTGCAGGTTTGCCCACTTACAAAGCATGTAGAAGTCTGTAATTTTTATCATAGTACTCTTCAACTGTGAGTGACGTACTCAAAAATCCAGAAAATCACATTGTATGATTTTTTTTTTTTTAAGTAATTTGCATTTTATTGCATGACATAAGTATTTGATACATCAGAAAAGCAGAACTTAATATTTGGTACAGAAACCTTTGTTTGCAATTACAGAGATCATACGGTTCCTGTAATTCTTGACCAGGTTTGCACACACTGCAGCAGGGATTTTGGCCCACTCCTCCATACAGACCTTCTCCAGATCCTTCAGGTTTCGGGCTGTCGCTGGGCAATACGGACTTTCAGCTCCCTCCAAAGATTTTCTATTGGGTTCAGGTCTGGAGACTGGCTAGGCCACTCCAGGACCTTGAGATGCTTCTTACGGAGCCACTCCTTAGTTGCCCTGGCTGTGTGTTTCGGGTCGTTGTCATGCTGGAAGACCCAGCCACAACCCATCTTCAATGCTGTTACTGAGGGAAGGAGGTTGTTGGCCAAGATCTCACGATACATGGCCCCATCCATCCTCCCCTCAATATGGTGCAGTCGTCCTGTCCCCTTTGCAGAAAAGCATCCCCAAAGAATGATGTTTCTACCTCCATGCTTCACGGTTGGGATGGTGTTCTTGGGGTTGTACTCATCCTTCTTCTTCCTCCAAACACGGCGAGTGTAGTTTAGACCAAAAAGCTCTATTTTTGTCTCATCAGACCACATGGCCTTCTCCTGTTCCTCCTCTGGATCATCCAGATGGTCATTGCCAAACTTCAGACGGGCCTGGACATGCGCTGGATTGAGCAGGGGGACCTTGCGTGCGCTGCAGGATTTTAATCCATGACTGCTTAGTGTGTTACTAATGGTTTTCTTTGAGACTGTGGTCCCAGCTCTCTTCAGGTTATTGACCAGGTTCTGCTGTGTAGTTCTGGGCTGATCCCTCACCTTCTTCATGATCATTGATGCCCCACGAGGTGAGATCTTGCATGGTGCCCCAGACCGAGGGAGATTCACCATCATCTTGAACTTCTTCCATTTTCTAATAATTGCGCCAACAGTAGTTGCCTTCTCACCAAGCTGCTTGCCTATTGTCCTGTAGCCCATCCCAGCCTTGTGCAGGTCTACAATTTTATCCCTGATGTCCTTACACAGCTCTCTGGTCTTGGCCATTATGGAGAGGTTGGAGTCAGTTTGATTGAGTGTGTGGACAGGTGTCTTTTATACAGGTAACGAGTTCAAACAGGTGCAGTTAATACAGGTAATGAGTGGAGAACAGGAGGGCTTCTTAAAGAAAAACTAACAGGTCTGTGAGCCGGAATTCTTACTGGTTGGTAGGTGATCAAATACTTATGTCATGCAATAAAATTAATTATTTAAAAATCATACAATGTGATTTTCTGGATTTTTGTTTTAGATTCCGTCTCTCACAGTTGAAGTGTACCTATGATAAAAATTACAGACCTCTACATGCTTTGTAAATAGGAAAACCTGCAAAATCGGCAGTGTATCAAATACTTGTTCTCCCCACTGTATATGTGTATGTGTGTGTGTGTGTGTGTGTGTGTGAGAGAAAAGTTTGGATATTATTTTATGTTTTTGTAAGAAGTCTCTTATGCTCATCAAGCCTGCATTTATTTAATCAAAAATACAGAAAAAAACAGTAGCCTAATATTGTGAAATATTATTACATGTTCTTTTGAACTTTTTATTAGTCAAAGAATCTTTAAAAAAAAAAAGTATCACATCATCATATTTGAATGATTTCTGAAGGATCATGTGACACTGAAGCCCCACAAAGTGACAAAGCCCAACGCACGTGCCTGCTAACCTCAGCTCCTCCATGGTCCCCATCCGCCTTTCTCTTCACCAACCAGTTTAGTAGACTCATCTGAAAAATTAAATGATTTAACTATCATGACTATGGGCAGTAGGTGTCCCAAAACAACAAACCCACATATAAAAAAGTAAATACTCACTATTCTTCTATGTCACTCCCTCAGTTACCACATACAGCTCACGATAAGGAATATTAACGTAGCTATACTAACCTTATTCAACTACAGACCTTCCTTAATATAAACGTAGCTGACCTACTTGAAGTGCGCCTGAGCGACCGTTCGTTTCACCGTCAGAAAATGTGGAAGTTATCAGAACACGTCTTTCTACTTAGTGATAAGAGAATGTAGCCTACAGTATGTTTAATGCCTTAAATGTAGAAAAGGTCTGTTTGTGATTAGCCTATTTATAACTACCTAGGTGGGCAGAATGTAGGCTATACTTTGCCAAGATATGTTCATATTCCCATTAACTATCAGACAGTTAAAATAGCCTGCGTTCACCTAGCTTTTCCATGCAAACATTACATAGGCCTACGATAACGTTACAAGTCTACAACTAACGTTAGACCATACACCTGATTTGGCACATCAGTTTGCTGTACTTACCTTTTTAATAGTTTATTGTTGAACGTTGATGGAGGCTCGTCTTCGGGAAATTAGCTCTCACGCTGGTTTCACGCGGCAGCGCCGAAGCTGTGCGTATGGAGAGCGGGAGCAACGCGCGCCCGTTGTGCTTTCACACTGTCAGCGTTTGTCGCGCAGCTGATCCGCGGCTTGTGTACTGCAAATACAGACGAATATCGTCCATTCTGTCACATTTTCTGGTGTTCTCCGCTGTTTCGTGCTTTGATTTATGATGGGCAGCATATATGTGCTGCGAATGCAACCGTGTTCCCCTCTGTCCCAAACACATATGCATATAACATGCTGTATATAGGTAGTTTACATGATAAAAGTAAGCTTAAAGTTAAGATATGCCTCTAGTTTTAATAATTTAAACGGCCTTTGAAATTTGAGCAAAAACTTCTGGCAGTGATGTGTTATCGTGTATTTTATTTATGTTTTTCACAGCGCTGGATGTCATATGGTGATTGTGAAACACATGGAACACTTCACTACATGTTCACAACAATTGTTCTTGATCAAAATTGACCTGATTAACATAAAGAATAACAAATTTCACCATGAAATCATGTAGTGAAGTGTTCCGTGTGTTTCACAATCATCATATGACATCCAGCGCTGTGAAAAAAATTAATAAAATACACGAAAACACATCACTGCCAGAAGTTTTTCGTGATTATATTGTGGTATATCGTGGTATATTGTGAAAAGGTACGGTCCTAATACTGAGAATTGCAGTACTCCATACTGAACTTGTGATCAATTTGACACCTCTTCATTCACTGCTACAAATTGATAACGGTCAGACAAGTATGACGATGTCTACTTTGACTCAAATGCTGTAGTTAGCTGGTTCGTGTTGTGTGCATTTCGAGAAGACCGTTTTCTGCTCTGCAAAACAAATTCTCTTTGTGAACACTTCCAAAGAATGAGGTTAAAATTACCAAAAAAAAAAAAATCAAAATCAATCACCTTTATTTATATAGCGCTTTTTACAATGGCAATTGTTTCTAAGCAGCTTCACAGTGGTAACAGGAAAATAATGCAACGGAATTTGATTCGGCTGTACAGCCGCTCTGGTGAAAACGGTGATGTCATCCAGCTCATTTCAATTATCATATAGTTTCAATGCGGGCAGATCAGTAATATAGTTGAAATTTAGGTGTCCCCAACTGAGCAAGCCAAAAGCCAAAGGCGACGGTGGCAAGGAACCAAAACTCCTTCAGGGCCAGAATGGAGAAAAAAACCTTGGGAGAAACCAGGCTCAGTCGGGGTGCCAGTTCTCCTCTGGCCGACGAACAAATAGTATATGATTATGATTCTGGCAACATTACAGGTCAGAAGTCATATTAGATCAATAGATATTCGTAGGATTATTCGAAAGATTGGAGTTGTCACGCCGGGGACGGGTTTAATGAGGATGTCGTGTCGATGCGGCATTTACAGGGGGGAGTTTAATTGACACTATTGTCTCTACAGACACTTCAGGGGTGCGTTGGTCATGTCCAGGCTAAGGTCCACCATCTGGCCCGGATCCGGCCGACTGCAGTAAACCTCGGGATAAACAGAGAGACATTAGCGTAGATGCCATTCTTCTTATGATGTAACGAGTACATCAGGTGTTATGGGAAGTGTTCCCGGTTCCGGCTGACCTAGTTAATGCAGCCTAAAACAATCATTTAACTGATTTGAATAATAGAAATTAAAAATGTTTTATGTGTATGCCATGGTAAAGAGATGTGTTTTTAGTCTAGATTTAAACTGGCAGAGTGTGTCTGCCCGAACAATGCTAGGAAGACTGTTCCAGAGTTTAGGTGCTAAATAGGAAAAGGATCGACCGCCTGAGTTGATTTTGATATTCTAGGTATTATCAACTGGCCAGAATTTTGAGACCGCAATAGACGTGATGGAGTATAATGCGTTAAGAGCTCGCTCAAGTACTGGGGAGCTAAACCATTTAGTGCTTTGTAAGTAATTAGCAAGATTTTAAAATGTATACAATGTTTAATAGGGAGCCAATGCAGTGTTGCCAGAACCGGGCTAATATGGTCATACTTCCTGGTTCTAGTAAGAACTCTAGCTGCTGCGTTTTGGACAAGCTGCAGTTTATTTAAGCGAGCAGGGCAACCACCCAGTAGAGCATTACAATAATCTAGCCTTGAGGTCTTGAACGCATAAACTAACTGTTCAGCATTTTGCATTGAAAGCATGTGCCGTATTTAGATATATTTTTAAGATGGTAGAATGCAGTTTTGCAGATGCTAGAAACGTGGCTTTCAAATGAGAGATTGGTATCAAAGAGCACACCCAGGTTCCTAACTGACGACGAGGACTTGACAGAGCAGCCATCGAGTGTTAGACAGTATTCTAGGTTACTACTTGTGGAGTTTTTTTTGTCCAATGATTAAAAATTCATTTTTTTCTGAATTAAGTTGCAGGAAATTACTAGTCATCCAATTTTTTTAAATCAGCTATGCATTCCGTTAATCTTGTGAATTGGTAACTTTCGTCAGGGCGTGAAGAAATATAGAGCTGAGTATCGTCAGCATAACAATGAAAATTAACGCCATGCTTCCTAATAATATCTCCCAGTGGTAGCATGTACAGGGTGAAAAGCAACGGTCCTAGCACTGAGCCCTGCGGTACTCCATACTGAACTTGTGTTCAGTGTGACATCTCTTCATTTTCACTGATAACGGTCAGATAAGTATAACGGTCAGATAATTGTGAGGACACTGCCTTTTCTAGTATTTTTGACAGAAAGGGTAGATTTGAGATTGGCCTGTAATTGACTAATTTTGTAGGATCAAGTTGCGTTTTTTTAATAAGTGGTTTAATAATAGCCAACTTAAAAGTTTTCGGTACATATCCTAATGTCAAGGATGAATTAATGATATTAAGAAGAGGATCTATGACCTCTGGAAGCATCTCTTTTAGTAGTTTAGTCGGTATGGGGTCGAGCATACATGTTGTTGATTTTGATGATTTAACGAGTTTAGCCAATTCTTCTTCTCCTATAGCAGTGAATGAATGTAATTTTTCCTCAGTGACACTACAATGCACTGTCTGATGTGATACTGTAGTAGACGGCTGCATGGTTATAATTTTTTTCCTAATATTATCAACCTTACAAGTAAAGAAGTTCATAAAGTCATTACTGCTGTGCTGTTTACAAAGATCAGAAGGTGAAGCTTTATCTTTGGTTAATTTAGCCACTGTATCGAATAAATACCTAGGGTTGTGTTTGTTTTCTTCTAAGAGAGTCGAGAAATAAGCAGATCTAGCAGTTTTTAGGGCCTTTCTGTATGCAGTCATGCTCTCTTTCCACGAACTGCGAAAAACTTCTAGTTTTGTTTTCTTCCAGCTGCGCTCCATTTTTCTGGCTGCTGTTTTAAGGGCCCGGGTGTGCTCGTTGTACCACGGTGTTGGACTGTTTTCTTTAATCTTCTTTAAGCGCCGGGGAGCAACTGTGTCTAAAGTGCTGGAAAAGAGAGAGTCAATAGTTTCTGTTGCAACATCGAGTTCCTCTAGGCTATCTGGGATGCTGAGGAGATGAAACTGATGAGGAAGATTATTTACAAAGCAATCTTTAGTCGCAGCAGTGATAGTCCTGCCATATTTGAAGCGAGGGGACGGCTTTTCAGCCTTTGCTAAATTAAGTGTACATGATACTAGGTAATGATCTGAGATGTCATCGCTCTGCTGCAGAATTTCAATGGTATCAACATTTATTCCATGTGACAGTATTAGGTCTAACGTATGGTTACGGCGATGAGTGGGTCCTGACACGTGTTGCCTTACTCCAATAGAGTTTAGAATGTCTCTAAATGCCAATCTCAATGCGTCTTTTTCATTGTCTACATGGATATTAAAATTACCAACAATTAGGACTTTATCTGCAGCCAGTACTAACTCTGATAGAAAATCAGCAACTTCTCTGGTAAAGTCTGTATGGTGCCCTGGTGGCCTATATACAGTAGCCAGCACAAATGTCAAACGGGATTTATCAATTTCACTACATAACGTTACATAAAGCACCAAAACTTCAAAGGAATTATATTTGAAACTAGACTTCTGAGTAATACCGAAGATATCATTATAAATTACAGCAACACCTCCCCCTTTACCTTTCAGACGCGGCTCGTGTTTATAACAACAATCTTGGGGGGTGGACTCATTTAAAGTAATGTAATCGTCAGGTTTTAGCCAGGTTTCTGTCAAACTAGGTTATGATCTGTAATCATATCATTAACAATAAGCGCTTTTGAGGAAAGGGATCGAATATTCAGCAGCCCGAGCTTTATCATTTGATCATCTGTATTATATCTGTTGTTTATTTGTTGGACATCAATTAAATTTTTACCGTTGAATGGTTTTGATGTGTTTTTGTATTTACTAATTCGTGGAACAGACACAGTCTCTATGTGATAATATCTAGGTGAAAGAGTCTCTATGTGCTGGGATTTATCTGACTTCTGTGACATGAGACAGCTAGCAGGCGGTCGGGTAAGCCAGTCCGTCTGCTTCCTGACCTGGGCCCCAGTTAGTCAAGGTTTAGCTCTAAGACTATGTGCCAAATTATTAGAGAGAAGAGCGGCACCATCCCAGGAAGGATGAATACCATCTTTTTTCAACAGGTCAGGTCTGCCCCAAAAGCTTTTCCAATTGTCTGTGAACCCTATGTTATTTTGCAGACACCACTTAGACAACCAGCCATTGAGTGATAATAGTCTGCTAAGTATCTCATCACTCCTTTTAACGGGGAGGGGACCAGAGCAAAAAACGTCATCTGCCATCGCACTTGCGAGTTTACACACCTCTGTAATGTTAATTTTGGTAATCTCCGACTAGCAAAGTCGAACATCATTTGTGCCGACGTGAATAATAATCTTAGAGAATTTACTATTAGCATTAGCCAGCACTTTTAAATTTGCTTTGATGTCAGGCGCTCTGGCTCCCGGTAAACATGTGACTATGGTGGCTGGTGTCTCTATTTTCACGTTCCGTGTAATAGAATCGCCAAAAACTAGGGCACTTTCAACAGGATTCTCAGTGGGTCCATCACTGAGTGGGGAGAACCTGTTTGATGTTCTAATTGGAACGGAAGAGTGGTTTTTTGATCCGCGACTATGCCGTCTCACCGTCACCCAGTTGCCCTGCTGCACGGGCTCTACAGCTGGAACCGAACAATGTACAGAGTTCACTAAGCTATTCGCATCCAAAGCAGTGTCTAAAGCTGTTACGTTCTCACTACTCTCAAATAAAGTCTGGATGCGTGTCTCTAATTCTGAAATCTTCTCCGTCAGCCTGACTATCTCCTTACATTTATCACATGTGAAGCCCTGTTCGCCAACGGAGAAAGATATACTAAACATGAAACATGCAGTGCAAGTGACAATGACAGGAGAAGACATGGCTTACCGTACTTGATTAATCCAACTCACCACAGTTGTTTAATGAACTCAGAAAACAAGAGACCCGAGTGCAGAGATGGCAAGCTAACAGGCTCAAACAGCTCAACAGGCTCAATAGAGTTAAGAATGTCTGTAAATGCCAATCCCAATGCGTCTTTTTCGTTATCTACATTTGATATAAAAATCACCAACAATTAAGACTTTATCTGCAGCCAGTACTAACTCAGAAAATCAGCAAATTTTTTGATAATGTCTGTATGGTGCCCTGGTGGCCTATATACAGTGGACAGTGCAAATGTCAAATCACTTACGATAGATAACGTTACATAAAGCACCATCACTTCAAAAGAATTATACTTGAAACTAGACCTCTGAGTAATGCTGAAAATATTACTATAAATTACAGCAAATCTATCTGTGAAAACTAAACCAATTTAGTGCCATTTAATTGCCATTTATATTCAAAATACAAATATAGAAATAAAAAAAAATCATAAATAAAAATATAAAAATCAATTTCAAATTACTTTAAATTGGTTAAACATAGTGCAACCTAAAACTAAACATACAAGCTATAAATCAAAATAATAGTAATATAAATAATAATAATGCATAAACATTGCGTTTATGTTGTGCAACTTAACTTTAAAGATTTTCAAGTCAGCTTCAGCTCAGGCATGACATAAGCCTTTACTGTCTTCCTGGAAGGCTTTGTGGCTTTTGTAAGAAGCAAAAAATATTGGACAGGAAGGTAACTTGGAACAAGAACAATAGTAGAGATGGGCATACTAGAGATGCGCGGATCAGCTCTAACGTCACCGAATCCGCTGTTAAAAACAAACCATCCACCCGCACATGATTTTCTCTGATTTAGATATCCGCACCCGATCGTCACATTACAGTTATTCAAAATCTCAGTGTTAAGCGTGATGCTATCGTAACATATTAGCTACACTGAAGTAGGTTGCTTTAAAAAATCTTACAAAATTTACGTTTTTTAACCTAAACCAGGGTCGACAACCTATACAGCACACGGAGGAATAATTGCTGGAATGTGAGCAAAAGCGAGAGATGTGTTTGTATTTAATTCAGATAAAGTAGCATCGCACATACAGATCTACATTCATCAAACACAGCTTGTTTTATTAAGTTAGAAGCTATAAATATGATTAAAGTGTGAGATTTAAATTATGCAAATCAATGAAAGCACGCAGCTCTGAAAGCAGGAGCGTTGCGCATCACATGCACACAACAGTTACAGCTTGTTCTGCTATTTGTTGCGCTTAGCTTTGAGAATTTTATTGGTGTATTTCGGAGATATCAAGTGTATATATAAAGTCCCATTAAACATTTCACATACACATCACAGTGACGGTGATGCATGTGCAAACTCCATTCATGTTGGTTGCTTCATGTGTTTCGAGTTGCTCGTATCTCTCTCTGACGCGCGAACTGCTGCAAATGAAACTTAAATGTTCAGCGTTGCATCCTGAAGCTCAACACACAGTTGTCTTTGTTTAAAAATAGCGAGACTAAATTATATCACCAGTGCTGATGCCGCTCTCTCTCGCATTGCGGAATTCTGGAAATTAGCTGAAAACGAAAGTTAAATAATGACACACATTCATTGCGTTTTACCGTGAAATGAGAGTTCCGCGTCTTTATTAAAATCAACACATTAATGATTTATCTCTCATCCACCCGCAATTTTTGGAATGTTACTTTTTATTACTTTACCCACCTGACCCGTGGATATAACCGCAATCTGCGCAAACTCCGAGTCCTTACACAAAAATTGTCTTTCTGCAACAGGACCGTGTGTAGTTAAATGGACTAAACGAAGCTTCGAGGCAAAATCTGATTTTGCCTCTGATTTTTTGAATTCGAGTTACTCGAGGAATCGTTTCAGCCCTAGACTAGGCAAATTTTTTATAACAGTAATCTTGGGGGGTAGACTCATTTAAAGTAATGTAATCACCTGGTTTTAGCTAGGTTTCTGTCAAACACAGCACATCTAGGTTATGATCTGTGATCATATCATTCAAAATAAGTGCTTTTGTAGAAAGGGATCTAATATTCAGCAAACCAAGCTTTATCATTTGTTCATCTGTATTATATCTTTTTTTATTTGTTTAACATCAATTAAATTATTACCCTTAAATGGGGTCAGGAGTTTTGTATTTACTAGTTTGGGGGTACAGACACCGTTTCTCTATATTATGAGATCTAGGTGAAAGAGTCTCTATATGTTGGGATTCATCTGACGTGAGTCAGCTAGAAGATGGTCGGTTTAGCCAGTCTGTCTGCTTCCTGACCTGGGCCCCAGTTAGTCAAGGTTCAACTCTAAGACTATGTGCCATATTGCTAGAGAGAAGAGTGGCACCACCATAGGAGGGATTAAGAACGTCTCTTTCCATCAGCCCTATATTATTCTGCAGACACCACTTAGCAGACTGTCGTCACTCAATGGCTGGCTGTCGATGCATCTCGTCACTTTGGTAAACAGGAAGGGGGCCAGAGCATATTGCAGTGTCTGCCTCTCAGCTCCTTTATTTCCTTCTGACACACACGTAGAGCTTGCCCCAGCGCAAACCCTCTTTTGGCGTTAAACTACTCTCAGGATTCACTAAAGACACGCAGTGAAAATTTAGCACTGAAAAGGCGTGGACAGAGTTATTTTTGCGGCTGACCTTATTGCATATGCATTTGTAGGAGTTTCCTTTTCAGACACAAAATTTATGGAAGGAAGGTACTTAAATGAATCATGCAAGGTGATTTACTAAGGCTTGCGCTAGTCAATTTACTTTTATTTGTGCCATTATTTACCACCCAAAAAAAGAATGTCTTAAACCAGACACTAATTTGCGCTTCTCTTATTAGATTACATTGGTCATTATGGAAATGATCCGGCTGCGTCTGTGTTCTTTAATTTGCATGTTGTCAGTAGATCTCACACAGAACTTTCCACTCCCATCAGCGCTTTTTGGGAATTGCACTCACGCTAATTTGCCCTGTTTAATAAATCTGGCCCTTGGCCTGGTAATTCCTTTTATTTGTTACTCACATGCATACATTATTAAAACAATTATTGTACAGAAAATAATTCTTTGGTTTGAACCAGTACTTTTCAAGAAAACTTTAGTCTTGGCTTTGCCTGGCAGTGTGTGGGACAGTCGTGTTGGCTAGAGCTGCACGAATCTGGATAAATTGTGAATCACTTTTTTTTTTTTTTTTTTTTTTTCTCTCTCTCAAATAGAGATCATGATTTTCCCACGGTTCTGAACAGACAACTAAACAAAATAAGTAATTTACTAGAGGTTCTGACAAAATGTTAATTGCTGCAGTCTATTAAAAAATGTTTAATTTGAGTTAGTGCTGTCAATCGATTTAAAAAAAAGTAACATTAATCACACATTTTTTCTGTTTTTTATAATAACTCGCCAAATTAATGTAGAAAGAACAGTATGTGTGTATGTGTATATATATATATATATATATATATATATATATATATATATATATATATATATATATATATATATATATATATATATATATATATATATGTGTATATGTATGTATGTATGTATGTATACACTCACCTAAAGGATTATTAGGAACACCATACTAATACTGTGTTTGACCCCCTTTCGCCTTCAGAACTGCCTTAATTCTACGTGGCATTGATTCAACAAGGTGCTGAAAGCATTCTTTAGAAATGTTGGCCCATATTGATAGGATAGCATCTTGCAGTTGATGGAGATTTGTGGGATGCACATCCAGGGCACGAAGCTCCCGTTCCACCACATCCCAAAGATGCTCTATTGGGTTGAGATCTGGTGACTGTGGGGGCCATTTTAGTACAGTGAACTCATTGTCATGTTCAAGAAACCAATTTGAAATGATTGGAGCTTTGTGACATGGTGCATTATCCTGCTGGAAGTAGCCATCAGAAGATGGGTACATGGTGGTCATAAAGGGATGGACATGGTCAGAAACAATGCTCAGGTAGGCCGTGGCATTTAAACGATGCCCAATTGGCACTAAGGGGCCTAAAGTGTGCCAAGAAAACATTCCCCACACCATTACACCACCACCACCAGCCTGCACAGTGGTAACAAGGCATGATGGATCCATGTTCTCATTCTGTTTACGCCAAATTCTGACTCTACCATCTGAATGTCTCAACAGAAATCGAGACTCATCAGACCAGGCAACATTTTTCCAGTCTTCAACTGTCCAATTTTGGTGAGCTCGTGCAAATTGTAGCCTCTTTTTCCTATTTGTAGTGGAGATGAGTGGTACCCGGTGGGGTCTTCTGCTGTTGTAGCCCATCCGCCTCAAGGTTGTGCGTGTTGTGGCTTCACAAATGCTTTGCTGCATACCTCGGTTGTAACGAGTGGTTATTTCAGTCAAAGTTGCTCTTCTATCAGCTTGAATCAGTCGGCCCATCTCCTCTGACCTCTAGCATCAACAAGGCATTTTCGCCCACAGGACTGCCGCATACTGGATGTTTTTCCCTTTTCACACCATTCTTTGTAAACTCTAGAAATGGTTGTGTGTGTGAAAATCCCAGTAACTGAGCAGATTGTGAAATACTCAGACCGGCCCGTCTGGCACCAACAAGCATGCCACGCTCAAAATTGCTTAAATCACCTTTCTTTCCCATTCTGACATTCAGTTTGGAGTTCAGGAGATTGTCTTGACCAGGACCACACCCCTAAATGCATTGAAGCAACTGCCATGTGATTGGTTGATTAGATAATTGCATTAATGAGAAATTGAACAGGTGTTCCTAATAATCCTTTAGGTGAGTGTGTATATATGTGTGTGTGTGTTGTAATGGCATCTTTTTATGAATGAATGATACTGGTACTGATGTCTCTATGAAATTGATTTTCTTTTTAAACATTAATGATAGACATTCAGTGTAATTAAAAGCTAAATCAATTTCAACATTTATTAGGCTTTAAAAACATTGTTTTAAGTTCACTTAAATTAAAAAAAGTAATCTTCACACAAAACCATTATAATAAATGTCATATTTACCTGTGGCCTTCCTACCTGTCTAATTTTTAGGAAATATACGGAAATTGAATACTGTTATCTAAATGATAAATTAAATATAGGTTAATCCTTCATTAAAGCTACAATTTTCTCTGTTACCTTTGTTCTTTGATTAGCATTAATGTCAGACATCACACTAACTGGTTTATTAGGCTGCTGTGACTTTAAGATCTGCCGCTGCCAAACATGACGTGGATCTGACGCGCAGTCACGCGCATCTAATTTTCTCACAACTCTTTATGTTAAGACATTATTTAACTCATGTAAGACTGCTCTTATGAGAATACTCAACAAAACGGGCATTGTTCCGTAGACATCCTTGTTTATATCTGAACTGTAAACTTTTATCCCAGTACTTATGTAATTTAATTATTTGTGACAGAAATAACCATACTGTGATTATTGAAAAGACCTATACATGATAACAGCTCTCTCTGGCTCAGCGGCATCGCAAACACAGATTTGAATGTTCCGATGTGACGTTAAAATATTTTTTTTTTCCCCCAAAAGTTTAATAGGCAGACGAATCGCTGTCATTTAGGAATAAGATCATGTGGGTGTTTGAATCGAGATCACGATCTTTTAATGATTAATCATGCAGCTCTAGTGTAGGCTGTGATGTATATTGAGCCTTGAAGCCGTGATTTTATTGCTGCAGCATTTAGGAACCGCTTTGTTTGGTGCCTGGTGTGATTTACTGAAGGAAAATAGTTTTATCTAGAATCCATAATAAGATGTGTGGCTTACCTCAGTGACCAACTCTTTATATTTCATTAGTGCAGCTATTCAGTGCTGTAATTTAATGTTTGTTAGTCTCTCTCAATGGATTTGGCTATGTGAGGTTTTGGGAATCACTAACTCCAAGTGGATTTTTTTTTTTTTTTTTTTTTTTTTTTTTTTTCTCTCTTCTCCCCTACTACTGCCTCTCCAGACCTTACACATGTCAAGAAGCGTCTAAGTGCTCTAACCATTGGAGGTAGGCTTTAATGATGAGCAGTTCTGTGCCTCTTGGTATATAGCTTTGCTTTAGTAGTTGCAAGTAGTTTTAGCTGTGTGTATTTTTGGCACTGCTAGTTAACTTTGTGGCCACTTTGGTTTATGCATTATATTTTTTTTTTTGAAAAAATCTAAAATGTTCTTTGGTGTCTAAGAATGGCAGCTGTAACATGTTTAAATACATTTTTAAAAATATCTTTCCGAAAATAGATAAAATATTATAAAACATTATAATAGTTTGAATAGAGAGACTCTTTGAACCTAAAATAATTCTAGTGAAGCTTTACTAAGCCTTGTTTTGAGCACTTTGTTGAATGGTCTGTCTTCGTTTAGCAGTACAAAAGATATGTTTCTTTATATTTATATATACAGTGGGGAGAACAAGTATTTGATACACTGCCGATTTTCAAATCAAAATCAAATCACCTTTATTTATATAGTGCTTTTTACAATGGCAATTGTTTCAAAGCAGCTTCACAGTGGCAACAGGAAAATAATGCAACGGAATTTGATTTGGCTGTACAGCCGCTCTGGTGAAAGCGGTGATGTCATCCAGCTCGTTTCAGTTATCATATAGTGTCAATGCGGGCAGATCAGTAATATAGTTGAAATTTAAGTGTCCCCAACTGAGCAAGCCAAAAGCCAAAGGCGACGGTGGCAAGGAACCAAAACTCCTTCAGGGCCAGAATGGAGAAAAAACCTTGGGAGAAACCAGGCTCAGTCGGGGTGCCAGTTCTCCTCTGGCCGACGAACAAATAGTATATGATTATGATTCTGGCAACATTACAGGTCAGAAGTCATATTAGATCAATAGATATTCGTAGGATTATTCGAAAGATTGGAGTCGTCACGCCGGGGACAGGTTTAATGAGGATGTCGATGCGGCATTTACAGGGGGGAGTTTAATTGACACTATTGTCTCTACAGACACTTCAGGGATATGGGCGTCATGTCCAGGCTAAGGTCCACCATCTGGTCTGGATACGGCCCGGATCCGGCCGACTGCAGTAAACCTCGGGATAAACAGAGAGACTAACATTAGCGTAGATGCCATTCTTCTTATGATGTAACGAGTACATCAGGTGTTATTGGAAGTGTTCCCGGTTCCGGCTGACCTAGTTAATGCAGCCTAAAACAATCATTTAACTGATTTGAATAATAGAAATTAAAAATGTTTTATGTGTATGCCATAGTAAAGAGATGTGTTTTTAGTCTAGATTTAAACTGACAGAGTGTGTCTGCTTCCCGAACAATGCTAGGAAGACTGTTCCAGAGTTTAGGTGCTAAATAGGAAAAGGATCGACCGCCTGCAGTTGATTTTGATATTCTAGGTATTATCAACTGGCCAGAATTTTGAGACCGCAATAGACGTGATGGAGTATAATGCGTTAAGAGCTCGCTCAAGTACTGGGGAGCTAAACCATTTAGTGCTTTGTAAGTAAGCAGCAAGATTTTAAAATGTATACAATGTTTAAATGCAGTGTTGCCAGAACCGGGCTAATATGGTCATACTTCCTGGTTCTAGTAAGAACTCTAGCTGCTGCGTTTTGAACCAGCTGCAGTTTATTTATTAAGCGAGCAGGGCAACCACCCAGTAGAGCATTACAATAATCTAGCCTTGAGGTCATGAACGCATGAACTAACTGTTCAGCATTTTGCATTGAAAGCATGTGCCGTAATTTAGATATATTTTTAAGATGGTAGAATGCAGTTTTACAGATGCTAGAAACGTGGCTTTCAAATGAGAGATTGGTATCAAAGAGCACACCCAGGCTCCTAACTGACGACGAGGACTTGACAGAGCAGCCATCGAGTGTTAGACAGTATTCTAGGTTACTACTTGTGGAGTTTTTTTGTCCAATGATTAAAAATTCAGTTTTTTCTGAATTAAGTTGCAGGAAATTACTAGTCATCCAATTTTTTTATATCAGCTATGCATTCCGTTAATCTTGTGAATTGGTAAATTTCGTCAGGGCGTGAAGAAATATAGAGCTGAGTATCGTCAGCATAACAATGAAAATTAACGCCATGCTTCCTAATAATATCTCCCAGTGGTAGCATGTACAGGGTGAAAAGTAACGGTCCTAGCACTGAGCCCTGCGGTACTCCATACTGAACTTGTGTTCGATGTGACATCTCTTCATTTACTGCTACAAACTGATAACGGTCAGATGAGTATGATTTAAACCATGCCAATGAAATTCCACTAATGCCAACATAATTTTCGAGTCTATTCAAAAGAATGTTGTGGTCGATAGTATCGAATGCAGCGCTAAGATCGAGTAACACTAACAGAGAGATACAACCACGATCGGATGATAAGAGTAAATCATTTGTAACTCTAATGAGAGCAGTCTCAGTACTATGATACGGTCTAAATCCTGACTGGAAATCCTCACAGATACCGTTTCTTTCTAAAAAGGAGCATAATTGTGAGGACACTGCCTTTTCTAGTATTTTTGACAGAAAGGGTAGATTTGAGATTAGCCTGTAATTGACTTAATTTTGTAGGATCAAGTTGCGGTTTTTTTAATAAGTGGTTTAATAATAGCCAACTTAAAAGTTTTCGGTACATATCCTAATGTCAAGGATGAATTAATGATATTAAGAAGAGGATCTATGACCTCTGGAAGCATCTCTTTTAGTAGTTTAGTCGGTATGGGGATTTTGCAGGTTTGCCCACTTACAAATTACAGACCTCTACATGCTTTGTATCATAGGTACACTTCAACTGTGAGAGACGGAATCTAAAACAAAAATCCAGAAAATCACATTGTATGATTTTTAAATAATTAATTTGCATTTTATTGCATGACATAAGTATTTGATCACCTACCAACCAGTAAGATTTCTAGCTCTCAAAGACCTGTTAGTTTTTCTTTAAGAAGCCCTCCTGTTCTCCACTCATTACCTGTATTAACTGCACCTGTTTGAACTCGTTACCTGTATAAAAGACACCTGTCCACACACTCAATCAAACAGACTCCAACCTCTCCACAATGGCCAAGACCAGAGAGCTGTGTAAGGACATCAGGGATAAAATTGTAGACCTGCACAAGGCTGGGATGGGCTACAGGACAATAGGCAAGCAGCTTGGTGAGAAGGCAACAACTGTTGGCATAATTATTAGAAAATGGAAGAAGTTCAAGATGATGGTGAATCTCCCTCGGTCTGGGGCACCATGCAAGATCTCACCTCGTGGGGCATCAATGATCATGAGGAAGGTGAGGGATCAGCCCAGAACTACACGGCAGGACCTGGTCAATGACCTGAAGAGAGCTGGGACCACAATCTCAAAGAAAACCATTAGTAACGCTTTACGCCATCATGGATTAAAATCCTGCAGCGCACGCAAGGTCCCCCTGCTCAAACCAGCGCATGTCCAGGCCCGTCTGAAGTTTGCCAATGACCATCTGGATGATCCAGAGGAGGAATGGGAGAAGGTCATGTGGTCTGATGAGACAAAAATAGAGCTTTTTGGTCTAAACTCCACTCGCCGTGTTTGGAGGAAGGAGGAGGATGAGTACAACCCCAAGAACACCATCCCAACCGTGAAGCATGAAGGTGGAAACATCATTCTTTGGGGATGCTTTTCTGCAAAGGGGACAGGACGACTGCACCGTATTGAGGGGAGGATGGATGGGGCCATGTATCGTGAGATCTTGGCCAACAACCTCCTTCCCTCAGTAAGAGCATTGAAGATGGGTCGTGGCTGGGTCTTCCAGCATGACAACGACCTGAAACACACAGCCAGGGCAACTAAGGAGTGGCTCCGTAAGAAGCATCTCAAGGTCCTGGAGTGGCCTAGCCAGTCTCCAGACCTGAACCCAATAGAAAATCTTTGGAGGGAGCTGAAAGTCCGTATTGCCCAGCGACAGCCCCGAAACCTGAAGGATCTGGAGAAGGTCTGTATGGAGGAGTGGGCCAAAATCCCTGCTGCAGTGTGTGCAAACCTGGTCAAGAACTACAGGAAACGTATGATCTCTGTAATTGTAAACAAAGGTTTCTGTACCAAATATTAAATTCTGCTTTTCTGATGTATCAAATACTTGTCATGCAATAAAATGCAAATTAATTACTAAAAAATCATGCAATGTGATTTTCTGGATTTTTGTTTTAGATTCCGTCACTCACAGTTGAAGAGTACCAATGATAAAAATTACAGACTTCTACATGCTTTGTAAGTGGGCAAATCTGCAAAATCGGCAGTGTATAAAATACTTGTTCTCCCCACTGTATATGTAAGTTTAGAGTTGGTAAGATTTTAATGATTTTAACTTTAAGATTTTTAATGTTTTTAAAGGGTCATGAATCCCACCCCCCCCCCCCCCCTTTTCAGCTCAAGTCTACCTCACAATCTTTTTGAAAAATGCAACTTAAAGGGTCATGAAACCCTACACTAAATTTTCTGAGATTTTAATAGAGTTATGTGTGTTGAGCATCATTGAAGACAATATTAGCATCTGTCAGATTTAATTGTAGCTGAAAAGTGGTTATTTTTTAGTTTTTTTTTTCCGCTATTTTCATCTTCCGGGTTTAAAATCTACAACCTGTGACGTGGACACAATGTAGATTTTAAACCCTACAGATTTTAAAATTTGAAATAGAATTTATTTATTTTTTATAACAATATAAAAGTCTTTACTGTCACTTTTGATCAATTTAACCCATCCTTGCTGAATAAAAGTATTTGTATACTGAGAACTAGTATAGTTTAAATAGGTGCTTTAGCCACACTTTGTTTTAAACTTATTGTTTGGCATGTTAGTATGCTTTTTGTTTTGTTTATAGTTAAATAAGGTTTAGCCTTTAGGTGATAGTAATGTCATGACAAAATGTAAATTTCTGTATTTGCTGTTCTGTTTTAGTTGATATATTAGTCAATTCCAATGTATGAATGCTTAGTTTTTTTTTTTTTTTTTTAATGTCATAAAATTCCATAAAATTATGTCTTCACCATTCCTTTTGTACTCCCGGTCTTTTGACTCAAGCGCAATCACCGGTAACGCACCACACCTGTTCCTAACGCTCACCCTAGAACACGGAACAACACCACCTGGTGGAAAAACACTGTAGGCCGTAACAATATGTAATTAACTGCATTGCTGTGGAGAACTTGAGTGTTATACATAAATGTTTATCTCTATTTTTTTACCTTGCTTTACAGAGTCTGAATTTCACTTTGCTGAAATTTCTCAAACCTGTAATTGGGAAAAGGGTAATTGATATGCTCTAAACAGCTGTCAAAAACCAAATAGTAAGAGTGATGTATTAATGCCTGTTTTGCATAGCATTTAATGTTAGCAGCATTAGCCAAAAAAACAACGAAATCTTGATTTCCATGGCCTGAGACATGAGTGTGTGTCAGCACGAGTCTGTGTTTATGCTGGTGCTATGGTGAATGGCTCAGCAGTCTACATGAATACTGTCATACTTCCAGAATCCCATACAGCATTTTATAAACTATACAGTAACAGCTGTTCCATATTTAAAAGGGGAAAACGTAGCACTCAGAAATTTACAAAGATTACATTCCTTAATTTTGTTTTTGCCTCATTGTTTTTTTTTTTTTTTATAGAAATTTGGAATGGATTTTGATTAATACGTATTTGCCAAATTTTACACCAAAAGACAGACTAAAACCAGAATGTCTGAATATTGATTGTAGCACAATATGCCAGTCAGATTAATTTTATTTATTATTTTAAGCCTATTGTCTGTGTACATCATTTGTGTCATGTTGAATACCTTAAACTGTAGTTTCAACTCATCCCTCAGTTTGTAAAACAAAGAAATGTGTTTACAGTATGGTTTAAAATTTGAAACTCTTATTTTTGTTTGAGGCTTTTTAATTATTCAGTTAAAAAATGTTTGAAAAGATCTAAATCCGGTGGGAATACTTTGAAGTAGAAGAACGTTTGGTTATGCATTACAGTCATTTGTTTGTGGATCTCAACAGTATGTAAACAGATTACGTGTCCTTTCCACATACCTGTACCTACACATGTACCCAGGTTTACTTTTTTTTTTTTTTTTTTTTTTTTTTTAAGCTGATCAAGCCAGGGGTTAAAACAAGGGATATAATCATTTATCAATCATATCTGTGAAAGTTATATCACAGTTTTCAGTTACCTAAAATTATTTTAATAGTTTGTTTGTTTACAACACTGGTCTAAGTCTTACGGATGTTTCCACAGCGACCCATTGATAAGTGTATTATTGTAAACACATTTCTTATTTGTTTTTATAAACCTAAAAAGTCATAAACCGAGTGGTGATCGGCAGTCTGACGCATGTGAACCATAAATTTAAAATAACCCAGAATATTCCTTTTAACTTTTTGAGGCTTAAAAGGTCAAAGTCATAAAAGATGCTGTTCAAAGATATTAGGATACACACACATTTATAAAATGTCTAATTTCTTAATTGGATGGGATGTTTATGTGGACATTGTGTTTGTAATTAAGAATGCTTCTGCTCAAGGTCTGGCTTTTTTTGGAGAGGTTATTTTTGTGCCGAGTGCGTTTTGGTGGCTTTGCTGTCCTCTAGCTTTAGATGTGGTGAAGGGAAGCTTTATGTGGTGGTTAATGAAGCCTACATGTTTAATCTTGGTGCTCTTGTAAAATCCCCCAACACAACAACAGACACACACCTACACTTTTCTATTCACACATGCGCACACACACACACCCCTAGGAACTAGTGATGCACCGAAATGAACATTCTAGGCTGATACGGCAACCGAAAATTAAACGGCACCGTTTCAGTCAATGATTTTGGATCTTTAAAACCATTCTGACCCTAAACCGAAAATTATTACTGAAAATACTTGATAGCTGAAATTTTGGTGCATCCCTACTAGAAACAAGTTCATACTCTCTCCCCGTGCTCAGCCTCTCTTCTTCCTTCTCTCTATCTGTCTTGCTCTCATTGGTGCTCTTATTAATACTATAGGTTAATCTCTCTCTAACATCCCTGCTCAAATACCCTGAGCTGGCTCTCTTTTTTTTTTCTTTTTTTTTTCTTTTTTTTTCACATCCAAAATTTTCAGGTCAGTATCCATGTGTGTGGACCTATCAGTATCCCTGAACAGCCTAATGCATGTCATGTTTGACTTTTTGTAGGTATTGTTTGAGCCTCACTATTTTATAAAATTAACTTGCTGCCCAAATATACTAAGCATTCAGAGAAACAATAGGTGTTTTAATATTCAAAGACTAAAATGTTCTGCCAGGCTGTTAACTCGCATTTTGTGATTTTGAATTAGTAGTGCTGCTGTGGATTATTCATTCTGTGACCAGGACATGAGATCCATCCTCAAAGGGTTATTAAAACTTGTGCTCTAAATAATATATAATACTTTGATAGCTATTTAGTAAGCAAATTTTAAAAGAGCATCCCTGTGTAAGGATATTTAATCCATTAAATTCTTACTTTAAAGGTAATACAGTAATAGAGTAGTTGATGTTTATTAATTCTAGATATATTAGAACTGCACATTTTTAAGTATATACTTAGATGTACAATAAAACTGTATATGAAAAAGGAACATGAGCAGCTGAATAAATAAATATAATATAATACAATATCATTATACTACTAAATGAGTTCACAATCCAAAAAGGTACAGCTGCTTCTGGATGAATTTAGTGCAATGATACTATTAACACCAACATTATATTGACAATGATAATGATGTTAACCCATTTTTTTCCTTCTTTTTTTTTGTACCCCCAAATCCTCAATCTCTCACTCATCAATTTTTAAACCACCTTTCATTTGTCTCTTTATTCATTTTCTTGTTCTTTTTCCTTTTCCATCCATTAACTAACCACTTTATACTTCGTTCTTTTTTATATTGTCCGCTTTGCTGTTGTTATTATTATAACATGTATCATGCTATTGGCTGGTGCTTTTTGTTGTGCTTCTGTAACACTCTGATCCACCATGTTGCTGGTTATGCACGGCGTCAATGTCATCTTAATGATTGCTCCATCCCGTACTAACTCACTGTTTTTTTGTTTGTTTTTTTCTCTCCCTGTCTGTCTTTTTTTTTTTCTTCTTGTTTCACTGTTTCTATCATTTATCTCCTCATTCCCTCTCTGTACATGTGGACTTCTCTTTCTTTCAATTTTGTTACTTTATTACCCTCTATCACTTCTTCATGCTCATTGGCATCCATGCTGGCCTTCTTTTGTTTCTTCTCTTTTCTGTTGACCCTGTCCCCCTCCCTTTCCACCTTGCCCTTCTCTCTGGGTTGGGTTGGACATGTTGTGTGTTTGGCTGTCAGGTTTCTATGGGCTGGAAGAATCTGATCTAGATAAAGTATTCCGCTTGCCCACCACCACCTTTATTGGGGGCAATGAGAGCGCTCTGCCCCTCAGGGAGATCATTCGCCGCTTGGAGGTAAGGACCACAAGGAAACTAAAACAACTAAAAACTTTATTTTTTATCTTTGAAGAACCAGGGCACCGACCGTGAACTACTGGAAAAGTCATGGAGCCTTTGAATGTTGTTTTTAATTTTTATTTTTGTCATGTTGTGCTAGGTAGCATTAATCCCAAATCACATAGCTTTATATTAAATATTAAATAGTTTTGCTACCCAAAAAAGACACTCTTGTACCTATGTTATGTTTAAAAATATGTGACCTGTGCTGGCAAAATGAGTTGGAATGTGCACAGTCTAATTACAAGCTACCTTTCCTTTGTCCTTAAAGGGGGGGTCTAATGCTATTTCATGCATTCTGACTTATTTACACTGTTAAAGAGTTGGATTCTCATGCTAAACATGGCCAAAATTCCAAAAAATGAGTTTGACGTATGACAGAGTATTTCTGTGCTAAATACACTCCTTCAGGATTCGAACAAGTTTCGGAGTCAAGTTTTCAAGTTTTTTTTCAGAGTATGGCCCTGTATGAAGTCATAAAGGGCGGAATTCCTTGTATGTGCACTTCTCCCGGATATGCGCGTGCACACATCAACCAGAGCAAGATCAAGAACACACCCATCAACGAGCTTCTTTCGGGTTACAGAAGCCGTCGGCAGCGCTGTCATTCTGTTTTTAGACCACGGAATCAACAATGTCACTAAAAGAAGTGTGTTTCTGGTTGTGAGGGAAAGATAACCTTGTTCTGCTTCCCAAATAACCTAGCGTTAAGAAAACAGTGAATGCAGTTTGTTTTTCCGGAGCAGCAACGGAGTTCTGCAAGTTTTTGTTTGTTTGTTCCTGGTCATGAGTCGAAACCACAGGCAGTGAGTGAAACGGCATCAAAAGTTATCCAGGGAGTTTGTGTGTGCTCGATATTCTTTAGCTCCGCCCACTGCACGCCTTCACGAGTTTGGCTATTTTCGGAAAGAATCAGTAAAGCGTATCTGTCTTATATAAATATGATCAAACTAAAGACTCTTCGGACATATGAAGGATGCAGTACTATTTAGGTACTCAAGATTAACATGATTAACATTGAATATATATTTTTCATATAGATATTTGGTTTTGACTTGGTGTGTGCCAAATTTGTTATTACCAGGGTTTTTAAGGTATGGTTGTTAGGCAATTTTTGTTTTGGAACCATTAGAAAACTTTTTCTCAATTGACTTTGCTGACTCTGTCGACTTCAAACAGGTGTAGCTTATTCTTTTTTTTTTTTTTTTTTTTTTTTGTCTGATTCCAACAAATCATACATCATTTTGAAGGTTTTTTTGTAATAGAGGATGTGAAAATAACTCATTTTTGAAAATGGGCTCATTGCAACTCATTTTGCCAGCATGGGTCACACATAATGACTGATTGATTGTTTGATTGTCATTGCATTGCAAAAAAAAAAAGTATTAAACCAAGTGTACTTAAATGCTGCTTCTTAGTCAGTTTTTAGTCCGTTCCCCTCAAGTTCACATAGATGTCCTATCGGAGAAACCACGGGTGTAGTTCAAGTCAGCTTCATTTATATAGCACTTGTTATAGCACTAACAACAGATTGTTTCAAAGCAGCTTTATAGTGATGATAGGAAATTTATGCAGCAAAGATTGTTTTGGCTGTACAGCAGCTCTAGAAGAAAGTCATTGTCCAACTGAAGTTTTTGATTGATTCATTTCCATTGTAAAAATCATTAGTTATTAACTTAGGGGCATCACATTAACTATGACCATGATCCACTAACGTTTGACAACCATGAAGTGTCACACGGCATTATTATTTGAAGAGTTTTTAATTTGAAACATGACAAACTTTTCTTGTGAAATGGTTGGGTACTGTAGCACTTATGTAGTATTTTCTTTCAGTTTGGAATAAAACAATTACTTGTCGCTGAAATGTTGTGTTTCTCAGATGGCATATTGCCAACACATAGGGGTTGAGTTCATGTTCATCAATGACCTGGACCAGTGTCAGTGGATCAGACAGAAGTTTGAGAGGCCTGGGGTCATGCAGTTCAGCCTCGAGGAGAAGCGGACACTGCTTGCTCGCATGGTTCGCTCCACCAGGTACATACACACATTTATAAAGGCCAAATTTAAGGGTACACATTATAGGAATACATGCATTAACCCTCTCAAAATGTTCACGTGAGTCTGAATAGACACACTAACAGCCGCTCATTCAAAAATAAAATGGTAAGCACAATTGGTCAATTATTTTGACAATTAATTGAGTAATCGCATCATATTTTTTTGTGGTAATAAAAAGTGGTAATAAAAATAGACCTAAGTGAGCCTACCCTTTAAAACTACTTAAGATACATATATATAATAACAACGAGGCAATAATTGGTTTACATAAAGTATAAAAAGAAAGTCATTTTAGGGTTGTATTGAACAACACTTTTAAAATACATAATGAACATAAGTTGATTGTTTATAAAATGATGTATATTACATTATGTATTATAACATGCCTGCAGCGGGCGCCAACGACCTGGTGATTGTTGTTGTTACACTTTACAGCATGATCAAATCTTTGTTTAATATACATACTGATGTATTCTTCTCTGTTAGTGGAGGTTTATGCATGATAGCGCTATGCTATATTATGATTTTTAAATTGTGTTAATATACCTTAGAAGACGATCTAACCTTGGATTCTCGTCCGTGGAATGCGCCACTTCCAGCATTAAATTTAACCCGATATTTAATTGAGTAGTCGTGACAGCCCTACACTAATCATTTCCATTCTACTTGGAGTATAAATGATCATATTCAGTAAAAGACAGAACAACATAATGCAAGCACTGTAAACCTCAACACCACAAACTTAACTTAGTCATGCTGATATTGCGAGACAGCTTTTTTTTCACCTCGAGAAATATCAGGCTCGTTTGAGATGGCAAAATCTGTGCAGAACCGATCACCGGTGATCACTGCGAAATGCATGCCAGTAAGAAAAGTGTCTGAGTGTAGTCTGACTCAGACTTGCTCTCATGTCATGCTGACGCATGTCAAAAAACTTGTCGGATTCCGCAGTTGCTGACGACACAGCTTAATGCTTATTGGTTTAAGCAACCATGATGTATTGTTCTCTTTAAAATGTTGATTTTAAAACTCTGATATCGTGTTTTTATGTGTATAAATTATGTGTGAATATTCCCAAACTTGTGATTTTCTAAAAAAAAAAAAAAAAATATATATATATATATATATATATATATATATATATTTATTGATATAAACATCTTTCGAATGGAAATAAATAAGTACTTTGGTTGTCTTGTTCATTATATTTATTTTAATATAAGAGCAACAAAACAACAGTTTATTAGTAACACAGCACATGAGTGTGAGTCCCACAACATCCGCCTTTGATCTCGTAGGTGTCTGATCCACTATGAGAAGAGAGAACTGTCGTCTTGGCTGCACTTTTTTCATTCCTCCCCTCACTGCAGCCACCTACTCTTGCCTAAGTTTCAGGCGAGGCACATCTCAAACGAGCCTATTGTTGTGTTTTAATATCGCACAATCTCGTCACACCCCTAATTGGAAGTGCTGTTTTTATAGCTTGAAAAAAAATAACTGCTTTACATGAAAATGTGATCTGGAAAATCATAGTACATAACACAGACTTGTCATATTGTTAAAAAGGTTTTAACTAGCAGAATACAACAAACATATTTATTTCAGTTAGAGACCAAACTATATAAAGTGTATGTAAAAGCACCGCTGACACATGTAAACTTTATACACATGATGCTTTTGTGCCACGTTTTGGTTTGTAACTTCACAAAACATTAGTAAACCATAGTAGATCGCATATCTTTATTTAGAGCAGGTGGTCTTAAACGAGCCTAAACACAACAGACAATGGCTGTCCAAAATCTAAAATTGCTGCCTTCAGAGGATGCATTGCAAGGTAGGAAGGCATGGCCGAATCCAATGTTAGCTTCACTGTATGTGTCCTGAGATACCTTCATCTGATTGTTTTTTTTTTTTTAAAGGCAGCATAGATGTATCCTTCGCTGCCTTTGATATCCCACAATCCTGTGCATTCCATTCCGTGACAGTTAAAAGGGATAGTTCACCCAAAAATGAAAGTTCTGTAATTTACTCACCCTTAAGTTATTCTAAACCTGTATGAATTTATTTCTTCTACTGAACACAAAAAAATATATTTTGAAGAATGTCGGTAACCAAAAATTTTATGGCAAGAAGTCAGCTGCCTAGGTTTTTTCGGACGCAGATCATTAGATCATAGGTCTCTTTACCATGACATGCTGCTTGGGTAAAGCTATAAGACCTCCGGGATCCGATCGCGTCACGATCATGACGTAGTGTTTTCTTTCATTTGAAAGTTCAACCAATGGAAACTAGATCACGGGTGTGGTGGGTGGGTATAGTGGGTAGGGAGGATCGGACGATCAGTTTGTGTGTGACCAATCGGACACTGTTTTACAGCTAGAGCATGCTTGGATTAGTTTGATCGCTCCGACTGATAGGTCTTGATTTACCATGCACCATAGAATAGTCATTTGAATTTTCACAGCTGAGGCTCGGGCATTACTCCTCAGGTAGCCTACGCAGTTTGGAAAAGTATGGAATTTGATTTGAGTAATTTTCAGGTCTGGAAGAGTATGGAAAAATGTGTTTCCAGACTACTGCCTCTATTCGGTTTTCTAAAATATAGAATTAAGAATTTATAAAAAATAAATGCATCACACAGGCTGGGTTAAAAAATATCAGTTTCTCAATTTAAATCTTTTTTGCTTTTTTCAGTTGATGAATAAAACTTTGTAGCACCACTCATCCAATAAATCGTAATAAGCTTTGAGGTTTTTTTACTTTTGATATGAAACAAAATCCATTTTATTATTAAAATTCAAACAATATATACAATTTTGCCACTCTTTAATGTGGCGTGACAGATCACTAGCGCCTCAGTTCAAGAGAAACGGAAACATGGAGCACATGTAAACTGATCATCTTCTCCGCTTTGCTGCTAGATACAGCACGAAATAAACACGAACGAACGTCAGAAGGAATGTTTAAAGATAAAGTACAACTTACTGAAATCCGTATCATGTCTCATGTAATCATTCAATCAGTGTTTAAACCACAGAAAGACGTCAGTAAAACAGCTTGTGAACCAAGGGTGCCCAATCCTGTTCCTGGAGATCTACCTTCCTGCAAAGTTCAGCTCCAACCCTGATCAAACACAACTGAATCAACTAATTAAGATCTTCAGGAGCACTTGAGAATTACAGACAGCCAGGTGTGTTGGATCAGGGTTGGATCTGAACTCTTCAAGTAGGTAGATCTCCTGGAACAGGATTGGTCCCCCCGTCACGTAATGTTAAATTTACCTCAGAAAAGCCATTCAATGACCATAAACCCTTAATAGTTTACAGAATTAGTTGAGACATTTGTTTTTTACTTGAAAATCTGCCACTCAACTATGCACTCTAGTAATGACCTTGCTTAATTGCATTGATAAGTTTTATCGATTGAATTATTGACAATTAATCGATTGTACATTAATCGTTAGCATCCCTAATTGTCGTTTGCTATTGCTGCAATCTCATGTGAGTGACAGTTTGTCCTGGCTTTGCAACAGTAGGTGTCGCTGCAAGAGGGATTGGATGTTTTGATTGCGAGGTCACTATTTTGATTTCATGGTGACTCCTTTTAAAAAGATGTTGTTAAAACCCATATTTGATGTTTATTGCAACTCTATAGTATATTACACATGCTGATTTATGCAGGTTTGAGGAGTTCCTGCAGAGGAAATGGTCTTCTGAGAAGCGATTTGGGCTGGAGGGCTGTGAGAGTCTGATCCCTGCTCTCAAAACCATCATTGATAAATCCAGCAAGAATGGAGTAGATGCTGTCATCATGGGCATGCCTCACAGGTAGAGAAAGATGCAAATGTATGGAGGGAGAAAAGGGAATGTAACTGATATTACAGTGGCTACATGCTGTTATGGTGATTTATGTAATCAATTACAAACTCTCTTTCTGTCTGTCTCTGTAGAGGGCGTCTGAATGTGCTTGCCAATGTGATCCGTAAGGAACTGGAGCAGATTTTCTGTCAGTTTGACTCTAAATTGGAAGCTGCTGATGAGGTCAGTGGCATTTTGTGTCTGTATACACTTTATTGGATTGAACTTATTTCATCAAACGTAGTTATTTGCATGTTTTATATATATGTTGTTTGTTCTGATGATTGTGTCGGTACCTGTAACAGGGTTCAGGAGATGTCAAGTACCACTTGGGCATGTACCACAGGAGGATAAATCGTGTGACTGACAGGAATATTACCTTGTCATTGGTGGCCAACCCTTCCCATCTAGAAGCGGTGAACCCGGTGGTGCAGGGCAAGACTAAGGCAGATCAGTTCTACTGTGGAGACACAGATGGCAATCGGGTAAAGTGCATCAAACTAGGGCTGTGACAATGCTGTCATATACATTACAATTCAAAAGTTTAGGGTAGGTAAGATTATTCTCTAATGCACCCCAAGGCTGCATTTATTTAATCAAAAATACAGTAAAATGGTAATATTGTAAAATGCTTGGGCTTGGGGGTAATATTACAACATGTACAAAACAGTAATGAATCGTTCAAAAGTTGGAAAATTCCTGTTTATTTTTACGTATCTGCCGTACTGCGTTGCTACTGGTTTGCATCTTGCTTCAGACTTTACTGACAGATAGGGATGCACCGATACCATTTTGTGTAGCAATGTAGCATTTTTTTCTGTGTGTGGAAGTGATAATCACTTTTTTTTATTGTTAAGCACAATCTACTAAATACAGAAAACTTCACTATAAAGTAAAACAAATGGGGAAAAAAATAACCATAATCTATTTTTAGAATATTCCATTAACAGGTCCTTGTGTAGAAATGTGTTTTCATACATATAATTTTTTACAGTTAAATTAATGAAGCAGGTTGTCTAAATAAGCATATCCGTGCCATCAGCTCAGTAAAAAATATTCTTTAAAAACACTAATAATTGAATAACACTGCAACCTTTAGCAAATTTCTAAATGAATATTATTATTATTATTATACCTAAATACATTTGTAGATCTTGAATTAAAAGTAAAATACTAAAAATCAATCGTTTATTTAAACAAAATACTATAGACTACTGTCCATTTATTGGTCATAACATAACCAATGAATTTGACTTATCTGTATCGAAATTCTGTATGAATTTTAATATCCGAACATCCTTAGTACCTTTAATGCCGCAAGATAATCAGGGCAATTTTGGGCCGATTTCTCCCCTAGGTCCTAGGTAAAGTCCTGATTATCTTGATGGTTCTACAGATTATTTTATCAGATTTTCCTGTGGTGTGAGGTGTGTTAAGAGTGACTGACTGAATCTGCTCGGAAGAACGTCGGAGTGGTTTCTCAACACGTTGAATATTTACGATCATAAATCCTGTTGTGTGGGGGAACCCCGAGGACAAACGCGCGCAATCTCTGGAGATTATCACGTGAAATGAAACAATACCCAATCAGAAAGCGAGCTGACTCACCTCCAGCTTGTGCTGTAACATGTAAAATCCATGTTCACACTGTCTCCACGATTTCATCTAAACATTTTCCTTTATTCCCCTGCAAATTTTCTGTAAAAAGCAGTCCATACACTATAAGCGCAATTTCTTCTTGCCGGTCGACCGCCATGTTTGTTTACTTTAAAGTCACATTTGATACGAGAGATTTTGTGAGATTTCCCGTGTTCACAGGCGGGACTGTTCACAGGTGGTTATTTGTTAATGGAATCTGTTAGTGTGTGGTGTGCTTTCCTGGTCACATCGCGGCACACCAAAGGAACAAAACGGTTAAATCTATGATTTCTTATCGTCATGTTTGTGTTCTCTCACATTTTAAAAATCTTATAAGATTTTAAAAATCTTTTAGTGTGGCCCCAGCTTAAGATGTATTGTAAATGGATCAGTTATGATGAGCTCAGATCTTGTTTTGAATGATATACTAACTGCTGTGTTTTTGTTTCAGGTGATGTCCATTCACATCCATGGTGATGCTGCATTTGCAGGTCAGGGCATTGTCTATGAAACCTTTCATCTAAGCGATCTGCCCTCCTACACCACACATGGCACTGTGCATGTGGTTGTCAACAACCAGGTATTTGTGCACAAACAATCCATGCGTGACATAACATTCCCCACCAGATATCCTCTTAATACCCCTCTGCATCTCTTTCTCAGATTGGTTTCACCACAGATCCTCGTATGGCGCGCTCCTCTCCGTATCCCACTGATGTTGCCCGTGTGGTCAATGCCCCCATATTCCATGTCAACGCAGATGATCCTGAAGCGGTGATGTATGTGTGCAATGTGGCTGCAGAGTGGAGAGCCACCTTTCACAAAGATGTGGTGGTGGACCTGGTAAGAGATAGACTTTTATAATTTATTGTGATGTTTCGGGAGTTTGTGACATCAGTAAGACAAATTTCTTCTTTCCATTAGGTATGTTATCGCCGTATGGGCCACAACGAGATGGATGAGCCGATGTTCACCCAGCCACTGATGTACAAACAAATCAAGAAGCAGAAAGGAGTTCTTCAGAAATATGCTGAGAAGCTCATTGCCGAAGGTGCTGTCTCACGACAAGAGTATGAGGTCAGTCAGTCCTGCCCAGATCCAATTAGCTGCCTCGTATCTTCAGCGGTGTTTCTCAAGTGTTTCTCATCCCTGTCCATAGGAAGAAATTGCCAAGTATGACAAAATTTGTGAGGAAGCTCATGCTCGCTCAAAGGATGAGAAGATCCTCCACATCAAGCACTGGCTGGACTCCCCCTGGCCAGGTGTGTGTGAATGTGTATATTAACGAATTAAAAAGAATTGTATCCTTAAATTATGGAATCAAGGTAAAAGTAAATAAAACATACACGGATGATTAATTTACAATAAGATCTACAACATGCATTAACTATATATGTAAGTTGAATTTCCATTTTATCTTGACCTTATGTGATTCATTAAACCATAAAAAAAGGAAACATTCTTTACACATTTATCTTTGGTTGCATCTTCCTGTGACCATCTGGAAGTGGATGGTTCAGAATGAGTTGCAATATGTACCAGACTTTGTTGATAGTCCAAAAACATGCCAGCATTTTATTGCTACTTCATGTGTTAGTGAATCTTCTTGCAGCATATTCATTGTGTTTGGTGTGCAGGTTTTTTTACTCTAGATGGCCAGCCCAAGAGTATGAGCTGCCCATCCACCGGTCTGCCAGAGGAGGACCTGACCCACATTGGACAAGTGGCGTCATCAGTACCCGTAGACGATTTCACAATTCATGGAGGTTAGATGTGCCGATATACAGTAATACGATATTACGCTAATGAACATGCTGTATTTTTATCGTGAGCATTTTAAAATACCGTGAATAATTATTTAATAAGAATTATTCCAATTTTTTTTTTTTTTAGAATGCGTTTTAAGAATACATCAACTGGTAAAAATGTACAATACTGCTTGTATGCTGCATCAAAGAGGCACGCACACTCTGATGTAAACGAGCCCAACACGCATGAGCAGCATTGCGGAGCAAATGGAAGAGACGTGCTGAATGAAAAGCAGAAATGCAGCTGTAATCCCGTAAACAAAGCAGTCCTGCTACTTTCTATTTCATCCTTTTCAGATGTTTGTATTCGCAATGGTGTTCATCACAATGCCAAAAACTTAAATACTTAAAGACTTAATAGGCTATTTATTTTCAAATTTTAAACATTTTTACATTTTAAACTAGACTACAACATGCCCTAGATATTGATTTGAAAATGTAGGGTTTTTTTTTATTATTATTTTTCGGTAAAACCACTTTAGAAGTTTTGCTGCATGCTCTGACATTTGTGCTTTTTTTCAGTTATAAACATATTAATGGCAAAAGTGTAATTACACTGTATTCAGCACAAACTGGGCTACCATAATATGTTAGCAACATGTATGTACATGCTTGTATTTTTGAGAGAAGAACGTTTATTCGTGGTTTTTGAAAAAAAAAAAGTAAGACACTCAAATAAGCCCACAAAACACACAATAGATATGTGTCCACAAGACCTTTGACTAATTGATGTTGTTGCCTAGAGTTTTTGCTTCAAACTGATGTGAGAATCATTGAGCCTACTCATTCACATAAAACAATATCTTGATTTAAATTTTGTAAGACACTTTTTCTTTACCAAGCCCGTATGCGAAGAGGCGTGAACGATCATGAACAATGCTGTGATTTTACACCTGAGAGAACAAAAGACCCGCATAATGAGCTGCATAATGAATGAGCCTTTGAGTCAGGTATGTGACTGAGGGGAACTCTTTACAAAATTTACAAAAGAAATATATTTTTTGTAGTTTATTTAGAATATAGTTGCCAATATAAAGTGAGAGTCAAAGGCACATTACAAAGGCCTACTATATTTTAAATTATCAAAAGATTTGACATTACTATTTTTAATGTTTTTGAAAAGTCTCATGCTAAAAAAAAAAAAACGGTAATATTGTGACATTGAACACAATTCAGTATGCAGTAAATACAAATAACTAAATAATTGGTAATGATGAATATTACAAGTAAAATATTTGGGATTTAAAACAACATAATGCAATGCAGTTTAAGAGTATAAGGTGAATTCAGTTTGATTGGGACACTTTTTTCCCAGTCATTTCAATGGCAAAAATCATTCTGAATCATTTGATTTTATAAACTATCCGATACACACAATACTCAACTATAATTTCGAATTTCGGTTCATTTATGAGACGCGCCGTGCAATGCATGATCGCGCCGGCACCTATTATAGGCTATTGTCTGCCATATTTGCTTCTTATTTATTAAATCCAGGCAATTGGCTGATGAAACATTGATTAAAATTAAGATACAATTTATACAAAATGAAATTCACTTTTAAAGAAAGGCTTTCTACAAAACAAAACTGAAACAAAAAAAGTGGTCAAAATCATATCTGACCCACTCCATGTCTCCCAACATATTGCGCATCTTATGATGCGTTCTTTCTTACTCATGCTGCGCACTTTTCATAATCAACATAGATGAAATTAAAAAATAACATTAGGCTATAATATTTAAACATCAATATGAAACAAAATACGTTTTTAATGGCTACAAGAAGTATTGTACACAAAACGTTTGCCTGGTAGGCTACTGTAGCCTATTTATAGCATCTGAGCAGAAATTTGCGAACAAAAGCTTTATTGATGTGACACTAGGCTATTTTACAGTAAACACTTCATAATCTGTCCAAAACAGGCCAAAGAAATCTTGTCTAAACAGTCTTACGTCTATGACATTTTATGTAGCGTGTTTGTTATATTATAGAGCCTATAAATGTTAATCTGCAGTTTAATATGTCACACAGACGCATGCGTAATTTATATTTAAACGGTCTTTTGCTCTTGCTCTTGTTTAATATTCACAGACACTAACAGAATAAACTTACCTCACAATCATCGGCTGGATCCGTTGCTCTTAGAAATAAAAAGCTTTTCTTCTGAGGTAAATTATTCCAGGATTATTCCTCACCGCGTCTCAAAACGATGTAAAGTACATGCACTAAACTTGATGTGTTTATTCGAGTTGATGCGGGCCGGGATGTACTCGTATGGATCACGTCAGTATTTGACTTTCAAAAGAACGCGCGCTCCGTGGGTGTGGCCGCATTAGTGGATAATGAGACACTCGTGAACGACTGACATCTCTCGCTTTTCAAACAGATTACATAAACAGAGAATATTTGTTTTCGATTTGATTTACATTATTTAAAACCTGACATTTCAACGTTTCTTTAGACATATGCCTCATGTTTGTGTGACAAGTATTCACTAAGTCAGTTCATTTTCTGAAGGGTATCAGATTGGACTTCATTGACAGAGAGGCTGCAGATTGCACATAATTTTTTTTTTTTTTTTATTTTGTAAAAAGCACAACATTTTGTTTTTATTGTGAGTATACACAAATAAAAGTAGAAACATAACAAATTATAATGATGTATAACACTTGCCTGAATGACCAAAATCGACTGAGGATTTTGAGTCTCTTTCACACTAAAAAAAAACGAGGTTAAGGCGACTTTGTCGACCTCAGTGTTAATATTAACTAACAATAAAAATACTTCTAAACCATTGATTAATCTTAATGTTAGTTTCAACATTTAACAATAAAATAAATTCAAAACCTGAGCTAACATGAACTAACAATGATCAGTTGTATTTTTTAACCAACGTTATCAAAGAATAACTTCTGTAACAAATGTAGCTATTGCTCATTGTTAATGCTAGTTAATGCATTAACTAATGAGACCTGTAAAGTGTTGCCTCTTCTTTATCATTCTTTTGTACAAACTTAAATCTTTTTTTACTAAAAAATTATTAAACCTGTTATAGTATGACAACTTTTTTTTTTGCAACTTATTTCAATATCATGATAATACTGTATACCGTGATAAAAGCTTCAACAATTATCGCAACATGAAAATTTGATACTGTCACATGCCTAATGGAGGTACACTAGACATACAAAGTAGTACATAAATATGCAAGCATTTCATGTTTTGTAATGCCCGTCTTCCCTTTGTGTAAAGGTCTGAGTCGTATTCTGAAGGGCCGTGCTGACATGATCAAGAACAGGATGGTGGACTGGGCTCTGGGAGAGTACATGGCCTTTGGCTCTCTGCTCAAGGAGGGCATCCATGTGCGTCTCAGTGGCCAAGATGTGGAGAGAGGAACCTTCAGGTATAAACAACAACATTGAAAATCATTCAGTATTCAATATTAAAAATCAATCATTCAATCAATCAAAACAAATGTCAGAATTACCATAATATAATTATTAAATGAAGTTGTGTAGTAACTGCACATTTTTCTGTTTGATAGACCATTTTATTTTAGCCACTATTAAGAGCAGCATTATTTTGGATTTCAGCTCAGTGTAAGAGGTTACTGACCTGTTGACCTGTTGCATTTGCAGCCACCGTCATCATGTTCTCCACGATCAAAATGTGGACAAGAGGACTTGCATCCCCATGAACCACATGTCCCCTAACCAAGCCCCGTACACTGTCTGCAACAGCTCTCTGTCTGAGTATGGAGTTCTAGGTATTCAAACGCTCAGAGTGCATGTTAAATGATCTCTGCAGTTAACTGAAAGGTTGAGGACGCTCATAGAAACTTTTGTTTTCTTTCATTCTGTGTGACTTTTCCTTAGGCTTTGAGTTGGGCTTTGCTATGGCCAGTCCCAATGCTCTGGTTCTATGGGAGGCCCAGTTTGGAGACTTCCATAACACAGCTCAGTGTATAATAGACCAGTTCATCTGCCCTGGCCAAGCTAAATGGGTCCGCCAAAATGGCATTGTCTTACTGCTCCCACATGGCATGGAGGGCATGGTATGGCTGCATTACCCACAATTCTTATCGCCATGGTCCACTTGTCTTTCTCTCCACACTCACCTTTGTGAACTGGCAGTAAAGGAGCTGAAGCTGATTTTCTTTCATTTTGTTCCTTCACAGGGTCCCGAGCACTCATCTGCCCGTCCAGAGCGCTTTCTGCAGATGTGCAATGATGACCCTGACTCTAACCCTGTAAGAATGGCTACCTAACATGTCTCTAAAGGTTCATACGATGTTGGTATAAACAAAGATTTCATGGACGTTCCCAGAGTGAATATATCGATACGTACCTTTTATTTCGACTGCAGAAAATCACTGATGACTTTGAGGTGCGTCAGCTGTATGACTGCAACTGGATTGTCGTAAACTGTTCAAATCCTGCCAACTATTTCCATGTGATGAGGAGGCAGATCCTTCTTCCCTTCAGGAAACCTGTGAGTTCAGCTGTCTGAGAGCATCTTGCACGTTCAATAATTCATAAAATGCATTATTGGTGTTTAAATGAACAATTAGAATTTTTTTAATGGTTTATTTATTCATTTTCTTTTTTAGCTTATTATCTTCACCCCTAAATCTCTGCTGCGTCATCCGGAGGCCAAGTCTAACTTTGACCAGATGCTCCCAGGTCAGAAACCTGTTTCTTTCTCACTGTTGCTTTCATGGGGAAGATTTTAGAGAGAACAGGTGTGTGTGTGTGTGTGTGTGTGTGTATGTATATGTATATGTATGTATGTATGTGTGTGTGTATGTGTGTGTATATATATATATATATATATATATATATATATATATATATATATATATATATATATATATATATATACACATATACATTATATATACACTCACCTAAAGGATTATTAGGAACACCTGTTCAATTTCTCATTAATGCAATTATCTAATCAACCAATCACATGGCAGTTGCTTCAATGCATTTAGGGGTGTGGTCCTGGTCAAGACAATCTCCTGAACTCCAAACTGAATGTCAGAATGGGAAAGAAAGGTGATTTAAGCAATTTTGAGCGTGGCATGGTTGTTGGTGCCAGACGGGCCGGTCTGAGTATTTCACAATCTGCTCAGTTACTGGGATTTTCACGCACAACCATTTCTAGAGTTTACAAAGAATGGTGTGAAAAGGGAAAAACATCCAGTATGCGGCAGTCCTGTGGGCGAAAATGCCTTGTTGATGCTAGAGGTCAGAGGAGAATGGGGAATTTGTGAAGCCACAACACGCACAACCTTGAGGCGGATGGGCTACAACAGCAGAAGACCCCACCGGGTACCATTCATCTCCACTACAAATAGGAAAAAGAGGCTACAATTTGCACGAGCTCACCAAAATTGGACAGTTGAAGACTGGAAAAATGTTGCCTGGTCTGATGAGTCTCGATTTCTGTTGAGACATTCAGATGGTAGAGTCAGAATTTGGCGTAAACAGAATGAGAACATGGATCCATCATGCCTTGTTACCACTGTGCAGGCTGGTGGTGGTGGTGTAATGGTGTGGGGGATGTTTTCTTGGCACACTTTAGGCCCCTTAGTGCCAATTGGGCATCGTTTAAATGCCACGGCCTACCTGAGCATTGTTTCTGACCATGTCCATCCCTTTATGACCACCATGTACCCATCCTCTGATGGCTACTTCCAGCAGGATAATGCACCATGTCACAAAGCTCCAATCATTTCAAATTGGTTTCTTGAACATGACAATGAGTTCACTGTACTAAAATGGCCCCCACAGTCACCAGATCTCAACCCAATAGAGCGTCTTTGGGATGTGGTGGAACGGGAGCTTCGTGCCCTGGATGTGCATCCCACAAATCTCCATCAACTGCAAGATGCTATCCTATCAATATGGGCCAACATTTCTAAAGAATGCTTTCAGCACCTTGTTGAATCAATGCCACGTAGAATTAAGGCAGTTCTGAAGGCGAAAGGGGGTCAAACACAGTATTAGTATGGTGTTCCTAATAATCCTTTAGGTGAGTGTGTATATATATATATATGTGTGTGTGTGTGTGTGTGTGTGTGTGTGTGTGTGTGTATATATATATATATATATATATATATATATATATATATATATATATATATATATATATATATACATATGTATGTATGTGTGTATATGTATGTATGTATGTATGTATATTTCAGCAATTAAATTTCTGAATATTTTACATAATGTTTACTTAAATTAGGGATGCACTGGTATGAACATTTTGGCCGATACCGATAATTCTTTATATTTGAAAGCCGATAAATCTAAATACAAATTTTGATAAACTTTGAGAGCCTGATTACAAAAACAAAAGGCTCACCATTAAAAGCCCCAAACACTTCAACATGAATCAGACATATACAGTACAGTAGCCTAGTTTGACCCAGTGTAAGATTCCATAACTTTTAAAATTAATTTTGCACTCCAATGGCCAACTTACTTTATTTAAAAAAATGGTATCACTTTACAATAAGGTTTCATTTTGTTAGCATTAAAGTGCCCCTATTATGGATTTTTGAAAATTACCTTTCATGTAGTGTGTAACAGTGTGAATGAAAACATCCTGCAAAGTTTTAAATCTGAAAGTGCACCGTATATAAAAAGTTATTGTCTCTCAAAAGTAAGAGTCAATTAAACGAATCGTTTTTCAAACGAATCGCAAGCCGTTTCATTGTGACGTCAAGACGAAGCATTAGCATATTGCCCGTCCAATTATTGCGTGCGCAGACACCAGGGAAAACTTGAACCACCTCAAACACTGCAGCGGATACTGGATAGCATCATGTCGAGAAGATGCTGTGCTCTACAATGTGTTTATTGTGTTTCATATTGTGTAGGTATCTGGCTAACTCGCGTTATTACTGTCTTACTGAAATACTACTGTAAATCAGCTGTGGGCTGTAGTATTACCTAAAACTGTCTATTAATGCAGATTGTCTGTCATTCTTACAACTTTGAGTAAAGATAAAGGATGGAGCAAGATTTGTTTTGCAAACATTAATGTTTACATAAGCTAGGCTAACATATGCACTGTTATTGATACAGTTCCCACATGTGCACCGCAATACATTAGACACACACACAGGTTTGTTGATGGAAGCACACTTGCTAATGCTGATGGTGAGGAATTACAGTTGAAACATCTCATAATGTACCTCAAACTGAGTAGCATCACTGAGAAACGTGTTCAAGGTTCGGGTTGAATAACTAGTTCTTCCAATGTTTCATCAATTCGGACTCACGCTGGGATTGGTGTAAAATCAACGTCATAGTGTGTGCTATCGCTGAGCTTTAGGAAGCCTCCGGACGGAGCTGGAGTTCAGTTATGGTAATGGGCATTTGTTTCCGAAATACATGCATAGGTTAATTAACTCAACTAAACGGATCATATATGAGATTAATCAAATATTTATACAAAATAAATATAATATAATACTTATATTTGCACAAAATCACACACAGGTTAACTAAGTTACGTAGTCAGAAGGCCTGGCTATTACTCCTGTCTTCCCCGGTTTAAAAGTGCACGCTGAAACTGAAGATGATCACCGTCACAAAGAAACGCTGTGGGTTATTAACTCAACGAAACGCATCCTATATGCGATTAATCCGATGTTTATACTACATAAACGTAATATTACGACTTATATCTGCTTATAAAGACGCAAATGCACGTGTTGACTCTGGTGGTCTGAATATGTTGTGGACGCTCTTCCCAGAACAGCGCGCTGAAACACATTCTTTTAATCGTGTTCTCATTATAATTTTATGTAGCCTATTCCACAGATTTGTGCTGCACATGTTGCACTGAATTGTATTTTCCTTTTTGAAGTGATTCCAATCATATCAAGCAATTCAAAACCATCATGACGGACAGTGCGTGTCTGAAGTGTCTCAGCTAAAGGAAATAATACATTATCGGCTTGAATATATCGGCCTAATGTTCTTATCGGATCGATAACGATAACATTAAAAATGAGCATTTATCGGCCGATAACGATATGTTGTCGATATATTGTGCATCCCTAACTTAAATAATTAGAAGTAAATAATTTGAAAATTAACTAGATTAAAAATAATTCTGTAAAATAAACATTTATTCTGTGGATATCAACTTGTTTCTGTAATCCAGTAATTAAAAAGAACTCCGTAATCGGACTGAGTTATCTGCACTCAGTAATCTGATAATTCTGTATGGAAGGCAGTAGGGATGCACAATATATCGTTATCCGCCGATAAATGCTCACGTTTAATGTTATCAATCCGATAAGAAAATTAGGCCAATATATTAAAGCCGATAGGTAATGTATTTTCCTTCAGCTGAGACGCTTAAAATGTATCCGTATCAGCCAAAATGTTCATATCTGTGCATCCCTAGGAGGCGGAAATTTCTATTTTAACACCTTAACCCGATTTCACTTCTTTTTGTTTGCGTTTTAACCCGCTAAACTCTGGAAACGTTTTCAGTCCAATTATTCAGTAAGCGAATTCATTCAAACAATCAGTCCAAAGCAGCGCTATTGTAAAGAGAACCAGGTTTATTACATCAGAGATGGCAGAGAGAACAGTAACTAACGTCCAGGTTTTTTTTAGCGTTAAAACACAAGCTCTGTCATATTCTGTCATTGTTTCTGAAGAGCGTGAGCCCTCACGCATCGCTGTATGGCCAGATGATATGCAAAATATGTTTCTCGGCTGGATAAAGCAAAGCAGCTTCTCACTAGTAAAGTTTTGATGGATGCGAATTGTAATCAAGTTAAAGACAATAGTGGTGACGTACAGAAGTCGTACATTAAGCATGCACAAGTCCATTATATTGATGCGCGAACAAACTGCTATTAGTGCTTCGACAGCGCACATACACTTTGTATTTATGTACGACACATTTCAGTACAGTCACTTTGTTTCCACACACATTCAGGATAGTTTTTTATCTGTCGTGTATATTGCTGTTTAGTAATTCTGAATGGATTTGTGTACTGTAGGCATATAATACAGTCAGGTCAAGGCGGTTGGTTTAGGGGTTTTTTTGGGGGGCATCTCCATGTGGTCCTGTATCGCATGTGGTTGCAGTATCACAACTTGACATTTAAAATGTAAACAATCTCTTTGCTGTTGCACTACACACACACTGAATTCTGAAAGGTTTTGTTCTGTAATGTTTTTTTTTTTTCCGTGTGTGCTTTGGTGTGCATAAATTTATGAATTGTATGGACTCCTTATCATTTCATTTCGTTATCAGATGTCCTTTTGGAGTCTCCAAGTGTTCTTTTTCGGAAAGACACCTAAATTTACCTTGAAAACCTTGCTGAAAGGTTTTGTTTGAATAGTCTTTGAATAGGATATAGCAAATGATGATAAAACGTGTTAAGATAAATGATGTATGCTTAATTTCACAATAAGTATGCGATTAATCGATTAATACTTGAATGTATGTGTAACAAAACACATGATTAAAACAGCTCAACAGCATATATGGTTGATATTTTGGAGATCATTCATAAGGACCTTGACCTGTTTTAGCAGTAGCTCAGGAGCATTTACTAACGCGTGCCTGGAGTGCGATGGAGAGAGACTTGATTTCTTTGTGCTGTAGAGATGCTTTGTTTCACTGTAAATGTGTGCACGTGTGTGAGTGATTTCTTTTATCCTTTTGAGAGATACAGAGCCGCTCGGCTACCTCACTGGTCTCTGATCATCGCCCTGTAAATGCAGCCTGTTACCTTCAGTGGTGTAATGATCACCTTGATCTATGGCAAGCCATAATGGAGAAAAGAGAGCGTCTCCCACACCTTCACACTCAGATATAACTGATACAAGGGAAGCCATTTGATTGGCAATAAAGGTTGTTGGAGAGTTAGGAATGGATGTGAGATCTCTCCTGTTATCATGCTAACAAACGTCAATATGCATGTCTCTTCAGGCACTCATTTCCAGCGTGTGATCCCAGATGATGGACTCGCAGCTCAAAACCCCTCGGAGGTGAAGCGCATTATCTTCTGTACTGGAAAAATCTATTACGAGCTCACACGTGAACGCAAAGCACGCAACATGGAGAACTCTGTAGCTATCACTCGCATTGAGCAGGTACCACCGTCTTCAGTAGAAAATCAATAATGCTTGCATTCTTTCAGTAAAGGCCTATATATATATTATAAAATGGTGGTCTGATTCACGCTTTCGCTCCTCCCCAGCTCTCTCCTTTCCCGTTTGACCTGGTGAAGGCTGAGACTGAGAAATATCCCAATGCTGACCTGGTCTGGTGTCAAGAGGAGCATAAGAACCAGGGATATTATGACTACGTCAAGCCCCGCATGCGCACCACCATCCATCGTGCCAAGCCTGTCTGGTAAACTCTCGTCTTCTCATATAGCTGTGCCACTCCAGGTGCTCTATATTCACACAAATCCTCACACTGTCTTTGTGCACAGGTATGCTGGCCGTGAGCCTGCCGCTGCCCCAGCCACTGGCAACAAGAACACCCATCTTCTGGAGCTGAAGCGTTTCCTCGACACTGCCTTTAACCTGGACGCCTTCAAAGACCACATCTGAATCTGTCCTCCAATCAACAAAGAAAACAAAAACTCACAAACCCCCCATTCATTCCGGCAAACAAATACACTACTTCAAACCGTTTTATTCATCCCATAAATCATAGTAACACAGTTTATCTCGTGTTCAGTATCATGTATCCACAATTTTCACTTTCCTGTTGTTCATTTTAAGTCTTTGTCACTGTTGTTGCTTAGTTCAACAACACCAAATTATAATAAACCACAGAAAATACAAATTCTCTTGCTTGAGCGAATAAATAAACATTAATGGACCTAATGTATTTTCACCCAAAGCACAATTTCAATCCTTTTAAGAACTTCCCCGTATAGTAATCGGCATATTTTGTCTCCAAACTCACTTAGACATTTTCCTAAGCTTTCTTGTAGGTTTGTCATGAATTCTGTATGCTACTTGCATCCCAACTCTCAACTGCTATATGGCTTTAATTTGTATGTTTGTTTTTCTTTTGTTTATTATTTTGTTAGAATAAGGGAGAATTTTGGCACATACATTTGTCGTGTTTCATTAGTGGACAAGACTGGTAAAAAGTAAGTGGTAAAAATGACACTTTCTCTGTACCTTTGCACTGTTTTCTGGTAAGAAGAAAAAACAGTTGGTTCTCAAGTGGATGTTGCAGTTCTGTGATTGTATTTATGTAAAAATGACTTTGTATGCAGAGGAAGAAAGGCTTGATGTCAAAATCAGGACAGTGTGGAAATTCTTTGCGGCACCTTTACATGTACAGTATGTGCCTCTGTTCTCATCCAGTATCATCTATAGATTGCATTTATACTCTGCACACTTGGCTAATCATTGATGCAGCCTGGTGCAGATAAAAATCCCTTCATAACCATCCTAGCCATCTGATAACTTGTGCCATACAGCCCAACCCAGCAACAGGAACATTTAAAATTGCAAGCAAGACAGAATTACACCTGTTTGTGGTCACTGTTTTAAATGGAAACCTTTTTGGCTTTTTCAAAGAGAACGCAAATAATTTTATTTATTTTGATTTTTGAGGAATCAGATTCTTGTAACGGTTTAGCTTCATACAATAAACTCAATCTTCTCAAATATCTGAAGTTGTTCGTTTATTCCTATTTTTTTTTTTTTTTTTTTTTTTTTGTAAAAATTGGATTGTGTGTTCAACCCTAACTAAACGCACCCTGATCCAGCTAATCAAGTAATTCAGGCTTATTTGAAAACTATAAGTGTGCGTGTTGGAACTAAACACTGGAGGGCTGAGTTTTTGCACCCTTGTTTTAAAGTATCTTCAAGCCAAAATTAGTCGCATTTCATGTTAACAGCAGCAATACACGCGACTTCATGCCGCATGCCCAAAAGCGCATGTTCTCGCAAATTCTCAATAAAGATCTTTCATTGGTTCATATTTGTGTCTTTCAAAGAATCGACACGCTCTTATTGGACAGATACATCTTCATGACGTCACTGTTTTAAATGGAAACCTTTTTGGCTTTTTCAAAGAGAACGCAAATAATTGTATTTATTTTGATTTTTGAGGAATTAGATTCTTGTAACGGTTTAGCTTCATACAATAAACTCATAATATTCTCAAATATCTGAAGTTGTTCGTTTATTTCTATTTTTTTTTTTTTTTGTGTAAAAACTGGTTTGTGTGTTATGCAAAATGGCATGATTTTTTTTTTTTGAGCATGACAACCTATGCTAATAGAGTCCAGCTCAGTGGTTCTCAACTAGGGGGCCTCAGCCTTTTTAATATTGTGTTGGACAGTGGGGGGTCTTAAAGTCAAAAAGGCTGAAGACGACTGCTCTAGATCCATGGTTTCACCAAACAAGATTGTCATTGATTTTAGTTCATATTAATATATAACAAAGTTCTCTTCTCTTCTCTTCTCTTCTCTTCTCTTCTCTTCTCTTCTCTTCTCTTCTCATATATATATATATATATATAAATGTGTGTTTAAAATAAACTCAGTTCCTGGAGGGCCACAGCCCTGCAGAGTTCAGCTTCAACCCTAACTAAACGCACCCTGATCCAGCTAATCAAGTCATTCAGGCTTATTTGAAAACTACAAGTGTGCGTGTTGGAGCAGGGTTGGAACTAAACACCGGAGGGCTGAGTTTTTGCACCCTTGTTTTAAAAAAATTGGTCGCATTTCATGTTAACAGCAGCAATACACCCGACTTCATGCCGCATGCCCAAAAGCGCATGTTCTCGCAAATTCTCAATAAAGATCTTTCATTGGTTCATATTTGTGTCTTTCAAAGAATCGACACGCTCTTATTGGACAGATACATCTTCATGACGTTCCTCTCCTGTAATTATATAGCTTAGCGGCCTTCATCCGGTCTTTCCTCATTCCAAGGCAGCCAGTGATACACGGTTAGCGCGCTTCAGCCTAGCATCATCTAAGCGCAAAATTATCTAAAACCATGGCAAGGCCTAGAGTTTTCTTCGATATCACCGCCAACGGCAACCCAGTTGGAAGAGTGATTATGGAGGTAAAATTTCATACAATATTTTTAGTTTCACCGTAATCTTACTGCAAGGAATAACTCCCTGACATTTTTCCTGCAAGTCGTGCAAACGCCTTTATTGAGCGGCCGCATGCGCTAAGCTACCTTATGCTATGTGCACCTAAACCTTACTGTGCTGCAGAACTTGAATATCCTTAATATTGTATAAGTGTTTTCATTTCTGCTATACGAATCTCATGATTCAGTCATGCTTAACCTGTTTGTGCAATTACCTGGCAAACCAATGTAGGACATACAGCCTAACGATGTTACACTCCCGGCCAAAACTTCTTGCTGATATATAATATAATATTATTATTATTATTATTATTATTTTAAGCCCGTGTACAATTTTGCGGCAGGGAGCAACAGTGATGTTGGGAATCTGGTAGTGTAACGGTTAGGGCTTTAATGTAAGAATCCGTCAGTCGGACTATAAACCGTTCATTTCCAGAGTGACGCTTTGAGGTATTTATTTGCATACAACTGCTGTCATCGTTATATCGGAATAAGCAAAACATGCTTTGCAAGAGAAGCTGATATACTAAGCACGCGCCGCACTAGGCCGCGTTAACCCCACTCTGTACTTCACCTACAGCACGCTTGTTTTTGAATGTTGCCAGCAAAGTTTACTGACAGAATAATTATTTTTCATACTAAGAGTATAACAGAATGAACAGACTTTGCGGTTCCAGCACTTGCTTTGGGAAAAACTGCAGAAATATGTCATACAGGAGTGCGCATTGAATGAATGGGCCGCTGCTCTTTTGTTTAACCCGGATTCCCTGAATGCGACTTTATTTTGCTCAGTCCAAACTTCAGCTTCACGCCCCATGGAAACTCAAACAATTGCGACAAAAAGTTAAGCGTTTGTGTGAGATTATTAAAAGTAGCAAATTTCCAATGTCCGCTTGAATCGCATCCTGCAATTTCTGTGAAAAGACCTTCTGGAAAGTTCGCTGGGGTGTGTGGGGGGATGGGAGGGGACAGTTAAAGCGGCCCAGCGGAGATTTCCATACACTATCCCTTAGACCTATTTGAAATGTGGGTGGCGGTTTTTTTTTTTTTTTTCTCTCATGCAGTTGTACATTTGAGTTTGACTAATTGGATAAGGTGTATTTAAAGAACGTAGTGTTTCATACTCCATTACTTCCGCTAGTAAAAGTATATATTTTTTTGAGCGGCCATTTTAGTTCTAGTCTTGTAAAAATTGGAAATGTCACAGACGCGCGTGGTCAGGATTCTTGTGCGAACAAAACGATGTATAATGTGCTGCACTGCCTTCAGTGCCCAGATAATTTTGTCTTCCGCATTGTCGCGGTTTAACTGGAGGGGTCTGTCAGGGTGCAGTGCATGAGGATCGGTCTCCAGACGAGCTTGTTTCTAGTTTGTTGCATTGACTGTATATAGTCACGCCTTATTGCAGCTGCATTCATTTTAAATGTTCGTTTTATGTGACGTTTTCTTTTAACAGCTGAGAGCTGATGTTGTCCCCAGAACTGCAGGTATTTATATCTCGTTGTTGTTGTTGTTGTTGTTTATTATTATTATTATTATTATTATTATTATTATTATTATTATTAAAATTATAACTTGTATACCCCTTGTTTGAATTTTTTTTTATTTTTTTTTATAAAAAGTACCCATCATCTGTCTGTAATCTTGCAGAGAACTTCAGGCAGTTGTGCACCGGTCAGCCCGGCTTTGGCTACAAAGGATCCACCTTCCATCGTGTCATCCCTGACTTCATGTGCCAGGTATGAAAGGTTTAGTCCCAAAATACTGTGATCTTGGTTGGTTTGACGTTCGGTTCTAATCTTGAGACCTTTGGATACAGGGAGGTGACTTCACGAACCACAATGGAACTGGTGGCAAGTCTATTTATGGCCACAAGTTTGAGGATGAGAACTTTACCCTGAAACACACTGGTGCTGGCTGCCTGTCCATGGCCAATGCTGGCCCCAACACAAACGGTTCCCAGTTCTTCATCTGCACAGCTCTTACTTCATGGTGAGCAAAATAATTGTGAATGACCATGTGTTAAAACTCCTGGATCCATGCTATGGAGCATGCTGCTCTTGTCCTGTCCTGACGTCTTTTCCCACTACGATTTCTTTCTGCCAGGCTGGACGGCAAGCACGTTGTCTTCGGACAGGTTGTGGAGGGCCTGGACGTCATCAAGAAAGTGGAGCGCTACGGTTCTAGCAGTGGAAAGACCAGTGCCAAGATTGTCGTTGCTAACTGTGGCCAGCTGTAAACTCCTCTACCACTAATATTCATCCAATCCCTAGTCTAGTACCCTTCAGTGCTCCCTTTCTCAAATCCTGCCACTAACTGCAACATTCCTATCCAAGTCCCGTCCCCCGCCCCATCCCACCGCCTTCAGTCGTCCATCTTTGTCTGAGTTGCCTTTTGCTGTTTTGTTTTCACTTGCAGATGAAGTCCTGTAGGCCTTTAATTTGTATCAGTCTGAAAATAAAGGGGAACAATATCAGTAAACTTAATGCTGCTTGTTTCAGTTTCTCATTTTTACTACTTGACTTATTTGTGTGCATTTTGTTTTTTTGTTTTTTTGTTTGTTTTTTTTTTTGTTTTTTTTTTTATCTGGCTTTTTAATGAACTTGCTGATCAACCTCATAAATCTAGTAGATTAGTGAAGAAATTTAGTTGGGAGTTTAGCTGCTTAACTGACTCTGGTCACAGCAGTTCTCGAGTTAACAGACTTGGCCTCAAGTGAACTTTTAACTGTTTTAAACACCACCATCGTGTGGCTTTAAAGGGGTGAATATACAAGGTTGTGTATGTATAAAAATAGCCATGGTCACTATAAATGGTTGTTGAATGGAAGAGCCTTACTAGAATATTAACTTGGTTTTGGGTGAACCATTCGTTGAAGCTTTATATTTTCAAAATGGATATTGCTAATGTATTTTCCCTATTGTACTGAGCTCCTAAAGGGACATAATGATGGTACAAATGAAATGAGAGAAACTATATTTCAATGCTTTGGCGTTCTCTTGCAAAACGTGAGAGAACACACCAAGTTTCTTGGTGTGATGCAAAAGCACTGAAATATAATTTTCCCTCCCAATTGGTTTTTTTTTTTTTGGATCATGTCCCCTTAGGGGCTCTGTGCTATTGTGACCTATGTCTGAGTGAAATGTCTTGAACAAGGGAAAAAATGTAGGGATCATGTTGTCATTTGCTAATTGCTGTGTGTGACAGGTTGCTGTAGGGAAGAGAGATTATTGTCCCACTGGTGCGCACAGATAAGAGATGTTGTTGGGAGGAGTTAATGTTTTTGATTAAAGAACACAAGGGCACATGAATAAAGTGCATACCTGGATAAATCGGTTATAAACGCTGCAATGTTCCATAAGAATAGTCTATTTTGATTTCATGATGACTTTATGTAACCTGATCCTTTAAATGTAGTGTCATTCAGCATGATGTTATTCTTATCTTTATAAGTAATGACAGCTGGCAAATGTGTAATCTCAGCTGTGTGAACATTCAGTGTCAAATTAAAGTGACCTCATTGAACATGACCCTGCTTGGCCCTATCAAGGCAAATGCATGTTTGTCATTGCGTTGCATTGTTCAAGATAAATGTAAGGTTTAAAATCTTAATTGCTTTGGCCAGGTTTTATTTAATAACTCAATCAAGGGAGTAAAGAACATGGTTAAAACACACATAAATAACATTCTTTGTGCATGTGTAAATGCATTTATGCCACCTCTGACCAACAAACAGTCTGTGTAAAGACATCTTCAGAAGCACTTTGGGAAAAGATACGGGAGACGTGCAGTACTGATAGACTTCCTGGCGGAGTGCTTGGAAACGCCAGACGAAGACAAAGCTCAGCAAACTTATTCAGCCGACAGAGGGCGCTCGGCGACTCAAACTTTTGTACAGATTTAAAGGTGCAGAAAAAAACCAAAGCCATGCGCACTGTCCTCAGCGTGTTTGCGTTTTCCTCTATTTCCTTCTACACATTTTCGAAGCAAATTAATTACAGCAGTAACAGTTGAACTTAATTTTAGAATGACCTCGTAATGATTACTTCAAAAAATACTTTGAACATACGGTAATTTCTCATTCAGAACACGCCTAAACTGAGTAATATATCACGCTCCGTTCCGTAGTTTGTCTGCGATTAACCAGTCCTTTTAGGTCCTCCGATCAGGATGACACACTCCCTGTCCACGAGGGCTATCAGGTTGCGCACGGCAGGACAGGCTCTTCTCGCAGTCGCAGCGGTCCAGTCTTCGGCGGAATTTGGTGCGTCCCCGCAACAGGCAGACCTCGCCCAGAGCGGGCACGCGCTGACATCTCCTGCCTGTCAAGTACAACGCGCAGCACAGACCCTCTTCACAGTCGCGCGAGCGCACGCACGGGGACATCTCGGGCACTGCAGGAAAAAAAAATTTTATTAGGGGCAGTCAAACCTAGAAGAATGTAACTTTTTCTATTCTTTTTTTAATGCTTTGCCTTCCAGGGGACCATGAAAGTGGAAAAAAGACATTCACAAAAACAAGAAATTCTGAAGAAAGAACACGGGTGTACAGTTTATAGATTTTCTATTAGTAGGCTACTAGTTTGAATAATAGAAACATAATTCTCAAATTCTTTAAAAACTACTGTGAAAAGGGATTTTTGGTTAGAAAATGTGGGGCAGTGTTTCCAAGCGCAAAGAGCAGTTAACATCAATGTCTTCTTAAACTTACAAAGAAAATGTTTAACGGTAAAATTCGTTTATTATCCTAAAATAAATGTTTTTTTTTTTTTACCTTATTTGTAACAAAAACGTATTAGGTAGCCTAATAATCAAACATTTTGACGTCACATACGTTTCTGCACAGTGTTGAAATAGGCTAGAGAAATAACACTTGTGACAGCCCAAGACCCTGTACATTTAATCAATCCTTGATTTAAAATAAATTTGATAACTAGCCACAGTGATGTCCTAGTTTATCAATGCTCTTTTAGGAACTGTTAATTTTACAGTTTGATAATTGTACAGTAGATATGTCCTGTTGTTGACGGCAAAATTTACCTGTGAAGAGTTTTTACAGCAATATTATGTCAGTCCTGAACGGGGAAAATTACTAATAGTAATTAACCTGACCAAAAGTATGATGATCAAAAACATGACTTTAAGTTGTCAACAACAACAAAAATGCAAGTTTAAATAAATCTCTTCCCTCACCTTTTTGACTTCCTCGCACATCCAACTGAATCTTTGTCTTGGCAGTATTATGCTGTTTTTTCTTGGAGTCTTTGCATTCAGTTGCCTTGTGAAAGACAGTCATTTTTAATCAGCCTTTAATTATTTGACAGAATGTCCAATTAATGAACTTGAATATGAAAAATGAAAATTGGGATTGTAAGTTTGATATTAATGATATTAAGCTATCCAATGAGGCAATAAAGAGCTAAATCAAATTTGAGGGAATATCTTACTTGTGCAGCGGTGCAGTCTTGCCCAGGAGGTAAAGCTTCTCTGATAGCTTGGAGACCTGAGGTTCTTCTAACAGAATTATGGGTATTTGCATCTGTGTCACTTTGTAAATGCAATACTGACTGGAAGAGAACATTGAGCTCATGTCAAACAGACTTAAACCTATGCGATTAAAAGTTTTAAAAGTGCACACAAATAATGACAATAAGCATAGTTAAGAAATCTTCTTTTATGACACTAATAGCTTTGTGTGTCCATTAGTTGTGTGACATTGTTCCATCATAAACATATAAAGGCAAAAAAAAAAAAAAAAAACTTTTTAAGGGTTTAAGAATGTATATTCTTACCTCTTGAGAGTTTGTCATTTCTCTGGAGGAGCGGATAATGTTGGAATCCAGGCACTGTACTGCAGAAATAACAGACAGCCAAAACGTAACAATAATTGTCTGCATTGTTGTATCAAAACGGTCCTGACCACAATGAGGCTGTGTGCAAGAGCAAGACGTTGAGCTCTAGTGTGGAAGAGCAACTTGTCCCGTGTTTTAATGGACCTACGGCAATTACCCAAATTAAACGTTGAGGGAAAAAAAGAAGAAAAGAAAGAAAGGGTCTTTCATTAGTGGTTACTTTCTGAGTGTTTCCATGTTTATAGTCTAAGCTCATGTAGGAAGTGTGTAGTGCATTGCAGTGGCAATTAAGGCAAATTATGGCCCATACGCATAACAAACATGAAAGCTTGGATGTAGCTTTCATGGCACGTGAATCCACATAGACCCTTTACACATGTAACACCTTTGAAACTTGTTATGATGAAAAATATGACATCCTTTAAATGACAGCCATCATTTAACCGCATCAGTAGACTCGGATGTAAGTTGCTTCCTGGAACGGAACAGGTGATTATCTACACCTTGAATGCTGGCTTAGGGGGGGGAAACTCAAAATCCACGTTTCTCACCGGACTAGGAGGTAGATAATAACAGTGACACTACCAATCTGAATATGTTTATTCACTAAATAAAAATGTCTTGTTAGGCTAAAACATTCTTGGTTAACAATTACAGATTTATGAACAAATGATCAGTTAGGAACAAGTTGCTTTAATTTGTCATACCTAATTCTTACATGACTCATCTTTGTGTCTATCTAGCTCTGTCTGTCTGTCTCTCTGGTGACTTGAAACAAAACATGACAAAATGAATTAAATACACAAAATAAAGCTTTTTAAAACATTATTTATTATGAATAACAAATATGATGGCATGTACATGTCCTCATAATGGTTTAACTAAAAAGACGTGAATGTAAATTTATGTAATGTCAACATTTTTCTATAGTTCAATCAACCTTTAAATAGAATGTCTGATTTCTTTTTACATTGTATATCTTACTTTTTCTCCTTTTTTTTTTAGTGCTAATCAAGCCTTATATTTGACAGTTTTTCAAAAATGCTTACCGTTTTTGAAACTATGGCTCAATTTATCAAAACTCTACACACAAAACCACAAAACACACACACAAGATGCAAAACGTCAGACATCTCTTGCAAAAGCAAACACTTCAATCAAAACTATATTAACTCTTCCAAAAATTGTGTTTTTGTGTAGTAACTCTATACACAAACATAAAATGATTAGCCATATACACGTCAAACTACATACAGATGTGAAAAATGTAAAACACTACTCTCTTGTGTCTTTTGCTTGTTCAGTGCAGTGTACAGGAGTTTGTCACATGTATATGTATGTGCACTGTATATACACAGTGTAAATACACTGTATGTACAGTATGTATGCACAACTGATGAATTTTACACAGTTATGGAACCGAACTGAATCAATAGTGAACTGAATTGAGCTGAATAATGACACTATTGACGTCCTAATATTGTGTTGGTCCCCCTTTTGCTGCCAAAACAGCTCTGACCCGTCGAGGCATGGACTCCACTAGACCCCTGAAGGTGTGCTGTGGTATCTGGCACCAAGATGTTAGCAGCAGGTCCTTTAAGTCCTGTAAGTTGCGAGGTGGGGCCTCCATGGATCGGACTTGTTTGTTCAGCACATCCCACAGATGCTCGATTGGATTGAGATCTGGGGAATTTGAAGTCAACACCTCAAACTCGTTGTTGTGCTCCTCAAACCATTCCTGAACCATTTTTGCTTTGTGGCAGGGTACATTATCTTGCTAAAAGTGGCTACAGCCACCAGGGAATACCGTTTCCATGAAGGGTGTACATAGGTAGTTGGTACATGTCAAAGTATCATCCACATGGATGGCAGGACCCAAGGTTTCCCAGCAGAACATTGCCCAAAGCATCACACTGCCTCCGCCGGCTTGCCTTCTTCCCATAGTGCATCCTGGTGCCATGTGTTCCCCAGGTAAGCGATGCACCCGGCCATCCAGGTGATTCATCAGACCAGGCCACCTTCTTCCATTGCTCCGTGGTCCAGTTCTGATGCTCACGTGCCCACTGTTGGCGCTTTCGGCGGTGGACAGGGGTCAGCATGGGCACCCTGACTGGTCTGTGGCTATGCAGCCCCATACGCAACAAACTACGATGCACAGTGTATTCTGACACCTTTCTATCAGAACCAGCATTAACTTCTTGAGCAATATGAGCTACAGTAGCTCGTCTGTTTGATCAGACCACACTGGCCAGTCTTCGCTCCCCACATGCATCAATGAGCCTTGGCCCTGTCGTCGGTTCACCACTGTTCCTTCCTTGGACCACTTTTGATATATACTGACCACTGCAGACCGGGAACACCCCACAAGAGCTGCAGTTTTGGAGATGCTCTGATCCAGTCGTCTAGCCATCACAATTTGGCCCTTGTCAAACTCGCTCAAATCCTTACACTTGCCCATTTTTCCTACTTCTAACACATTACAGTTTTTCTGAATTGCTAAAACACATTTCTTGAAACCATCACTCAATTTCTCACAACATTAAACACAAATCCAAATCCTCAAACTATATTCACAAAACCCCTGACTCTTCTGGTAAAATCAAACAATTGCCTCAAAACTATTTCACCTGTTCTCAAAATCAAACAAAGCTTTCAGATCATACAAACACAAGTCAATAATATAAGCACTACAGTTCATTTATTAGACTACATCAAAAAATGGAGAACACAGCATCCAGAACATGAGGTTACAGAAAAAAAAATTATATTGCATGCAGTAAAAAAAATTTGCAATTACGTAAAAAAGTATAGTAATCAAAAGCTAGATATGGTGAATATATTGTATACTGTGTACTGCAAGTACAGTATTGTATTGAATATTGTATGGTAATGAACACTTTAACACTTTTACTGTAAATATACATCAGTCTAAATGCAAAAGGTCAAAGAAAACTCTAAATGTTACAATGTATGTTACAAAAAGTTGTGCAACTGCAAAATCAAGGTCAGTGAGAGACTGATTCTGCCTCAGCATCACGTCTTTGTGCTAGGTCCGGCCTGAGTCAAGTCAAGTCAAGTCCTCTTTATTTTTATAGTGCTTTATACAATACAGATGGTTTCAAAGCAGCTTTACAGTGATAACAGGAAAATGATGATCAGTGATGCAAAGAGAGTTCATTTCGGCTGTACAGCAACAACAGAAAATAGTCATTGTTCAGCTGAAGTCAGTTCAGTGTTGATTCAGTTCCATTGTAAAGATCATTACAGTTTTTTTCAATTGCTAACAAGCATTGTTCAATACTGAAACCACATTTTCTAAACTTTTTGTATACTCTTGTATATAAAAGTGTATACGGACCAAACTGTGAATAATTTTTCATTGCTTTCAGACAAAATGCATTCAATCACCACATTTTTCAAAATCCACAAACACTTTTGTCATTCATACTCCACAAACTACAAAAAACTATATATTTGCAGGATATTTCTCATATGCTAACACACTGCTTTCAAAACTGATAAAAGCACATTCAAATCAGAATGATGGCAAGTTTCAAGCATTTCTGCAGTAATTATTTTGAAATATAGAAAATCTTAGTAGAAAATGAAATAATAATCATTCCAAGCTAATTGCAATTTCAGTTCAAAGCCAACCCAGGTGTCCTGCTTTAGTCTCATTACCATGTTTTAGTAAAAGGGGATAGCTTGGAACTGATTTTGTTTGGAAATATGGATCACAGAAGACAGGTTGGTGGGGAAAGAGGAGTGGTACGAGGGAGAGTGCGTGGAGGACAAAGGAGAGGAAGACCAAGAGCGGTGATATCTGATGAAATAAGGGCCACAATTATTGACCATGAAGTGAACCATGGTCTCACTTTGAAAGAGGCCGCTCTAAGGATGCAACCAAATCTGCACCGCTCAACAGTTGCGTCAATAGTTAGTCTCTCTGTTTATCCCGAGGTTTACTGCAGTCGGCCGGATCCGGGCCGTATCCAGACCAGATGGTGGACCTTAGCCTGGACTTGACGAACACATCCCTGAAGTGTCTGTAGAGACTGTGTCAGTTAAACTCCCCCCTGTAAATGCCGCATCGACACGACATCCTCATTAAACCCGTCCCCGGCGTGACGACTCCAATCGTTCGAATAATCCTACAAATATCTATTGATCTAATATGACTTCTGACCTGTAATGTTGCCAGAATCATAATCATACACTATTTGTTCGTCGGCCAGAGGAGAACTGGCACCCCGACTGAGCCTGGTTTCTCCCAAGGTTTTTTTTCTCCATTCTGGCCCTGAAGGAGTTTTGGTTCCTTGCCACCGTCAGCCTTTAGCTTTTGGCTTGCTCAGTTGGGGACACTTAAATTTCAACTATATTACTGATCTGCCCGCATTGACACTATATGATAATTGAAATGAGCTGGATGACATCACCGTTTTCACCAGAGCGGCTGTACAGCCGAATCAAATTCCGTTGCATTATTTTCCTGTTACCACTGTGAAGCTGCTTTGAAACAATTGCCATTGTTAAAAGCGCTATATAAATAAAGGTGATTTGATTTGAGTCCTAGAGAAACATAAAATAAGGATGAAGCAATTGTACACCGTACCCTTTGAGAGAAACTTTGAACGAGTGAAAGAACTCCGCATACATTTTGTTTCTTTTGCTGCAGAAATTCAAAACAAAAAATAAATGACCCATCTCAAAGTATCTTTATAGAATGCCCTTCAGTTTTATTTCATTATCAGCAATCACCATGTTGACAATAGCAAGTTCCTGTTCTTCGTTTAGGAGCTTTCCTCTGCCCCCCAAGGGAGGTGTTGAATCCTTAGACAAAATACAGTTATATATTAGAGACCAGAGGCATAGAGTCACTGTAATACATGGTAAAAGTATTTACACTTTGCAGTAGGAGAAGCCCTTATACAATATCCTACCTGTTGGTTTCTCGAAAATTCTGGATAATGGATGCTACTGTGTCTCGCTGAGATTTGGCTGTACTCGTTCACCAGCCTCTCTGTATGATAGCCTGTGGTTTATGACATGGTCTATGATAGTAGATCTTATATTCATCAGTTACCCTAATTCTGGCCCTTCTTTGAGCACCACCATGCATTCTAACTCCTCAATCTCTACCTTGTCCTTGTCCAGGCATTCCTCTCCCTTGTCCTGGTACTCATCTTCCTCTCCCTCATGCAGGCATTTTTCTGACTTTCTTTGTGTTGCTCTATATTGTTCCTTTTTCACAGAAGATCAGCCCAAAGAGGCTCTATTTTACTGTATACCATATGGCCATGTGATTGAAAGAACATCAACACACAATTCCTAGATGGGAATCAGATGTGATTTATATATTTGCATAACTTCAATCAGCTGTTTCTCAGTAACAATGGAATAAAATACAGGGGATGTATTTGTGTTTCAATTCACAATATAAACAGCTGTTCACTTTGACTTTAGCCTATAAGGTTAGGTTTAGAACATGGTGTTATCTGTTCTGACATACATTGTTAAAGCACTGGTAAATTTGGCAGTAAAAATGCATTGTTTTGTTCTTGGTTGAGCTTGTGTGTAAAAGAAGTTTAAGCATTTTAAATGTGTGTTAACTATATACATTTTGTGTCAAAGCAACAATAAATGTGTTAATTGTATAGCCTAGACAGACAGATGTTGTGCTAACTGTGTTAAGAGTTTAGGAAATTTGTTAAAAGTATTGAAAAAAGTGTTATAGCGATTGTAAAAAACTGTAGTACATTCAATAAATTAAAAATCTGTTATTCTATAATGAAATACTGTTTATGTGAAAATTCATTCAAACTTTACATAAATTATGACCTTTTATTTTTAATGCTCCTGGTTGAGCTTATTTTGAGTATGAAGTGTTTTGTTGGTCTGACTGAGTTTTGGAGGTTAGATTAACTGTTTGGCCAAAATTAATCTTGGTAATGCAGACTGTATGAAGAGTTTTGAAAATGTGGTTTCAGTATTGAACTTAACAGTATTGCTTGTTAGCAATTGAAAAAAACTGTAAATTAGTTTATTTCATCTATAAAGCAAGTCTGGAGAAAACAGCGATGTCAAGCTCAGTTCAGTTCTCATTCAATAGTGTCAGTGCAGTCAGATCAATCATATTGTTGAATATTATCGAATATTGTTGAGGACTCCACATCACAGGCAATGTCGTCTCTTGCCAGGCAAAGGGAAAACCCTCTGTTGTGCTAGATCAGTCTTCACAACATTCTCTACACCTTGCTCTTTCTCATCCTCAGCCTCTTCATCCTTGTCCACCATCTCTTACACGTACTCTTCCTCCTCTCCCTCTCAGACTGTTTCCCTCTGGTATCTGCTGGTATGCTGGTATCAGCATTCACCTATGTCACCTATGTCACCTGTGCACCTGAACAGGCCTATATTTTGTACAGTTGGCTTAATCACATCATTAGAAATAAGTGTGAACAATTTTGAGTTGTTGTGTGTAAACGATGACAACTGTGTTTTAGTTGTTTAACTTTTGCCTTTTGTGTTTAGTGTTTTGTGACTCAAATGTATCACAGTGTGAAATGTGTTTTAGTGAGTGAGAATGTTAAACAAAAAGAGTGAATGAGATTTGCAAACAGTGTCTAACTGCATAAGGTTTTGCAGAAAGAGTGATTTATTTGACATTGGTTTAGGCTATTGAGAATTTGGTTCAGAGAATGGGGTTTAGTGTTTTAGCAATTCAAGAAAAACTGTAACTTTGAGGACAAAATGTTCACTTGCTGCCTAATATATCCCACCCACTAACAGGTGCTGTGATGAAGAGCTAATCAGTGTTATTCACTTCACCTGTCAGTGGTCATAATGTTATGCTATATACACTCACCTAAAGGATTATTAGGAACACCATACTAATACTGTGTTTGACCCCCTTTCGCCTTCAGAACTGCCTTAATTCTACGTGGCATTGATTCAACAAGGTGCTGAAAGCATTCTTTAGAAATGTTGGCCCATATTGATAGGATAGCATCTTGCAGTTGATGGAGATTTGTGGGATGCACATCCAGGGCACGAAGCTCCCGTTCCACCACATCCCAAAGATGCTCTATTGGGTTGAGATCTGGTGACTGTGGGGGCCATTTTAGTACAGTGAACTCATTGTCATGTTCAAGAAACCAATTTGAAATGATTGGAGCTTTGTGACATGGTGCATTATCCTGCTGGAAGTAGCCATCAGAGGATGGGTACATGGTGGTCATAAAGGGATGGACATGGTCAGAAACAATGCTCAGGTAGGCTGTGGCATTTAAACGATGCCCAATTGGCACTAAGGGGCCTAAAGTGTGCCAAGAAAACATCCCCCACACCATTACACCACCACCACCAGCCTGCACAGTGGTAACAAGGCATGATGGATCCATGTTCTCATTCTGTTTACGCCAAATTCTGACTCTACCATCTGAATGTCTCAACAGAAATCGAGACTCATCAGACCAGGCAACATTTTTCCAGTCTTCAACTGTCCAATTTTGGTGAGCTCATGCAAATTGTAGCCTCTTTTTCCTATTTGTAGTGGAGATGAGTGGTACCCGGTGGGGTCTTCTGCTGTTGTAGCCCATCCGCCTCAAGGTTGTGCGTGTTGTGGCTTCACAAATGCTTTGCTGCATACCTCGGTTGTAACGAGTGGTTATTTCAGTCAAAGTTGCTCTTCTATCAGCTTGAATCAGTCGGCCCATTCTCCTCTGACCTCTAGCATCAACAAGGCATTTTCGCCCACAGGACTGCCGCATACTGGATGTTTTTCCCTTTTCACACCATTCTTTGTAAACTCTAGAAATGGTTGTGCGTGAAAATCCCAGTAACTGAGCAGATTGTGAAATAATCAGACCGGCCCGTCTGGCACCAACAACCATGCCACGCTCAAAATTGCTTAAATCACCTTTCTTTCCCATTCTGACATTCAGTTTGGAGTTCAGGAGATTGTCTTGACCAGGACCACACCCCTAAATGCATTAAAGCAACTGCCATGTGATTGGTTGATTAGATAATTGCATTAATGAGAAATTGAACAGGTGTTCCTAATAATCCTTTAGGTGAGTGTATATGTGTGTGTGTGTGTGTGTGTGTGTGTATGTATGTATATACACATAAATATATATACATATATGTAAACACACACACACACACACACATATATATAATTTACACTATAAACAGAAATGTAAAGATGGTAAAATAATTTCTTTCTTTCTTTCTCAAAACACTGAGTTTTAATTTCTAAGTGATCAATTTAAGTGTATTCACACATGATTATTGGGTGTAGGTAATCAGTAAATGAGTGTGGCATTTAAATCACAAAAGTTCGCTTTATAACATACATTAAATGAAAAAATAAATAAACAATAGGAGAGTTTCAACGTGGTTTATTGGAACAAGTGCGCAAACATTTTTTCCTACGACATGCCAAGATTATTAGGCTTTATCAGCATTAAAAGTTAAATATCATTGCTGCTTTTTGCAGTGCAAATTTTGTTTGTAAAGATGAAAATAGTACGTTTTCATCAGTTATTTTATCTACGGGTAACTACATTACAGATTTCTGCTCATTCAAAATCAGATACAGATAACTGTAAGCAGATAAGCACTGTAAGATTACATTTGTTTGAATGCATTAGAGAAAACGATTGCGTGTGTGAATAAGTGCTACCTGTTTAAAATGTGCTTTCACCCGATCATATTCAGTATGTAGAAGGTACAAAAAAAATTCTTTGAACTATAACATCCCGCTCATGCCCATCGCCGTCATCATAACCTTTACATTCTTTCGGGTTTGAGTGATCAATCTGTATCAAGCTAGTTAAATGTGTTTAACGTGTGAGTTCTGGCCAAAAATGCAGTTATATTATCGGCCTTTGGCATGAATTGTGTTCGTGATGGAGCGGTAGTGGAGCGTTCTCGGAGCGAGTGAAAACCACAACGCTTCGACTTTTAAAAAATCCGTTCCTCACTCCATTCAAAATCACGCTGCTCCACTCCTCGCTCCGCTCCCACTCCACTCCGCTCACATACTCTGGTTTAAAGCATGTAATCAAATCAAAATCACCTTTATTTATATAGCGCTTTTTACAATGCCAATTGTTTCAAAGCAGCTTCACAGTGATAACAGGAAAATAATGCAACAGAATTTGATTCGGCTGTACAGCCACTCTGGTGAAAACGGTGATGTCATCCAGCTCATTTCAATTATCATATAGTGTCAATGCGGGCAGATCAGTAATATAGTTGAAATTTAAGTGTCCCCTTCAGGGCCAGAATGGAGAAAAAAACCTTGGGAGAAACCAGGCTCAGTCGGGGTGCCAGTTCTCCTCTGGCCGACGAACAAATAGTGTATGATTATGATTCTGGCAACATTACAGGTCAGAAGTCATATTAGATCAATAGATATTCGTAGGATTATTCGAAAGATTGGAGTCGTCACGCCGGGGACGGGTTTAATGAGGATGTCGTGTCGATGCGGCATTTACAGGGGGGAGTTTAATTGACACGGTCTCTACAGACACTTCAGGGATGCGTTCGTCATGTCCGGGCTAAGGTCCACCATCTGGTCCAGATACGGCCCGGATCCGACCGACTGCAGTAAACCTTGGGATAAACAGAGAGACTAACATTAGCGTAGATGCCATTCTTCTTATGGTGTAACGAGTACATCAGGTGTTATGGGAAGTGTTCCCAGTTCCGGCTGACCTAGTTAATGCAGCCTAAAACAATCATTTAACTGATTTGAATAATATAAATTAAAAATGTTTTACGTGTATGCCATAGTAAAGAGATGTGTTTTTAGTCTAGATTTAAACTGACAGAGTGTGTCTGCTTTTCGAACAATGCTAGGAAGACTGTTCCAGAGTTTAGGTGCTAAATAGGAAAAGGATCGACCGCCTGCAGTTGATTTTGATATTCTAGGTATTATCAACTGGCCAGAATTTTGAGACCGCAATAGACGTGATGGAGTATAATGCGTTAAGATCTCGCTCAAGTCCTGGGGAGCTAAACCATTTAGTTGCTTTGTAATGTATACGATGTTTAATAGGGAGCCAATGCAGTGTTGCCAGAACCGGGCTAATATGGTCATACTTCCTGGTTCTAGTAAGAACTCTAGCTGCTGCGTTTTGGACAAGCTGCAGTTTATTTATTAAGCGAGCAGGGCAACCACCCAGTAGAGCATTACAATAATCTAGCCTTGAGGTCATGAACGCATGAACTAACTGTTCAGCATTTTGCATTGAAAGCATGTGCCGTAATTTAGATATATTTTTAAGATGGTAGAATGCAGTTTTATGTTACATGTTACATCACCTTACATAGTGCTTATAGTTTTGCAGACTTGGTCTAAAGATTATGTACATGAGTAAATTGTTAAATTTGAAAAAACTATAAACCAAAAATATAGTTTCTATTCAATGATTCCTGTCAGAACTGGTTGAATGATAAATTCTGTCTGAATGTGTGTATTGGGGTTTGTAGGATAGTAATGCCAGTCAATTTTGACCTTGTGGTGTGGGGACTTTTTTTTTGTCCCCATGAGGAAAACAGCTTATAAATCATACAAAATAATGTTTTTGAAATTTAAAAATGCAGGAAGTTTTCTGTAATGGGTTGGTTTAGGGGTAAATTTATAGTGGGATAGAATATACAGTTTGTACAGTATAAAAACCATCACATCTATGGAGAGTCCCCACAAAGATAGTAAACCAGTGTGTGTGTGTGTGTGCTGAACATAGGGCAGGTGCTGGAAGATCACCCATCCATCTTCAAACCCTCAGGCTGATTTACAAAAGCAAGCCATGTTCAGATAGACAGAGCAGCAGCTCCAAGCCCTTTAGCATGAGCACATTCTTCACGATTATATTCATGTCAGTGTTATTTTAGTATCATTAATATACTATTATAGTTTTTGTTAATATTTTGAATTTTTGTTTGTATATTTTGTGTTATTTTTAATTTTGTTGTGTTTTTGTCATATTATTAAAAATTTTTTTTTTACCTATATATATATATATATATACACATATACATATACATATATATATATATATATATATGTGATAAGTAGGCTTAGGGGTAGAATTACGGAATACAATATACAGTTTGTACAGTATACAAATCATTGTCTATGGAAAGTCTACATAATGATATAAAAACAAGTTTGTGTGTGTGTATAATGTGTGCTGTATGTGTGTGTTGAGATATTTGAATTACCAGAGATGGCATAGGGCAAAGGTGAAATCTGTTGAGTCATTTAACATTTTCCATAGATGTTCAGTGGCTGAATAGATTAACATTACACAGGAAATGAAACTGACACAGGTTACAATGGATCTGTAACAGGAAATGCATTGTCACTCTATTACATATACAGACTTTTGATATTATTGTGAAGACCTTTGTGTGGCAAATAATGAACAATCACCGTTGGTTTCATATTCCAACAGCTAGGTCGCTGTTGTAAACCTGACTGTGCAGTATTCACAAGTGAAAAGTAGCAGCGGCTGCTGATTGTGTGTGTTAAGGCTGGATGAGAGATCACAGATAAAGGCTCATTGTGATGAAAAGAAGCCTGCAGGTCATTCACCTACCAAATAAAGAGCAGCAGATGCACACAATTACCCGTTATGACGCAGTGTTTGTTTGTGTGTGCGTGTACATGTACATGTCTGTATATTTCCCTCAACAAATCACATGCGGCAGTGGACACAGCCACCTCCCTTCCTTTAGCAACACCCACAAACTGACCCCTGCATCACGCACACCTGCACTGAATACACTCCTGCGCTGAAGAGGAGAATGCATCCAAAGGTAAAACTAACTTTAACAGTAATGATTAAGATATTTCATGTAAGGCAGTGATCAGAGACATATTATGGATTACATGTTGTTTTATTATGTTTATAATTGGTATATAACAAAATGGTAATAATGTGGAATGGTAATGTGGCTAATGTTGTAAACACGTCGCAAGCATAGTCTCAGTTAACAAGTATTGACACAGGTGTTGACTTGTGGATCTGCTCTTTGTTGTATGCGCTTATGCCTGTGAACAGGAACAGAGTGAAAGTCTTATGTTCACCATTTATTTGACCAAAACTACAGCAAAAATAGTAATATTGTAAAATAGTGTTGCAATTTAAAATTTTCAGCATCATTACTCCAGTTTTCAGTCAAATAATGTTTCATAAATTATTTTAAAATGCTGATTTGCTGCTCAAGAAACATTTAATTATTATTATTATAAATATTGAACAGTTGTGCTGCTTAACATTTTTGTGGAAACTGTGATTTTTTTTAGGATTCTTTGATGAATAGAAAGTTCAAAAGAACAGCATTTATTTTATATATATATATATATATTTTTTTATTTTTTTTGTAATGTTATAAATGTCTTTACAGTCACTTTTGATCAGTTTATTGTCTCCTTGTTGAATAAATGTATTACATTATTTAAATTAAAATTTAATTGATAAATTTGTTTTTAAAAAACGTACTGACCATTTTTGAAGAGTAGTGTAATTAATACAATGTTAGCATTAGCATTCGTCACAGCATATGACATAGGCATATAATACATTATCTTTGAGTTATGTACACAAGACAAGAAAATCGTAACCAGTCACAAATTACTGCCCATTTTTCCAAGGGCAAAATTGATAAGACATTGACAGTCAACGATAAAAGGAGCGTTTTGAAACAGTGAGGCTGTTCCTCATGTGCCCTACAGCAACGGTAATCATATTGTTGAAACTCAATCACACAGCATGTAATTCCTGCCCTGCCGAAAGAGCCTATCAAGACTAAACCTCTCCTCAAGACATCCCAGAAGACTGTATAGAGACCTGAGCACAGTTACAATGACTCTATTTTGAATCCCTGTTGGATGTTAGATGGATGTGAATTAGTCAAGTCAAGTCACCTTTATTTATATAGCGCTTTTAACAATGCAGATTGTTTCAAAGCAGCTTCACAGTGTTAACAGGAAAATAATGCAACAGAATTTGATTCGGCTGAATCAAGTATAGTATAGTTTTTTTTATAAACTTTTTAGGCTACTTCTGAACATCCAAGTACCACCTAGTGTCAACAATCTTTCCTCAGATTTTTTTTTTCATTTGATTTAAGTGTACAGTTAAGAACTGTGAGCAATATGCCACTTGTCATTTTGTAATTCATATACGTTTATCATCCCTAAATTGAAAAATCTTAACGACCCCAAACTTGTGATTAGTATATCTCATAATACGCTTTAGGGAAATGAAAAACATTTTCATTAATGGGGGTCTTTATAGATGTGTTGTACCTGAATCATTTAAAATGTAGCCTACAAATATTACATGTTGTCTCTCAATTAATATGAGGTCATCGTTGCTAGTATGATAATTAACAATTGTGAAAATACACGCTGTGCTAATTTGACCCATAATTGTGTGTCCAGTGACAGAGGTCAATAATGGCTATGCTGAACCCTATGGACTGGATCAGCGAGAGCAGGGGCTCTCCTCGTCTGGTGCTTGTAGTTGTGTGTGTGGCCCTGCTACTGGATAACATGCTACTAACAGTTGTTGGTAAGTAAACAGCCATACTAAACAAATGATAGATGTTGGATCATGGATGAAGGGATTTGCTGCCATTTAGACACATTAAATGTAGCCTATATATTTTATGTACCTGTTTGTGTAGCTGATATTTCTGATTACAAGAAGATGTCCACATACTTTTGACCATGTACATCATTGGTTTCCCTTTGAGTCTATTCTGTATATGCAAAAAGTCAAAACATTAGAGGAAATGTAAAGCAGGATGAGTGTATGCTGGACAAGCGACTGCTCTCAACAAGCCCATGACATTTACCTGCTTGCATCGGCTTGACCTCTGCCAAAAACAGACCGCAGCAGGCATAGGGGAAGGGCTTTTTGCAAACACGCACTCTGGCACAGGTACCAGCTTTTCCTCATCCCATCCTCATGTCACCTCTCATTCTCCCCAGTTCCCATCATCCCAACCTTCCTATATGCCATGGAGCACCAGACACAAGAGCGCCTGTCTGCCACCCCCTCTGAGGCTCAGCCCACCTATACCTCCATCCTCTCTCTGTACGACAACACCACCTACACCATCACAGTCACCACTGCCAACCTCACCATCTCCTCCAGTGAACTAAGCACTAATGGAAGTTCAGGGGTCAACAGAAGTTCTGCTGACCAACATGGGTGTAAAGAGGACAGTGAGTTTTTGGAAGAGGAGAATGTGAGGGTTGGGCTGCTGTTTGCTTCCAAAGCCATGGTGCAACTCATGGTCAACCCATTTGTAGGCCCACTCACTAACAGGTACATACACGACATGCTTAGATCTGATCATCTAAAGTGACTGTTATTTATCTGAAGTTATGATAATAGAGGACTGAATGAATGAATTAAACTGACGTCTGACGCTTGCCTTTTTATAGGATTGGATATCACCTACCAATGTTTGCTGGGTTTATCATCATGTTTGTCTCCACAATAAGTAAGTCATATGATGTAAATAATAAATTATGACAGGTGGTGCAATGGTTCTCAGGCCCAGGATCATGAACAGACAGAACCGGGCTAATATGGTCATACTTTCTGGTTCTAGTAAGAACTCTAGATGCTGCATTTTGCACCAGCTGGAGTTTGTTTATTAAGCATGCAGGGCAATCACCTAGTAGAGCATTACAATAATCTATCTAACTAACTAACTGTTCTGCATCTTCCTGTGAAATGACAGACTTTTCTCTCCTATCATTTAGTCCACTTAAACCCTGCCCCTATCTTACAATCAACTGCCTCCATCCATTAACAACTGAATAGAACCAAGTCCCCACCCAACATTTTTTTTTCCTTTCCAATAATCTGTTTGACACGGATATATATGGCACAATATAGAAGAAACAATCTGTGACTACATCATAATTTTAAGGTCTTTTAAGTCATGTTACAAGTCATATTATTAGTTATGTTACTTAAATTATATTTACATAAAACATACATGCATATATACATTAACATACATAAAACCGAATCAGAGTCTGTTAGCCCTACTCTACATAAGAAAAGCTGTGACAGTTGAGTGCCTGAAGTGTTCAACATTAATTAAATGCATCATCTGGGCATTTGAAGTACATTTCTTCTTGTTGGAATTTTCAGTGTAAACACACTGCTCACACTATTTATACTACAAAATGGCATAGAATAGTACATAAGTATACAAATTGTGTATTTTTTTAGTTAGTTAGCTTATGTTTTGCAAGGTAACTGCTTAGCGTGTCTTAGAATACAGCTTAGTCTTAGGGGTTCCCAAACTGTCAGTTGATTCCCTTTGACTTAAATATTTACGTGAAGATTTTTAATATTTTAAATATTACTGAGATTTTAAGTTAATATTTCAAAAAATTTAACAGTAGCAGGTTCACTCTTCACAACTAACAGTGTTCACAACTACTTGTTAAGTAGTGCAAACTACAAATGAAATGGATAGTCTCTGACTTTGAATGCTTTCTCCGCAGTGTTTGCCTTCTCAGGAACATATGCACTGCTGTTTTTTGCCCGCTCATTGCAGGGAATTGGATCATCTTTTTCCTCTGTGGCAGGTATAATGGTTTATGTGTGATATAATGTACCAAATATTGGATGTGTAAGTTTGCAAAGACTGCAAAGTTTTGGTTAAATGATTTTCAAGGATGTATCATATATTCTCACAAAGGCTGCATTTATTTGATCAAAAATACAGTAAAAACAGTAATATTGTAAAATATCATTACAATTTAAAATAACTGTTTTCTATTGTAATATATAATGTAATTTATTCCTGTGATGGCAAAGCTGTTTTTTTCAGTATTGTTTAATGAATAGAAAGTGTAAAAGATCAGTGTTTATTTGAAATAAAAATCTTTTATAATATTATAAATGTCTGTACTGTCACTTTTGATCATTTTAATGCATCCTTGCTGAATAAAAGTATTAACTTTTATTTTTTATTTTTAAATGTGTAAAAATTTAAATTTAAACCCTAAATTTTTGAATGGTAGTGTAAAGTGGATATTAAAAAGTCTACACCTTTAATGTAAAAATTACAACCTATGCAATGCCACTGAAAAACCAAAGTGACACATTTCAGAGAAAGATAAAAAACACTTGTAATAACTAACTGCATAAGTGTACACAGTCTTGGACTAGTTGAAGCACCCTTTGACTTTATTACAGCACACAGACTGTTTGGATTCTTGGCACATCTTGACTTGGGAATATTTTCACTTAGGCCTTTTTTATTTTTAGCTTTCTAGTAGACGCCAAAGGGTTCTATGCCAAAGTCGACTGATAGTTGAAGCTATTCATGATTCCCTCCACCTTCACTAAAATCCTAGTTCCAGCTGAAAAAAAAGCAACCCCACTTGATGCTGTCACCACCATGCTTTTGGTGCTTTGCTTTTGCACCATGGTTTTGTTTTTTTTGCTGATGTGCTGTTGTTTTTGCTCCAAACATACCTTTAACAATTTGGCCAAAAAGTTCACTCTTGGTCTCATCAGACCATAACACATGGTTCCACATGGTTTTGGGAAACTGGATGTTTTTGAAAAAGTTTTTTTTTTAATCAGAAAAGGCTTGCATCTTGCCACCCTGCCCCATAGTCCAGGCAGATGGAAAATACGGGAGATAGTTGTCACATGTAGGGAGCAACCAGTACTTGCCAGAAAGAGCTGCAACTGTTGCTGTAGGCCTCTTGACTAGTTTTCTCTTTGTCTTTCCATCAATTTTGGAGGGACGCCCTGTTCTTGATAATGTCACTGTTATGCCATACTTTCTCCACTTGTTTAAGACAGTCTTCACTGTTTCATATCTAATGCCTTTGAAACTTCTTTGTAGCACTCACCTAAGCGATAAAATAGATCCCGTTGAGTGCTACATTAGATCCGGTTGATGCTTTGTAAGCTCTTTGTGGCCCATGGCTCTTGTAGTAGCATGCAATCAAGAAGATGTCAGAAAAATCTTACTAGAACAGAGATTTATTTGGAGTTTATCAGAGTCACTTCAGGTGAAGAGTCCTATTTCACATAAGTTAATTCTGAAAACAGCCACATACCCAATTTATAAAAGGGTGTGCACACTTGAGCAGTTAACCTTTTTTCTCTGAAATGTGTCACTTTGGTTTTCAGTGGCATAGAATTGGTTGCAATTTTTATATTTAAGCTACAAAAAGTGATTTATCTTTGTTTAATTTTTACATCACAAAAACCAGTTGTTTCAAAATTGGTGTAGACTTTTTATATTCACTGTATTTATGATAAAAATGACTGTGTACTTCTGTAGGTCTGGGGATGTTAGCAAGTGTTTACACAGATGACAATGAGAGAGGAATTGCCATGGGAGTTGCACTGGGAGGACTTGCCATGGGAGTGCTCAGTAAGTAGTATGTAGTACTGTATTTTTTTCTCTCTATATAACAATGTAAAGTAACATCATGTAACACACCAAATTACAACAACTGAAAATGACCAGCAATTATAACGCACCTAAATGAAGGTAACAGAATTTGTGCCACAATTGACAATGCAAAATGTACTCGTTTCAGTTGGAGCACCATTTGGCAGTGTTATGTATGAGTTTGTTGGTAAAAGTTCTCCCTTCCTCGTCCTTGCCTTCCTGGCTGTGTTTGATGGAGGTAAGTTATTAGTAAAACTAATAATGAATATGCCCCTTTGGCCTGTTACATAAAATTAAGCTGATTTATCTAATTGTTTTCAATACCCAAAACACCAGCCCTCCAGCTCTGCATCCTTCAGCCCTCAAAAATATCTCCAGGGGTGAGTAGCATTCATTTATTAAAATGAGAGTTATGAAAGTTGATAGATGAAAAAAGGTTTGCGTTAGTGTTACTATGATAAGCTGGAGTGATTTTTATGTGTCTTCTGTTCAGAGTGTGGAAGGAACACCATTACTTACCCTGCTGAAGGATCCCTACATACTCATTAGTGCAGGTGTGTGTGTAAATAAAATCAAATCAAATACATCCTCAAATACTGCCCACAGTCAAACCAGTTTGAAAAGTTGTTGTGGAGGTGTAGTAGCTGTTTCTGTAATTACATGTATGCCTCCATAAAATCATGGCTGTATGTTTTGATGTGAGCAGCTAAAACGATTTGTAAATGAAGCGGATGAAGAGCTATGCTGAGTGAATGATGAGTAAGATTATGGTTCCTGTATATAATTACAGGATCTTTGTGCTTTGCAAACATGGGGGTGGCTATTTTAGAGCCCACTCTTCCCATCTGGATGATGCAAACAATGTGCTCGCCAAAATGGCAGCTTGGTAAGAAACTCTATTATTCCAAGTCATTAAAATGTGATTGAAACAACTTCACTTCCTGCTTATTTAGTTAATTTTATTTAATTCCTGTTTGTTTCCTCTCTCACAAATTTAATGTTAAAGTAATTTGCTTGAAAGAATTCAGAACCATTTTATCATTAGAAACCTCCCTAGTGAGAAATAAGTGAAACACATGGCTTCTTGAGAAGATCAGTGTTTTTTCTGTGTAGTTCAAAAACACAACAAAAACTGATAAGAGTTAAAAGAGCCAGTCAGCAAGAGGACCCTGTTAAGTATTCTGTCTTTGTTATTTTTCTTATATATTCTGTGGTTTTGTTGACTAAATTAATCATAGCCACTGATATTGCAGGTATGGCTTTCCTACCAGCCAGTGTTTTTTACCTCATTGGAACCAATCTGTTTGGTATACTGGCCAATAAAATGGGAAGGTAATACTGTACATTTTTGCATGTCCCAGTAATTGGGGGGAGGCATGTCTACAGAGGCAAGATCTGCATCATTTAGAAATGCTTCTCTGATTTTAGGTGGTTGTGCTCCATGATTGGCATGCTTATAGTTGGTATCAGTCTGCTCTGTGTGAGTATCACAGATAATGTTGCATTACACTTAAGAACATCATGGCCCATGCATGCTTAAACTATGTAAAACAACTATCACTAGTCAGTGCATTTTTTAAAGAAAATTAACACATTCAGCAAGGATTCGTTATTATTATTCAGCAAGGATTCGATAAATTGATCAAAAGTGAGCGTAAAATCATTTATAATGTTGCAAAAGATTTCTATTTTAAGTAAATGCTGTTCCCTTTCAGTCAGTACACTACGAGTTACGTCAGTTACTGACGAAATGGGGGTTTCGCTTAGAAGCCAATCGCCTTTGAGCTCTACAAAACGAGCCAATGGCATGAAGATGCCATGGGTCTGCGGAATTTGCATAATGCAACCCCGCCCCACCGCATGGGTATAAAGGGCGTTGCGTGGCAATCTCGCATTATGTTTCTGCTTCAGAGCCGAGTGTTACTGCCTGAGCATTTTCTCTCTTCAAGACGAGTGTCTCTCCAGAGTGTTGGTGTTACGGCACGTTCTAGCGAGTTCCGCATTCCTGTCTGATCTGTGCAGTGATCTGGCACAGCGTGTGTGTTCTCCCTAGGCGCTTCAGCATTTCTGCAGAGCAAAGACTCTTCTCTTAAAGAGCTGCATGCGGCACGTCTTTTTCAAGATGTCTCGCCCGTGCTCCGTTTCTGGGTGCGGTCGGCTGGTTCCTCTGTTTGACGGGCATGATCGCTGTTTGGCGTGCTTGGGCTTCGTGCACGCCGAACGCGCATTCATGGATGAGTCATGTTCCCATTGCGGGAACATGGCCATCGCAGTGTTGCGGTCAAGACTCCATGATCTCCATACTGGAGGGAGGGTCCCCTCTACCACACCCCAATCTATTCCCTCCACGAGAGGGAATACTTTGGCTGGTGGTCAGGGTGATTTGAGGGTGACGGTGTGGGCCAACCCGACGAATCCTCCTCGGGCCACACCCCCTTCTAGCACACTGCAACCTGTGGTGTTGCCAGATGAGGGCGCAGGTGTTTCCCGTCCTGGGCCCTGCGTTTCATTTGGCGCACCGGTGGAGGATACTATGTCGATCGCGGCATCACAAGGTGGGCTGGATTCCTCCGGAGATGACGATTTGGCTGTGTTGCCTCCTTCGGGAGTTCCAGCATTGCCCGAGTCTGATCCAGGACTCACAGCCATGCTTTCCCGGGCGGCCGAGGCTCTTGGGCTTGTGTGGAACCCTCCGCCATGTCCCGAGCGCTCTCGGCTAGATGATTGGTATCTGGGGGCGGCCCGTGCCGAAGGCGCCCGTCAGCCCCCAGTGCCCTTCTTCCCGGAAGTGCATGAAGAGGTGTCGAAGTCGTGGAAGTCTCCCTTGACTTTCCGCGATCGTTCGGCAGCCACTTCCGCCTTCACTGCCCTCGATGGCGGCACGGTGAAAGGGTACACTGGGGTTCCCCCTGTTGAGCGCTCTGTTGTGATGCAACTGTGTCCGCAGAGCGCTGCGACATGGCGTGGTGACCCAAAGCACCCGTCCAAGGCCTGTAGGTCTACCGCAGCCGCGGTAAGGCCGCTCGGTTTGCTTCATATGAGACCGCTTCAGCACTGGCTTCGCTATCGAGTCCCGAGATGGGCATGGCAACACGGCACGCTCCGGGTCCCAGTGACTCGGGCCTGCCGTCAGACCTTCACCCTGTGGGCGAACCTCAGTTTTCTACGGGCAGGTGTTCCCCTAGAACGAATTTCCAGGCATGTTGTTGTATCAACAGATGCCTCTGCCACGGGCTGGGGTGCCATGTGCAATGGACATGCTGCCGCGGGCTCCTGGAGAGGATCCCAGCGCCTATGGCATGTCAATTGCCTCGAGTTGCTGGCCGTACGTCTTGCCCTGCACCGCTTCCGAGCCCTGCTCAAGGACAAGCACGTACTGGTCTGTTCAGACAGCATGGCGACAGTAGCGTACATCAACCGACAGGTGGTCTATGCTCCCGCCAGATGTCGCAACTCACCCGCCATCTCCTCCTATGGAGTCAGAAGCATCTGAGGTCGCTTCGTGCCGTTCACATCCCAGGAGAACTGAATCGTGCAGCCAACGAGCTGTCACGGTTTCAGCCGCTTTCAGGGGAATGGAGACTCCATCCCCAGACAGTTCAGCTGATTTGGGAACAGTTCGGCGACGCACAGATAGATCTGTTTGCCTCCCACGACTCTTCCCATTGCCGCTGGTATTACTCCCTGACCGAGGGGACCCTATGCACTAGCGCACAGCTGGCCGCGGGGCCCACGCAAGTATGCGTTTCCCCCAGTGAGCCTTCTCGCACAGGTTCTGTGCAAGATCAGGGAGGACAGGGAGCAGGTCCTTTTGGTCGCCCCATATTGGCCCGGCCGGACCTGGTTCTCAGAACTCATACTCCTTGCGACACCCCCTCCCTGGTCGATCCCTCTGAGGAAGGACCTCCTTACTCAGAGACGGGGCACCGTATGGCACACACGTCCCGATCTTTGGAACCTACACGTGTGGGACCTGGACGGGACACGGTAGGTTTGAGTACCCTGCCACCTCAGGTGGCGGCTACCATCACTTCTGCTAGGACCTTGTCCACGAGACAGGCCTATGCGTTGAAGTGGAACCTCTTCGTCACCTGGTGCTCTTCTCGCCGAGAAGACCCCACGAAATGCTCAATCGGGTCCGTGCTTTCCTTCCTCCAGGAAGGGTTGGAGCGAAGGCTGTCACCCTCCACCTTGAAGGTCTATGTGGCCGCGATTTCGGCTCATCATGACCTGGTGGATTCAAAAAAGGTAGGTCAGCACAACCTGGTCAGCAGGTTCCTTAGAGGAGCGAGGAGACTAAATCCTCCTCGTCCTCCTCAAATACCCTCTTGGGATCTTGCAGTGGTTTTATCTGCCCTGCAGAAAGCTCCCTTTGAGCCCCTGCAGTCTGTGGAGCTGAAGTTCCTTTCAATGAAAGTGGCGCTCTTGATTGCTCTGGCTTCCATCAAGAGGGTAGGGGACCTGCAGGCATTTTCGGTTGACGAAGCGTGCCTGGAATTCCCGGCCTGGATACGTGCCCAAGGTTCCCACCACTCCTTTCAGGGATCAGGTGGTGAACCTGCAAGCGCTGCCTGTGGAGGAGGCAGACCCAGCCTTGGCACTGCTCTGTCCAGTACGTGCCCTTCACGCTTACGTAGACCGGACGCAGTGTTTCAGGACCTCAGACCAGCTCTTTGTCTGTTACGGAGGGCAGCAGAAAGGGAAGGCTCTCTCCAAGGTTGTCTCACTGGATAGTGGACGCCATTGTCCTGGCATATCAGGTTCAGGGCATGCCATGCCCCCTTGGGGTTAGAGCACACTCCACTAGGAGTGTTGCTTCCTCTTGGGCTTTAGTGCGTGGCGCCTCGCTGACAGACATTTGTAGAGCTGCAGGCTGGGTGACACCCAACACATTCGCAAGATTTTATAATCTCCGAGTGGAGCCTGTGTCCTCTCGTGTACTCGCCCCAAGTGGCCAGTAACTGGACAGGCTCAGGTGTCTTCGCTTGCTGCGCCATTCCACTCCACGGACTGGATGCGTGCGCATTTTCTCTCAGGTGAGCTTCCCAGTAAGCCCTGAGCTCCTCCAGCACTGCTGATGTCGACACCAGAGTACATGCCCGCTTGGTCAGCCCTCGTGTTCGGCTAGGTGCCTCCGTGTGCATGGTTCCCCTGTTGGGCAACCCCCACATGTGTATTCCACGGTAAGTCTCTCTGAGCACGTGTCTTCCCTTGGCAAGACACCCTTGCCACACCTGGGGTTGAAAAATTTTCCACCTGCGGCTGGATACCCCAGAGTGCTCCATATGCAGTCCCTACGGGGGTCATATGTGTATTCTTAAGTCCTCTCTTCGGGCAGGCATTGTGTTGCATTTCTCCACGTGGGATATGCTTCCCAGTGTACCTTGGTATCGGCGTTGAGCCTAGCCCCTCGTTCGTGCTAAGACTCACGGCAGGGAGCCCTGGTCAGCGCAGGACGCTGGAAGACAGCCGTCGTGGCGAGATTGTATTGGTACCCCCATTTCGTCAGTAACTGACGTAACTCGTAGTGTACTGACTGAAAGGGAACGTCTCGGTTACGTGTGTAACTCTCGTTCCCTGAAGGAAGGGAACGGAGACGTTACGTCCCCATGCCACTTCCGCTGTACCGCTGGATCAGATAAATTGAGCCTTGGTGTGAATAAGAGACTTCTTTCAGTAACAATAAAAAAATCTTACTGACTGACTTTAAAAGGACTGTGGTGATTGTAACTGTCACACTGTGGTTAGCACACGAAGGAGGAGTGTCCAAAACAAAACACACTTTATTAACGAACAGACTAAGAACACGCAGGAGTAATAATAATCATAACATAGACAACACGGAATAATGAACAGACAGAACTAAGGGTTTAAATACACAGGGAGAGTAATCAAGGTAAAACAGAACAGGTGCAGGAACTAATCAACAACCAGGGAAACTAACAATGACTGGGAGCTCAGGCAAAACAGAACATAGCATTGACTGAAGACGAAACCAAAGCACAACATACATGTTACAGTAACATAATGTGAATTTGTTGTAGGTTCCCTTTGCCAAAAACATCTATGGTCTTATTGGTCCCAATGGAGGGTTGGGATTTGCTATTGGTGAATATTATTTAATTTCTCATTCAGTATTAAAGAGAGAGTTTACCCAAAAATGCAAATTTTGTCATCATTTATTCATGACTTTCTTCTGTGGGGCACAAAAGTAGATACAGTTTTTAAAAAATGTCTCTATGTTGTTGCCCATACAATGAAAGTTGACTTTAAAATATCCTCTTTTGTGTTCCACAGAAGAAAGCAAGCATTAAAAATTACAGAATTTTAATTTTTGTGTGAACTATGCCTTTAAGATACATAACTCTATTACATTACATGACATATGGAACTAAACATTAATTATTTTTGCTTGTAGGAATGGTTGATTCCTCTATGATGGCAATAATGGGTTACCTAGTGGATATCCGACATGTCTCTGTGTATGGAAGTGTGTATGCTATTGCTGATGTGGCACTCTGCATGGGATTTGCTGTTGGTAATAACACCTCAATGCAGATGTATCTCTATTTTATATTTTTACTAATAAGCATGTTTTGTACAATTTATTCCTAATCTAGGGAGGCGTTTGTACAACATTGTTTTCAACTAAAAACTACGCATTTTGCCATTTACTTACACGACAACAGTGTTTTGGGGGAACTGAAATCGCAAACTCTTTCAAACGGGTTTCAAAGTTCAAGTTTTTGAAAACATTATCGTTATCATCTCCGTTTAAACTACAAAAATGTGAATTTGTGAAATAGGTGACGTCATGCACATGCGACTTACGTGTTCAGTCTGTAGCAGGGGTGGGTAACTCCGGTCCTGGAGAGCCTCAGTCCTGCAGAGTTCAGCTCCAACCCAGATAAAACTCACCTGCCTGTAGCTTTCTAGTAAGCTTTCAGACCTTGATTAGCCTGTTCAGGTGTGTTTGATTAGGGTTGAAGCAAAACTATGCAGGACTGTGGGTGCATCTCATTCAGTTCCCTAGCTCCCGAGCTTGTGAATCAGTATATGGTGTACATGAGTTTGGGCACTGGTAAGGACAGTAAAGGACGCTGCCTCACTACACATTGGGACACTGATGACTCTATTTCCAGCGACGTGACAACGTCCTCATTGCACAACATCATTACTGGTATTTATGAACAACAGCAGAGCTGATATCTTTCTGCCATTTCTTGTAATGTTATTTAAAGTACATTATGATTAATACTTTGCTTGTTACATATACGTGCAACATTTCAGCCTTAAATAAATTATTAATGTTAGCTAGATTGTGTTCATTACCTGTCTAACGATGTATGTTTATGCTGAAATATAATAAAATAATGGTTTCTATTTTTAAAAACACATATCGCATGTCGTTATCGGTCGTTATGTGTAGTGAGTTGGCTCAAGTGATTTAAGTGCTCAAGTGCTTCAGAACTTCCGTTAAGGAAACATAGTGAGCATCGATGCACCCTGGGTTTTGCGGTGCATTGTGGGACTTTTTAGGGAGCGAACGTTTCAGTATAGGATTCTATAGGATTTAAGGATTCTGCGATTGAGACAGCCCTTAAAATGGCCGACTCCCTGATCAGTGCCCTGACTACTGAACTAGGGAGCTGATTGAGATGCACCCTGTGGCTCTCCAGGACCGACGTTCGCCACCCCTGGTGCATAGTGTTTCTTTACAATGTGACATCGCCAACTACTGGCCTGGCATGCTTATGGTATGCGGTTTAGTCGTTTTCCAGATCTGTGTGAATAGGGTTCATTTTGACAACGTTGTCGCCTGTATGCGAAAAATGCAAAGAAAAAAACGTTTCGTTTTTAGTACATCGTTGTCGTGTAAACGTACCCTAGAGAGAAAAAAACCCATCCCATTTAGATCTATTTTCTGCTCAAAACTTCTGTTGATCACATGTAGAGTTTGCTCACCCTAAGAGCTCTGGGAGCCAAACTGACTCTTCCTTCTTGTTGAGTTCATGCTGCAGGTCCATCTACCGGAGGGGCAATAGTAAGAGCTATCGGCTTCCCTAATCTCATGGTGATCATCGGCATTGTCAACATCCTGTATGCGCCCTTTTGCTTCTTCCTCAAAAATCCTGCTGTTCGGGAAGAGAAGATGGTGAGGCACTGTTCTTGCATGTCTTTATCAATATGCTTAAATGTTTCATAATGAAGCCTGACGCTTGTTTCTCTAGGCTATTATAAATCAGGAGTGTCCAATGCATGTGAAGAGCTACAATACACAGCGCGGGTACAGAGAATTCCCCCTGAGTGATGATAGTGAGGAGGACACTGAAGAGTGACGTACACATAGCCTACTCATAAAGGAACTGGTCAACGAATCATCAAGGTTTAAAATGAACAATATTGTAACTTTCTCTATCCTTCACTATATGATTACATATTCGTGTACAAATAGTTAGTGCAACATAAATATTGTTTTCTTACCTGTATGCTTGTGTAATTGTTGTTTATCTTTTGTCTTTTGTTAGTTGGTTTGAATGAAATAAATGGGCCTACTTTGTCAACTTGATTGTTTTCATTGTGATGTGTCATAAGTCCCGAAATTGGGAGCTTTGTCCAAGACGTAAGCAGTGTCCTGCATCACAGTTATGTCAGATTTTTTTTTCTACCACATTAAAGAAATATGATAATAAAAATGTGACTGGTGTTTAAAAATCCATTTGTGCAGCTGTCATGATCTAGACAGAGCAGGGGAAATAACCAACCTCTGGTGATGACTGGACGAAGCAAAAATCGTTAAATACAGCTACACCAGCCAGGATTTCTTCTAGACACATACTGGATAAGAACGTCCTGATCAAATCTGCCAGATCCAACAAAAAATACAAGTTCAAGATGCACTGAATCCGGTAAAACGCATTTCATGTTTGCATAGTCTAATAAAAGAAAATAAATCAGTCGCTACTTTATTTTAGTATAAAATGTTATTTTTACCTACTAGCCTGTTACTCAGTTCATTATATTTAGCAGACTATGCCTTGTAGAGTAAATTATTGTATCACTTGAACCTGGGCAAATTGAGTGCCAGTCACAAAGCCGGGCACAATTAACAAAGCGTATTGCCAATTTAAAACATGTTATCATCCAACGTAATGGCAAATAGGCGTTCCAACTAATGTAAATCAATATTTACATGGTATAGATTTATCTCCCTCACATTTGTCCCGCATTGTCCTGCAACAGAGCAAGTCACCCTAGCCTTTTTGTGCAGGTAGGATTTTGCATCAGTAATGAAGAGAAAATCCATTGTGAGTGGGATGTCAACTTTTATTTTTATGCCTCCTGTGAAGCACCAATAATTTCCTTTGGATATGCATCAAATATTATTGAATTCAATGATTTTGATTTCCAGGGTAAAAGAGTAGGAAGTTGAGAACAAAAGAAAGAGCAGATGTGATGGATGATTTAACCGATATATCTTTGAGATAAAAACTAATTTAAAACCAAAGCTAAATTCATAACCGGTTCTTCTGGGTCATTATACTAAACAGGTGCCTTTTGTGCCCTTCATTAACATGTAAATAAAAAAATATGTAAATAAACAGTAATTTTACAAAACACATCAAGAAACATCTGTAGTAACTTAATAGACTTTAATAAAACATACGTAAGTGCAAACTGAATGTTTTGGGACACTTAATGGAATGCTATTTACAATTAAATGCAAATGTATAGTTAGTTTAAATGTATTTTAAATGCTTTATTCACTTAAGAAGAACTTAAGCACATCGTTATATGTAATTTCATAATTCTATTGTCTACTTCCATTGTCTTTGAAATATGGTTAAAGTAAAGTGTAATGTCGAATGTACTGACAAGCATTTATCGAAACTAAAGCTGGGGACACACTTAACGACTAGCTGAAACATTCTATGACTAAACTCAACACACTTAAAGACTGTTTCCATCGACTGAAACAGATTTTAGTCTTTGACAGTCAGAGAAGAGCACAAACCTAACGACTGAGTCAGTCCACACTTACGATTGGTCAGTCAACACTAACGTTTGGTGAGCCAAGATGGGACATTCTGCCGAACTCAACTGATAGTAGCCTACTCTTGTACCGAAAACAAACATGGATGTCAACAGACAGCTGACGCTACTTATTTGCATCGCAATTTGTGCAGAAAAAAACTGTAAAAACCATGGCGACAACACTGGTGGTTTTATTTATGAAACGTTAAACATAACTTATTACAATAAAACAATAAAAAATAATGTTTTCTCTTTGCTGTTATCACCTAGACACATTTCATTATGTATTTCCTGATTAATTTTGTTAATTACATTTCAAGAGCTTTGTTTTAACTATAATCAAGCAATGTAGAATGTTATTCTCAAATCAGGCATTAAACACGAATTGGTTCGTTCTGAGCAAAAACGATGGCCTATTTTTTCTTTCCGGTTCCAGAGTTACCAAGTAGGCTACCGGTTTCCTATTATCACTGTAAAGCTGCTTTGAAGCAATCTGTGTTGTAAAAAGCGCTATGTAAATAAACGAAGGAAGGTTAGAACGAAATATAAAATACTGCTTTATTTATTCCGAAACAGAAGTCATTTAAAATGTTTCAGTCTACAGTAAATGTACAACGCTCCCAATACTATTTAATGGGACTGCCAACACTGGAAACTCTGAAAGCATGACTTCATTTGACAGAAGAGCTGCAGAGATATTCAAGTAACTGTATTTCCTCAAATATATTAGATATAATTAAAGTGTATATATAAAATGATTTTACTTATAAATGTCATGTTTTTTATTCGTTAGACTACCCTCATCCTCTCCTCCCGAAGCCCTAAAATTGTACTTATTCATTTTTTTGTCCATAAAGCTTTTATAATTTTTTTCTATTTTTTAATGCAATTTTTTGGAGATATTTTTAAATTTTATTTACCTCTAAATTACTAGATTTAATCAATAATTGAATTTAATAATATAATTTAAGCACATTCTTCACATTTTTTCATTTAAATACAAAATAACTCTCCATTACATGCAAAAACTTGTTAAAATAGCTCAAAAACTCTCACATTGTGTGTCTCTGCCGACCTCTTGTGGAAAAAAAATTATATAACATGATATTTCATGATATAGCTCTATATGCCGCAAATGAACTGTTGCCCTGGGTCTTAAAGTCAGTTCTTCAGTTTTTTTCTTCAGTATGCATTCAGGTATATATTTAGACATTATAAAATTTTTGGTAAAGTTGTTCTGCATTGTAGTCTGTATTGTGACTGATGATTTTTATTTGGGGAAAAAAAATTGCCCCCGTTATATATAGTGAAATCTAAGTCTCCCCAACTGAGCAAGCCAAAAGCCAAAGGCGACGGTGACAAGGAACCAAAACTCCTTCACGGCCAGAATGGAGAAAAAAACCTTGGGAGAAACCAGGCTCAGTCGGGGTGCCAGTTCTCCTCTGGCCAACGAACAAATAGTGTATGATTATGATTCTGGCAACATTACAGGTCAGAAGTCATATTAGATCAATAGATATTCGTAGGATTATTCAAAAGATTGGAGTCGTCACGCCGGGGACGGGTTTAATGAGGATGTCGTGTCGATGTGGCAATTACAGGGGGGAGTTTAATTGACAAGATCTCTGCAGACATTTCAGGGATGCGTTGGTCATGTCCAGGCGCAGGTCCACCATCTGGTCTGGATACGGCCCGGATCCGGCCGACTGCAGTAAACCTCGGGATAAACAGAGAGACTAACATTAGCGTAGATGCCATTCTTCTTATGATGTAACGAGTACATCAGGTGTTATGGGAAGTGTTCCCGGTTCCGGCTGACCTAGTTAATGCAGCCTAAAACAATCATTTAACTGATTTGAATAATAGAAATTAAAAATGTTTTATGTGTATGCCATAGTAAAGAGATGTGTTTTTAGTCTAGATTTAAACTGACAGAGTGTGTCTGCTTCCCGAACAATGCTAGGAAGACTGTTCCAAAGTTTAGGTGCTAAATAGGAAAAGGATCGACCGCCTGCAGTTGATTTTGATATTCTAGGTATTATCAACTGGCCAGAATTTTGAGACCGCAATAGACGTGATGGAGTATAATGTGTTAAGAGCTCGCTCAAGTACTGGGGAGCTAAACCATTTAGTGCTTTGTAAGTAATTAGCAAGATTTTAAAATGTATACGATGTTTAATAGGGAGCCAATGCAGTGTTGCCAGAACCGGGCTAATATGGTCATACTTCCTGGTTCTAGTAAGAACTCTAGCTGCTGCGTTTTGGACCAGCTGCAGTTTATTTATTAAACGAGCAGCGCAACCACCCAGTAGAGCATTACAATAATCTAGCCTTGAGGTCATGAACGCATGAACTAACTGTTCAGCATTTTGCATTGAAAGCATGTGCCGTAATTTAGATATATTTTTAAGATGGTAGAATGCAGTTTTACAGATGCTAGAAATGTGGCTTTCAAATGAGAGATTGGTATCAAAGAGCACACCCAGGTTCCTAACTGACGACGAGGACTTGACAGAGCAGCCATCAAGTGTTAGACAGTATTCTAGGTTACTACTTGTGGAGTTTTTTTGTCCAATGATTAAAAAATAATTAATAATTTTTTTCTGAATTAAGTTGCAGGAAATTACTAGTCATCCAATTTTTTATATCAGCTATGCATTCCGTTAATCTTGTGAATTGGTAAGTTTCGTCAGGGCGTGAAGAAATATAGAGCTGAGTATCGTCAGCATAACAATGAAAACTAACGCCATGCTTCCTAATAATATCTCCCAGTGGTAGCATGTACAGAGTGAAAAGCAACGGTCCTAGCACTGAGCCCTGCGGTACTCCATACTGAACTTGTGATCGGTGTGACATCTCTTCATTTACTGCTACAAACTGATAACGGTCAGATAAGTATGATTTAAACCATGCCAATGAAATTCCACTAATGTCAACATAATTTCCGAGTCTATTCAAAAGAATGTTGTGGTCGATAGTATCAAATGCAGCGCTAAGATCGAGTAACACCAACAGAGAGATACAACCACGATCGGATGATAAGAGTAAATCATTTGTAACTCTAATGAGAGCAGTCTCAGTACTATGATACGGTCTAAATCCTGACTGGAAATCCTCACAGATACCATTTATTTCTAAAAAGGAGCATAATTATGAGGACACTGCCTTTTCTAGTATTTTTGACAGAAAGGGTAGATTTGAGATTGGCCTGTAATTGACTAATTCTGTAGGGTCAAGTTGCGTTTTTTTAATAAGTGGTTTAATAATAGCCAACTTAAAAGTTTTCGGTACATATCCTAATGTCAAGGATGAATTAATGATATTAAGAAGAGGATCTATGACCTCTGGAAGCATCTCTTTTAGTAGTTTAGTCGGTATAGGGTCGAGCATACATGTTGTTGATTTTGATGATTTAACGAGTTTAGCCAATTCTCCTTCTCCTATAGCAGTGAATGAATGTAATTTTTCCTCAGGGAATGTAATTTTTCCAATGCACTGTCTGATGTGATACTGTAGTAGATGGCTGCATGGTTATAATTTTTTTCCTAATATTATCAATCTTACAAGTAAAGAAGTTCATAAAGTCATTACTGCTGTGCTGTTTACAAACATCAGAAGTTGAAGCTTTATCTTTGGTTAATTTAGCCACTGTATTGAATAAATACCTAGGGTTGTGTTTGTTTTCTTCTAAGAGAGTCGAGAAATAAGCAGATCTAGCAGTTTTTAGGGCCTTTCTATATGCAATCATGCTCTCTTTCCACGAAATGCGAAAAACTTCTAGTTTTGTTTTCTTCCAGCTGCGCTCCGTTTTTCTGGCTGCTGTTTTAAGGGCCCGGGTGTGCTCGTTGTACCACGGCGTTGGATTATTTTTTTTAATCTTCTTTAAGCGCCGGGGAGCAACTGTGTCTAAAGTGCTGGAAAAGAGAGAGTCAATAGTTTCTGTTGCAACATCAAATTCCTCTAGGCTATCTGGGATGCTGAGGAGATGAAACTGATGAGGAAGATTATTTACAAAGCAATCTTTAGTCGCAGCAGTGATAGTCCTGCCATATTTGAAGAGAGGGGATGGCTTTGCAGCCTTTGCTAAATTAAGTGTTCATGATACTAGGTAATGATCTGAGATGTCATCGCTCTGCTGCAGAATTTTAACGGTATCAACATTTATTCCATGTGACAATATTAGGTCTAAAGTATGATTACGGTAGAGTTTAGAATGTCTCTAAATGCCAATCCCAATGCGTCTTTTTCATTGTCTACATGACTTTATCTGCAGCCAGTACTAACTCTGATAGAAAATCAGCAAATTCTCTGGTAAAGTCTGTATGGTGCCCTGGTGGCCTGTATACAGTAGCCAGCACAAATGTCAAACGGGATTTATCAATTTCAATACATAACGTTACATAAAGCACCAAAACTTCAAAGGAATTATATTTGAAACTAGACTTCTGAGTAATACCGAAGATATTATTATAAATTACAGCAACATCTCCCCCTTTACCTTTTAGACGCTGCTCGTGTTTATAACAATAATCTTGGGGGGTGGACTCATTTAAAGTAATGTAATCATCAGGTTTTAGCCAGGTTTCTGTCAAACACAGCACATCTAGTTTATGATCTGTAATCATATCATTAACAATAAGCGCTTTTGAGGAAAGGGATCTAATATTAAGCAGCCCGAGCTTTATCATTTGATCATCTGTATTATATCCGTTGTTTATTTGTTGGACAATTAAATTTTTACCGTTGAATGGTTTTGATGGTTTTTTGTATTTACTAATTCGTGGAACAGACACAGTCTCTATGTGATAATACCTAGGTGAAAGAGTCTCTATGTGCTGGGATTTATCTGACTTCTGTGACGTGAGACAGCTAGCAGGCGGTCGGGTAAGCCAGTCCGTCTGCTTCCTGACCTGGGCTCCAGTTAGTCAAGGTTTAGCTCTAAGACTATGTGCCAAATTACTAGAGAGAAGAGTGGCGCCATAAAGGCCGTAAAAACTGGTAGATCTGCTTGTTTCTCGACTCTCTTTGAAGAAAACAAACACAACCCTAGGTATTTATTTGATACAGTGGCAAAATTAACAATAAAGCTTCAACTTCTGACGTTTGCAAACAGCACAGCAGTAATGACTTTATGAACTCCTTTACGTGCAAGATTGAAAATATTAGGGAGAAAATTATAACTATGCAACCATCTACTACAGTATCGCAGACAGTGCATTGTAGTGTCACTGAGAAACAATTCCACTCATTCACTGCTATAGGAGAGGAAGAATTGGCTAAACTCGTTAAAATCATCTAAATCAGCATGTATGCTCAACCCTATACCGACTAAGCTACTGAAAGAGATGCTTCCAGAGGTCGTAGATCCTCTTCTTAATATCATTAATTCATCTTTGTCATTAGGATATGTACTGAAAACTTTTAAGCTGGCTATTATTAAACCTCTTATTAAAAAAACGCAACTTGATCCTATAGAATTAGTCAATTACAGGCCAATCTCAAATCTACCCTTTCTGTCAAAAATACTAGAAAAGGCAGTATCCTCACAACTATATCGACCACAACATTCTTTTGAATAGACTCTCAAATTATGTTGGCATTAGTGGAATTACATTGGCATGGTTTAAATCATACTTATCTGATCGCTATCCGTTTGTAGCAGTAAATGAAGAGGTGTCATATCGATCACAAGTTCAGTATGGAGTACCGCAAGGCTCAGTGCTAGGACCGTTGCTTTTCACCCTGAACATGCTACCCTTAGGAGATATCATTAGGAAGCATGGCGTTAGTTTTCACTGTTATGCTGATGATACTCAGCTCTATATTTCTTCGCGCCCTGACGAAACTTACCAATTCACAAGATTAACGGAATGCATAGCTGATATAAAAAATTGGATGACTAGTAATTTCCTACAACTTAAATTCTGAAAAAACAGAATTTTTAATTATTGGACAAAAAACATCCACACGTAGTAACTTAGAATACTGTCTAACACTCGATGGCTGCTCTGTCAAGTCCTCGTCGTCAGTTAGGACGACGAGGGTGTGCTCTTTGATACCAATCTTTAATTTGAAAGCCACGTTTCTAGCATCTGTACAACTGCATTCTTCCTTCTTAAAAATATATCTAAGTTACGGCACATGCTTTCAATGCAAAATGCTGAACAGTTAGTTCACGCGTTCATGACCTCAAGGCTAGATTATTGTAATGCTCTACTGGGTGGTTGCCCTGCTCGCATAATAAATAAACTGCAGCTGGTCCAAAATGCAGCAGCTAGAGTTCTTACTAGAACCAGGAAGTATACCATATTAGCCCGGTTCTGTCAACACTGCACTGGCTCCCTATTAAACATTGTATAAATTTTAAAATCTTGCTAATTACTCACAAAGCACTAAATGGTTTAGCTCCCCAGTACTTGAGCGAGCTCTTAACGCATTATACTCCATCACGTCTATTGCGGTCTCCAAATTCTGGCCAGTTGATAATACCTAGAATATCAAAATCAGCTGCAGGCGGTAGATCCTTTTCCTATTTAGCACTGAAACTTTGGAACAGTCTTGCTAGCATCGGAAAGCAGACACACTCTGTCAGTTTAAATCTAGACTAAAAACACATCTCTTTACTATGGCATACACATAGAACATTGTCAATTTATATTATCCAAATCAGTTAAATGATTGTTTTAGGCTGCATTAACTAGGTCAGCCGGAACCGGGAACGCTTCCCATAACACCTGATGTACTCGTTACATCATAAAAAGAATGGCATCTACGTTAATGTTAGTCTCTCTGTTTACCAGATGGAACTGGACAAATACTCTCAATGTTCCGATCTAATATGACTTGTAATGTTTGCCTGAATCTAATCATACATTGTTTGTTCGTTGGCCAGAGGAAAACTGGCACCCCGACTGAGCCTGGTTTCTCCCAAGGTTTTTTTCTCCATTCTGTCACCTGATGGAGTTCCTTGCCACCGTCGCCTCTTTTGCCTTTGGCTTGCTTAGTTGGGGACACTAAATATTCGACTATATTACTGATCTGCCCGCATTGACACTATATGAGAACTGAACTGAGCTGGATGACATCACTGTTTTCTCCAGAGCAAATTCTGTTGCATTATTTTCCTGTTACCACTGTGAAGCTGCTTTGAAACAATCTGCATTGTAAAAAGCGCTATATAAATAAAGGTGACTTGACTTGACTGACTTGTACTTTGAGTATATTTTTAAATCTGTAATTTTACACACAATTTTACACAATTTGAATTAATATTAAAAATGTCGACATTTCGGTAGCCAATAAAGATATCCGATCGAAAATGGACCAAGTGAAGAGCTGCAAGTGAAGAGCTGATCACACAGTGAAGGAGCTCTCAGAGTCATTTATGGACTGAATGTTTAGAGAAACAAACTACATGGTAATGTTGTCAAAAATATGTATTTTTGATACATATCGATACTGAAATATCCAATACTTCCAATACTCATTTTCTGCAGTATCTATACATCAACTGCACGTTCTCATTCTCTCCACCTCCGACAGCGAGTTTGACACGATTGATCGGTCTGTGTAAGAAACTGAACATTATTTACAGCATTATTACCTTTAATTCACAGCCTCAGCAAACAGTCCTGAGTCTGCAGTGCGAGCTTCCTGTCGCAGTGTGACGTATGTGTGGGAGCAAACTCACACTCACAGAGCGATCGTTTCACTTCTTAAGACCTCACTGTATCATCAGGAGCCACGGGTATTAATTTTGTTTTGTCTGCATATGTTTTTTTTTTTATCTTGAAGTGACGGCACCCATTGACTTGCAATTTATGAATCAAGGACCACGGTTTCAGCTAAAAATCTTCTTTACTGTTCTACTGAAGAAAAAAAGTCACCTACATCTCAGATGGCCTGAGGGTGAGTAAATCAACAGCAAATTTAAATTTTTGGGTGAACTATCAAAATTGTCTTTGCTCCTGGATTAAACGTTGGCAAAAGTTACCAACCAATTAAAATAGACCTCCATGCCTGACCGATGAAAATGGTACAGGCTGTAAGTGAACTGCACCAGGAAGTCTTTCAACAATCAAAGGTGGATCTTTAATTTCTTTATAATATAAATGTATGTTAGAAATGTTTCGGAATGGGGCATTTGTATGATTTGTACATATAAATAACCTAGTCTGTCTAACTGCATCACTACATTGTACAGACATTACAGGTCAAACCCCTCTGATGTTCGATGTATCTAAATAAACAACATATTATATGGCTCTTAAGACACTGCATATAAAAATTTAGTGTTGTCATTTGAATACCTCAACTGAATTGAGGTAATTTGTTTTATTTGTTCTTATTTTATTACTGGAAAAATTACTGCGCTTCCTTGTGCTGCGTGTAATCTATTGCAACAGTTACCCTATTGTAAAGACACAAATACACAGTGAGCAAATGTTTGAGTGAGATTATTATAATGGTTAATTGATCAATGTTTTGTTGAAAGTAGCTATTTTCTACAAAGATCTATGATTTGATTGAGTATATTGAATATATATAATTCATTAAATATCACCGGCTAAAAAGTAACTAACTAGTACTTTTAGTAGTTGAAAATAGTACTTTGTACTATTACTTAAGTACTTTTACTTGTAATTGAGTATTATTTCAGCAATGTAACAGTACTTGTACTTAAGTACAAATTCTCAGTATTGTGACATTACTTGGGGGTGGGAGAACAGCAAAGGAAATTCTAGTTGTAGTTGGGAAGTAATCATTTTGAACTATTCGCAAATAATATTTGTTTTAATTTGCATTAAAATATGCACACATGTACTTTTATTTGAATGCCTAAATATGTCGAAAACGTTTCTTGTCTCGTCACACTCAGGAATTAGCCTACAGGGGTAGGTCCTGGAGAGAGCCACTTGCCATATGCGAAAAGTAGTTTGCATCACTGGATGTTTCTTGGTATCTCATTTCCCTTTAGGGGATCTAACATTCTTTAAAAAAAATAAAAAAATAAATATATAAATAAAAATAAAATTATATATTATATAATTAAGGGGCCTTTTATTTAATTAACATTAAATTATGTGCAAGTATTTTTAAATATATATATAATTAGGACGGTGTCAAATGAAATAGTTTAGTACGAGATGGGATGATGAAATTTATTAACAATTTATTATTTATTTCACTAACATAATCTGTAAAATCTTAAAGAAAAATCATCTTTAGCAACAGAAATAGTCACAAGTGATCACTAATATAACCTTTTTGCCTTGATTGGGTGTTTACTTTGCTTGGATATGTCGTTTCAACATGGGAACTTTAATAGTACGGTCAAGTTTCTGAGGAAATATTTTATGGTTGCACTTAACCCGCTCCCGTTGCATAAAATAGATTGAGTCGAAGTGATGTAGTTATATTGGTAAATAATTTCGATGTTTTTATAGTACATACAGTAAAACTAAATAATTTAAATGATTCCAAAAAATACATGATAGAGCTGTTAAGACTGTCAGTGGTCTTGAGCCGCTATTAACACTTTTGTCATGGGATCTTCATATTTCTCTACGACCACGGATAGTTACATTTAAAACAACGCAATGGATGTGACACACATTCTTCAGAAGATGAAAATGGGAGACACAGCGGGTTTCTGCTCTGTGCTGGCTGCTTTGAGCCACATTCACGAGCAGTTCGAGGTGAAGGACGCACACCAGAATCGCGCGCGCATCCTGGAAGACACAGCAGAGCTACTCGCAAACGCTACTCTCTCCTGGCTCTTTCCTGAAGTGAACACTGATTTACGAGGCCAGTATTTGGGCTTAGTGAACTCATTTACCCGTTACGCTGCCCTGCCAGTATGTGACACAGACAGCGGCACTTTACCTGCTAATAATTACGAGGACATACCGGCCAAAGCTCAGGCTGTTAGTACAGTGTTACTTGCGTTGTCTCAGCAGATTCAGAAAGCACTGGAGGATCAAAACAGTCCAGCTATCAGGTCTTTGGTTCACACATTAGCCCCCACCTACTGTATATTCTCCATCACACACTTGCAGGAGCAGCCTTGGACCAGTACAGCCTCCAGAAAAAGAGCTCGGGAACTCTTAACATCAGCTGTAAAATTGACAGGCAGCAGGTCAGTGCAAGAGCTGCTGTCTGGAAAACCTGATGAGGACCAGGAAGGAGTTCTGGGGCCAGTTCTTGACACACTGCAGCCAGAATTAACTAAGTAAGTTACAGTCAGTACTGATTTATTATTTAAACCCCTTTTTTATTTATGAAAAGCACCGTGAAACTATATTTTGTATGTAAATCTGAGGGTCAGTTCCTACTATGCAGTACATTTAAGATCTCATATACTGTAAGTCTTAATATACTGTATAGTTTTGTGTATATACAATTTTTAGTTTTGTGGGTGTTTTTAGAATTAGTTTTCTTTTATCATCAATATGAGGGTGAACTGTGAAGTATCAAAGAATTAAAACAAATGTTTTCCAAATCTGAAATTATTTAAATTAATTAAATATTAAACAACATGGGAAAATATAAATATATGTTTTTTTATGTTTTCTTATCTCAAAAATATTTTATTATTAATATTTCCTGTTACGATTGACCCCTAATTTCTATTACGACCGTTAGGGGTCAGGAAAAGGAAGAGTCTCACAGCGGGTGCCAGAGAGATGCCAAATAATGGCCCGGTTTCACCAGAGCTGTGTTCCACTCAAGCGGCAATCTCCCCCAGTTTGTCTTGAAGCCAATATGGAAGTGACTTAAACTGCAATTCATCGACTGGCCGCTAGAGACAGGCTCTAAAAGGGAGCAGAATCTCATTGAGTCCCATGTTAAAATGCCCAACTTTTTACAGCAGAAAAAAACATGTTTTCAGCCTGGTACAAATTGTGATTTTGGTCTATACGGCTAATTTTGCCCTTCATGACAACTGTGAGGGGGGTGAATTTTTTATAACTCATTCGTTTACATTATATAATGCCTTAAAGTGCTGCATAATTAAGGGAGTGGCCATTTTGAGTGACAGGTGGATTGTCGTTTGTCTGCTGTCTGTTAGTCATCACGTCACCTCAGCTCCACCCATGTCCTGCCTCTTTGCCCATTGTCAGTTATCCGGGAGTTGGCAACGGCCTACTTTACGCTTCAAAAACTCTCTTCAGAAACCTATGGGTGACGTCACAGACACTACGTCCATATTTTTTTACAGTCTATGGTTCCACTCCAAATTTTTATGCCCTTCACTTGCTAACTTCACTCCATCTTGTGGACTCGGATGTGCGAGTGCCCAGTAGGCGGAAGTCAGTAGGTTTAAATGACGCCCTTGATCACTTGGAATTCACTATAGAGCTGATTTATTATTTGAAGAAAATATATAAAATCCTATAGGTATGTGAGCTGTTGGAGAAAAATAAAATTACACAAGCGAGTATAGTATAAACTTTGACTGTGAACATAAGGTAGCTACAAGTATTATGCGATTAAATCTCAACATAATTATTTAGTAGACTCGCTCTGTCAAAATCGAGGGGACGAGGGTCTGTCCATATAAACTTCCTTCGTCTACTTCACAAAGTAGAACGCACTTCAAAATGGCGGTGGGGATTCCCCAGAGGGGAAGTGCTTAGGGAAGTTTGCAAATACTCAGTTTCTCATGACTGTGGCTTCACTTTTCTACAAAGGAAGAGAGTGAAGGTGTGTCGTCCATCTTTTTTTCTTTTTTTTTTTTTTTACAGTCTATGGGTTTTACAGTCAGGCCTTAGATTAAGCCAGGGTTAGGCCTTAGTTCAATTAGGACATTTTAAGTAACTTTTATAAACATGCCTTAGAAAAAAACATTACTGGTGTGCATATTGAGACCAAACAGTGGCAATGACTTAATTTAAGATATGTTAAAACAGCTCAAACATGTATTTTAGTCTGGGACTAAGCTTAAGCCTTGTCTGTGAAATCGGGGGAATGAGTTTTATTTTCTTCAACAAGGGTTTAGCGTCAGGGGCAGAAAAGGCAACAAACAAAACAATATTTTTTTATTCTCTACATTTACTAAAACAAAAATAAAGAAAACAAAATACAATTTAAACTTCTCTAAACCAAAAACAGTGTGAAAAGATAGATATACAAAATAAAATGGTGTCAAGCCCTCTAAATCCCTTAGTTTGACAAAAAACTATATAACAGAAAAATCGTAGTTAATTGGGCATGGGTCACAGATCACAGATAAAACAGATCGAAATCACAATCACACTCACAAATTCTTCTTATTTGGCATCTCTCTGGAAGTAAGACTCTTCCTTTTCCTGTTACGGCTGACCCCTAGCAGTCGTAACAATGGTATTAAATGCACTCAAGCATGTCCTTTATTCTGTTCAGGGAGAGCTGGAAGCATAACCAGGCAGTGAAGCATGTGTTCTCCTGGGTGCTGGTTCAGGTTGGACGACCCCGGTTAACAGAGTATTTGGAGAAGGTGTTTCCACCATCTTTGCTTATATCTGATGATTATCGCACAGAAAACAAAGTATTGGGTGTGCACTGCCTGCATCACATTGTTCTCAATGTGGTAAGTCATTTTTTTGTAAATATTTTGTCACCACAACTGTCTTTGTATGCAACAAATGTTCCAGAATCTAAATCTGCCTATAGAGCAGTATTATAAAATGCAACATGAATGCGACTGCTAACATGAATGGAAAAGGTAATCCTAGAATGCATTAAAGTAAGCTCCATGAAATAAGCTGATGGCAGAGAAGAGCAATGTCAATGATAAATATGCTTGTATTTCAATAAATACTGGGCATTCTGCAGCTGTTCAAAGATTGTTGTGTCTCTGAAATTAAGTCACTTTAATAATGTGCTCCTGACATTCATAAGTGACATCAAACCCTGGAGAACATAAGTCACTGTATTTTTTTTAATTGACGTACACGTATTTGATGTGTGTTCATTTGGCTTTCTCCTTCCTTAGCCAGCCGCTGATCTGAGGCAGTTCAACAGAGCTCAGGTGCTCTATCATGCTGTATTCAATCACTTACACACATCTGAGGCTGCACTTATACAGGTGATGCTTTAATATGTGCGTACTTGAATGCAGATATGTGGTTTTAATTTTTAGATTAGGTTATGTCATCTTTTTGTGTATTATCTTCAGGTTGTGCTGCCCTGCCTTGTAGACGTGCTGTCAGTCCTTGAGAAACCTCCAGCCCTTGCAGGTATACCGCGTAAATCAAATCGCTTTGACGATATGCTCCGGCACGTCTTGACATACATGGAAATGGAGCACAAGCTTGACCTTCGACGTGTATATGCCAAAAATCTTGTCTTACTTATTGAGAGGTGAGGCCTACATTATTTAGGTAGCTTACTCAATATTAGTTATTTCAGTAATACACTATATTGCCAAAAGTTTTGGGTTGCCTGCCTTTGAACACATGAACTTTAATGACATCCCATTCTTAATCCGTAGGGTTTAATATGGAGTTGGTCCACCCTTTGCAGCTATAACAGCTTCAACTCTTCTGGGAAGGCTTTCCACAAGGTTTAGGAGTGTGTTTATGGGAATTTTTGACCATTGTTCTAGAAGCGCATGAGGTCAGGCCTGGTTCGCAGTCTCCACTCTAATTCATCTCAAAGGTGTTCTATTGGGTTGAGGTCAGGACTCTGTGCAGGCCAGTTAAGTTCCTCCACACCAAACTCGCTCAAACTTGTGGACCGTGCTTTGTGCACTGGTGCGCAGTCATGTTTAAAAAGGAAGGGGCCATCCCCAAACTGTTCCCACAAAGTTGGGAGCATGAAATTGTCCAAAATGTCTTGGTATGCTGAAGCATTAAGAGTTCCTTTCACTGGAAGTAAGGGGCCACGCCCAACCTCTGAAAAAAACCCCACACCATAATCCCCCCTCCACCAAACTTTAGCCATGGCACAATGCAGTCAGGCAAGTACCGTTCTCCTGGCAACCGCCAAACCCAGACTCGTCCATCAGATTGCCAGACAGAGAAGTGTGATTCGTCACTCCAGAGAACACGTCTCCACTGCTCTAGAGTCCAGTGGCGGCGTGCTTTACACCACTGCATCCGACGTAAGGCTTGGATGCAGCTGCTCGGCCATGGAAACCCATTCCATGAAACTCTCTATGCACTGTTCTTGAGCTAATCTAAAGGCCACACAAAGTTTGGAGGTCTATATAACAGACTCTGCAGAAAGTTGGCGAGTTCTGCGCACTGTGTGCCTCAGCATGTGCTGACCCCACTCTGTGATTTTACGTGGTCTACCACTTTGTGGCAGAGTTGCTGCTGTTCCCAATTGCTTCCACTTTGTTATAATACCACTATAATACCATATTTAGTAGTGAGGCATACATGGACTTATTGCACAGGTGGCAACCTATCTCAATACCACGCTTGAATTCACTGAGCTCCTGAGAGCGAACCATTCTTTCACAAATGTTTGTAGAAGCAGTCTGCGTTCCTAGGTGCTTGATTTTATACACCTGTGCCCATGGAAGTGATTGGAACACCTGAATTCAATGATTTGGAGGGGTGTCCCAATACTTTTGGCAATATAGTGTATATGCAACACTAGCTAATAACTAGAGTGCAACACTAGAGTGCGGCCTTTGATACGGTCGATCATTATTTCTCATCTTGAACATTGTGCGGGTATTAAAGGTCATGCATTGAACTGGTTCAAATCTTATTTGAACAATATAACTTTTTCTGTCTTTTTTGTATATAAATGGATGTTTATCCTCCAAATCAGGTTTGTCCTGTGGGGTTCCCCAAGGATCTATTCTTGCCCCATTATTGTTTTCTTTATTTAGCTTCCTTTAGGCTAAATTTTTAGAAAACACAGAGTATTATTCCATTGTTATGCAGACAACACTCAAATATATGTGCCAATTAAGCATAATGACAGTGCTGGTCTATGTGCGTTAACTGCTTGTTTGTCAGACATTAAGGCATGGATGTCCAATAATTTTTTTTTTTTTTCTCAACAAGAGTAAGACTGGGGCAATTGTGTTTGGACCTTAAGCTGTCTCTGGCAGCTTAAATCAAGTGTTGGGCTGCTTATGTAAAGCCATCTGTTAAAAATTGGGGTGCAATCTTTGACTCTGCTCTGTCATTTGATAAGTAGGTAAATGCAGTAGTCAAATCATGCTAAGACTACTGGCTAAAGTTAAAAACTTGCTGAGTTCGAGAGAGTAATACATGCATTTATATTTTCTCTGTTTATTAGTCAGTCCTATATGAACCGTTTGCAGCTGCTAGACTTCTCACTGGCACACGTAAATATGAGCACATTACCCCCGTCTTGCTCTCTCTGCATTGGTTGCCGGTGTGTGTTAGAATAGAGTTTAAGGTTTTACTCTTTGTTTTTAAGGTATTAAATGGGCTGGCACCTTCTTATTTATCTGAACTTGTGACTGTTAACATATCTGCTAGATGTTTAAGGTCATCAAATCAGAATCTGTTGAATAGCCTACCGTTATCTATTAGGGTAATCGCTACAAAATCTCTGTTTAAAGCAAAACGTAAAAACCTACCTTTTAGAGAAGGCTTATTATAATATGTGAGTCTTTCTGAGCTAGTTTCTCTGTATGTATAATTGTCTTTGTATGTTATTTTATTGTTTTGATTAGTGTTTTTTTTTATATATATATATTGTTTTTACATGTTTTTGTACTGCACAATGGTCAGCGACTGTTGTTTTATTGTGCTATATAAATAAACTAAACTAATAATTGTTGTCAAACATGCAAACATGTCATACAGGTTACGCATGCTGTTGGTTAAAGGGTTAGAGCACATCAAATATGATAAATGGAAGTTCAACCATATTTGACACATTTTAGAACAAACACCATTGGTTCTTGCTGAAGTGCTTGGTGACACGAGAAAAACTTAATTGATTATCGCGTGCCAAGCAAGCTTCCATTTACCGTATTTGATTAGATTTTTCTAGGTTTGGAACATTTTGGGTGAACTATTCCTTTAATATTCAAATGGACATTTGGCTACTGTTGTAGGTAATGAAGCCTTTCTAAAATCTAGCCAATAGCCGGAACCACTTTTTTGGTGAAAGTGTCCAGAAAATTTTGGGTGAAAAATGCAGTATAAATACATTTTTATGTTGATATATTTATTACTATGTTGCACATTCAGAATATTGTTAACTAGATTTGCATAATTGTGATAATGTTGTTCATCTTTAGATACTTTTATGTTCCAAGTTGTCTCATTATATTATATTTTCATACATATTATTTCATGTTGTTATCTTAAAGGATGGGTATAGTAATTATTCGTCACCTGAAAAGGCTGGAGAGGGTGATTGTAGGATACTTGGAAGTCTCAGATACTCCAGAGGAGAAATGCAGACTGAGTATCCTGGATGCTCTGCAAAAGACTCTGCAGATTGCTTGGCCATGGTAACCATCCAAAGCACCAAACATGCACAGTGCTTCAGTGCGACTACATGAAATTGACCTATAAATCAGTTCTTAGATTATTCCACTCTCTTGTATGCTTATTTCAGATGTATTTTGCTCTAAACACAGTGTTTATTCAATATTTCTCTAGTATGGAGAAGAGGATGGGTTTGCTAACTCAGAGTCTTCTGAGGTTTCTGGTTGACGTCTCATCAGACTCATTACCCACTCAGCTTAAAGAGCATCTCATGACCGAAGCATCCCACTGTTTACTGCTGCTCAACCACTGCTCAAAGGGAAAACTACTGGTAAGAATATTGATTCTTAATTTTGTGAAATCTTGTGATTATAGAAACTAACCTCAAGCAGAAAGGTAAAAGCTGTCATCCTGTGCTTGTTTTATCATTTATATAAGTTTATTAAAATTATAAACGCATAATAATGGCAGATTTATAAGCCTAATCTGACTAATTAGAATTTACAAAGCTTTTATGAGATATTGTTACTGATACATATTGCATGCATTTTCTACATGTTTAAGCCATGTTTTTCCATTTTATCCTTGCCTTCTTTCACCCTTTTTTCTACAGACTCTTCTGAGAGAGGTAGACAGCAGTTGTGTCCCTGACCCTGTGTTGATGTGTATCCAGAAAGTCACTGCAGAACCTCTGTGTCAATAGGCTGTTTGACTACTTGCCACTTTTCCCATTTATGGAAGTTAGCATCCCCATTCATTCCAGTGTTTGGTTAGTGCAGGTTACCTGAAAGTACATCTTTGTTCATTGTGCTTTGTTGTGGGATTGGGTGTCACCTGCCTTATGATGTCTTCTCAACTGCATAAATTACAGTTTTTAAAAAATGCTTACACAGTTTTTGAAACTATGGCTCCATTCAACACACAGCTGTGAATAATGTAAAATACTACTCTCTTGTGTCTTTTGCTTGTTCAGTGCAGGAGTTTGTCATAGCACTTACATGTACATGTGCACAAATACACTGTATATACAGTATGTATGCACAACTGATGAATTTTACACAGTTATGGAACCGAACTGACTTGAGCTGAATAATGACACTATTGGCTTGTTAGAGCTGCTTTACAGCATCTGAACTTGAATTTGTTAGTGTGAAGCTGCTTTGAAACAATCTATATTGTATAAAGCGCTTTAGAAATAAAGTTGACTTTCTGACGTGTGTGTGTGAACAGTATGTATGCATGTATGTAAATGTATATACACACACTTTTATATATATATATATATACACATACATGTAAATATATACATACATTATTTATTTATATATATATATATATATATATATATATATATATATATATATATATATATATATATTTTACACAATAGTACGTAACAGTATACAGTGCCTTGCAAAAGTATTCATACCCACTGAACTTTTCCACATTTTGACACGTTACAACCACAAACAAAAATTTATTTTATTGGGATTTAGACCAACACAAAGTGGCACATAATTGTGAAGTGGAAGGAAAATGATAAATGGTATCCAAAATCTTTTACAAATAAAAATATCTGAAAAGTGTGGTGTGCATTTGTATTCAGCCCCCCTAAATCAATACTTTGTAGAACCACCTTTCGCTGCAATTACAGCTGCAAGTCTCGCCACAGATTCTCAATTGGATTTAGGTCTGGACTTTGACTGGGCCATTCTAACACATGAATATGCTTTGATCTAAACCATTCCATTGTAGCTCTGGCTGTATGTTTAGGGTCGTTGTCCTGCTGGAAGGTGAACCTCCGCCCCAGTCTCAAGTTTTTTTGCAGACTCTTAACAGGTTTTCATCTAAGATTGCCCTGTATTTGGCTCCATCCATCTTCCCATCAACTCTGACCAGCTTCCCTGTCCCTGCTGAAGAAAAGCATCCCCACAACATGATGCTGCCACCACCATGTTTCACGGTGGGGATGGTGTGTTCAGGGTGATGTGCAGTGTTAGGTTTTCTCCACACATAGTGTTTTGCATTTAGGCCAAAAAGTTCAATTTTGGTCTCATCTGACCAGAGCACCTTCTTCCACGTTTGCTGTGTCCCCCACATGGCTTGATGCAAACTGCAAACGGGACTTCTTATGGCTTTCTTTCAACAATGGCTTTCTTCTTGCTGCTTTTCCATAAAGGCCAGATTTGTGGAGTGCACGACTAATAGTTGTCCTTTGGACAGATTCTCCCACCTGAGCTGTGGATCTCTGCTGCTCCTCCAGAGTTACCATGGGCCTCGTGACTGCTTCTTTGATTAATGCTCTCCTTGCCCGGCCTGTCAGTTTAGGTGGACGGCCATGTCTTGGTAGGTTTGCAGTTGTGCCATACTCTTTCCATTTTCGGATGATGGGTTGTACAGTGCTCCGTGAGATGTTCAAGGCTTGGGGGGCCTCATTTATAAAATGTTGCGTAGAAACTGTCCTAAGTTTGACCTAAGATCATTTCTCAAACGTGTGTACGTGTGATTCCGAAAAACGAACGTACGCACAAAAAAACGTGCAAATGATCTTGAAATTGTGCGCAGCTGAATGGTTTCAGATCTCCGCCTTGTAAACACCCCCTAATTAATATAATTACCATATGAACGAGCACCATTCAACGTCCACATTTTTTACTTGAGAATGGTGAGCGGCAAGAAAAAGATTTTTAGCGAGGCCGAAATCAGGGTCATGCTAAATAATGCTAAATAATTTAATGCCGTGTAATTATGCTAACAGGGTTTTGAAAAAAAATGCAGGCTATACGTTTTATTTTGAACAAGTAGCCTAGGGTATTCTTTTATTTAATTCATTTGTACAGTTATTTTTTTCAGGCTATTTTTAAAACGTTTGCTGCATGGTTAAGGTATGCTAAATATCAGTCAAAACTGTGTTGAGAAAAAAAAAAGAAAACAGAAACTGCTGGTTTACTTTCATTTGTATACACTCACAATAAAAAGAAAATATTGTGCTTTAATTTGTAAAAAAAATAAATAATAATAATTTATCTTGTGGAGCCGTCAGTCGATGTAGCCTACATCTGTTGTACAGTTTTTTTCTTTCGTTTTGTTAAAGTGTTAATTTAAGTGAAACATATTTCGTGTAAGCCTATTTATTTTATTCCTAATATATATACACTCACCTAAAGGATTATTAGGAACACCTGTTCAATTTCTCATTAATGCAATTATCTAATCAACCAATCACATGGCAGTTGCTTCAATGCATTTAGGGGTGTGGTCCTGGTCAAGACAATCTCCTGAACTCCAAACTGAATGTCAGAATGGGAAAGAAAGGTGATTTAAGCAATTTTGAGCGTGGCATGGTTGTTGGTGCCAGACGGGCCGGTCTGAGTATTTCACAATCTGCTCAGTTACTGGGATTTTCACGCACAACCATTTCTAGAGTTTACAAAGAATGGTGTGAAAAGGGAAAAACATCCAGTATGCGGCAGTCCTGTGGGCGAAAATGCCTTGTTGATGCTAGAGGTCAGAGGAGAATGGGCCGACTGATTCAAGCTGATAGAAGAGCAACTTTGACTGAAATAACCACTCGTTACAACCGAGGTATGCAGCAAAGCATTTGTGAAGCCACAACACGCACAACCTTGAGGCGGATGGGCTACAACAGCAGAAGACCCCACCGGGTACCACTCATCTCCACTACAAATAGGAAAAAGAGGCTACAATTTGCACGAGCTCACCAAAATTGGACAGTTGAAGACTGGAAAAATGTTGCCTGGTCTGATGAGTCTCGATTTCTGTTGAGACATTCAGATGGTAGAGTCAGAATTTGGCGTAAACAGAATGAGAACATGGATCCATCATGCCTTGTTACCACTGTGCAGGCTGGTGGTGGTGGTGTAATGGTGTGGGGGATGTTTTCTTGGCACACTTTAGGCCCCTTAGTGCCAATTGGGCATCGTTTAAATGCCACGGCCTCCTGAGCATTGTTTCTGACCATGTCTATCCCTTTATGACCACCATGTACCCATCCTCTGATGGCTACTTCCAGCAGGATAATGCACCATGTCACAAAGCTCGAATCATTTCAAATTGGTTTCTTGAACATGACAATGAGTTCACTGTACTAAAATGGCCCCCACAGTCACCAGATCTCAACCCAATAGAACATCTTTGGGATGTGGTGGAACGGGAGCTTCGTGCCCTGGATGTGCATCCCACAAATCTCCATCAACTGCAAGATGCTATCCTATCAATATGGGCCAACATTTCTAAAGAATGCTTTCAGCACCTTGTTGAATCAATGCCACGTAGAATTAAGGCAGTTCTGAAGGCGAAAGGGGGTCAAACACAGTATTAGTATGGTGTTCCTAATAATCCTTTAGGTGAGTGTATATATATATATATATATATAAGTTTTTGGACGGTAAGATTTTTTAAAAATGTTTATAAAGAAGCCTCTTCTGCTCACCAAGGCTGCATTTATTTTATTAAAAAAAGGCTGTAATATTGTAAAATATTATTAAAATGTAATATAACTGTTTTCTATGTGAATATATAGTAAAGTTAATATAAATAAAATTATATATATACTCTAACGGTCAAAAGTTTTTGGACGGTAAGATTTTTAAAATGTTTTTAAAGAAGTCTCTTATTCCTCACCAAGGCTGCATTTATTTGATCCAAAATACAGCAAAAACAGTATTATTGTGAAATATTTTTACAATTTAAAATAATTTAAAATAGTTTTCTATGTGAATATATAGTAAAATGTAATTTATTCCTGTGATCAAAGCTGAATTTTCAGCATCATTACTCATTACTCTACTCATTACAGTCTTCAATGTCACATGATCCTTCAGAAATCATTCTAATATGATGATTTGATGCTCAAGACACATTTATGATTATTATTAGTGTTCAAAACAGTTGTGTAAAACATTTTTTCAGGATTCTTTGATGAATAGAAAGTTCAAAAGAACAGTATTTATCTGAAATACAAAGCTTTTGCAACATTGTACTACCGTTCAAAAGTTTTGGGTCGGTAAGAATTTTTTTTTTTTTTTGGGGGGGGGAAGAACATAAAGAAATTAATACATTTATTTAGCAAGGATGCATTAAATGGATCAAGTGACATAAAGCTTTTATATTTTTATAAATGTCTTTACTATTTCAGATAAATGCTGTTCTTTTGAACTTCCTATTCATTAAATAATCCTGAAAAAACACTGTACACTGTTTTCAACACTGATAATATCATAAATGTGTCTTGATCATCAAATCCTCATATCAGAATGATTTCTGAAGGATCATGTGACACTGAAGACTGGAGTAGTGATGCTGAAAATTCAGCTTTGATCACAGGAATAAATTACATTTTACTATATATTCACATAGAAAACTATTTAAAATTATTTTAAATTGTAAAAATATTTCACAATAATACTATTTTTTCTGTATTTTGGATCATTTAATCATTTTATTATCATTTTATCTGTCAGAATAAATAACTATTATTAGGGACAATAACTATTATCAGGATAATAATAATAATAATTATTAGTATTACTATAATTATTATTGCTACTGCTTATAGATTTCCAAATACCTGCAGTACTCCGACTCTGCCACACGGAAAAGTGCATACGTCTGCTCAGACCCTGACGTGGCGGTAAGCACTTTTCCACGTCAAAGACCATTTTTATAAATATGAACTTTGCCGTGGATTTCAGCGTACGCACACTCTAAGATCAAACCTGTGCGTACGCACGTTTTATAAATGAGGCCCGGGATATTGATTTATAACCTAAAAATTTTTTTTTTTTTTTTTTTGTGGTTGTAACGTGTCAAAATATGGATGAGTTCAGTGGGTATGAATACTTTTGCAAGGCACTGTATATTTACACAATAACCAGAAATGCAAGGGGGTTAAAATAATTTCTTTCTCAAAACACTGAGTTTTGATTTCTAAGTGATCAATTAATGTATGTGTTTTCACACATGATCATTGGATGTGGATAATCAGTAGTTTATTTAAATGGCAGTGTTTCCCAAATTAAACAAAAGAGCTGTTAGTTTTGAGTGGTGTCTAATGTAGAGAACTGTGTTTAGAATTTTGCAGAAAGTTTAGTTTTCAATCACAAACTCAGTGTAAAGCGTATAATGTGCTTGTAGTTTTGAAGACTTGGTCTGAAGATTAGGTACATCAAAGGCAGATCAGTAATATAGTTGAAATTTAAGTGTCCCCAACTGAGCAAGCCAAAAGCCAAAGGCGACGGTGGCAAGGAACCAAAACTCCTTCAGGGCCAGAATGGAGAAAAAAAACCTTGGGAGAAACCAGGCTCAGTCAGGGTGCCAGTTCTCCTCTGGCCGACGAACAAATAGTGTATGATTATGATTCTGGCAACATTACAGGTCAGAAGTCATATTAGATCAATAGATATTCGTAGGATTATTCGAAAGATTGGAGTCATCACGCTGGGGACGGGTTTAATGAGGATGTCGTGTCGATGCGGCATTTACAGGGGGGAGTTTAATTGACACGGTCTCTACAGACACTTCAGGGATGCGTTCGTCATGTCCAGGCTAAGGTCCACCATCTGGTCCGGATACGGCCCGGATCCGGCCGACTGCAGTAAACCTCGGGATAAACAGAGAGATTAACATGCCATTCTTCTTATGATGTAACGAGTACATCAGGTGTTATGGGAAGTGTTCCCGGTTCCGGCTGACCTAGTTAATGCAGCCTAAAACAATCATTTAACTGATTTGAATAATATAAATTAAAAATGTTTTATGTGTATGCCATAGTAAAGAGATGTGTTTTTAGTCCAGATTTAAACTGACAGAGTGTGTCTGCTTCCCGAACAATGCTAGGAAGACTGTTCCAGAGTTTAGGTGCTAAATAGGAAAAGGATTGACCGCCTGCAGTTGATTTTGATATTCTAGGTATTATCAACTGGTCAGAATTTTGAGACCGCAATAGACGTGATGGAGTATAATGCGTTAAGAGCTCGCTCAAGTACTGGGGAGCTAAACCATTTAGTGCTTTGTAAGTAATCAGCAAGATTTTAAAATGTATACGATGTTTAATAGGGAGCCAATGCAGTGTTGCCAGAAACGGGCAAATATGGTCATACTTCCTGGTTCTAGTAAGAACCGCTGGTGCGGCTTGGACAAGCTGCAGTTTATTTATTAAGCGAGCAGGGCAACCACCCAGTAGAGCATTACAATAATCTAGCCTTGAGGTCATGAACGCATGAACTAACTGTTCAGCATTTTGCATTGAAAGCATGTGCCATAATTTAGATATATTTTTAAGATGGTAGAATGCAGTTTTACAGATGCTAGAAACATGGCTTTCAAATGAGAGATTGGTATCAAAGAGCACACCCAGGTTCCTAACTGACGACGAGGACTTGACAGAGCAGCCATCGAGTGTTAGACAGTATTCTAGGTTACTACTTGTGGAGTTTTTTTGTCCAATGATTAAAAATTCATTTTTTTCTGAATTAAGTTGCAGGAAATTACTAGTCATCCAATTTTTTATATCAGCTATGCATTCCGTTAATCTTGTGAATTGGTAAGTTTCGTCAGGGCGTGAAGAAATATAGAGCTGAGTATCGTCAGCATAACAATGAAAATTAACGCCATGCTTCCTAATAATATCTCCCAGTGGTAGCATGTACAGGGTGAAAAGCAACGGTCCTAGCACTGAGCCCTGCGGTACTCCATACTGAACTTGTGTTCGGGGTGACATCTCTTCATTTACTGCTACAAACTGATAACGGTCAGATAAGTATGATTTAAACCATGCCAATGAAATTCCAACATAATTTTCGAGTCTATTCAAAAGAATGTTGTGGTCGATAGTATCAAATGCAGCGCTAAGATCGAGTAACACTAACAGAGAGATACAACCACGATCGGATGATAAGAGTAAATCATTTGTAACTCTAATGAGAGCAGTCTCAGTACTATGATACGGTCTAAATCCTGACTGGAAATCCTCACAGATACCGTTTCTTTCTAAAAAGGAGCATAATTGTGAGGACACTGCCTTTTCTAGTATTTTTGACAGAAAGGGTAGATTTGAGATTGGCCTGTAATTGGCTAATTTTGTAGGATCAAGTTGGGGTTTTTTAATAAGTGGTTTAATAATAGCCAACTTAAAAGTTTTCAGTACATATCCTAATGTCAAGGATGAATTAATGATAATAAGAAGAGGATCTATGACCTCTGGAAGCATCTCTTTTAGTAGTTTAGTCGGTATGGGGTCGAGCATACATGTTGTTGATTTTGATGATTTAACGAGTTTAGCTAATTCTTCTTCTCCTATAGCAGTGAATGAATGTAATTTTTCCTCAGTGACACTACAATGCACTGTCTATAGTAGACGGCTGCATGGTTATAATTTTTTTCCTAATATTATCTTACAAGTAAAGAAGTTCATAAAGTCATTACTGCTGTGCTGTTTACAAACATCAGAAGGTGAAGCTTTATCTTTGGTTAATTTAGCCACTGTATCAAATAAATACCTAGGGTTGTGTTTGTTTTCTTCTAAGAGAGTCGAGAAATAAGCAGATCTAACAGTTTTTAGGGCCTTTCTGTATGCAATCATGCTCTCTTTCCACGAACTGCGAAAAACTTCTAGTTTTGTTTTCTTCCAGCTGCGCTCCATTTTTCTGGCTGCTGTTTTAAGGGCCCGGGTGTGCTCGTTGTACCATGGCGTTGGACTATTTTCTTTAATCTTCTTTAAGCGCCGGGGAGCAACTGTGTCTAAAGTGCTGGAAAAGAGAGAGTCAATAGTTTCTGTTGCAACATCGAGTTCCTTTAGGCTATCTGGGATGCTGAGGAGATGAAACTGATGAGGAAGATTATTTACAAAGCAATCTTTAGTCGCAGCAGTGATAGTCCTGCCATATTTGAAGCGAGGGGACGGCTTTGCAGCCTTTGCTAAATTAAGTGTACATGATACTAGGTAATGATCTGAGATGTCATCGCTCTGCTGCAGAATTTCAATGGTATCAACATTTATTCCATGTGACAGTATTAGGTCTAAAGTATGATTACGGCGATGAGTGGGTCCTGACACGTGTTGCCTTACTCCAATAGAGTTTAGAATGTCTCTAAATGCCAATCCCAATGCGTCTTTTTCATTGTCTACATGGATATTAAAATCACCAACAATTAGGACTTTATCTGCAGCCAGTACTAACTCTGATAGAAAATCAGCAAATTCTCAAAACACAGCACATCTAGGTTATGATCTGTAATCATATCATTAACAATAAGCGCTTTTGAGGAAAGGGATCGAATATTCAGCAGCCCGAGCTTTATCATTTGATCATCTGTATTATATCTGTTGTTTATTTGTTGGACATCAATTAAATCTTTACCGTTGAATGGTTTTGATGGTTTTTTGTATTTACTAATTCATGGAACAGACACAGTCTCTATGTGATAATATCTAGGTGAAAGAGTCTCTATGTACTGGGATTTATCTGACTTCTGTGACATGAGACAGCTAGCAGGCGGTCGGGTAAGCCAGTCCGTCTGCTTCCTGACCTGGGCCCCAGTTAGTCAAGGTTTAGCTCTAAGACTATGTGCCAAATTACTAGAGAGAAGAGCGGCACCATCCCAGGAAGGATGGATGCCATCTTTTTTCAACAGGTCAGGTCTGCCCCAAAAGCTTTTCCAATTGTCTATAAACCCTATGTTATTTTGCGGATACCACTTAGACAACTAGCCATTGAGTGATGATAGTCTGCTAAGTATCTCATCACTCCTTTTAACGGGGAGGGGACCAGAGCAAAAAACGTCATCTGCCATCGTACTTGCGAGTTTACACACCTCTTTAATGTTAATTTTGGTGATCTCCGACTGGCGAAGTCGAACATCATTTGTGAATAATAATCACGTGAATAATAATCTTAGAGAATTTACGATTAGCATTAGCCAGCACTTTTAAATTTGCTTTGATGTCAGGCGCTCTGGCTCCCGGTAAACATGTGACTATGGTGGCTGGTGTCTCTATTTTCACGTTCCGTGTAATAGAACCGCCAATAACTAGGGCACTTTCAACAGGATTCTCAGTGGGTGCATCACTGAGTGGGGAGAACCTGTTTGATGTTCTAATCGGAATGGAAGAGTGTTTTTTTGATCCGTGACTATGCCGTCTCACCGTCACCCAGTTGCCCTGCTGCACGGGCTCTACAGCCAGAACCGAACAATGTACAGAGTTCACTAAGCTATTCGCATCCAAAGCAGTGTCTAAAGCTGTTACGTTCTCACTACTCTCAAATAAAGTCTGGATGCGTGTCTCTAATTCTGAAATCTTCTCCGTCAGCCTGACTATCTCCTTTCATTTTATCACATGCGAAGCCCTGTTCGCCAACGGAGAAAGATACGTGAATACGTGAAGATACGTGAAAAAAACTGTAAATATCAACTTTTACCACTACAAATTTACACTAGAACCCAATTGTGTGGCAGAAAGTACAATTTGGAGCAACACATGACTCCACTATACTTGGGATCTGCTTCAGATAAATCACGGTTTTTATGTGTTTGAACAAAGAGGGAAACCTAATCCCTGAAATTAAAATACTGTCCATACTGTAAAATACTGAAATACTGTCCGATGTTTGACAAACACAGGTAATATATAATGGTTTTAGATAGCAAAACAACTTTGCATGAGAATTATCCAATTTAAACATTCTCAGTTAATACATAATGATATTATAAATTATAAAGCATATAATTGCTACTATTTAAAATAATTTAATAAAATATTTTAATTGACTGGTTGAATTAAAGATTTTAACAAATATGTGGAACGTAGTAACAGCTGTTGATCAGCTTTGTTTCCCATCAGTACTATTATAGATATTTTTGGAGAGTTAGACAGTTATGCTCTTGTCCCACCATTTTCTAGAAAGATCAACATTATTTATAAGATACATTTATACCTGTTTTATATTGACTTTATATCTTCTACAACAGTGGTTCCCAAGCTGGGGGGCATGGCAAGGCTAAGGGATGGAGTGCAGTCAGCAGATTGTTATGCAAAAGAAACCTGTTTGGGGTGATATCAATTGTGGTAATTATTAGGGCTGTAATCAACCTTTGACCAATCAAATCTTGGTCGACTGAAGTCCTGAAATTTTCGACTAAAATGACGTTAGGAAAAAAAACGTTAAATTAATTAGCTGCGCACTGTGCGCAGTACTTGGTAGCCTTGTTGTCTGCCTAAATGAATTATAAATAAACATAAAAAACTAGTAGGCTATTTGTAGTATATTAAATCGTTTTTGACCTGATTATTTTGCACTGAAATGAGTCTGACACACGAGTCTGTCGGCTCTGACACACGTGCTTATCTGCACCTGCGCAATATCATAGCCTATGATTTCCGAAAATATAGTACTATGTTGTCAACTAGTGATATCATCACAAGAACTTTTGAGGAATATGCAACATAATTTAGACAATTGTTTTTGTCATATGTATTATAATAACTGACAGTCACTATCATTTCAGACACAAGATGGCTGAGACACGAATAGACTATTAACTTAAAGCTTTATGTACAAACCCGATTCCAAAAAAGTTGGGACACTGTACAAATTGTGAATAAAAAAGGAATGGAATAATTTACAAATCTCATAAACTTATATTTTATTCACAATAGAATATAGATAACATCAAATGTTGAAAGTGAGACATTTTGAAATGTCATGCCAAATATTGGCTCATTTTGGATTTCATGAGAGCTACACATTCCAAAAAAGTTGGGACAGGTAGCAATAAGAGGCCGGAAAAGTTAAATGTACATATAAGGAACAGCTGAAGGACCAATTTGCAACTTATTAGGTCAATTGGCAACATGATTGGGTAAAAAAAGAGCCTCTCAGAGTGGCAGTGTCTCTCAGAAGTCAAGATGGGGAGAGGATCACCAATTCCCCCAATGCTGCGGCGAAAAATAGTGGAGCAATATCAGAAAGGAGTTTCTCAGAGAAAAATTGCAAAGAGTTTGAAGTTATCATCATCTACAGTGCATAATATTCAGAGAAGATTCAAAGATTCAGAGAATCTGGAACAATCTCTGTGCGTAAGGGCCAAGGCCGGAAAACCATACTGGATGCCCGTGATCTTCGGGCCCTTAGACTGCACTGCATCAGATACAGGAATGCTACTGTAATGGAAATCACAACATGGGCTCAGGAATACTTTCAGAAAACATTGTCGGTGAACACAATCCACCGTGCCATTCGCCGTTGCCGGCTAAAACTCTATAGGTCAAAAAAGAAGCCATATCTAAACATGATCCAGAAGCGCAGGCGTTTTCTCTGGGCCAAGGCTCATTTAAAATGGACTATGGCAAAGTGGAAAACTGTTCTGTGGTCAGACGAATCAAAATTTGAAGTTCTTTTTGGAAAACTGGGACGCCATGTCATCCGGACTAAAGAGGACAAGCACAACCCAAGTTGTTCTCAGCGCTCAGTTCAGAAGCCTGCATCTCTGATGGTATGGGGTTGCATGAGTGCGTGTGGCATGGGCAGCTTACACATCTGGAAAGGCACCATCAATGCTGAAAGGTATATCCAAGTTCTAGAACAACATATGCTCCCATCCAGACGTCGTCTCTTTCAGGGAAGACCTTGCATTTTCCAACATGACAATGCCAGACCACATACTGCATCAATTACAACATCATGGCTGCGTAGAAGAAGGATCCGGGTACTGAAATGGCCAGCCCGCAGTCCAGATCTTTCACCCATAGAAAACATTTGGCGCATCATAAAGAGGAAGATGCGACAAAGAATACCTAAGACAGTTGAGCAACTAGAAGCCTGTATTAGACAAGAATGGGACAACATTCCTATTCCTAAACTTGAGCAACTTGTCTCCTCAGTCCCCAGACGTTTGCAGACTGTTATAAAAAGAAGAGGGGATGCCACACAGTGGTAAACATGGCCTTGTCCCAATTTTTTGAGATGTGTTGATGCCATGAAATTTAAAATCAACTTATTTTTCCCTTAAAATGATACATTTTCTCAGTTTAAACACTTGATATGTCATCTATGTTGTATAAAATTTGATATGTCATCTATGTTGTATAAAATATTGAAATTTGAAACTTCCACATCATTGCATTCTGTTTTTATTCACAATTTGTACAGTGTCCCAACTTTTTTGGAATCAGGTTTGTATATACCTTAACTGTATATCCAGGTTCCAAAACTTTTAACAAGTTCTTAAAACCTTGGCCCTCCACAACAGCAATGGGCCTCATATCCTGAGCAATAAAGTTAATAATTCCTTCCGTGATATTATTTTTCCGTTTGGATGATAAAGGAGGCTTAAAATCCAGCATGGTCTGGGTGTGTCTGGGGGATGCCTTAATTGTGGATGGGTGCGCCTGCAGTTATAAAATGATTATTACACTAAAACATTGAAATATGGCAATTCTGATATGTTCATATAGCCTACTCAAAACAGACGGGGCAACCTAACGCAGACAAGTTAGCTTACCGTTTTTAAGTGATATGACATGTTTGTCGTCGAGCTGTGATATGCAAACTGTTGCTTGCAAAATTTGCATTCGACTTTTTTCCCATTTTCTATTTTAAAAAAATGCTGCCACACTGCCGATGTCTTTGTTGACATGGTAGAAGAGGACTGACTAGGAAAACGCTCTCACAATTAAATAAATAATATACAGCAAAGTAGCCTACTTCAATCTGTCTCTCTTCTCCAGTGGGTTGGGCTAATCCAAAAGAAGTGAAAACAAGGGGGGTGTTCTGAAGACAGACTGTTACCTGTGAAACAGGGGTGCTCTGAAAACACCCCCATTAGCAATTAGTGCTTTCCACCTGATGACATGAACGCGGCAAAACCGATGAAATGAACGCGCCAAAACTGATGAAATGAACGCGGCAAAACTAATGAAATGAACGCGGCAAAAAATCGACCAATCAGAATTTTGGTCAAGCCAGAACGTATCGACTAATAATCGACTAATCAACTGAGAGATTACAGCCCTAGTAATTATCCTGCTTATTATGTCTACTTTTCTCTTTGTGAACCTTGGTTAGGGGTGGTAGAAATGCAACTTTATGCACAACTGCCAGCTTTCATGGAGAGGTTCCAGAGACACCAGCATCTTCAAATACCCGTTTGCTGCTCACCAGTGGATTTTTTACAGCTGCCCTTTTAATACAATTAATTTCTTTGACAGAAACTTTCTTTAAAAAGCCTTTAGTGCTCTAAATCTTTTGATAATTCGATAATCTCTATTGAGTTTTCGCAAAATATTAGGTGTTTTCATGCCTTTTGCAAGGCATTGCACCTTTTCATCTTCAGAAAGAACTTTCTTCCCATATTGCATGAGAATTGTGATACTTAATAACGTGAAACAGCCCTAGTAAGCAGGTTTTCCATTTACTAGACCTCCATTTATTAGTCTACTTTGCCAGTAGGGTAACACTTTACATTAAGGTTCCCTTAGTAAAGGGTTTATAAAGGTGTTTGTTAATGACTAATAACTCATTTACAAATGCATTATAGATCGTTGATAAGCAGTTATAACTGCATGAATAAAAAGGGTGACTTTAACGCAATACCTGCCAAATAGTGAGCCCTTTTTAACTCACATGTTATACAAACCCGATTCCAAAAAAGTTGGGACACTGTACAAATCGTGAATAAAAACAGAATGCAATGATGTAGAAGTTTCAAATTTCAATATTTTATTCAGAATACAACATAGATGACATATCAAATGTTTAAACTGAGAAAATGTATCATTTTAAGGGAAAAATAAGTTGATTTTAAATTTCATGGCATCAACACATCTCAAAAAAGTTGGGACAAGGCCATGTTTACCACTGTGTGGCATCCCCTCTTCTTTTTATAACAGTCTGCAAACGTCTGGGGACTGAGGAGACAAGTTGCTCAAGTTTAGGAATAGGAATGTTGTCCCATTCTTGTCTAATACAGGCTTCTAGTTGCTCAACTGTCTTAGGTCTTCTTTGTCGCATCTTCCTCTTTATGATGCGCCAAATGTTTTCTATGGGTGAAAGATAGAAAACTGACTGCAGGCTGGCCATTTCAGTACCCGGATCATTCTACGCAGCCATGATGTTGTAATTGATGCAGTATGTGGTCTGGCATTGTAATGTTGGAAAATGCAAGGTCTTCCCTGAAAGAGACGACGTCTGGATGGGAGCATATGTTGTTCTAGAACTTGGATATACCTTTCAGCATTGATGGTGCCCTTCCAAATGTGTAAGCTGCCCATGCCACACGCACTCATGCAACCCCATACCATCAGAGATGCAGGCTTCTGAACTGAGCGCTGATAACAACTTGGGTTGTCCTTGTCCTCTTTAGTCCGGATGACATGGCGTCCCAGTTTTTCAAAAAGAACTTCAAATTTTGATTCGTCTGACCACAGAACAGTTTTCCACTTTGCCACAGTCCATTTTAAATGAGCCTTGGCCCAGAGAAAACGCCTGCGCTTCTGGATCATGTTTAGATATGGCTTCTTTTTTGACCTATAGAGTTTTAGCCGGCAACGGCGAATGGCACGGTGGATTGTGTTCACCGACAATGTTTTCTGGAAGTATTCCTGAGCCCATGTTGTGATTTCCATTACAGTAGCATTCCTGTATGTGATGCAGTGCCGTCTAAGGGCCCGAAGATCACGGGCATCCAGTATGGTTTTCCAGCCTTGACCCTTACGCACAGAGATTGTTCCAGATTCTCTGAATCTTTGGATGATATTATGCACTGTAGATGATGATAACTTCAAACTTTTTGCAATTTTTCTCTGAGAAACTCCTTTCTGATATTGCTCCACTATTTTTCTGCCCATCTTGACTTCTGAGAGACACTGCCACTCTGAGAGGCTCTTTTTATACCCAATCATGTTGCCCTAATAAGTTACAAATTGGTCCTCCAGCTGTTCCTTATATGTACATTTAACTTTTCCGGCCTCTTATTGCTACCTGTCCCAACTTTTTTGGAATGTGTAGCTCTCATGAAATCCAAAATGAGCCAATATTTGGCGAGGTATTTCAAAATGTCTCACTTTCAACATTTGATATGTTATCTATATTCTATTGTGAATAAAATATAAGTTTATGAGATTTGTAAATTATTGCATTCCTTTTTTATTCACAATTTGTACAGTGTCCCAACTTTTTTGGAATCGGGTTTGTAAATGCTTAATGTTCCGAAAAATGTTTATTCACACTTATTTAACTCAAAACCAGATTCCAGATTTATTTCATGATGCAGCAAAAATAGACTATCTTAGTGAGACTGAAGGGTGTTGTATTTGTGGTTTTCTCATTAATATCTCATGACTGCCACTTTTCTTAAGATGTTCCTTACCAGAAGTTAATGTCTTACCCATGATATTCCACAAAAGGCTCATGCCTATCCACAGCAGTGTATAAAACTGATTTCTTGCTTATTAAGATGAAATTATCAAACTTTATTTTGAAAAATAAAAATAAAAAACACAAGAGCACAACCATAACTTGATGAGATCTTAATGAATATTTTAATTCCATCATTAGTTACTTGTGAATCTTAACTGTAAACCATTTATTAATGAGTTACAAACATTAGTAACCTGTGAAAGTGAACCTTAATGTAAAGTGAACATGTTTGAACCATTTATTAATGAGTTACAAACATTAATAACCTGTGAAAGTGAACCTTAATGTAAAGTGAACACATGTGAACCATTTATTAATGAGTTACAAACATTAATAACCTGTGAAAGTGAACCTTAATGTAAAGCGAACACATGTGAACCATTTATTAATGAGTTACAAATATGAATAACCTGTGAAAGTGAACCTTAATGTAAAGTGAACACATGTGAATCATGTATTTGTTATTAATGCACACACAGAAGATAGTATTTTTTTCTGATGAAATATTTTATTGTTGATGCATTGTATCCGTAAACACAACTTTAAACTTGAACATTAACATATTAATACGCAATCAATAATTCTTTTTGATATCATGATAAAGACCACTGTAACCTGAGCATCTGGCCATCCCAACTTACAGTAACGTTACATGCGCGTGACAGAACCGTCCGAGGGAGCGCCAGAGCGGTTATTTGTGTATAGTATGGTAACTACAAACTAACACAGCGATTACACAATTAATATTAAAGCTGCAAGCAGCATTTATCGGGGTTCAAGCATTTAAGGCCTTTAAGGCACACATGCATAAAAAGATATTAAGGTTTATTTAACAAGCATGTAAAAAAATTAAGTCGTAGAAGGACTCTACCATTCTAAAGACTGCTATAGGCTTTTGTGTGCAGTTATATGATAGACTAGATAAAAAAGTTTGTTGAGACAAACTTTAAGTTGGCTTGAGAAAGCCAGACCAGAAAGTTTGAAAAAATTTGAACAGCCTAAAGTTTGAAGATTTTCAGTTTGAAGTATTTTGAAGTTTGACGGCTTTGAAGTCAATACAGTCTATCAGAAGAAAGATAAATGGATGGATGGATGGATGGATAGATAGAAATATTAGATCGAATTGAAGGTAAGTGAGTCTCAGTGGATTAGAAATAGTTTACCATGATTTACCATAGTTTACCACGAGTTACCACATTCTAATATGATTTACTAGAATGGCAGCTAATGGAGTCCAAAGAGCCTCTCCAACTGTCAACATTTGAATTTTGTCAGACAATTACCATGTTGCTAGCATGATGCTAACACAATTAGCATGATGCTAACATTATGCTAACACAATTTAGCATGTTGTTATCATCATGCTAACACAATTAGCATTTTGCTAGCATGATGCTAACACACTTGGCACGTTGCTAGCATGATGCTAACACGATTACCACGTTGCTAGCATGGTTTACCATGTTTTACCATGTTCTAGTATGAATTACCATAGTTTACCCCGATTTACCACGTTCTAACATGATTTACCATAGTTTACCATGATTTACCATGTTCTAGCATGGTTTACGATGATTTACCACATTCTAGTATGATTTACCATGATTCTAACATGATTTACCATAGCTTGCCAGGATTTACCATAGTTTACCACGATTTACCACATTCTAATATGATTTACTATGATTTACATGTTTCTAGTATGATTTACCATGATTTACCAATTGCTAACAAAATCAAAATATAATACATTTATGTCTCACTGTACTTATATTGTGATATAATTTCATATAATATATTATGTAATATACCCTCTGTTTTCATTTGCACCCTAGTTATCTGTGGTGATAACATCTGTAACAATCATCTAAAAGAAGTAATAAAGAAAAAAATTACAAACAATATTCTATTAAGATATGAGTTGCAATAACATGACTTGTAGTAATTATAATATCAATAACATACACACAGATTAGACAAGCATGTCTGTATCTTAACATAAATATCATTATACCCAATGCAAAGTGCAATAATACAGTAATAAATGAACGTAAAATAAACTCACGTGGCCCAGTATGATAATACTCCCGTGGCTAATGCTAATTAGCGCATTTCTAATGGCAAATTACAGCCTCGATTAAACCTTCATAATTTGCCAATGTAAACAATAAGCATCAACAAAATATACCAGATGAATATAGACACATGTGGACTTACATCGACGCATAAACGCAGTGTACCTGTATGATGAACTGTTTAATGTGCATTCCCCCGAAAAATATTAGGTATAATATATAATATTAACAATCCTTTATAATATAATATAATATTAATATAATATTAATATAAACAATCCTAACTTGTATATACACATTTAATTTTAACAGCTGGAAACACAAGAAAGTACATTAAGAAATGTAGCCCCCTGCAGCCCCCTCTATAGAACAAAATTAGTAGTAAAATTAGTAGTAATACGTAAAATCGTAAAATCATAATAACATTTAATATCAAAATTTGATCAATGTTTATCAATGCCACTTGTGTTGGCTGTAAAACAAGTGGCATTGATAAACATTGATCAAATTTTGATATTAAATGTTATTATGATTTTACGATGCCTAAATATGAATTTAAAAGCAAAAACTATTGCCAAATGCCATGTTATATGTCACATGTGCTTATTTGAATAACGTCTGAGCATTTCTTGAGTAGATATTGGCCACACACACACACTTCTGTTTTACATATAGATATTTTAAATACATTAGTAACAAAATGCTTACTCCTAGTCTGGTGATCATTTTCACACATTAATCACACCATCATTTTTTGGCAGAATTGCCAATGCTTAAATAGAAATTAATTGATCAAATTTGACAAAATGTGACTGTAAATGTTATAATAGTGATTTTATAATGTCTAAATATAAATTATAGAACAGTATAAGTATGTAATATGACAAAATGACTATTTTAACCAGCAGGTGGCAGCAGAGAACTTACTTTCATTTTAAATGTCTGTTTTTCATTTAATGGGCACATTTTCCAAGTTAATGCCTTCAAACGTGCTAACTCACATACACATTTTGTTGCAGATATAGATATTTGAAATAAATGATAGGTAACAAATTGCTTATTCCAGGCTTGCCCCTTTAAAACATATTTTCAGGTGTTATTTTAATTGTAATGTAATATTATTGTAAAAAACATACATCAAATGAACAAATGAACTGATAAACCTTGACAAAACGTGATTTGCAATGTTATTATAATGATTTATAAAGTTTATATATGCTTAGTGAGCAGAATGAACCAATGAGTGGTCTTCTGCTGCCCTCTGGTGGCTTTATGGCAATTTTAGTTAATACGCCATTATAAGCATTGGCACATTGTCCCCTTTTTAACTGTTATAGAGGCATCTATTGCTCGATCTCCATGAAATTTTGCATGCTTGTTTAGAGCACACACAGAAGATCGTATTTTTTTCTGATGAAATATTTTATTGTTGATGCATTGTATCCGTAAACACAACTTTAAACTTGAACATTAACATATTAATGTTAATGCTGCACGTGCCCACCTATTTTCGTGAAGTTTTGAGTTTTCGTTCAGGATTAATAGGCTTTTGAGCATATTTTGCCAGACCCATTCTCTAAATGACTCTGTTATAGCTACCCAAAGGGTAAAGTTCAACATTTTTTTGATAACTATTGATCAGGAGAGTCCAGAGAATCATACTGCAGTGGTTTGGTTCCGATCGGGCAAAAAACCTAGGACTAGTTCGCAAAAGTAGGTTTTTAATATAATCGCGAATATTTAATCAACCATTTGATTGACAGCAGTGGTTCTTGAGGCAAAGTTGTTTAGCATGAGGAGATCTATCAAATGATAGAGTTCTGTCACGCGCATGTAACGTTACTGTAAGTGTGGATGGCCAGATGCTCAGGTTACAGTGGCCTTTATCATTATATCAAAAATAATTATTGATTGCGTATTAATATGTTAATGGTCAAGTTTAAAGTTGTGTTTACGGATACAATGCATCAACAATAAAATATTTCATCAGAAAAAAATACTATCTTCTGTGTGTGCATTAATAATGAATAAATACATGATTCACAGGTGTTCACTTTACATTAAGGTGCACTGTCACAGGTTACTAATGTTTGTAACTCATTAATAAATGGTTCACACATGTTCACTTTATATCAAGGTGCACTTTCATAGGTTACTAATGTTTGTAACTCATTAATAAAAGGTTCACATGTTTTACTTTACATTAAGGTGCACTTTCACAGGTTACTAATGTTTGTAACTCGTTAATAAATGGTTCACACGTTCACTTTATATTAAGGTGCACTTTCATAGGTTACTAATGTTTGTAACTCATTAATAAAAGGTTCACATGTGTTTTACTTTACATTAAGGTGCACTTTCACAGGTTACTAATGTTTATAAATCATTAATAAATGGTTCACACATGTTCACTTTACATTTCAAAATAAAGTTTGATAATTTCATCTTGATAAGCAAGAAATCAGTTTTATACACTGCTGTGGATAGGCATGAGCCTTTTGTGGAATATCATGGGTAAGAGTAACTTTTGGTAAGGAACATTTTAAGAAAAGTGGCAGTCATGAGATATTAATGAGAAAACCACAAATACAACACCCTTCAGTCTCACTAAGATAGTCTATTTTTTGCTGCATCATGAAATAAATCAGGAATCTGGTTTTGAGTTAAGTGTGAATAAATACATTCATTAAGCATTTATAACATGTGAGTTAAAAAGGGCTCACTATTTGGCAGGTATTGCATTAAAGTCACCCTTTTTATTCATGCAGTTATAACTGCTTATCAACAATCTATAATGCATTTGTAAATGAGTTATTAGTCATTAACAAACACCTTTATAAACCCTTTACAAAGGGAACCTTAATGTAAAGTGTTACCAAAAAACTTTATTTGAAAAACTATAATCTGAATGTTTATTGTATAGAACTTCTAATGATGTCACTTGCATAATTTGGAACACATTGTGTTTTGTGACTAATATCTGAATTATATCTATCTATCTATATATATCACAGTGGATACTAGAGGTGTGGAAGAGCTGTAAGGAGGGAAGTTTTTTCTATTTTCTTTTTTCCCACTTGTTTTGCTGCTGCTCCCTCTTAACAGAAATATTTAAAAAGGGCCACAAAATCCTACAATCTGTCATAATACTAACAGCACTGCAGTTTCTAATAAAATCATACCCACTTTTTTTTGGAGCCCCAAATTATCTTAGCTTGATCATGATAAAAAATGTGACAATGGTTCTTCTCCAGCATTGTGCAATGCTTAGAACAGATGTCTTCGACCCTGCTCCTGGTGACCCACTGCCCTGCAGTTTAGTTCCAACACTAATCAAACACACCTTAAGCAGCTAATTAAGCTCTTCAGGATCACTTGAGAACACACAGGCAGGTGTGCTGAAGTAGGTTGGACCCCAGGAACAGGGATGAAGACCTCTGGCTTAGAGAAAAACCAATGGTTTCTTTTAGATGTAAACGGTTTTGCTCATATGTCATGGGCCTGAGTTTTCATTGCTGGTGAGAGAAAACTAATTTATGAGTCCAGTCTCTTGCAGCTAGATGGATGCTACGCACAGTCGCACACGTTGAAATTATAATATTAATATTACGTTAATATTCACCAATATAAAATATGATTAATTTCATGCTTGTAAAGTTCAGGAATCTTTATCTTTTTGGACATAGAAAACATCTTGCTTGGTTTGGGGTTTCCCCCCTAATTTTTTCTTTGCAATAAATGCTTTGAAAATATGTATACTTGTGTTACTAACACCGTTTTCACTGTAGGCAGTTTGACTGTAGCAATGTTTTCTAGTGGTCTGCAGTGTAATTGCTGGTGGGTGTATGAGATGTAAAAGATGATCCAAATAAAACATGCATTCAAACATAACATTTATATATTTAGTATGTTCCCATTAGAACACCAGCTACAGTCAAACTAACAGGCAATAAAATATATAGCTATAGCTAATATATAGCTAAAATGTATGCTATTTCAAATAAAGTTTATTATTGCATGAATATGGGTCAAAGTTGACCCAAAAGTACACAACGGAACATCATAAAAAAATACTGATGCTTTGCAACAGCATAAGCACAGATGAAACAGGTCAATGTACAAACAATCCCATCACATTAAAGATTTTGATGAGTATACGTTGTTATTAAATGCAGATGTAATAAAAGATCAAGTTCCACGATTTGGAAATGTTCCACGAGGCAGCAGAGTTACTACTGTTGGTGTGATCATCAGTTTTGTCTATGTGGCCTTGTTTTTCTGAGCTGGTTCTGTCTCTTGTTCATATTCTATCTCCACATAGGCCCGTTTTTTCCTGATTGGGCCTTTGAGTGGAGCTTTTCCTTTTGTTTTGGCCTTGCTCTTTTCCTCCAACTCTTCTTCCGACTCTTCCGCACTGGATTCCTCTTCATCATCCTCTTCTTCATCACTGCTTACCTTCAGGTTGTTCATATCCTGTAAAACAAAATCAGGATTTAAATAGTCACTGAGATATTAAATCATGTTTTTTTTTTATGTAACGTTTTACAGCATCAATATTACCTCAAAATCACTGAGATCACTCTCTTCAATCTCATCCTCAGCAATAAATTCTCTCGTCCCAGACACCTGAAAGAAAGAAAAAAAAAACAGGAATAAATTACATGTATACAAATAAATTTAAATTATAAAAATAATTTGATGCAGCCTTGGTGAGCATAGGGGATTTTTTTTTGAAAGTCAAACAAACACACATTTTTAAAATCTCACCATCCCCAAACTTTTGAAAAGTAGTGTACACTGTCCTGTAAAAGACATAGAAGTGATAAAAATGCTACTGACAGGAAAAAAAAAAAAAAAAAGTTAATACCTCATCATCTTCTTCCTCTTCCTCTGATTCTAATTCACTCTCCTCATCCTGTTTTTCCATAGCTTTATCAAAGGCGTGGATGGGGAAGTTGTATATGTCTCCATACTAAAATGAAAAAGGAAACTTTAAATGCAATCACGGATCTGGCACAAAAGTAGGAAAAGCATGTGCCAAAGATCCACGTACTGTTCCTTGTTTTAGACGGTCTAGCAGTTCTTTTTCTATAGCATTTTCCAGCTGAGCAGCAATAAGGGCTTTTTCCTGTTGGCGAGAAGGAAAAGTGAGTAAATACCACACAAATTCAACTCCACATTTGATCCAAAGAGTTATTTTAAATAAGGGGGGAGAACTCAGCTAAGTCTGTATAAAAAAAAAAAAGGGATAAAATTTCTTTGGATTTGCATGCATCAGTAAATCACTCACCTCCCTTCTCTTTTCTCGTCTCTCTACTTTTCTACTGAGTGGAACCAGTTTTCTCCTGGATACAAAAAAGGCACCATGTAAGAGATAATAGGCACTGAAATTACTCAACCGTTTACCTTTTTATTTTTTTAATGAATACTGATCAAAAGTGACAGTAAAATACATTTACAATGTTACAAAAGACTTCAAATAAATGCCATTCTTTTAAACTTTATATTCAAAGAATCTTTAAAATGGTTTCCACAAAAATACTAAGCAACACAACCATTTTTAACACTGATAATGAAATGTTTGGAGACTGGAGTAATGCCTGCTGAAAATTCAGCTTTGCCAAAACAGGAACAAATAACATTCTAAAATACAATAAATATTTAAAACTTCACAATATTACTTTACTGTATTCTCAATCATATAAATGCAGCCTTGTGAGCAGAAGAGACATTTCGGAAACAAACAAAAAAAATCTCAAGATTTCAAACTTTAGAATGGTAGTGTGTTATCTACCTTATTCCATGGCTACTTAGAACAAGACATGAAATATTATTTTGAGCTAAAATTATCTGATGTGAGAAGGAAGAGATCAGTTTAATGACACATGGAACTAGCTAGCACAACCTTCACAGCACTGCACTACTAGTGGACAAAATGCAGCAATTGAACTGAAGAAAGGTACTCACTGTCGTTTCAGTGTGAGTTTACGGATTCGAATTAGATACTGTGTGATCTTCGTCAAGCGCTGTTTGCACTTGTGTCTGATGTACCGCGGCCAATAGATAAGATTTTCATCAATCTGTTCCAAAGCCTTTGCATAGTTTCTATCAAGTTTCACCTAAGACGTTCAAGTAAGAGTAGCATGAGCATAATAAACATTTCAATGCGAATGATATCAAATGATCCATGTTTCTTGCTCGTTTTGATTCTCATACCTTCTCCCACATGCGAGCAGGGAATGCTGCTCTCTCAATAACTTTCATGTAAAGATAACACAGGCCTAATGAAACAGAACAGTTGTAATGATCAAAAAAATAAATATTCAAACATTTTGATGACGTTTAAAGTCCACAGGGTTGCAAAAGCTTTTTAAAATTATTAGCTTACCTTTCTCCTCTTTTACAGTAGCATACTGACTGTTCGCAAGAGGACATGAAGACCGATTGCAAAGGCCTGTGATGTTATATTCATTTCGACAGAACTGTTGAGTTTTCGTTCTTCAACGACAAGAAATCAAAAAGTTAGATGTCATATTCTTCTACAATTTGGGGAATGGATATAAAAAGAAGAAAAACAATTAGTAGGCGTAATCACATATACTTACTTTACTTTGTAAGAACAAAAACTCTTATTGCCGATAAGATCCCATATAACCTTTAAAAAACAGGTGATTCAATATCAAGGATTATGTTCAACAACGTAAAATAAACTAATTGATGTACACAGGACATTCCTTTATCAATTACAACGACCGGTGTTTACTGCTAAAACAGAAACACCTATGAAATATTATTTTGGTAAGATTTTGTTTCAATTATTACTGGTTCAGTAAATTATCATTCAATTCATCCGTGTTGTTTGTCTATACATACCTATATATCATACATTATATTTTCTTTGTAAGACTGTACTTACGTCGTCGTGTTGCATTCTGACAGCTTGTTTGGACGGTCGTCACTTTTAAAGTTGTGTACAGTACGTAAATTGTGGCACCAGTACGTAAATACCAGCGCTAATTTGATACAATGAAATTAGCGATAAAAATGTTTATAATAGCCCAATCAACTGTGATCAAACAAACACCACATGGACGTTACAGGCGGCAGCCATGTTAACACTATGATCTACCGAGATACGCCTCATGAGTCTATAACTCTTCTTCTTGTTTAATGGCGATCCACTCTTTAGGAGCAATTTCGCCATCTACTGTACTGGAGAACAAACCGTATTCTGCTTCTTCTTCTTCTGGCATTTTTCTTGGCGTTTTATGGCGGTTGGCAAACAAACGATAGGTGCATTCCCGCCACCTACTGGATTGGAGTGTGTACCATTGATGGAATTGGAAGAACTAAATAATTAAATCAATGAATGAAGGTAAAAAAAAAAAAAAAAAAAAAAAAAAAAAAAAAAAATATAATGTTAAAATTATAATATATCCATAATCTATAGTTGACCTAATTAACGCACAATATAGGCTATTCTTTTCAAAGAGTGAAGTCTGGCACCCCAATCCACCCCATCTTATCTTAAGATATTTAAAACTTTTTTGCATTTATCAACTATTTTTTGAATATGAATTGCAAATGTCAGTTTTGTGTCTAACCATACCCCCATATATCTTATCACATTTACTTTTTCTAATTGTTTGCCGTATAGTTGTATTATTCTTATACTAGGACATTCTTTCTTTTTTGAAAAATAAATAACCTGTTTTCAACACTGATAAACGAAATCCCCATTTATCTGTCCACTTTTCCACCTCATTAATTGCATTTTGCATACTTTTAGCCACATGCGTAACATTCCTCCCTCTCTTCCACAGTGCTCCATCATCTGCAAACAGAGACTTTTCAACTCCTGCACTAACCTGGGAAAAGATGTCATTAATCATTACATTAAATAGGATAGGGCTACACACACTTCCTTGAGGGGTACCATTTTTGATATAATATGTTTTGGAGTATGATGATCCCACTCTGACTTGAATAGATCTGTCAGAAAGGACTCTATGAAACCAGTTAAACATTCTTCCTCCAATACCCATCTCATCCAGTTTCATTAGAAGCCCCTCTTTCCATATCATATCGTAGGCTTTCTCCACGTCAAAAAAACAAAACAAAAAACCCCCCTAATAAAACTTCCTTATTAACTTGAGCTTTCCTGATGCCAGACTCTAAGCATAACACCGCATCCATAGTTTTCCGACCTTTCCGAAACCCACTCTGGAAAGGAGAAAAATATCCTTTGCTTTTCATCACATGATTTAATCTAAATATAACCATTCTCTCCATAATTTTACACAGATTACTACTGCTTCTTCTTATTCTTCTTCTTTCTGTTTTAAATGGCGGGTTGCATACTATAAAGTACACTACCGCAGCCTACTGGGAACTGAACTGGAGTACTTGAGACTCTATTCATGCGGACCTACTCTCTCCCTCCAAGACACTTCAGGATCCAAGCCACACTATCGCTATCACTATCACACTATCTGCACACTGTATAATATCATGCTCTAGCCTACTGTTTCTCCATTTCCACACCAATTACACAAACCTGGTGGGACTTTTGATATTATATTATGCACAGTATTATTTAACCCTGTATGGCTTATTCTGAGTCTGGAAATTACACATTCTTCTCTAAAGGTGACAAAAATCCCAAACCTTTATAGAACATTAGGGACATTCCTAAAACGTCCTCTTTTGGTTATGAAAGTGCTGCAGTTCAAGGTTCCTGATATGACTTTAGGGGGACGTTCCATTTTGGTTATTCTATGGTCACATAGCAACATTACAAAGAGGACATTTGGGACATTAATAGAATTTTCCTTGTTAGTCAGATGGTGACATTTAATTCGGGACTGCCCTTCTGGGAATGTTACCAGGCGACGTCCTTGACACCAGCAGGGACGTTCTGAGAACGTTCTCGGAACATCAAATTTCCAAATAAAATATGGTTCCCTAAACGTTCAGAGAACGTCCTGAATGTTCCGTGAAGGTCCGCCAAATAACGTCCCAGAACTAAAGAACTCCACATCATGACCGCCTCTGAACATTCTGATTTAAGTGATGTAAGTCTGTAAGTCTCTTGCATTAAGTATTTGCATTCAAGTCTTGTGACTCAAACTTCCTTTGTTTAGTCTAGTCCCTAATCAAGACACAAGTCCCAAGTCAAGTCCTGAGTCAAGACAGGCAAGTTCAAGTCAAGTTGCTCAACTTTAAGCCTCAAGTCTTAAACAAGTCATTAGTGCTCTTTGCACAAATTAGTGTCTCAGTTTAAATTGCTATAGTAAATTTACACTAATTTATATATTTATTTTATTTTCCACTTCATTTCATGTGTTTGTAACGTTCTGTATTATCTATTTAAATATTTAAAGTATCATATATGTTTTGTAAATACTGTAAATGCCTTACAATCATGCCAATTAAGCTACTATATGACTGTATTTCTGTAGGCCTAAGCCAGTGTGGCAATACATGAATCGACTTCTCTTTATGGGAATTTAACATTTTATTATAGTATTTCATTTCAGTTAGGCTAGTTAATAGTCTATAGTAAGTATAATTATAAAGATATAATTAGTGGTGTTTTGTTGAGGAATGAATCAGTGTTTGTGAACGAATCGGAGGCCTAAGTGAAAAAAATCATTTCGTTCAGGTCCACTGTTTCATTTCAATGTTTTTAATGAATCAGTTCAATCTCGCTAATATCACGTAGAACAGATGCTCATTCATCGCCACCTACTGAGTGGTGTTGTTAACCACCACGGAAACCATGCAAATACGTAGGGCCCCACAGGCTTGAGGGGCCCCCTGCTGGATTAACTGAATTGTTGACTCATTTTGACAACATTTATTACTGTGCGGTCCAGATAAGTAGAAAGAAACAATCTTTAAGCACACATATCCAAGTGGCACTCAAAAAAGAAAGAAAGAAAAAGAGAGAAGAAATCCAATACTGAAAGCTTGCCAAATCGTACAATTTTTTTTGCTGAAAAATCAAAATGAAACATCTGATGAGGCACACCCAGCACGGTCGCACACTAAACAAGCCGTGCCTGCACTTGTTGCGTTTGCCGGCAACTGGTTTGTGAATCAAAAATCGATTACAATTCTGGAATCGGATACTTAAGGTCAGGAACTTCGGACGTTTATTTCCTACTACTAGCTACTTTCCTAGCTACTATTGTCAGAGACAGAGAGTTTCTGGTGGTCTATAAAAAAAGGAAATGGAATATTAACACTGTTGGTGTTTAATTGGTGAATCCATCATGGTGGAAAAAATTAATCATAGATGAAGGTTTTAATCACAGGTTAGAATTGTAATCCCTGATTTGTTAATCTGTGTTTAAAATTAAGTGCAACACAACTCAATTTAAAATAAAACCGTGATAGACAAATTAGCGTTAAACTTTGCTCAATTTAATCCTTATTGGTGCAACCCCCAAGTGTTTTTCATGTTAAGCGTTTTCGAATGTTCCGCTGATTTTAGTGACTGAAAAAGCCTACTGCAGCAGGTGCTGTATATGTATCACTTGTAAACTTGCGTTTTGTTCACATATTTTTGTTTTCGAGATGGAAAATTGCTCCAGTTCTATGGCTGTTTTGCCCTCCTGGGATATTTTTACCTCCTGGGCTCCGCAACAGTCACATGACTGAAAACTATGAATTGGCCTAGTGCGCGAATACGAATTCAATTAAGTTCTTTTTCACATCTTCTTGCGTTTGAACAGACAAATTCACACAAAATTATGTCAAAACATCCTCGTAATAATACTGATCTCGACTGAATAACTTTTGTAACTTTAATACGGATTAATTTAGGCTAGGCCATATTTTATTTATAAAAAGAAAACTATGCTGTGTTATTTTACATTTGATTAAGCCTGTATTTGATTTCTTGAAATGTGTTTATTTGTATTTATTTGTGGTTTTGCCAATTTCCTTATCTATTCTTATTTTATTACTGACTGTTTACTTGCCTTTAACAATGTTTGAAATACACTATATTGCCAAAGGTTTTGGGACGTCTGCCTTTCGTGAACTTTAATGACATCCCATTCTTAATCCATAGGGTTTAATATGGAGTTGGCCCACCCTTTGCAGCTATAACAGCTTCAACTCTTCTGGGAAGGCTTTTCACAAGGTTTAGGAATGTGTTTATGGGAATTTTTGACCAAATACTTTATTGGCACTGATGTTGGACGAGAAGGCCTGGCTCGCAGTCTCCGCTCTAATTCATCCCAAAGGTGTTCTATCGGGTTGAGGTCAGGACTGTGCAGGCCAGTCAAGTTCCTCCACACCAAACTCGCTCATCCATGTCTTATTAGTCATATTGGAACAGAAAGGGGCCATCCCCAAACTGTTCCCACAAAGTTTGGAGCATGAAATTGTCCAAAATATCTTGGTATGCTGAAACATTAGGAGTTCCTTTCACTGGAACTAAGGGGCCAAGCCCAACCTCTGAAAAAAAACCCACACCATCCCTCCTCCAGCAAACTTTACACTTGGCACAATGCAGTCAGGCAAGTACTGGCAACTGCCAAACCCAGACTCGTCCATCGGATTGCCAGACAGAGAAGCGCAATTCGTCACTCCAGAGAACACGTCTCCACTGCTCTAGAGTCCAGTGGCGGCATGCTTTACACCACTGCATCCAACGCTTTGCATTGCACTTCGTGATGTAAGGCTTGGATGCAGCTGCTCGGCCATGGAAACCCATTTCATGAAGCTCTCTGCGCACTGTTCTTGAGCTAATCTGAAGGCCACACGAAGTTTGGAGGTCTGTAGCTATTGACTCTGCAGAAAGTCGCCAACTTTCCTCAGCATGCGTTAACCCCACTCTGTGATTTTACGTGGCCTACCACTTTGTGGCTGAATTGCTGTTGTTCCCAATTGCTTCCACTTTGTTATAATACCACTAACAGTTGACCGTGGAATATTTAGTAGTGAGGAAATTTCACAAATGGACTTATTGCACAGGTGGCAACCTATCACGGTACCACGCTTGAATTCACTGAGCTCCTGAGAGCGACCGATTCTTTCACAAATGAAAGAATCATTACATACACTTTGCTCACATCCTGACTTTGCTTAGGGCTCCAAAATGGTAAACCCACTCCTGCGTAGAAATAGCCATAGAGCTTTATTGATATGATTGTCGGGCCTTTACAGTATTTACAAAACATTTATGGTACATTAAGTATTAAATAGATAATATAGAACGTTAATTGGGCAAAGAGAAAATGAAGAGTATACAAACTATACAACAATAATTATAATATATACAAACATATATTGAAACCATAAGTGAATATACACTCACCTAAAGGATTATTAGGAACACCATACTAATACTGTGTTTGACCCCCTTTCGCCTTCAGAACTGCCTTAATTCTACGTGGCATTGATTCAACAAGGTGCTGAAAGCATTCTTTAGAAATGTTGGCCCATATTGATAGGATAGCATCTTGCAGTTGATGGAGATTTGTGGGATGCACATCCAGGGCACGAAGCTCCCGTTCCACCACATCCCAAAGATGCTCTATTGGGTTGAGATCTGGTGTCTGTGGGGGCCATTTTAGTACAGTGAACTCATTGTCATGTTCAAGAAACCAATTTGAAATGATTCGAGCTTTGTGACATGGTGCATTATCCTGCTGGAAGTAGCCATCAGAGGATGGGTACATGGTGGTCATAAAGGGATGGACATGGTCAGAAACAATGCTCAGGTAGGCTGTGGCATTTAAACGATGCCCAATTGGCACTAAGGGGCCTAAAGTGTGCCAAGAAAACATCCCCCACACCATTACACCACCACCACCAGCCTGCACAGTGGTAACAAGGCATGATGGATCCATGTTCTCATTCTGTTTACGCCAAATTCTGACTCTACCATCTGAATGTCTCAACAGAAATCGAGACTCATCAGATCAGGCAACATTTTTCCAGTCTTCAACTGTCCAATTTTGGTGAGCTCGTGCAAATTGTAGCCTCTTTTTCCTATTTGTAGTGGAGATGAGTGGTACCCGGTGGGGTCTTCTGCTGTTGTAGCCCATCCGCCTCAAGGTTGTGCGTGTTGTGGCTTCACAAATGCTTTGCTGCATACCTCGGTTGTAACGAGTGGTTATTTCAGTCAAAGTTGCTCTTCTATCAGCTTGAATCAGTCGGCCCATTCTCCTCTGACCTCTAGCATCAACAAGGCATTTTCGCCCACAGGACTGCCGCATACTGGATGTTTTTCCCTTTTCACACCATTCTTTGTAAACTCTAGAAATGGTTGTGCGTGAAAATCCCAGTAACTGAGCAGATTGTGAAATACTCAGACCGGCCCGTCTGGCACCAACAACCATGCCACGCTCAAAATTGCTTAAATCACCTTTCTTTCCCATTCTGACATTCAGTTTGGAGTTCAGGAGATTGTCTTGACCAGGACCACACCCCTAAATGCATTGAAGCAACTGCCATGTGATTGGTTGATTAGATAATTGCATTAATGAGAAATTGAACAGGTGTTCCTAATAATCCTTTAGGTGAGTGTATTTAAAGGAATGTGAAATTAAAAAAGTGTTTTCTTGTAGCCAGACCTATATTATTTTATGCTCTTATATTCATTCATATGAAAACTGAGCAGTGTTTGTTTAACACTGGGGATTTTTCTGTGTAAACATGTAACCAGCAACATGTATTTTTCTTTATTAAATAATTTATTAAAATTAATTTGGAAAATTGTCTTGGTCTTTAACTAAGAACACACACTAAGAAATGTGATATGTAACACATACACAAGTTTTATTGTGGTCTTGCTGAGATCATGCCAGCACCCAAAAGACAACATATGCTGGTCCACCAGCACACCAGCATCCCATGCTGGCATCCAGCAAACCAGCATCCCATGCTGGCATCCAGCAAACCAGCATCCCATGCTGGGATCCAGCAAACCAGTAACCAGCATCCCATGCAAAACATACTTTATACTGGTGACCAGCAATGCTGGATTTTTCAGCGGGGTAGTGAGTGAGAATGTGTTTAGTGTTTTGCAAATGCATGGTGTCTAACTGCCTGAACTTGTTTAAGGTGTTGCAGAAAGAGTGATTTATTTGATAAATTGGTTTAGGCTATTGAGAATTTGGTTCAGAGAATGGGGTTTAGTGTTTTAGCAATTAAGAAAAACTGTAATATGCCGTAGCCATGGCAAAACAGTAAACTGAACATAACATAACCACACCCCCGTATTTAGCTGGTTTAAGCAATGAGGCAAAATAATTCATGCCAAAACTCTATTTGATGTTCATTGTTCACAGTAAGCTTGCTAGCTAACATGATAAGTGCTGTTTATAGTGATATGGGTAAATTTTGGCTCTCTCTTCGTGATGATATGTGAATGAGATCTCAGACGGATCTGAGGAAAGCAACCTACTGGAGTTTGTGACAAAGCTTATAAAGTCAGAGCTCGACCTGTCCCTAACGGATATGGACCTCGGAATACTTAATAGGCCTATGTATGCTCCAACAGAGGGCATCAAATAATTTTTTTAAGAATAGACATGAAATCATATAGAACCTTTATATGTGGTGGGGATTTAAATGTCCAACTTCAACCTAAGCTGGATACAACTAACCAATCCAAAAAGAAAATCCAAATGCCATATGATTCAATGGATGCTTAAAGAATTGGGTATGATTGACATATGAAGAGAGTTAATGCAACAGGAAAAAAATTACCTATTATTCAGCATGCCATTCTGTTTACTCCAGAATTGATTACTTATTTATGCATAATTCAGACAGGCATAGAATAAAAAACTCTAATATAGGGACTGACATATCTGTCCATGCTGGGGTAGCCTACCTTACTTTGCATTTAGATAACAACAGAAAAATACACTCTGGAGACTAAACACGACTATCTTAAATGACAGATCGGTACAGAAGCAGATTCAGTATAAATCTGAAAAGCAATGATAATGGAGAAGTGTCTCCAAGCACTCTATGGGATGCGGCAAAATCTGCAGTTTGGGGTAAAATTATTGCTCTCACTTTCCCCCCTAAAAAAGAAACACAGAAAAGATTACCAGATCTAGGAAATGAAAAATGTATAAATCAAAAATACCAAACAGATGGAGTTACTGTCACATGTTCAGTCTGTTTTGCTTGTGTTTAATGTTGTTCCTTTGTTCAGTTTCCCACCATTTCCATGGTCACTGTCATTATGAGTTCATTTAGTTTAGCTGTGTCTGTTTAATTATCTTGTTTGTGTTCACTATTTAAGTTGCAGTCTTTTCAGTTGTTCTCATTTGTCTGGTATTGTTTGTGTGTAGCTCACTGTCTCACCTGTTAGTGTATGTTTCTGAATTGAGAATAAATCCTTGGTTACCTTTCAATCATCTTTGGCTTCCTGTGATACCACAGTCCGTGACAGTTACAAATATTGGTTTTAAGAAACAGAGTTAAATAAATATATGATGAGTAAATATAAAGGCGGATCAAGTTCGTCAAGCATGAGACAGGACCTGAAAGCAATTAAACTCTTATCTGGGAGAAACGAAAACAACAGGAAAAGAATAGCCTATAATTTATAAAACCAGCAATCCTAAAACCCAAAATGTATGTAATGAAATACATTTAGACCCCAAATAACACCTATGTTGCTTAATCACTTTAACCATAGAGAGAACAGGGGAAACCCCACAATCATGGATAGAAGCAGTCATCTCAATTATCCTAAGGGAAGGATAAGAAGGGATGAGCTCATACAGACCAGTTTCGGTCATAAATGTTGACTTTAAATCCTGCCTAGGAGACTGGAGGTCATTATCCCTGAGTAAGTGGATCTAGACCAAACTGGTTTCATATAAAACAGGCAAACATGGATAATTTAAGGAGAGCATTACAAATAATGAGCCATATTACAACAGAAAATAAAAGTTAAATGTTGGTGAGTCTAGATGCTGAGAAAGCATTTGATTATGTGGGGTGGGATTACTTTAATGACACAAAGGACTATGCTCCTCACAGCTAGAATAAAGGTTAATGGACACCAATCGCGAACGATCCACTTGAATAGAGGTTTGCTCTTTGAGCCCTAATCTATTCACTCACATTATTGAACTTTGGCCCAAGAATAAGCGAGGATTCAGAGATAAAAGGGACTTCGATCAGAGGAGACGAACCCGAGTCTAGTATTCCAAATTTGATGACCTTTCTAAAAATATATAATTCTTACTCTGGATATAAAATAAATATATAAAAGACTCAAACCATCACTTATAACTTTACACCCCATCCAGATATAAGGTGGCGATATGACTTTAAATGGAATTCTCCCTCAATAAAATACTTGGGAATAAACTTAACAAAAGTCATATAAAAACTCTTTTGACAGGTAATGAGAGGAGTATAAAGAATTTATTTAGCCTAAAAATGTAGCAAAGTAAAAGTAAGTAATGGTCGGGGGGGGGGGGGGGGGCGGGGGGGATGGGGGGGTGTTGTTAATAAATTAACTTTTCTGCATTTGACATTGAGAGAATATGTCGTAATTTAAAGATATTTTTAATATACAAAAATGTGGTTTTACAAATGCTAGAAATTGTTTTAAGTCAAGTCGTCAAGTTACCTTTATTCATATATAGTGCTTTATACAATACAGATTGTTTCAAAGCAGCTTTACAGTGATAACAGGAAAATTATGCATTTTGACTGTTGTTCAGCTACAGTCAGTTCAGTGTTGATTCAGTTCCGTTGTAAAGATCATCAATTATTAAATTAGTTAATTTAATCTATAAAGCAGTTCTGCAAAAAAACAGCGTCAGTACAGTCAGATAGTATTGTAGAATAGTACAATACAATACAATAGTATTGTTGAATATTAAGTGTATATTCACCTCCGAGCCCCAAGAGGGCTCGGTTGGCAGTGTGCAACGCACAGCCTCGCCACTCTCAGCCCCCTCTGTCGCCAGACCCCTGTCAGAGGAGGCCCCAGTGGAACGCTGGTCCTTCCCTGGTCTCCTCTGTCAGGGCGTGGAACACGACCCCGCCCACACCTTGGGACGCTCCAATGCCTCCCACGTCTGGGCCGTTCATTCTGCTTCGCTGCCCCATCGTGGGTACGCCTGTGGTTCGCATGACCCCGCTGGTTCAGTTTTTGGGAGCCTGGCTAGAGCTTCCCAATCTGTCCAGCTGGCTCGCTCGCACGATCAGGCTCGGCTATGCAATTCAGTTCGTATGGTCTCCTCCCCGGTTTTGCTGTACCATGGTGGGTGGCAATGCCCCTGTCATGCGTGCAGGGATCGACACCCTACTGACGAAGGGTGCGGTCGAGATCGTCCCTCCAGCCGAGATGAAGTCTGGCTTCTACAGCCCCTGCTTCATTGTACCCAAAAAGAGCGGTGGGTTACGACCAATCCTTGACCTGCGCATCTTGAACCGAACCTTTCACAGACTTCCATTCAAGATGTTGACTGCCAAACGCATTTTCGTATGTGTTCGTCCGTCGGATTGGTTTGCAGCGATCAACCTGAAGGACGCATACTTTCATGTCTCCATTCTTCCTCGACACAGACCGTTTCTACTGTTTGCCTTCAACGGGGCAGGCATACCAGTACACGGTACTCCCATTCGGGTTAGCCCTGTCTCTCTTCACGAAAGTGAACATGGGGTTCGCATCCTGAACTATATCGACGACTGGCTGATACTAGCTCACTCTCGAGACCAGGTTTGCAAACACAGGGACCTGGTGCTCCGGCACCTTGCCCGCTTGGGCCTTTGGGTCAACTGGGAAAAGAGCAAACTCTCCCCCGTGCAGAGGATCTCTTTTCTCGGTATGGAAATCGACTTGGTCGCCATGTACGCGCAACTTATGAGCGAGCGAGCAGTCACTGCTGACTTGTCTTCACCAATTCGAGGGCAAGAGTGCGGTTCCACTGAAGTTATTTCAGAGGCTCCTGGGGCATATGGCATCCGCAGCTGCGGTCACGCCGCTCGGATTGCTTCATATGAGGCCGCTTCAGCACTGGCTTCGCGATTGAGTCCCGAGATGGGCATGGCAACAGGGCACGCTCCGGGTCCCAGTCACTCAGGCCTGCCGTCAAACCTTCACCCCATGGTCGAACCTCACCTTTCTACCCCTTAGTGCCCTTAGAATGAGTTTACAGGCATATTGTTGTATCAACAGATGCCTCTGCCATGGGGTGGGGTGCCATGTGCAATGGACATGCTGCCGTGGGCTCCTGGAAAGGACCCCAGCGCCTATGGCATGTTAATTTACCTGGTTCTCCGAACTCGTACTCCTTGCGACAGCCCCTCCCTGGTCGAGCACCCTCTGGCACCCACGTCCCGATCTATGGAACCTACACGTGTGGGCCCTGGACGGGACGCGGCAGGTTTGAGTACCCTACCACCTCAGGTGGTGGCTACCATCACTTCCGCTAGGGCCTTGTCCACGAGACAGGCCTATGCTTTAAAGTGGAACCTCTTCATCACCTGGTGCTCTTCTCACCGAGAAGACCCCAGGAAATGCCCGATCGGGTACGTGCTCTCCTTCCTCCAAGAAGGGTTGGAGCGAAGGCTGTCTCCCTCCACCCTGAAGGTTTACATGGCAGCAATATCTGCACACCACGACCTGGTGGACTCAAAAACGGTAGGACAGCACGACCTGGTCAGCAGGTTCCTTAGAGGAGCGAGGAGATTAAATCCACCTCGCCCTCTACAGATGCCCTCTTGGGACCTTGCAGTGGTACTATCCGCCCTGCAGAGAGCTCCCTTTGAGCCCTTGCAGTCCATTGAGTTGAAGTTCCTTTCTATGAAAGTGGTGCTCTTGATTGCCCTGGCTTCCATCAAGAGGGTAGGGGACCTGCAGGCATTTTCGGTTGACGAAGCGTGCCTGGAATTCAGGCCGGCTAACTCTCACGTGATCTTGAGACCCCAGCCTGGATTTGTGCCCAAGGTTCCCACCACTCCTTTCAGGGATCAGGTGGTGAACCTGCAAGCGCTGCCCCTGGAGGAGGCAGACCCAGCCTTGGCACTGTTCTGTCCAGTACGCGCCCTTCGCGCTTACGTAGACCAGACGCAGTGTTTCAGGACCTCAGACCAGCTCTTTGTCTGTTACGGAGGGCAGCAGAAAGGGAAGGCTCTCTCCAAGCAGAGGTTGTCTCACTGGATAGTGGACACCATTGTCCTGGCATATCAGGTTCAGGGCCTGCCATGCCCCCTAGGGGTTAGGGCACACTCCACTAGGAGTGTAGCCTCCTCTTGGGCTTTAGCGCATGGCGCCTCGCTAACAGACATTTGTAGAGCTGCAGGCTGGGCGACACCCAACACTTTTGCGAGATTTTATAATCTCCGTGTAGAGCCAGTTTCCTCTCGTGTACTCGCTCCAAGTGGCCAGTAACTGGACAGGCTCAGTTGTCATCGTTTGCTGTGCCATTCCACTCCACGGACTGGATGCGTGCGCATTTTCACTCAGGTGAATTTCTCAGTAAGCCCTGAGTTCCTCCAGCACTGTTGATACTGACAACAGAGTGCATGCCCGGTTGGTCAGCCCTCGTGTTAGGCTAGGTGCCTCCATGTGCATGGTTCCCCCGTTGGGCAACCCCCACATGTGTATTTCTACGGTAAGTCTCTCCGAGCATGTGTCTTCCCTTGGCAAGACACCTTGCCACTCCTGGGGTTGAAACATTCCACCTGCGGCTGCATACCCCAGAGTGCTCCATATGTAGCCCATACGTGGGTCATATGTGTATTCCTAAATCCTCCCTTCGGGCAGGCATTGTGTTGCATTTCTCCACATGGGATATGCTTCCCAGTGTACCTTGGTATTGGCGTTGAGCCTAGCCCCTCGTTCGTGCTAAAGACTCATGGCAGGGAGCTCAGGTCAGCGCAGAACGCTGGAAGACAGCTGTTGTGGCGAGACTGAATTGGGAACCCCCATTCCGTCAGTAACTAACATAACTCGTAGTGTACTGACTGAAAGGGAACGTCTCGGTTACGTATGTAACCCTCGTTCCCTGAAGGAAGGGAACGGAGACGTTATGTTCCCATGCCACAACCACTGTACCGCTGGTACGGCCGGGGCGCTCAGCCTCGGCTCCTCAGCAGGTAAACATAATGCGAGATTGCCGCGCAGCTCCTTATATACCCACGAGGTGGGGCGGAGTTGCGCTATGCAAATTCCGCAGACCCATGGCATTCTCATGCCATTGACTCGTTTGGTAGATCTCGAAGGCGATTGGCTTCTAAGCGAAACCCCCATTCCATCAGTAACTGACGTAACGTCTCCGTTCCCTTCCTTCAGGGAACGAGGGTTACAAACGTAACCGAGATGTTCTCCACTAGCCAACGAACATGGTGTCATCATGATTCAGGCTGGATTCAGTCAGAATTCAGATCGGGATCGGTAGCATTCAAATATTCATCCAGTTCCTTTTGCTCGAAGATTGATTCATCACGGATTCATATGGACCATAGGGTCTGTCGGAGGACCTGTCTGGTTCTTGTGGTCTCTGCTGAGGCTCTGTGCCAATGTCATTTTGACGCGTCCTTCACAGGAGATTGTTCAGTCTCTGCTGACATTCAGGGCTGCATTAGATGCCATTCTTCTTACAATGTAACAAATACATCAGGTGTTATTGGAGTGTTCCCGGTTCTGGTTGACCTAATTTATGCAGCCTAACAATCATTTAACTGATTTGAATAATAGAAGTTGATAATGTGTTATTTGTAGGGTACAACGGGGCTAAAGGCACACCTTAAGAAAAATGTGCTTTTCATTACTCCCATGAATGATATTGCTGATGATCTTTTAACAATGCAACTTGAAGCACAGAAGAGAGCAGTGTTCAACATTAGATACATTTAGTTACATGTGAATGGAGATAAAATGTGATATGAGATTTCTGATTTTTATTTAACCAGGGAGGTTTGCGTTCATTGATTGTGATTGTTAATCTCAGTTCAGCAGAAAAAAGCACTTTAGTTTTCCTTTTAAGTTGTTAATGTTAAAAGTTAAAGGAAATCCTGCACACTCAAGTCAAGTCACCTTTATTTATATAGCGCTTTTTGCAACACAGATTGCTTTTAAGCAGCTTCACAGTGATAATAGGAAATTAATTTAGTTTTTGAAGAAAAGTTTTTAATTAATTTCTGTTGTAAAAACTGATTAGTTATTTAATTTGGTGCCATTTAAACAACACCATCTTCAATTAAAACAGAAAACCCCCAATGCGTTCCGGACCCCATCCGCATGGCAACAGCTTCTGGTGGCCCGAGAATGCAAGCCTATTGTAACTATACCATCATCATCCCCGCGCAAACCCCTAAAAAGTTGAATCCGTGAAAACGGCGACGGCATGTACGCAAGCATTACATGTTCAGCCTATAGGCAAGCATGTTTGAATACATATGTGTGCATATGTGTTTTTATCTGTATAGAGGGGAAGGGAAGGAAGCCTTCACAGGGGAGAGTCTAGTTGACACGGTCTCTGCTGACACTTCAGGGATGCGTTGGTTGTGTCTAGGCGCAGGTCCACCATCTGATCTGGATCCGGCACACTACAGTAAACCTCGGGATAAACAGAGAGACTAACATTAGCGTAGATGCCATTCTTTTTATGATGTAACGAGTACATCAGGTGTTATGGGAAGTGTTCCCGGTTCCAGCTGACCTAGTTAATGCAGCCTAAAACAATAATTTAACTGATTTGAATAATAGAAATTGATAATGTTCTATGTGTATGCCATAGTATAGAGATGTGTTTTAAGTCTAGATTTAAACTGACAGAGTGTGTCTGCTTCCCGAACAATGCTAGGAAGACTGTTCCAGAGTTTAGGTGCTAAATAGGAAAAGGATCGACCGCCAGCAGTTGATTTTGATATTCTAGGTATTATCAACTGGCCAGAGTTTTGAGACCGCAATAGATGTGATGGAGTATAATGCGTTAAGAGCTCGTTCAAGTACTGGGGAGCTAAACCATTTAGAGCTTTGTAAGTAATAAGCAAGATTTTAAAATTTATACAATGTTTAATAGGGAGTCCCAAGTGCCGAGTCCAGAGTCCCGAGAGGACTTTGTCTCCCGTCCAGAGTCCCGTGATGGCTCCAGCCCCTGACCAGCGTCCCAAGATGGCTCCAGTCCCCGACCAGCGTCCAGAGTCCAGAGAGGACTTTGTCTCCCGTCCAGAGTCCCGAGGTGGCTCCAGTCCCCGACTAGCGTCCAGTGATGGCTCCAGCCCCTGACCAGCGTCCAGAGTCCAGAGAGGACTTTGTCTCCCGTTCAGAGTCCCGAGATGGCTCCAGTCCCCGACCAGTGTCCAGTGATGGCTCCAGTCCCCGACCAGCGTCCCGAGATGACTCCAGTCCCCAACCAGCATCCAGAGTCCAGAGAGGACTTTGTCTCCCGTCCAGAGTCCCAAGATGGCTCCAGTCCCTGACCAGCGTCCAGTGATGGCTCCAGCCCCCAACCAGCGTCCAGTGATGGTTCCAGCCCCCAACCAGCATCCAGTGATGGCTCCAGCCCCCGACCAGTGTCCAGTGATGGCTCCAGCCCCCGACCAGCGTCCATTGATGGCTCCAGCCCCCGACCAGCGTCCAGTGATGGTTCCAGCGCCCGACCAGCGTCCAGTGATGGTTCCAGCCCCTGACCAGCATCCAGTAATGGCTCCAGCCCCGACCAGCATCCAGAGTCCAGAGAGGACTTCGTCTCCCATCCAGAGTCCAGAGTCCCCTGTAAACTGCTGCCAATAGATCCTGTCTCATCCTTGCTGCAACCAGCATGTGACAGGTAGCATGTACAGGATGAAAAGTATTGATACTAGTACTGAGCCTTGCGGTACTCCAAACTGAACTTGTGATCGATATGACACCTCTTCATTTAAGAAGAAAGATTGCTATCAAATAGCACACCCAGTTTCCTAACTGACGACGAAGACTTGATAAAAAGTGATGTTCTGATGTTCTGATTTTGTGTGCAGCAATTTTAGCATTTACTCAGAACATTTCTGTCAATGAGAAAATTGAGTCTGTGGTTGTTGCGGAAAAGTCTACATAGTTTGCTGTTTACGCATATTCTGCATATTGTGCATTTACAGAAATGTCTTCCTCCAGTTCATGAACATTTTGCAAGGATGTATTCACTTTGAAATGAGTTTAAGGAAATATATGGGGAAAACCAAAGGTGCTTTGTAAAATCTGATTGAAAGACTGTATAACTATTGATCAACTTAACAGATCTACAACTTACCTTATCAGATCTAGCATGTGGCTTTAAGGCAGGGCTATTCAATTGGTGGCCCGTGGGCCAAATCTTATAAATCTGAAGCGATTTCTCGGTCAGTAAGAAGAAATAGCACTGTTTTCAGTTGTTTCACTAGTTTATTTTGAACTACGCAGCATGGCCCAGTGGATAACAGAGCGCAAGCTTAAAGGACTTGCCTTTACTCCCGGTCCTGGGCACCATTATTAAACAGTGTTGTGACATCCAGTTGGAAGCGTTTTAATTCGACACACACCTCTCTGTTACAAACCACAAATCACTCAATGATTAAACTAGTTTTAAATCGGATGAAACAGCCTCAACATTCCCAACAAGAATGATGAGGAAAACAGGAGAAACATTGTGCCATGAACAAAGTTAGAAGACTTTTAAATCCCCAAATCACCACCCTTACAAACATTTACTGTACTGTACTGTAGTAATTTCCCATGGTTTGGGCTGAAATGTGGAATATTTATATTGAATACTATGTTGTAGTCATTTTGCATTATACATTGCATTATATTTATTAGGTGGGTAGGGGAATATATTCATTTTACAAATTAATTTTTGTTATGAAATTATGTTTCTTTGTGAAGGTGTGTATAGTTTATAGTTTAGTATACCTGTGTTTAGGCGTTTTTTATATATAACATATTCATAATATCATAATATCATTTGACAGTGGTAGTGAGTAACCATGCATGGTTTTACCTGTGGTTACCAAGTCTCACTGTCAGAATATTTTAATTTAAGTTAATTTAAAATAATTTGTGCCAATAGCTATGAGCTTGTATATTTCATATATTTGTTCTAAGGAAAATGGTTGTACACAGCTGTAAATTAATTAATTTATTATTATTATTACATTTTTATTTATTATGGTCTTATAACTGCATACTGTTGGGTACCACATTTCCAAGTGAATACAATACTTTTTTTTAGGTTTACTTTAGCTTATTTATTGAAACTGTTATGTCTGTTATGAGCTTTTTAAAATCTGTTTATTACTGTAAAATGTACTGATATTAAGACAGGTGGTACAATATAAGGTCACCCAATGACTTAACATTCATCAATATTGGTGTCTCTATGTGTCCACAGAGCTACACAAAAACATCATCAGAGTAAAAGACATGACAATAAATGAATGCTGTAAATGTGAAATAAAGTAAAATTAATATAAAACATTCCAATATAGATACCTGATTACAAAAAAAGATGTCAAATAAAATATAAACAGATGTAGTGGTTCTCACAGGGAATAAATTAACACTCCATAAATGATTATAAATAAATGCCTAATAAATTATCACCCAATAAATGTATTGCCTTTTAAAATGTAATACCATAGCTGTATATGTACTACTGTTTAACCAATTCATTTTTATGGTAATATTAATAAAACTATTTTCTATTAATATTGTGAACATTTTGTTTCCTCTTTGAAGTATTCAGACTATACTGTACTCTAAACACTTAACATTAATATTTATTTATTTATTTTACATTTTACTATACATTATATACATATACATATACATATTTATTTATTTAATTTTTACGGGAAAATATTTGCACTAAGTATTTGCACTAACTCCTAAGAAATAGTTCAGGAAGTTTCTATAACAATAGGAAGTGTCTGCACAAGATCACACTATTACATAAATTCACATTTTTACGGGAAATATTTGCATTAAGTATTTGCACTAATTTCTGAGAAATTATTCAGGAAGTTTATAGAAACTATAAACTATGTTTGTTATAGAACAATAGTAAGTGTTTGCACAAGTTCATATTCTTACACCAGTGTATTTACTTTCAAGTATGTTTAAGGGAACATTGGAAGAGCAATCAATTTTATCTGACAAGCAATCAGACAAGAGGCCGTATAAATATGAATCAACTTATCAGAGGCTACACATACACCTTTGTCAGCAATAACAGAACCATGTTCTCGCTCAGTGTCCTTCTGCTTACTTGTAAGTTTCTTTCATCTGACTAAATTTAAAAATCAGATGCACAGTTAGCACTAATATATAGCTGCACTTTTAGACGTTACTGCTGTAACTGTTCTGTTACTGCTCTGTTCTGCGTTAAATTTAGGACAGAGAATAGCGTAAATGGCTTTAAGATTAGCATTGGCATTTTAATAATTTATCTTATGTTGTTGTCTTACAGTGGTGCTTCAAAACTCCAGATTGCTGATATCTGCAGGTATTTCATTTAACCATGAACCACATCAACATTCACCAGTTAAGCAAAGATTATATGCCTTAATTGTGAAGTCAAGTTTTAAATTTCATATTTGTTGTTTGTGTGTGGTGGTTGTGATGTCAATGTGTCACCATACTGTATTTTTTATTATTATTATTAATTATATTTATTTTTTCTCCTCGTATATAGTTTGTCAATCACTTTGTTACAAATGACAAATAAAACCTTAAAGGGGGCTCTTTAATTTTTCAGAGACAGTAGTTACGTGTGATGGGTTTGTCCAGCGTCTCAGTTGTGGTAAGATTTTGTAGTGTTACAATCAACTAAGTTATTTATTATATATACTATTTTTGTTATAGTTTTAACAGTAATACATTATGTAATGATGTTTTTCTTATATTCAGACTCTGGTGTGATCAGTGTACAATCAGCAACATGTGGCCGCACAAACAGCAACATTTGCAGCGTTGGACGACCACAAGGCGAAACATCTAATACTCAGTGTTCAATGGATGTTCCTGCGGTCGCTAAACGGTAAGGATCTTTTTAATTGTCTTTTTGTTTGTGATTCCACACTGATAAAAATGATTCTGTGGTGTAGTAAATACTGCAGAAAAAACAAATGTAATTTCTACATGAAATAGTTAATTCAGGCAAGAATTAAATTCTATATTAGTACTCAATTCAAGCTTGTATAAATTAAAGCGTAAATATCAACATTATAAAATTAAGTAAAACTACTCAGCTTTTCTGATACTGGACGTTTGAATAATTAATGAGGTTGATTTTTCGCTGTTTTCCAGCACTATTTACACTGTTTTACCATTGCTATTTCTGTTGTTAGGTTTAGTAACTTGCCATTTTGTGACATTTAGAGTTCATTTTCTACTCAAAATGACACATTCATACTCAAAAACGATCCATCGAATGTTACTGTCACTGTGTATTGTCTACCAAGTATTGAGGTCTCTGTGTTCAAGTGCCGTGTTACTACTATTACGTTATTTACTTAGATGTTTCTAAGTAAAACGTACACTTTAAAAGCGTGTTTAATTCAGTGTTATATTGTTTGAGTAAAAAGTATTTTAAAGGAGACTTCAACTAAGTAGAAATTACTCAACCTTTTACTGGCTGAGTTAAAATTACTTATTTTGGTAACACTTTATTTTACAGTGTCCTTGTTACATATGTTAGTAATAACAGTAAATTATGCATAATTACATGCAACTAACCCTCAACCAAACCCTAATCCTACTCTAACCCTATAGTAAGTACATGTAGTTAATTATTATTACTCAGTACTTAAATGTATAATTACACTGTAACACAGACACCTTAAAATAAAGTGTAACCCTTATTGTCTTTGTTAATTTTACTTCGTTTTACTTTAAACTTAGTTAAGTAGAGTTTACTTAACTCCATATGTGAAATTTACTTAAAAAATATGCGTGCAAAAACATGACAAAAAAAAAAGTAAAAGTAAATTTTACTTGTTTTTTTCAGTGCAGAAGAACAGAATAGAATTTCTTGCTTACTCAGTGTTTAGTTAGTTGATTTGTAAATGATATTGACTTACTGACTTATTTATTATCCTTCTAAAGGTGTGATGGACTGAGAAAGTGCGAGTTAAACACTCAAGGACTTGCAGGACAAGATCCTTGCTATGGAACCTACAAGTACTACACTACTAACTACATTTGCATCCAAGCAGGTTTGATTTTTTTTCTCTCCATTTCCTGTTTACACTTTACATCTCTGTGCAAGCCTATGACAATCTTCTGTACTCTAACTTCTTCCAGAAACAAGTGTGACTTGTCATGGTGGATACAGTTACTTGAAATGTGGTGAGGTATTTTTATGTGAACTCTTATTTTGTTTCAAGAAATCAGATCACATGGATTAATTTAAGAAATGCTATTATTTTTATCTCCATGAAGAAAATGGCAAGATTCAGATAAATACTGCAAACTATGGACGTACAGATAAAATCACCTGCTCGGAAGGACGTCCATCCATTGAGCTCGAAAAAACCAACTGCTATTCTCCCAATGCACTGGCTCCTGTGTCAAAAAGGTAGATAAACCAAACTGCTTTAAAACTTGGTCATTTGAATGTACATTTATATTCTTGATCTTCTTTAAATACCATCCCAGCTAACAAGGGACATTCTCAGAACATTCTGGCAAGGTTCTCTCAAAGTTATGAACAAACGTTCTTCCAGTAACGTTAAAGGAATGTTCATTGTTTCATTGTTTTCTAAAGCATTAAAAAAATCTCAAACCATGTCCACTCTCAGCTATTCTTATGATATCTAGTAATTTAGAGATTTTTTTATATACGTGAAAGACAAGCTATATTATTTATTTGGTATAATAATTGCAGAGAGGCTGTAGAATGTAGAATGTACGTATGTAGAAACCTGATTCTGTGCCTAAGTTTGAAACATTCAAAAGTAATATTCCCATAATGTTTTCTCTAACGTTTGCATAAAATGTTAGAGAAAACATTTAAAAACATTCAGAAATAATGTTTTCATAAATGTTCTTCGAATATATTTTGTTAGCTGGGATAAATATGCAATGACTAATGTAAGCCTCCTTTTTTGACATGTAAAGCTGCAATGGCCTGGAAAGTTGTGAGGTTTTTGCGACACATACAGTCTTTACTGATCCCTGCTTTGGTATATACAAGTACCTTGCAATCTCCTATTTTTGCCTCCCACCTCAAACTCGTGAGTATTTATTATCCTGTTTGCTCCTGTTTTATACTGTTTGAACAGAATGTAATGTGTTTGGATACTTAATTGAATGTTGTTTGCAATTAAATGAAAATCTATTATAGTTTACTGAACTGAACTTTATGGTGCTTTTTGGCCCACTTAGGATTTAAGTACCCTACATTTTTATATGTAATTTCATAATTTCTTCTATTGCCTTTGAAATATGGTTCAAGTGAACCATTATTTAAAATGTAAAGTAAAACAGTTAATTTTACATTATTACAAAGTGCATTTTTTAAATTTGAGTTTTAATTTAATTTTAGTAAAAAAATACACTTTTAAGATTTGAAGTACACAAGAGCACAATCAGTACAACTAAGAGCACTTCTTTTTCACAAGACAAAGCACATAAACCACAGTCTCCATTTGATATTTTAAAAGGCATGATCACAGTGTACAGCACACACAATAACTCACTAAGACTGTTTTACTTTTATTTTACATTTACCTTTTTTTAATTGCTTAACAACATCTCTCCTTTTTCTGTAGGTTCAAGTTTGGTCTGTGAAAATGTGAATAATGACCTGAACTGTGGTGTGTATTCTGTTGTTACTTGACTGTTGCTTATTTTTAATGTTTCAGCTGATAAAGTTATATTATGTAATGACTTCTTCCAAGATATTGTAAAAAGTTAAACTGTGGTTTTCAGAGGATGGAACTAAAATACACATTCACAGTGCTAACTACGGGCGAACTGATAGCAGCACATGTTCTACTGGACGACCTGCTTCTCAGCTTGCCAAAACGGACTGCTATGCCTTAAATTCACAGACAATAGTCACTAATGGGTCAGTTTACATGCACAAATTTTCACATGTAATTCTGTCTTTGCCCTGATAGACAAACAATCCAAACCATGCTAACCAGGCTGGGAGACCAGCTAAAACTATAGCCTAGGCTATAGTGTAAGTGTTTCCTCCCAGCAGGGTAACAAAATGATTTTAACAATAATAGAATCGAGTTTTTTTAAAATCAAGTTTTTGTTTCATCAATTTGTTCTTTTATGGTGTAGATGTGAAGGGAAAAACAGATGCTCCATATCAGCCTCCAACAGTGTCTTCTCGGATCCATGTGTTGGCACATTCAAATACCTGTACATCTCATACTCCTGTGTAACTAAGTGTAAGTGATACTGTACAGAGCAATGAATTTGCATGCTTGAGCTAGTTTTCTAATCTGTTGCTTGGTTTTGATTTGGTTTTACTCATAAACGCACTCATCAGGCTAGACTGAATATTACTGTTGATGTTTTTTTCCCTGTCTTGCAGAATACGGTAGCTGATCTTGTGGATTTGGACTCTTCAGTTCTCTATTAACATCTCTTCCACTTTTGCTGCGCTGAAACTGAATCAATTTCTTGTTAACATAGCCTATCTGTAATATTATGCCGTCTTGGGAAATAAAATGTGACCTCTTTCCTAATGTAGAGACAGAAATAGTAATAGCAGAATACTAGTATGCTAGTGGCTGAAACTTTTGAGTAGAATTTTTTTCAGACAATTAGTACACTATGTTGTAAATTTCCTTGCAATAAATGCTTAGCAAATGAGAATGAGGTGTCTGCGTCCCTGTTCTTAAGGTTGGCATGAAACAGAAGTTATGATAGTCATTTCTTCCCTATTGTGACATACAGTATATCTGAGTGAAACTGTTCTATTTCTGCAGACTCATGTGATTGACAGGTTGTCTCGCCCTCGTGCCAGAAAACACGTCATCAGAAAAGAGATGTCGCTGCAAGAGGGAGGGGAAGTTCGCTAAGGGAGTCTGTTAGATCATCTAACACTTTATCTATTTCTTTAGACCCATTTGAACTCCCAGGAAAAATTGTGCTTTTTGTCACATCCTTCATCACATAATTATAGAATTAGATCTCTCTTTCAAAAGGAGCTTGTAACAATTCCATATGTGGTGTCATATAGAGTGTGACTGCGGTTAAGCCCGTTGAGTGGCAAAAAACTGAGTGGCAGCATTGGTTTTCAGCGTGAATGTCGCGAAAAACACACAAAACACATTTAAAACGGGAAAGAGCTTTGAGATTGACTACAAACAGATTTGACAAGAAATCTGAGGTATATTTTTATAGACTGCCGAAAGCTACAGAAAAGAGAAGCAAATGGATCGCTGCAGTTCACAGAAACAACTGCGCAGGCAGCAAAATGTGGATTTGCAGTTATCATTTTGTGTCAATATGTTGAATTTTGGGGTAAAATCATACCCTATATATTGTATTGTTATATATTGTATTGACAACTCATCAATTAAATATTTACCATCGTATAGTCTGCATAATTTGATGTTGTCAAATAAACACTGACAAAAACTATAGAAGTTTTAGGGCTGGACGATATGGCAATATATATAACTGATATAAGTGATTTAGACCTACCTCTATTGTATTTATATAAAGCGCTGACAGGCAAATTTGCTCAACACAAACCTTGAAACAGGTTTTGAAATAGTTTTGAAACGATACCGTTATCATCTTCGTGTGAACTTCAAAAAACGTGAATCTGTGAGAACGGTGACGGCATGCACGTAAGCATTACGTGTTTAGTCTATAGGCAAGCGCGTTTGAATACGTATGTGCACAGGTGCGTAGTTTTTCTTTACAGAATGACCGCCAAATTACTTGTCTGATATGCATAATACAGCGTTTTTAGTCGTTTCCAATAATTTAGATAACGTTTTCATCTGTACAGAGGGAAAGGGAAGGGAAGGAGGCCTTCACAGGGGAGAGTCTAGTTGAAACTGTCTCTGCTGACACTTCAGGGCTGCATTGTGGTCATGTCTAGGCGCAGGTCCACCACCTGATCTGGATACGGCCTGGATCCGGCAGACTACTGTAAACCTTGGGATAAACAGAGAGACTAATATTAGCGTAGATGCCGTTCTTCTTATGATGTAACGAGTACATCAGGTGTTATGGGAAGTGGTCCCGGTTCCGGCTGACCTAGTTAATGCAGCCTAACAATCATTTAACTGATTTGAATGATAGAAATTGATAATGTTCTATGTGTATGCCAGGTTAAAGAGATGCGTTTTTAGTCTAGATTTAAACTGACAGTGTGTGTCTGCTTCCCGAACAATGCTAGGAAGACTGTTCCAGAGTTTAGGTGCTAAATAGGAAAAGGATCTACCGCCAGCAGTTGATTTTGATATTCTAGGTAGTATCAACTGGCCAGAGTTTTGAGATCGCAATAGACGTGAAGGAGTATAATATACTATAATGTACTTGTAATCAAGTACTGGGGAGCTAAACCATTTAGTGCTTTGTAAGTAATTAGCAAGATTTTAACATTTATGCAATGTTTAATAGGGAGCCAATGCAGTGTTGACATTTACCAGTTTGAGGATTGCACCAACCCCATTCCTTTCAAGATTCAAAGTGTTAGCTGGGAAGGCCAGAGACAATTTCTCCCATTGAAGTTTTCAATCAGACAACGTATACAAATTAACATGAATGTAATGTAATTTTTTTTCGGAACTAGAAAGTTTTATTCTTCCATCTTTAAGTTCAACTCAGTTCAGCCTAACAGACAATTTTATTTAATTTTCATCTGAGGTTATTTACATTTTTATGGACTTAAAAGAACAGTACAAATTAAGAGATAATGGGTTTCTTGCACTTTTTCATTTTTTCCAACACTGGCACTTTATTTTTGCCTGTTTGTGTTTCTGAATGATATTGCTGATGATCTTTTACTAACGCAATTTGAAGCACAAAAGAGAGCAGTGTTCAACATTAGATACATTTAGTTAAGTAGAGACAATACATGTGAATGGAGATAAAATGTGATATGAGATTTCTGATTTTGTTTTTAACCAGGGAGGTTTGCGTTCATTGATTGTGATCGTTAATCTCAGTTCCCTTTCAGTCAGTACACTACGAGTTACGTCAGTTACTGACGGAATGGGGGTTTCGCTTAGAAGCCAATTGCCTTCGAGATCTACAAAATGAGCCAATGGCATGAGAATGCCATGGGTCTGCGGTATTTGCATAGCGCAACTCTGCCCCACCTCGTGGGTATATAAGGAGCTGCGTGGCAATCTCGCATTATGTTTCTGCTTCAGAGCCGAGTGTTTACTTGCCTTCCTGAGCTTTCTACTCTTCAAGACGAGCGTCTCTCCAGAGTGTCGGTGTTACGGGGCTTTCTAGTGAGTTCCGCGTTCCTGTCTGATCTGTGCAGTGATCTAGCACAGTGTGTTCCCCCTGGGCACTTTGGCATTCTGCAGAGAAAAACTCCTCTCTAAAAGAGCTACACGTGGCACGTCTTTTTCAAGATGTTTCGCCCGTGTGTTTTTGGGTGCGGTCGGCTGGTTAGTCCGTCTGACGGGCATGATTGCTGTTTGGCGTGCTCGGGCCTCGTGCACGCCGAGCGCGCGTTCATGGATGAGTCATGTTCCCACTGCGGGAACATGACCATCGCAGTGTTGCTATCGAGACTCCATGATCTCTGTCTAGGAGGGAGGGTCCCCTCTACCACACCCCAATCTATTTCCTCCACGAGAGGCGGTACTTTGGCTGGTGGTCAGGGTGATCTGAGGGTTACGGTGTGGGCCAACCCGACGAATATTCCTCGGGCCACACCCCCCTCTAGCACACTGCAACCCGTGGTGTTGCCAGATGAAGGCACTGGTGTTTCCCGTCCTGGGCCCAGCGTCTCATTTGGGGCGCCGGCGGATGACACTATGTCGATCGCCGCATCACAGGGTGGGCTGGATTGCCCGAGTCTGATCCGGAGCTCACAGCCATGCTTGCCCGGGCAGCTGAGAGCATCGGGCTTGAGTGGAACCCTCCTCCATGTCCTGAGCGCTCAAGGCTGGATGATTGGTATCTGGGGGCGGCCCGTGCTGAAAGCGCCCGTCAGCCCCCAGTGCCCTTCTTCCCGGAAGTGCATGAGGAGGTGTTGAAATCATGGACGTCTCCACTGACTTTTCGCGATTGCTCTGTAACCTCTTCACTGCTCTCAACAGCGGCGCGGTGAAAGGATACACTGGGGTTCCCCCTGTTGAGCATTCTGTTGCGATGCAGCTGTGTCCGCAGAATGCTTCGACATGGCGTGGTGACCCAAAGCACCCGTCCAAAGCCTTTAGGTTTACGTCTACTCTGGTGGCGAAGACCTATAGAGCTGCAGGCCAGGCCGCGTCCGCTTTGCATGCTATGGCTATCCTTCAAGTCCATCAGGCGAAGGTACTCAGAAACATGCACAAGGGCAGTGCTGACCCCGCTTTTATGCAAGAGTTGCGTGCGGATACCAACCTCGCCCTACGAACGATGAAGGTTACCGCACGCTCTCTCGGTCAGGTGATGTCCACTGCTGTGGTCCAGGAATGTCATTTGTGGCTCAACCTGGCTGATATGCGGGAGTCTGAGCAAACACGTTTCCTCAACTCCCCTATCTCCCAGGCTGGGCTATTCGGCGGGGCGGTTGAGGACTTTGCCCAACAGCCAAAAGCCGACTGAGGCGATTAAACATATTCTGCCCCGGCGGCCCTTTGCTGCCTCCACCCAGCCACCGGCACAGACGCCTCAGCCTGCTCCCCATCGAGGCCGCCCTCCTGCGGCTCCTGCGGCTCCCGCCACTCCCGCCCGGCCCCAGCAGCAGCCTTCACCCGGGCCAGGGCGCCGAGGATGTTGCAGGCCAAACGGCAGGCCAAGCGGCGCTCCTAAGACGGGCCGCTCGGAGGTGAACTCAGCTCTTTCCCAGGAGATGGTAACAGAACCACTCCTTCCCCCGGTGGGAGAAGACCGGGGGAGAATCTTTTGTTTTCCCCTTCCGCCGCTGGCCTCACGGTCGGCGGTACCCTATTCATGGTTAAAGAAAGAACTGACATATTCACCTCTGAGCCCCAAGAGGGTGCGGTTGGCAATGTGCGACACACAGCCTCGCCACTCTCAGCCCCCTCTGTCGCCAGACCCCTGTCAGAGGAGGCCCCAGTGGAATGCTGGTCCTTCCCTGGTCTCCTCTGTCAGGGCACAGAACACGACCCTGCCCACGCCTTGGGACGCTCCAATGCCTCCCACGTCTGGGCCGGTCATTCCGCTTCGCTGCCCCATCGTGGGTACGCCTGTGGTTTGCATGATCCCGCTGGTTCAGTTTTTGGGAGCCTGGCTAGAGCTTCCCAATCTGTCCAGCTGGCTTGCTCGCACGATCAGGCTCGGCTATGCGATTCAGTTCACACGGTCTCCTCCCCGGTTTCGGGGAGTACGCTATACCATGGTGGGTGGCAATGCCCCTGTCATGCGTGCGGAGATCGACACCCTACTGGCGAAGGGTGCGGTCGAGATCGTCCCTCCAGCCGAGATGAAGTCCGGCTTCTACAGCCCCTACTTCATTGTACCCAAGAAGAGCGGTGGGTTACGACCACCTGCGCGTCTTGAACTGAACCCTTCGCAGGGTTCCATTCAAGATGTTGACAGCCAAACGCATTTTCGAATGCGTTCGTCAGTTGGATTGGTTTGCAGCGATTGACCTGAAGGTCGCGTACTTTCATGTCTCCATTCTTCCTCGACACAGACCGTTTCTACGGTTTGCCTTCGAGAGGCAGGCATACCAGTACACGGTACTCCCATTCAGGTTAGCCCTGTCTCCTCGTGTCTTCACGAAAGTCGTCGAGGCAGCCCTTGTGCCACTCAGGCACAACTGAACTATATCGACGACTGGCTGATACTAGCTCACTCTCGAGACCAGGTTTGCGAACACAGGGACCTGGCGCTCCGGCACCTCGCCCGCTTGGGCCTTCGGGTCAACTGGGAAAAGAGCAAACTCTCCCCAGTGCAGAGGATCTCTTTCCTCGGTATGGAAATCGACTCGGTCGCCAACCCCCACATGTGTATTTCCATGGTAAGTCTCTCCGAGCACGTGTCTTCCCTTGGCAACCTTGCCACTGCTGGGGTTGAAACATTCCACCTGCGGCTGGATACCCCAGAGTGCTCCATATGCAGCCTATACGTGGGTCATATGTGTATTCCTAAGTCCTCCCTACGGGCAGGCATTGTGTTGCATTTGTCCACGTGGGATATGCTTCCCAGTGTACCTTGGTATTGGCGTTGAGCCTAGCCCCTCGTTCGTGCTAAAGACTCATGGCAGGGAGCTCAGGTCAGCGCAGGACGCTGGAAGACAGCCGTTGTGGCGAGATTGAATTGGGAACCCCCATTCCGTCAGTAACTGACATAACTCGTAGTGTACTGACTGAAAGGGAACGATCCCTGAAGGAAGGGTACGGAGACGTTACGTCCCCATGCCACAACCGCTGTACCGCTGGTACAGCTGGGGCGCTCAGCCTCGGCTCCTCAGCAGGTAAACATAATGCGAGATTGCAGAGCAGCTCCTTATATACCCACAAGGTGGGGCGGAGTTGCGCTATGCAAATTCCGCAGACCCATGGCATTTTGTAGATCTCGAAGGCGATTGGCTTCTAAGCAAAACCCCCATTCCGTCAGTAACTGCGTAACGTCTCCGTTCCCTTCCTTCAGGGAACGAGGGAACGGAGACGTTACGTTGTTAAGTTGTTAATGTTGTTAATGTTGAAATTAATGTATGTTCAGTGCAGATTTACAGATGAAGGCATTTTGCACTTTTCCTTCATCATATTTTTGTCAGACATTGTTACTGGTTGAATTTAGATACCACCAAAATCAACTGCAAATTTAATTTATTATAAAAAGGAATTGTAACAGTAACACAAAAAGGCTTCGGGAGGGGGCACGGCCAAAATAACAAACAAAATGGAGTCTACCTCAATTTTAGATCTAACTTACCTGTCACAAAAAAAAAGAAAGAACAACAAAAAAACCATAGTACTTCCTTGACTCCCTAACTTGCTCAAAACCAGGAGAAAAAGGATTGCCAAAAGAAAATGGCATTTGTACGAGTTACAAATAAAACATGCCACGCCTGAATCTTCAGCCAAGAGGACCGCACCTGGGAACTAGTCCTCTCCCGAACCAGCAGGGCACCACTGGCTCATTGATTTTTGGTCAGAACCAATTCCAGACCCTGAAATCCAGAGAGGACTTCCATCCCTGTCCCGAGTCCAGAGAGGACATTGTCTCCTGTCCAGAGTCCAGAGAGGACTTTGTCTCCCATCCAGAGTCCCGAGAGGACTTTGTCTCCTGTCCAGAGTCCCAAGAGGACTTTGTCTCCTGTCCAGAGTCCCGAGATGGCTCCAGTCTCCGACCAGCATCCAGTGATGGCTCCAGCCCCCAACCAGCGTCCCGAGATGGCTCCAGTCCCCAACCAGCGTCCAGAGTCCAGAGAGGACTTTGTCTCCTGTCCAGAGTCCCGAGATGGCTCCAGTCCCCGACCAGCGTCCAGAGTTCAGAGAGGACTTTGTCTCCCGTCCAGAGTCCCAAGATGGATCCAGTCTCCGACCAGAGTCCAGTGATGGCTCCAGTCCCCGACCAGCGTCCCGAGATGGCTCCAGTCCCCAACCAGCGTCCAGTGTCCAGTGATGGCTCCAGTCCCCGACCAGCGTCCAGCGTCCAGTGATGGCTCCAGTCCCTGACCAGCGTCCAGAGTCCAGAGAGGACTTTGTCTCCCGTCCAAAGTCCTGAGATGGCTCCAGTCCCCGACCAGCGTCCAGTGATGGTTCCAGCCCCCGACCAGCATCCAGTGATGGCTCTAGCCCCCGACCAGCATCCAGTGATGGCTCCAGCCCCCGACCAGCGTCCCGAGATGGCTCCAGTCCACAACCAGCTTCCAGAGTCCAGAGAGGACTTTGTCTCCTGTCCAGAGTCCCGAGAGGAATTAATCTCCTGTCCGGAGTCCAGAAAGGACTTTGTCTCCCGTCCAGAGTCCCGAGATGGCTCCAGTCTCTGACCAGCATCCAGTAAATCCTAAAACGTTTAAACACGCTGAAGTAGCTGAAATTGCGGGCATTCTGATTTTGACAGTGAAGCTGTTCAGTATTAGAGGAGGAGAAATTAATCTTCAGAAATTGAGTTCAACTGAAAAAAAAAATAAAAAAAAATAAAAAGGAGACTGATCTGAGTTTAACTAAAGAAAGGAAAAAAATCGATCTGAGTTAAACTGAATTTAAAAAGAAAAAAGGACAACTGAATAAATATAAGAGTTAACTTTTAACTGTTTCTTTTTCCTTTCCTCGAGTTCCTCAAGTGATCAGAAGGGAGAGTGAAGCAGCCCCTCCCTTCGGAATTCACCCTACACTCTCCTCTCTACACACACACACACACACACACTTATAAATAGATAGCTTGCTGTGTCTCTAGTTCACATAGAGAGTATTAAGACATATAACTTATTTGCAAAATGGCTGCAAACAAAGAAAGCTCCTAAAAGATACATTCTAGATGAGATCATGTGACATATTTCTGGTGTTAATGTGGGTTTGAAAGCAGATTATAGTTTAACGCAACAAAATTAAAGTTTTGTCTGAAAAAGAACAAGAGACAAAATAAGATCATAAGATTGGAGTTTTATGGAATTCCTTTGTAGGAAAGATATATAATAACAACTTTTTATAGTTAATTGACAAGTAAAAGTTGATGTGAAATTATAGACAATGACTCCAAAAGCATGTGAGTTTCAAGAAAAAAAAAGAGAAAAAACAAATATAAACAAAGATGTACATTTGAAAACATGCCATTTCTGGTTAAGCCAGAGTCAACAAAGAGTTATGAAAATGCTGAGCTACCAGTCCTGGGGCATTCTGGACTTTGCCTCAGTGGTCTCTCTCATTCAAAGTCAGCTAAATGCTGCTATTTGAGCCTTTGCCATAAGTGATAAGTTATTTATGGTAAAGCACAGTGTCTCAGTTGGAAATCATAGACATAGAGATGTTAAAAGAAATGATACAGGGCAATTGGTAGTTAAATGTTTCAAGCGAAACTCAATGCCTTTAAAGAGGCCTTTTAGATAAAATACAGACCTTAAACAATAGAAGTGATCATTTTGGATTTGCAGTAACTTCTTTGTCTCATCTTTGTCTACACCATGTACAGGACCGATGGTTCCGGTTATAGATGTAGCAGAACATTACGCTGAATGGAGGGTTTAATAAATAATTGATATAAGTGATTAAATACTGTTGTTATTAATCTGTCTCCATGTTTTGAAACTATTAGGCATTCCAAATGGCTCTGATGGCTCTTGAATGCACTTCCCTGATTCTGTTGAAGAAAATACCTGTCAAAGGTTTCGTAATGGGAAAGAACGGTTACCAGTGTGCATGAGGTGATTTCTCAATGACGGGTAAGATCCTCTTTTGGCCAAACAGGGGACAACCTAAGACAGAGAATTACCACACTGTGCATCTCCTGAAGGGAGGTGTGATATGTGAGATGTGTATGAGAGTGAGCAGATGCTTGTAAGGCCAACAGCATCATTGAAGGGAGAGCTGTGAGAAGTTACAGTAGTCTGCCCCAGAAATGTTCCTCCATACCAGATCACCAGCAACCGCATTCCTAGGATGGCTTTTTTTACATTGTGACATTACATTACATTACATTACAAGTGCCCATAACTTGATGCAACTATGCCAGGGGATGACACCCTGAGGAAAGGAGATTATTTATAAAGAGCTAATGGGAATGGGCTTTCAAGAACCATCTGAGACAATGAGGGATTGTAATTAATTCCTGTGGAGACCATAACAAAAACTTCTTAATTTATATCAAGAACATGAAGTTGGTTGCCTTATGTGCAAAGATTGTATAGAAGTTTCAGATTCAGATTTCAGAAACTCTGAATAAGTGATGGCTGTATGATATTGAAGTAATATGTCTCTATCATAGTTTTCACTCCTGCAGATTATTAGACATGACAGGATAATTCCAAGACATGGTGGTAGCTAAAGATGAAGACCGCTTTCGCTGATTTAAGAGAAGTTCTGGATAACAAAGGTTAAGTGAATTCAGCATTTAAACTAAAGATAACCTTAGAAATGCATAACTTATTTTAGATTGTCGTAATGGTTCTTATTTAAAAGTTAAACATTTACATCTTAACTTTTGTCAAGTCAAGTCAAGTCACCTTTATTTATATAGCGCTTTTTACAATGCCGATTGTTTCAAAGCAGCTTCACAGTGTTAAACAGGAAAATAATGCAACAGAATTTGATTCGGCTGTACAGCCGCTCTGGAGAAAACGGTGATGTCATCCAGCTCATTTCAATTATCATATAGTGTCAATGCGGGCAGATCAGTAATATAGTTGAATATTTAGTGTCCCCAACTGAGCAAGCCAAGCCAAAGGCGACAGTGGCAAGGAACCAAAACCTTGGGAGAAACCAGGCTCAGTCGGGGTGCCAGTTCTCCTCTGGCCAACGAACAAACAGTGTATGATTATGATTCTGGCAACATTACAGGTCAGAAGTCATATTAGATCGGAATATTCGAAAAATCGGAGTCATCACGCCGGAGATGGGTTTATTGAGGATGTTGTGTCGATGAGGCATTTACAGGGGGGAGTCTAATTGACACGGTCTCTGCAGACATTTCAGGGATGCGTTGGTCATGTCTAGGCGCAGGTCCACCATCTGATCTGGATACGGCCAGGATCCGGCTGACTGCAGTAAACCTCGAGATAAACAGAGAGACTAACATTAGCGTAGATGCCATTCTTTTTATGATGTAACGAGTACATCAGATGTTATGGGAAGTGTTCCCGGTTCCGGCTGACCTAGTTAATGCAGCCTAAAACAATCATTTAATTGATTTGAATAATAGAAATTGATAATGTTCTATGTGTATGCCATAGTAAAGAGATGTGTTTTTAGTCTAGATTTAAACTGACAGAGTGTGTCTGCTTCCCAAACAATGCTAGGAAGACTGTTCCTGAGTTTAGGTGCTAAATAGGAAAAGGATCGACTGCCTGCAGTTGATTTTGATATTCTAGGTATTATCAACTGGCCAGAATTTTGAGACCGCAATAGACGTGATGGAGTATAATGCATTAAGAGCTCGCTCAAGTACTGGGGAGCTAAGCCATTTAGTGCTTTGTAAGTAATTAGCAAGATTTTAAAATGTATGCGATGTTTAATAGGGAGCCAGTGCAGTGTTGACAGAACCGGGCTAATATGGTCATACTTCCTGGTTCTAGTAAGAACTCGAGCTGCTGCGTTTTGGACCAGCTGCAATTTATTTATTAAGCGAGCAGGGCAACCACCCAGTAGAGCATTACAATAATCTAGCCTTGAGGTCATGAACGCATGAACTAACTGTTCAGCATTTTGCATTGAAAGCATGTGCCGTAATTTAGATATATTTTTAAGATGGTAGAATGCAGTTTTACAGATGCTATAAAACGTGGCTTTCAAATGAAAGATTGGTATCAAAGAGCACACCCAGGTTCCTAACTGACAACGAAGACTTGACAGAGCAGCCATCAAGTGTTAGACAGTATTTTAGGTTACTACTTGTGGAGTTTTTTTGTCCAATAATTAAAATTTCTGTTTTTTCTTAAATTGCAGGAAATTACTAGTCATCCAATTTTTTATATCAGCTATGCATTCCGTTAATCTTGTGAATTGGTAAGATTCGTCAAGGCGCGAAGAAATATAGAGCTGAGTATCGTCAGCATAACAATGAAAACTAACGCCATGCTTCCTAATGATATCTCCCAGTGGTAGCATGTACAGGGTGAAAAGCAACGGTCCTAGCACTGAGCTTTGCGGTACTCCATACTGAACTTGTGATCTCTTAATTTATTGCTACAAACTGATAACGGTCAGATAAGTATAATATAAACCATGCCAATGCAATTCCACTAATGCCAACATCATTTTCGAGTCTATTCAAAAGAATGTTGTGGTCAATAGTATTGAATGCAGCGCTAAGATCAAATAACACTAATAGAGAGATACAACCACGATCGGATGATAAGAGTAAATCGATTTGTAACTCTGATGAGAGCAGTCTCAGTACTATGATACGGTCTAAATCCTGACTGAAAATCCTCACAGATACCATTTCTTTCTAGAAAGGAGCATAGTTGTGAGGACCCTGTCTTTTCTAGTATTTTTGACAATAAGGGTAGATTTGAGATTGGCCTGTAATTGACTAATTCTGTAGGATCAAGTTGCGTTTTTTTAATAAGTGGTTTAATAATAGCCAACTTAAACATTTTCAGTACATATCCTAATGACAAGGATGAATTAATGATATTAAGAAGAGGATCTATGACCTCTGGAAGCATCTCCTTTAGTAGCTTAGTCGGTATAGGGTCGAGCATACATGTTGTTGATTTTGATGATTTCATGAGTTTAGCCAATTCTTCTTCTCCTATAGCAGTGAATGAGTGTAATTTTTCCTCAGTGACACTACAATGCAGTGTCTGATGTGATAATGTAGTAGACAGCTGCATGGTTATAATTTTCCTAATATTATCAATCTTGCACGTATAAAGAAGTTCATAAAGTCATTACAGCTGTGCTGTTTACAAACGTCAGAAGTTGAAGCTTTATTTTTTTGTTAATTTAGCCACTGTATCAAATAAATACCTAGGGTTATATTTGTTTTCTTCTAAGAAAGTCGAGAAATAAGCAGATCTAGCAGTTTTTAGGGCCTTTCTGTATGCAATCATGCTCTCTTTCCACGAAATGCGAAAAACCTCCAGTTTTGTTTTCTTCCAGCTGAGCTGCATTTTTCAGGCTGCTGTTTTAAGGGCCCGAGTGTGCTCGTTGTACCACGGCATTGGACTATTTTCTTTAATCCACTTTAACCGCAGAGGAGCAACTGTGTCTAAAGTGCTGGAAAAGAGAGAGTCAGTGGTTTCTGTTGCAACATCGAGTTCCTCTAGGCTATCTGGGATGCTGAGGAGATGAAACTGATGAGGAAGATTATTTACAAAGCAGTCTTTAGTGGCAGCGGTGATAGTCCTGCCATATTTGAAACGAGCGGACAGCTTTGCAGCCTTTGCTAAATTAAGTATACATGATACTAGGTAATGATCTGAGATGTCATCGCTCTGCTGCAGAATTTCAATGGTATCAACATTTATTTCATGTGACAGTATTAGGTCTAAAGTATGATTACGGCGATGAGTGGGTCCTGACACATGTTGCCTAACTCCAATAGAGTTTAGAATGTCTCTAAATGCCAATCCCAATGCGTCTTTTTCATTGTCTACATGGATATTAAAATCACCAACAATTAGTACTTTATCTGCAGCCAGTACTAACTCTGATAGAAAATCAGCAAATTCTCTGGTAAAGTCTGTATGGTGCCCTGGTGGCCTGTATACAGTAGCCAACATAAATGTCAAACGGGATTTATCAATTTCACTACATAACGTTACATAAAGTACCAAAACTTCAAAGGAATTATATTTGAAACTAGACTTCTGAGTAATACCGAAGATATTATTATAAATTACAGCAACACCTCCCCCTTTACCTTTCAGACGTGGCTCGTGTTTATAACAATAATCTTGGGGGGTGGACTCATTTAAAGTAATGTAATCGTCAGGTTTTAGCCAGGTTTCTGTCAAACACAGCACATCTAGATTATTATCTGTAATCATATCATTAACAATAAGCGCTTTTGGGGGAAGGGATCGAATATTCAGCAGCCCGAGCTTTATCATTTGTTCATCTGTATTATATCTTTGTTTTTTATTTGTTGGACATCAATACAATTTTTACCGTTAAATAGTTTTGATGGTTTTTTGTATTTACTCATTCATTTTGTGAATGATTAAGGGCTATATATTGTAATGAATTAATATATCATTCTTCTAAGTGACAGTCTTAGGAGGCTGTTGGAAAAGATTATTTGTGCTGTAAGAGTTAGACTGCCTAGGTGGAGGCAGGGTAGATTCTCTGTCTCTGGATGATGATTGAACTGCTAAGCAAGCTTAAACAAAACAAAGCAATGATATTAAAACAAAAACAACTCAGCTGACTTTTCTAAACCAAATTAATAATGAACAGACATGTTTCAAGACATGCTTTGAGACTGTAAAACCTAGGTAAAACCTACAGAAAATGTTAATGAGAGATCCATTCGTTTGAAAGACTGGGAACAAAAGAAAGATGTTAATTGTTTCTTTGCTTCCATTTTTTGGGGATCATTTCAATTGACATCGATTAGAGATGGTTGTAAGTTATTCTTAATACATGAAAATATTGATAAAACCGAGAATGAGAAATACAGAGTGAAGTAGGGGATTTTTACAACCTCATAAACAATGAACACCTGCTTACTGATTCACAACCCCAAAGGGATAGGAATTCTTTAACATCATCATTTATGTTAGTTTGTTATTTTGGCCAGGAACTGGAGGAGTTCAGGTACCGAACAAGTCCAGGCACTGGTGAAGATTAATTAGCTTTTCCTTTTTTAGATGACTGGGGTTCATTTTTAAATGCTTACACATAGATGTTAAATGACACATAGTATGCGGGGACATATCATGGGCCGGGGTTATTTGTTTTGTTTGTTTTCTGTTCAGTGTTGTTTTTGTTTTTGTTTTTGTTTACTTTACGATGTTTATATGGTAATATGGTTTAGACCATTAGACCATATCGGTTGTAACAATGCATATTTTATCTCCCTCATCTGAACTTGAATGAGCAGCTGCAACTGCAATAGTAAGGCATTTCAAAATAAGAGTCAATGTGTATTTCGAGCTTGTTTATAATTAAAAGTCACGCATTATATATACGTTTTTGGTTACACAATAAACTGTATTTAATTTAATTCCCATTGAATTCATAATCAGGAGGAAAGACTAAGAACAGTATTTGACATATTATTCAATAAAGTATCAGGGATTAAAAAATTCTTCATTACTTGAAATTAAATAAATGTTAACTGAAATAAAAAAAATAATAAACTTAAACTTATTTGAAGCTTTAGCTTAACCTGATATACTAACTAAAACAGAAATACAACATTATAAAAACTATATAGATGTTTTTAAAAAACAAACCAAAAAATTTTAATTGAGCTCCCTTTCGTGTATTTTTAATGTCAAAAACACAATTATGTCAAAATGTCAGTTTTGACATGTATTCAAGTAACAGTCGGTTATGTAATGCTTAAATGCTCAATTAATGCATTACAACTGAACTAAACTCATTAGATTTTATTTGACTAAAACTACTGTAGATTTAGTCAACTAAAATCTTATTATATTTAGTCGACTAAAACTAGACTAAAACTAAAAACAATTCAGGTGACTAAAATATGACTAAAATTAAATGACATTTTAGTCAAAAGACTATGACTAAAACTAAATCAAAATTTGCTGTCAAAATTAACACTGGCAGCATGTACAGGATGAAAAGTATTGGTACTAGTACTGAGCCTTACGGTACTTCAAAATGAACTTGTGATCAATATGACACCTCTACATTTAAGAAGAAAGATTGCTATCAAATAGCGCACACAGTTTTCTATCTGACGATGAAGACTTGATAAAAAGTGATGTTCTGTTTCTACTCAATTTTGTGTGCAGCAATTTTAGCATTTACTCAGAACATTTCTGTCAATGAGAAAATTGAGTCTGTGGTTGTTGCTGAAAAGTCTACATAGTTTGCTGTTTGCTACATATATAGCTGCATTTTTAGACGTTACAGCAGCTCTGTTCTGGGTTCAATTTAGGACAGAGAATAGCGTAAATGGCTTTAAGATTAGCATTGGCATTTTAATCATTTATCTTATGTTGTTGTCTTACAGTGGTGCTTCAAAACTCCAGATTGCTGTTTACACATATTCTGCATATTGTGCATTTACAGAAATGTCTTTCTCCAATTCATGAACATTTTGCAAGGATGTATTCATTTTGAAATGAGTTTGAGGAAATATCTGGGGAAAACCAAAGGTGCTTTATAAAATCTGATTGAAAGATCAGACAACAGACTGTATAAATATTGATCAACTTACCAGATCTACAGCTTACCTTATCAGATCTAGCATGTGGCTTTAAGCCATACAGATCATGTTGACTAAACATGCTAAACACATGGAAAACAAAATGTGCTTTATGAAGCCTGTTTTACAATATTTATTTAATTATTTGTAATATAAGATGACAAATTGTATAAATCTATCAGAACATATACAGTGGCCAAAAGTAATGTGGTGATGGTGGCATGCATTATGGGAAGCGTTTTGGACTTTGGTTACTGTGTATTTTATATGCAATTAAAATATATCACATGATCATACCAATTTGAGCTTTTTAAAATCAGTTTATTACTATAAAATATACTGATATTAAGACAGATGGTACTATAGAAGGTCACCCGATGACTTAACATTCATCAATATTGGTGTCTCCGTGTGTCCACAGAGCTACGCAAAAACACCATCAGAGTAAAAGACATGACAATAAATGAATGCTGTAAATGTGAAATAAAGTAAAATGAATATAAAACATTCCAATATAGATACCTGATTACAAAAAAGAAGATGCCAAATAAAATATAAACACATTTTTTTTTTTTTTTTTCAACTGGTCACTAGATAAATATCATTAATCAGTCATTGATATTTATGCAAATACATTTTTATTTTTACGGGAAAATATAATATAAGTATTTGCACTAACTCCTAAGAAATTGTTCAGGATGTTTCTATAACAATAGGAAGTGTTTGTACAAGATCATATTCTTACACCAGTGTATTTACTTTCAAGTATGTTTAAGGGAACATTGGAAGCGCAATCAATTTTATCTGACAAGCAATCAGACAACAGGACGTATAAATATGAATCAGAGGCTACACATACATCTTTACCAGCAATAACAGAACCATGTTCTTGCTCAGTGTCCTTCTGCTTACTTGTAAGTTTCTTTCATCTGAATAAGTTTAAAAATCAGATGCACAGTTAGCACTAATATATAGCTGCATTTTTAGACTTAACAGCAGCTCTGTTCTGGGTTAAATTTAGGACAGAGAATAGCATAAATGGCTTTAAGATTAGCATTGGCATTTTAATCATTTATCTTATGTTGTTGTCTTACAGTGGTGCTTCAAAACTCCAGATTGCTGATATCTGCAGGTATTTCATTTAACCATGAACCACATCAACAATCACCAGTTAAGCAAAGATTATATGCCTTAATTGTGAAGTCCAGTTTTAAATTTCATATTTGTTGTTTGTGTGGGGGGGTTGTGGTGTCAATGTGTCACCATACTGTATTTTTTATTATTATTATTTATTATATTTATTTTTTCTCCTCGTATATAGTTTGTCAATCACTTTGTTACAAATGACAAATAAAACCTTAAAGGGGGCTCTTTAATTTTTCAGAGACAGTAGTTACGTGTGATGGGTTTGTCCAGCGTCTCAGTTGTGGTAAGATTTTGTAGTGTTACAATCAACTAAGTTATTTATTATATATACTATTTTTGTTATAGTTTTAACAGTAATACATTATGTAATGATGTTTTTCTTATATTCAGACTCTGGTGTGATCAGTGTACAATCAGCAACATGTGGCCGCACAAACAGCAACATTTGCAGCACTGGACGACCACAAGGCGAAACTTGTAATTTCTACATGAAAAAGTTAATTCAGGCAAGAATTAAATTCTATATTAGTACTCAATTCAAGCTTGTAGAAATTAAAGAGTAAATATCAACATTATAAAATTAAGTAAAACTACTCAACTTTTCTGATACTGGTGTTCCCATCATGCACTGGGGTTTAAATAATTAATGAGGTTGATTTTTCGCTGTTTTCCAGCACTATTTACACTGTTTTATCATTGCTATTTTTGTTGTTAGGTTTAGTAACTTGCCATTTTGTGACATTTGGAGTTCACTTTCTACTCAAAATGAAACATTCATACTCAAAAACGATCCATCGAATGTTACTGTCACTGTGTACCAAGTATTGAGGTCTTTGTGTTCAAGTGCCATGTTACTACTATTACGTTATTTACTTAGATGTTTCTAAGTAAAACGTACACTTTAAAAGCGTGTTTAATTCAGTGTTATAGTGTTTGAGTAAAAAGTATTTCAAAGGAGACTTCAACTAAGTAGACATTACTCAACCTTTTACTGGCCGAGTTAAAATTACTTATTTTGGTAACACTTTATTTTATAGTGTCCTTGTTACATATGTCAGTAATAACAGTAAATTATGCATAATTACATGCAACTAACCCTCAACCAAACCCAAATACTACTCTAACCCTATAGTAAGTTCATGTAGTTAATTATTATTACTCAGTACTTAAATGTATAATTACACTATAACACAGACACCTTAAAATAAAGTGTAACCCTTATTTTCTTTGTTAATTTTACTTAGTTTTACTTTAAACGTAGTTAAGTAGAGTTTACTTAACTCCATATGTGAAATTTACTTAAAAAAATATGCGTGCAAAAACTTGACAAAGAAAAATTAAGTAAATTTTACTTGTTTTTTTCTTGCTTACTCTGTGTTTAGTTAGTTGATTTGTAAGTGATATTGACTTAGAAAATTTGTTAGTGATATTGACTTATTTATTATCCTTCAAAAGGTGTGATGGACTGAGAGAGTGCGAGTTAAACACTCAAGGACTTGCAGGACAAGATCCTTGCTATGGAACCTACAAGAACTACATTACTAACTACATTTGCATCCAAGCAGGTTTGATTTTTTTTCTCTCCATTTCCTGTTTACAGTTTACATCTCTGTGCAAGCCTAAGACAATCTTCTGTACTCTAACTTCTTCCAGAAACAAGTGTGACTTGTCATGGTGGATACAGTTACTTGAAATGTGGTGAGGTATTTTTATGTGAACTCTTATTTTGTTTCAAGAAATTAGATCACATGGATTAATTTAAGAAATGCTATTATATTTATCTCCATGAAGAAAATGGCAAGATTCAGATAAATACTGCAAACTATGGACGTACAGATAAAATCACCTGCTCGAAAGGACGTCCATCCATTGAGCTTGAAAAAACCAACTGCTATTCTCCCAATGCACTGGCTCCTGTGTCAAAAAGGTAGATGGATCAAACTGCTTTAAAATTTGGTCATTTGAATGTACATTTATATTCTTGATCTTCTTTAAATATCATCCCAGCTAACAAGGGACATTCTCAGAACATTCTGGCAAGGTTCTCTCAAAGTTATGAACAAACGTTCTTCCAGTAACGTTAAAGGAGCGTTCATTGTTTCTTTGTTTTCTAAAGCATTAAAAAAATCTCAAACCATGTCCACTCTCAGCTATTCTTATAATATCTAGTACAAACCCGATTCCAAAAAAGTTGGGACACTACAAATTGTGAATAAAAACAGAATGCAATGATGTGGAAGTTTCAAATTTCAATATTTTATTCAGAATACAACATAGATGACATATCAAATGTTTAAACTGAGAAAATGTATCATTTTAAGGGAAAAATAAGTTGATTTTAAATTTCATGGCATCAACACATCTCAAAAAAGTTGGGACAAGGCCATGTTTACCACTGTGTGGCATCCCCTCTTCTTTTTATAACAGTCTGCAAACGTCTGGGGACTGAGGAGACAAGTTGCTCAAGTTTAGGAATAGGAATGTTGTCCCATTCTTGTCTAATACAGGCTTCTAGTTGCTCAACTGTCTTAGGTCTTCTTTGTCGCATCTTCCTCTTTATGACGCGCCAAATGTTTTCTATGGGTGAAAGATCTGGACTGCAGGCTGGCCATTTCAGTACCCGGATCCTTCTTCTACGCAGCCATGATGTTGTAATTGATTCAGTATGTGGTCTGGCATTCTCATGCTGGAAAATGCAAGGTCTTCCCTGAAAGAGACGACGTCTGGATGGGAGCATATGTTGTTCTAGAACTTGGATATACCTTTCAGCATTGATGGTGCCTTTCCAGATGTGTAAGCTGCCCATGCCACACGCACTCATGCAACCCCATACCATCAGAGATGCAGGCTTCTGAACTGAGCGCTGATGACAACTTGGGTTGTCCTTGTCCTCTTTAGTCCGGATGACATGGCGTCCCAGTTTTCCAAAAAGAACTTCAAATTTTGATTCGTCTGACCACAGAACACTTTTCCACTTTGCCACAGTCCATTTTAAATGAGCCTTGGCCCAGAGAAAACGCCTGCGCTTCTGGATCATGTTTAGATATGGCTTCTTTTTTGACCTATAGAGCTTTAGCCGGCAACAGCGAATGGCACGGTGGATTGTGTTCACCGACAATGTTTTCTGGAAGTATTCCTGAGCCCATGTTGTGATTTCCATTACAGTAGCATTCCTGTATGTGATGCAGTGCCGTCTAAGGGCCCGAAGATCACGGGCATCCAGTATGGTTTTCCGGCCTTGACCCTTACGCACAGAGATTGTTCCAGATTCTCTGAATCTTCGGATGATATTATGCACTGTAGATGATGATAACTTCAAACTCTTTGCAATTTTTCTCTGAGAAACTCCTTTCTGATATTGCTCCACTATTTTTCGCCGCAGCATTGGGGGAATTGGTGATCCTCTGCCCATCTTGACTTCTGAGAGACACTGCCACTCTGAGAGGCTCTTTTTATACCCAATCATGTTGCCAATTGACCTAATAAGTTGCAAATTGGTCCTCCAGCTGTTCCTTTTATGTACATTTAACTTTTCCGGCCTCTTATTGCTACCTGTCCCAACTTTTTTGGAATGTGTAGCTCTCATGAAATCCAAAATGAGCCAATATTTGGCATGACATTTCAAAATGTCTCACTTTCAACATTTGATATGTTATCTATATTCTATTGTGAATAAAATTTAAGTTTATGAGATTTGTAAATTATTGCATTCCTTTTTTATTCACAATTTGTACAGTGTCCTTTTTTGGAATCGGGTTTGTAATTTAGAGATTTTTTATATACGTGAAAGACAAGCTATATTATTTATTTGGTATAATAATTGCAGAGAGGTTGATTTTACGAATATGGAAACCTGAAACATTCAAAAGTAATATTCCCATAATGTTTTCTCTAACGTTTGCATAAAATGTTAGAGAAAACATTTAAAAACATTCAGAAATAATGTTTTCATAAATGTACCTTGCAATCTCCTATTTTTGCCTCCCACCTCAAACTCGTGAGTATTTATTATCCTGTTTGCTCCTGTTTTATCCTATTTGACCAGAATGTAATGTTTTTGGATACTTAATCGCATGTTAATTGAATTAAATGAAAATCTATTATCATTTCAATTTATATTAAATTCAATTAACTGAACTTTATGGTGCTTTTTGGCCCACTTAAGTAGGATTTAAGTACCCTACATTTTTATATGTAATTTCATAATTTCTTCTGTTGTCTTTGAAATATGGTTCAAGTGTAATTATTTAAAATGTAAAGTAAAACGATTAATTTTACATTATTACAAAGTGCATTTTTTTAAATTTGAGTTTTAATTTAATTTTAGTAAAAAATACATTTTTAAGATTTGAAGTACACAAGAGCACAATCAGTACAACTAAGCGCACTTCTTTTTCACAAGACAAAGCACATAAACCACAGTCTCCATTTGATATTCTTTTAAAAGGCATGATCACAGTGTACAGCACACACGAGAAACTCACTAAGACTGTTTTACTTTTATTTTACATTTACCTTTTTTTTAATTGCTTAACAACATCTCTCCTTTTTCTGTAGTTTCAAGTTTGGTCTGTGAAAATGTGAATAATGACCTGAACTGTGGTGTGTATTCTGATGTTTCTTGACTGTTGCTTATTTTTAATGTTTCAGCTGATTCAGCTGAGTTTATTACTAAACGGTAAACGTTATAGTAAGTAATGACTTCTTCCAAGAGATTGTAAAAAGTTGAACTGTGGTTTTCAGAGGATGGATCTAAAATACACATTCACAGCGCTAAAAATACATTTTAGCGATTTTTGTATATAAAAATACATGCGAACTGATAGCAGCACGTGTTCTACTGGACGACCTGCTTCTCAGCTTGCCAAAACGGACTGCTACGCCTTAAATTCACAGACAATAGTCACTAATGGGTCAGTTTACATGCACAAATTTTCACATGTAATTCAGTCTTTGCCCTGATAGACAAACAATTTAAACCATGCTAACCAGGCTGGGAGACCAGCTAAAACTATAGCCTAGGCCAGTGTTTCCCAACCACGTTCCTGGAGGCCCCCCAACACTGCACATTTTGCAGTCTCCTTTATCTGACACGCCCATTTCAGGTCTTGGAGTCTCCACTAATAAGATGATAATTTGAATCAGGTGTGTTTGATTAGGGAGACATGCAAAATATGCAGTGTTGGGGGGCCTCCAGGATCGTGGTTGGGAAACACTGGCCTAGGCTATAGTTTAAGTGTTTTTTTTTCTCCCAGCAGGGTAATGAAATGATTTTAACAATAATAGAATCAAGTTTTTTTAAAATCAAGTTTTTGTTTCATCAATTGGTTCTTTTATGGTGTAGATGTGAAGTGAAAAACAGATGCTCCATATCAGTTATGCTGTTATGCTGACGATACTCAGCTCTATATTTCTTCACGCCCTGACGAAACTTACCAATTCACAAGATTAACAGAATGCATAGCTGATATTAAAAATTGGATGACTAGTAATTTCCTGCAACTTAATTCAGAAAAAACTGAATTTTTAATCATTGGACAAAAAAACTCCACAAGTAGTAACCTAGAATACTGTCTAACACTCGATGGCTGCTCTGTCAAGTCCTCGTCGTCAGTTAGGAACCTGGGTGTGCTCTTTGATACCAATCTCTCATTTGAAAGCCACGTTTCTAGCATCTGTAAAACTGCATTCTACCATCTTAAAAATATATCTAAATTACGGCGCATGCTTTCAATGCAAAATGCTGAACAGTTAGTTCATGCGTTCATGACCTCAAGGCTAGATTATTGTAATGCTCTACTGGGTGGTTGCCCTGCCCGCTTAATAAATAAACTGCAGCTGGTCCAAAACGCAGCAGCTAGAGTTCTTACTAGAACCAGGAAGTATGACCATATTAGCCCGGTTCTTTCAACACTGCATTGGCTCCCTATTAAACATCGTATACATTTTAAAATCTTGCTGATTACTTACAAAGCACTAAATGGTTTAGCGCCCCAGTACTTGAGCGAGCTCTTAACGCATTATACTCCATCACGTTTATTGCGGTCTCAAAATTCTGGCCAGTTGATAATACCTAGAATATCAAAATCAACTGCAGGCGGTCGGTCCTTTTCCTATTTAGCACCTAAACTCTGGAACAGTCTTCCTAGTATTGTTCGGGAAGCAGACACACTCTGTCAGTTTAAATCTAGACTAAAAACACATCTCTTTACTATGGCATACACATAAAACATTTTTAATTTCTGTTATTCAAATCAGTTAAATGATTGTTTTAGGCTGCATTAACTAGGTCAGCCGGAACCGGGAACACTTCCCATAACACCTGATGTACTCGTTACATCATAAGAAGAATGGCATCTACGCTAATGTTAGTCTTTCTGTTTATCCCGAGGTTTACTGCAGTCGGCCGGATCCGGGCCGTATCCAGACCAGATGGTGGACCTTAGCCTGGACATGACGACCATATCCCTGAAGTGTCTGTAGAGACAATAGTGTCAATTAAACTCCCCCCTGTAAATGCCGCATCGACACGACATCCTAATTAAACCCGTCCCCGGCGTGACAACTCCAATCTTTCGAATAATCCTACGAATATCTATTTATCTAATATGACTTCTGACCTGTAATGTTGCCAGAATCATAATCATACACTATTTGTTCGTCGGCCAGAGGAGAACTGGCACCCCGACTGAGCCTGGTTTCTCCCAAGGTTTTTTTTCTCCATTCTGGCCCTGAAGGAGTTTTGGTTCCTTGCCACCGTCGCCTTTGGCTTTTGGCTTGCTCAGTTGGGGACACCTAAATTTCAATTATATTACTGATCCGCCCGCATTGACACTATATGATAATTGAAATGAGCTGGATGACATCACCGTTTTCACCAGAGCGGCTGTACAGCCGAATCAAATTCCGTTGCATTATTTTCCTGTTACCACTGTGAAGCTGCTTTGAAACAATTGCCATTGTAAAAAGCGCTATATAAATAAAGGTGATTTGATTTGATTTGATCAGCCTCTAACAGTGTCTTCTCGGATCCATGTGTTGGCACATTCAAATACCTGTATACATTTCATACTCCTGCGTAACTAAGTGTAAGTGTTACTGTACAGAGCAATGAATTTGCATGCTTGAGCTAGTTTTCTAATCTGTTCCTTGGCTTTGATTTGGTTTTACTCATGAACGCACTCATCAGGCTAGATTGAATATTACTTTTGATGTTTTTTTCCCTGTCTTGCAGAATACTGTAGCTGATCTTGTGGATTTGGGCTCTTCAGTTCTCTATTAACATCTCTTCCACTTTTGCTGCTCTGAAACTAAATCAATTTCTTGTTAACATAGCCTATCTGTAATATTATGCTGTCTTGGGAAATAAAATGTGACCTCTTTCCTAATGTAGAGACAGAAATAGTAATAGTAGAATACTAGTATGCTAGTGGCTGAAACTTTTGAGTAGAATTTTTTTTCAGACGATTAATACACTATGTTGTGAATTTCCTTGCAATAAATGCTTTGCGAACGAGGTGTGTGGGTCCCTGTTCTTAAGGTTGGCATGAAACAGAAGTTGTGATAGTCATTTCTTCCCTATTGTGACATACAGTATATCTGAGTGAAACGGCTCTATTTCTGCGATCTCACGTGATTGACAGGTTGTCTCGCCCTCGCGGCAGAAAACACGTCATCAGAGAAGAGATGTCACTGCAAGTGGAAGTTTGCTAAGGGAGTCTGTTAGATCATTTAACACTTTACCTATTTCTTTAGACCCATTTTAACTCCCAGGAAATATTGTGCTTTTTGTCACATCCTTCATCACGTAATTATAGAATTAGATCTCTCTTTCAAAAGGAGCTTGTAACAATTCCATATGTGGTGTCATATAGAGTGTGACTGCGGTTAAGCCCGTTGAGTGGCAGCATTGGTTTTCAGCGTGAATGCCGCGAAAAACACACAAACACATTTAAAACGGGAAAGAGCTTTGCGATTGACTACAAACAGATTTGACAAGAAATCTGAGGTATATTTTTACAGACTGCCGAAAGCTACAGAAAAGAGAAGCAAATGGATTGCTGTAATTCACAGAAACAACTGCACAGGCAGCAAAACGTGAATTTGCAGTTATCAGTTTGTGTCAATATGTTGAATTTTGGGGTAAAATCATACCCTATATATTGTATTGTTATATATTGTATTGACAAATCATCAATTAAACCATCGTATATTGTGCATAATTTGATGTTTTCAAATAAACACTGACAACAAGTTTTAGGGCTTGACGATATGACGATATATATAACATTGATATAAGTGATACCTATATTACCTATATTGTACCTATTTGTATTTATATAAAGCATTCACAGGCAAATTTGCTTTATGTATTTCCCTGGCGTCGAAATCAGGGGCTGTATTCACAAAACATCTTAAGGCAAAAAGTAGCTCCTAACTTGCCGATTTAGGAGAAACTCTTAAAAATAATGGCCGTGTCAGTCCTAATTTTAGGACTCCTAAATATTTGCTTTAAGAGTATTTCAAGTCAAGTCACTTTCATTTAAATAGTGCTTTTTACAATATAGATTGTTTCAAAGCAGCTTTACAGTGATAATAGGAAATTAATGGAAGAGAGATTGTTTTGGCTGTACATCAGCTCTAGAAAAAAGTTATTGTCCAGCTAAAGTAAGTTTTTGATTGATTCATTTCCGTTGTAAAAAATCCTTTACTTTGGGGCCACTTACACAACACCATTTTCAACCAAAATAGAAAACTCTCAATGGGTTCCGGCCGCTCATCCGCACGGCAACAGCTCCTGACGGTTAGAGAATGCAAACCTTGAAACAGGTTTTGAAATAGTTTTGAAATGATACCATTATCATCTTCGTGTAAACTTAAAAAAAATGTGAATCTGTGAGAACTGTGACGGCATGCACGTAAGCATTACGTGTTTGTTCTATAGGCAAGTGTGTTTGAATACGTATGTGCACAGGCGTGTAGTTTTTCTTTACAAAATGACTGCCAAATTACTTGTCTGGCATGCATAATACAGCGTTTTTAGTCGTATCCGATAATTTTGATAATGTTTTCATCTGTACAGAGGGAAAGGAAAGTGAAGGAGGCCTTCACAGGGGAGAGTCTAGTGTCAAACGGCATCCTCAGTAAACCCGTCTCCGGCGTGATGACTCCAATCTTTCGAATATTCCTATCTAATAATTGCCTCAGCGACACGGCATGATGGCCAGAGGAGAACTGGCACCCCGACCGAGCCTGGTTTCTCCCAAGGTTTATTTTTCTCCATTATGCCACCTGATGGAGTTTTGGTTCCTTGCCACTGTCGCCTTTGGCCTGGCTTGCTCAGTTAGGGACACTAAAATTTTGAACTAAATATTCAAATAAATTTTCAACTAAATTACTGATCTGCCCGCATGGTCACTATATGATAATTGAAATGAGCTGGATAACATCAACGTTTTCTCCAGAACGGCTGTACAGCCAAATCAAATTCTGTTGCATTATTTTCCTGTTAACACTGTGAAGCTGCTTTGAAACAATCAGCATTGTAAAAAGCGCTATATAAATAAAGGTGACTTGACTTGACTAGTTGACAAGGTCTCTGCTGCACTGTGGTCGTGTCTAGGCACAGGTCCACCATCTGATCTGGATATGGCCTGGATCCGGCAGACTACTGAAAACCTCGAGATAAACAGAGAGACTAATATTAGCGTAGATGCCATTCTTCTTATGATGTAACGAGTACATCAGGTGTTATGGGAAGTGTTCCCAGTTCCGGCTGACCTAGTTAATGCAGCCTAACAATTATTTAACTGATTTGAATAATAGAAATTGATAATGTTCTATGTGTATGCCAGGTTAAAGAGATGCATTTTTAGATTTAAACTGACAGAGTGTGTCTGCTTCCCGAACAATGCTAGGAAGACTGTTCCAGAGTTTAGGTGCTAAATAGGAAAAGGATCTACTGCCTGCAGTTGATTTTGATATTCTAGGTATTATCAACTGGCCAGAGTTTTGAGATCGCAATAGACGTGAAGGACTATAATGCATTAAGACCTCACTCAAGTAGTGGGGAGCTAAACCATTTAGTGCTCTGTAAGTAATTAGCAAGATTTTAAAATTGATGTGATGTTTAATAGGGAGCCAATGCAGTGTTGACAGAACCGGGCTAATATGGTCATACTTTCTGGTTCTAGAACTCTAGCTGCTGCGTTTTGGACCAGCTGGAGTTTATTTATTAAGCGTGCAGGGCAACCACCCAGTAGAGCATTACAATAATCTAGCCTTGAGGTCATGAGCCCATGAACTAACTGTTCAGCATTTTGCATTGAGAGCATATGTCGTAATTTAGATGTATTTTTAAGATGGAAGAATGTGGTTTTACAGATGCAAGAAACGTGGCTTTCAAATGAGAGATTGGTATCAAAGAGCACACCCAGGTTTCTAACTAACGACGAAGACTTGACAGAGCAGCCATCAAGTGTTAGACAGTAAAAAAAAAGACAGTTTTTTTTTGGTTATAACCAACGGCGTGGTACAACGAGCACACCCGGGCCCTTAAAACAGCAGCCAGAAAAATGGAGCGCAGCTGGAAGAAAACAAAACGAGAAGTTTTTCGCATTTCGTGGAAAGAGAGCATGATTGCATACAGAAAGGCCCTAAAAACTGCTAGATCTGCTTATTTCTCGACTCTCTTAGAAGAAAACAAACACAACCCTAGGTATTTATTCGATACAGTGGCTAAATTAACCAAAGATAAAGCTTCACCTTCTGATGTTTGTAAACAGCACAGCAGTAATGACTTTATGAACTTCTTTACTTTAAGATTGATAATATTAGGAAAAAAATTATGGCCATGCAGCCGTCTACTACAGTATCACATCAGACAGTGCATTGTAGTGTCACTGAGGAAAAATTACATTCATTCACTGCTATAGGAGAAGAAGAATTGGCTGAACTCGTTAAATCATCAAAATCAACAACATGCATGCTCGACCCCATACCGACTAAACTACTAAAAGAGATGCTTCCAGAGGTCATAGATCCTCTTCTTAATATCATTAATTCATCCTTGACATTAGGATATGTACCGAAAACTTTTAAGTTGGCTATTATTAAACCACTTATTAAAAAACCGCAACTTGATCCTACAAAATTAGTCAATTACAGGCCGATCTCAAATCTACCCTTTTTGTCAAAAATACTAGAAAAGGCAGTGTCCTCACAATTATGCTCCTTTTTAGAAAGAAATGGTATCTGTGAGGATTTCCAGTCAGGATTTAGACCGTATCATAGTACTGAGACTGCTCTCATTAGAGTTACAAATGATTTACTCTTATCATCCGATCGTGGTTGATCGTGGTGTTACTCGATCTTAGCGCTGCATTCGATACTATCGACCACAACATTCTTTTGAATAGACTCGAAAATTATGTTGGCATTAGTGGAATTTCATTGGCATGGTTTAAATCATACTTTTCTGACCGTTATCAGTTTGTAGCAGTAAATGAAGAGATGTCACACCGATCACAAGTTCAGTATGGAGTACCGTAGGGCTCAGTGCTAGGACCGTTGCTTTTCACCCTGTACATGCTACCACTGGGAGATATTATTAGGAAGCATGGCGTTAATTTTCATTGTTATGCTGACGATACTCAGCTCTATATTTCTTCACGCCCTGACGAAACTTACCAGTTCACAAGATTAACAGAATGCATAGCTGATATAAAAAATTGGATGACTAGTAATTTCCTGCAACTTAATTCAGAAAAAACTGAATTTTTAATCATTGGACAAAAAAACTCCACAAGTAGTAACCTAGAATACTGTCTAACACTCGATGGCTGCTCTGTCAAGTCCTCGTCGTCAGTTAGGAACCTGGGTGTGCTCTTTGATACCAATCTCTAATTTGAAAGCCACGTTTCTAGCATCTGTAAAACTGCATTCTACCATCTTAAAAATATATCTAAATTACGGCCCATGCTTTCAATGCAAAATGCTGAACAGTTAGTTCATGCATTCATGACCTCAAGGCTAGATTATTGTAATGCTCTACTGGGTGGTTGCCCTGCTCGCTTAATAAATAAACTGCAGCTTGTCCAAAACGCAGCAGCTAGAGTTCTTACTAGAACCAGGAAGTATGACCATATTAGCCCGGTTCTGGCAACACTGCATTGGCTCCCTATTAAACATCGTATACATTTTAAAATCTTGCTTATTACTTACAAAGCACTAAATGGTTTAGCTCCCCAGTACTTGAGCGAGCTCTTAACGCATTATACTCCATCACGTCTATTGCGGTCTCAAAATTCTGGCCAGTTGATAATACCTAGAATATCAAAATCAACTGCAGGCGGTCGATCCTTTTCCTATTTAGCACCTAAACTCTGGAACAGTCTTCCTAGCATTGTTCGGGAAGCAGACACACTCTGTCAGTTTAAATCTAGACTAAAAACACATCTCTTTACTATGGCATACACATAAAACATTTTTAATTTATATTATTCAAATCAGTTAAATGATTGTTTTAGGCTGCATTAACTAGGTCAGCCGGAACCGGGAACACTTCCAATAACACCTGATGTACTCGTTACATCATAAGAAGAATGGCATCTACGCTAATGTTAGTCTCTCTGTTTATCCCGAGGTTTACTGCAGTCGGCCGGATCCGGGCCGTATCCAGACCAGATGGGGGACCTTAGCCTGGACATGACGACCATATCCCTGAAGTGTCTGCAGAGACCGTGTCAATTAAACTCCCCCCTGTAAATGCCGCATCAACACGACATCCTCATTAAACCCGTCCCCGGCGTGACGACTCCAATCTTTCGAATAATCCTTCGAATATCTATTGATCTAATATGACTTCTGACCTGTAATGTTGCCAGAATCATAATCATACACTATTTGTTCGTCGGCCAGAGGAGAACTGGCACCCCGACTGAGCCTGGTTTCTCCCAAGGTTTTTTCTTCATTCTGGCCCTGAAGGAGTTTTGGTTCCTTGCCACCGTCGCCTTTGGCTTTTGGCTTGCTCAGTTGGGGACACTTAAATTTCAACTATATTACTGATCTGCCCGCATTGACACTATATGATAATTGAACTGAGCTGATGACATCACCGTTTTCACCAGAGCGGCTGTACAGCCGAATCAAATTCCGTTGCATTATTTTCCTGTTACCACTGTGAAGCTGCTTTGAAACAATTGCCATTGTAAAAAGCGCTATATAAATAAAGGTGATTTGATTTGATATTCTAGGTTACTACGTGCAGAGGTTTTTGGTCCAATAATTAGAATCTCTGTTTTTTCAGAATTAAGTTGTAGGAAATTACTAGTCATCCAATTTTTTATATCAGCTATGCATTCCGTTAATCTTGTGAATTGGTAAGTTTCATCAGGGCACAAAGAAATATAGAGCTGAGTATCATCAGCATAACAGTGAAAACTAATGACATGCTTCCTAGTGATATCTCCCAAGGGTAGCATGTACAGGGTGAAAAGCAACGGTCCTAGCACTGGGCCTTGCGGTACTCCATACTTTAATTGTGATCGATATGATATCTCTTCATTTATTGCTACAAACTGACAATGATGCATTTCACAAAGCATTTTAGCACTAAAACTTGCTCCTAAATCTGTGAAAAGTTAGGAGTAGTCAAGAGGACTCCTAAGTCACTAAGACCAAATCACAAACAATCCTAATGGCTGTTGCGGACCTTTCTCCCTTTTCTCTCATCCACTTCGCTTCTTGTCTACTCACTGTCCTATCATAACAAAAAGGCAAAAATGTCAAAAATAATAAATATTATTTATTTAATAAATATTAATAAAATTAATAAAATAATAAATAAATAAATAATGTCTAATTACCTGTGGCAGTTGTTTAACGAGTTCACATTTAGAAATGACTGGATAGAGTAAAAGAGTAAAATACGCCTATTTGCTGTGCTGTCCGAGGGGATCGAGCCCAGACTCGAAATTTAGCCCAGACCCAGAGTACTTCCCCATATCCCCGGCTGGGCTGAGAGTGAGGAGTCGGGGTGGTGTAGGGATGCAGAAAACTGTCGAGGTAACTAGGTGAGTCGGCTGTGTATACTGTATATATGCCTCCTCTCCTACTTAGCCTACTTTTTAAAATCTTTATTTGAATATGGCAACATTTTTATTTTAAAATCTTTATTTGAATATTGCAACATGATACCTCATTCTACAATATTTCTATCACTGACAGAGACTCCTCCCCCATCAGCCAATCACTGTGTGTATAGTTAGTAAGCATGATGGCATCATCCTGCCTTTACTCTTAGCTTACAGTTTTTTCCAACTGCTTACACACGTTTTCAAACTATGTCTCCTTTTTTCAAAACTCTACACACAATTTCCAAAACTGCACACACAAAATGCAAAATGCCTTACATCTCCTTCAAAATGTAACACTGCATTCAAAATGCCATAAACACATGTCAGAATGAAGCATTTGCATCAAATGGCAAACACTTCTTTTATAATAGCAGTCACCAGTGCTAAGCTACGCTTCATCTCTTCTCCGAGCTGGGTCTGGCCACAATAATTCGTCCACATCACAAGACACATTTTCTCTTGCCAAACATCGAGGGAAGTATCTCCTAGCATGGCGTAGCCAACCTTGGACAGAGGCAACCTCTATGTCCCCACATGCGTCCTCCATTGCCTGGAGAAGCGGCATGTGGGCATAGGGTTGGCGATCATACACTTTCCAGTGCCAGGCTGAGAAGAATTCCTCTATGGGATTTAGAAAAGGTGAATACGGGGGTAGGTACAAAACTACAAATTGTGGATGGGTGGCAAACCAGTTTTGGACCAGAACAGCCCGGTGAAAACTAACGTTGTCCCATATAACCACAAATCTAGCAGGCTCCTGATCTGGATCAGGACATTGTGTAAATTGCATCCAGAAAAGTGAGCATATGGCCGATGTTGTACGGACCCAGTACGGCATTGTGATGGAGGACCCCGTTTTGAGTGATAGCAGCACACATAGTTATATTACCCCCACGCTGTCCAGAGACATTGGTAATTGCCCTCTGTCCTATTACATTTCTTCCGCGGTGCCTGGTTTTGGTGAGGTTGAAGCCAACCTCATCCACATAAATAAATTCATGGCGAATTACATGGGCATCCATCTCCAGTACTCTCTGTAACAGACAAAAGGATATACAGATGAGTAAATATGGTATGTCTGAAGTACTGGAAGTAGTGTTGCATACATACCTCTACAAAGTCATGTTGCCGATTCTTGACTCTGTCAGAGTTTCTCTCAAATGGTACCTTGTAAAGTTGTTTCATCGTCACTTGGTGCCGTTGGAGGATGCGTTGTATGGTCGACAGGCTTACAGCATTGATGTTGTTAAATATGGTGTCATTATTCAAGATATGCTTTCTCATATGAAGATATTTTTGGTGCAAAACAACTGAACACGTGTGAGAGTGGAATTTGTAGCTGTAGAGCATATCCACACGTGTATCAATAAATTTGAAGTCACAAAGAAAAATCTCTTAGGAGTTGTAAACGTGTAGATTTTTTTTCTCTCCTACAAACACAACACAACAGTTACAGCTTCACACATTCTTCACTGCAGGTGCACAAATCCTATTCTACGAATCACACATGAAGAAACTCACATTTTTGCTACAGTTGTTGCAGTGAATATGGTGCAAAACGCATTCACACACCCGTATCAAAAATGTGAAGTCACGGACAAATTTTGTACATCTGCAAATTAATATGTGAATCCATGCAATGAGAGTTGCACACTTGTAAAATATTTGGTCACAAATGCATTACTTTTCTTGGATATTTTTCTAACATAATCACAAGTCCTATTACTACAACTGCTTGAATCTGCTGCTACGAGTCTCAAACGCAGTTTTTTCGCCTTCAAATGACAAGTTCCATGCGCTCTCACTTTTGCACCATATACTATGTAAAATGTGGAGCAAAAGTGATTTGTGCATCTGTAAGGCAGCGGCAGGCGCTGTTCACAGAGCAGAGAATTTCAGCCAATCAGAAGAGTTCGTTTGAGCCGTTGGCACGCGACTGAGAAAGGGAAAAAAACCCATGAGCAACCATCTTCTCGAGCAGGCAATGTCAAGTACCAATAAAGGTATGTTTTTTCTTATCTCCCCCCCGCAATCACTCACCATTATACATTTGTTTAAGTAGTTTTAATATGTGCGCTTGGACGGCTAAGTTGGTAATCATTGTTTCTTAGTTGGGTTAGCCTTTCTTGTTTCACGAAATGTAAGTTAAGCTAACGCTAGCCTATCTGTACTGTTAAGTTTGCTATCCAGTCATCTCATTAAAGATACTCTCATATTAAACTGTATTCTTTATATTCTCTTCTGCTTTACCTTCTAGAAAAATGACAGAACAGGGTGGGTCTTCGCAGGTCAGTATCATATCAAGTAACTTATGCACCCATTGTAAGACTACCATGTGTACCATGTTTTTCTTTTTTTTTGGTTTGGTTTGTTTTGGTGGATGATAACATTTATAGAAATACCATAGAAAAGTAAAGGGATTTTATTTGCCCAGTAGGCCTAATTGGAAGCTGCAGTGTCACAGAGCAGGTTAATTAACATTTTATAAAGCCTATATGGTATTCCTATAAATGTTATCATCCACCAAAAACAAACCAAACCAAAAAAAAAAGAAAAACATGGTACACATGGTAGTCTTACAATGGGTGCATAAGTTACTTGATATGATACTGACCTGCGAAGACCCAGCCTGTTCTGTCATTTTTCTAGAAGGTAAAGCAGAAGAGAATATAAGGAATACATCGTTTAATATGAGAGTATCGTGTGGATATGCTCTACAGCTACAAATTCCACTCTCACACGTGTTCAGTTGTTTTGCACCAAAAATACCTTCATTCTCTCATCTCTCGAATCCTAATTGCATTGTTGGCCAAAACCATATTTATAATTGCAGTCTCTTGTACATCTGTAAACAAGCGTCCTCGTCCTCCATGTCTTTGCCTTTCCACTCTGTACAGAATTCAAACACAGTATGTGTTCAGCATAGGAACTGTAAACAATTTAAAAAAAAATGTAGTACAGCATGATAACCAACCTCATTCATTCAATGCAGTGCAGTAAATGGATGGCTTAGAGTTACAAATGTTTATGCACTATTATGCAGTCATACGTATTTTACAGTACATTACTGTAATGCTAAAATAGTCATTAGATAGTTGCATACCTGTTCTCATTTCTGAAGGTTCGAATTATGGACGCCACTGTTGACTCAAGTTGGGCTGGACTCTCAGTCCTGCCTCTCTCATGGTCAAACTGTGGTTGATCACATGATCAACAAGTGTTGGCCTAATCTCATCAGAGATGACTCGCCTTCCTTCTCTTTTTTGCCCTCGTCCTCTTCTTCCTCTTCCTCCTACTCTTCCAACTCTTTGTCTCTGAATTTGTCCTCGTTGTTGTCCCCTGCCTCTCCCTCCTACTCCTCTTGCTCTCTGTCCATTGTTAGCATCCATTGTTCAAAACAGGTAATCTGACCTTTGACCTATTTAAAGGCCTATACTACAGTAAAGCAGTGATTGGTTAGTGATCAGTTAAGCAATTAGTGTTTGCACATGTGAGGAGTGTGTTTGTGACCTGGTGAATAAGTGTAGCATTTTGATTGGTCATGTTTGGAAAAGGAAAGCAAGTCACTTTGTTTTAGGTAGAGAACTGTGTGTAGCGTTTTGAAAAAAGTGTTGTATGCAATTGAAAACTGAGTCAAAGGCTGAGAAATAGCTTATGGTTTTGGAGATTTGGTGTGTAGTTTTGCACTTTGAGTGAGGGGTTTCAAAAATCGTGTGACATGAACAGATTTTGTGTGTAAGCAGTTGGAAAAAACTAAGACTTCTCGCTGTTCCTTAGTAAAAGTTAATCTCAGCAGCTTTGTGAATAGGTTTTAAGTCAAGTCACCTTCATTTATATAGCGTTTTTCACAACAAAGATTACTTCAAAGCAGCTTTACAGTGATAATAGGAAATTAATTTTGCTTTAGAAAAAAAGCTAAAGTAAGTTCTTGATTGATTAATTTCTGTTATTAGTTTAGTTATTTAATTTGGCGCCACTTAAACAACACTATCCTCAGCTAAAACAGAAAACCCCCAATGCGTTCCGGACGCCCATTCGCACGGCAACAGCACCTGGTGGTCTGAGAACGCAAACCATGAAATAGGTTTTGATATAGTTTTGAAACTATACCACCACCATCCCTGCGCAGACCCCAAAAAAGGCGAATCTGCGAAAACGGCGACGGCATGTACGCAAGCATTACGTGTTTAGCCTATAGGCAAGCGCGTTTGAATACGTATGTGTGCATATGTGTTTTTATATGTACAGAGGGGAGGGGAAGGGAAAATTTACTATTTAAGAGAAAACTCTTAACTAAGAACTTTTACTGCTATTTAGAAGAACTCAGTGCTAAGATAAAATGTTTTGTGAATAAAATGTTTGGCCCCAGGCACACATAAATGTCAGGAAACACGATTCCTGGCTGCATGTCAATAATCATGGATCACTGGATCTTTGGTATGTTGTAATGAACACTACACTCACCTAAAGGATTATTAGGAACACCATACTAATACTGTGTTTGACCCCCTTTCGCCTTCAGAACTGCCTTAATTCTACGTGGCATTGATTCAACAAGGTGCTGAAAGCATTCTTTAGAAATGTTGGCCCATATTGATAGGATAGCATCTTGCAGTTGATGGAGATTTGTGGGATGCACATCCAGGGCACGAAGCTCCCGTTCCACCACATCCCAAAGATGCTCTATTGGGTTGAGATCTGGTGACTGTGGGGGCCATTTTAGTACAGTGAACTCATTGTCATGTTCAAGAAACCAATTTGAAATGATTCGAGCTTTGTGACATGGTGCATTATCCTGCTGGAAGTAGCCATCAGAGGATGGGTACATGGTGGTCATAAAGGGATGGACATGGTCAGAAACAATGCTCAGGTAGGCCGTGGCACTTAAACGATGCCCAATTGGCACTAAGGGGCCTAAAGTGTGCCAAGAAAACATCCCCCACACCATTACACCACCACCACCAGCCTGCACAGTGGTAACAAGGCATGATGGATCCATGTTCTCATTCTGTTTAACCAAATTCTGACTCTACCATCTGAATGTCTCAACAGAAATCGAGACTTATCAGACCAGGCAACATTTTTTCAGTCTTCAACTGTCCAATTTTGGTGAGCTCGTGCAAATTGTAGCCTCTTTTTCCTATTTGTAGTGGAGATGAGTGGTACCCGGTGGGGTCTTCTGCTGTTGTAGCCCATCCGCCTCAAGGTTGTGCGTGTGGTGGCTTCACAAATGCTTTGCTGCATACCTCGGTTGTAACGAGTGGTTATTTCAGTCAAAGTTGCTCTTCTATCAGCTTGAATCAGTCGGCCCATTCTCCTCTGACCTCTAGCATCAACAAGGCATTTTCGCCCACAGGACTGCCGCATACTGGATGTTTTTCCCTTTTCACACCATTCTTTGTAAACTCTAGAAATGGTTGTGCGTGAAAATCCCAGTAACTGAGCAGATTGTGAAATACTCAGACCGGCCCGTCTGGCACCAACAACCATGCCACGCTCAAAATTGCTTAAATCACCTTTCTTTCCCATTCTGACATTCAGTTTGGAGTTCAGGAGATTGTCTTGACCAGGACCACACCCCTAAATGCATTGAAGCAACTGCCATGTGATTGGTTGATTAGATAATTGCATTAATGAGAAATTGAACAGGTGTTCCTAATAATCCTTTAGGTGAGTGTATATCGAGTCTTACCTTTAGTTTAAACTGATAATTGTTTGTTTTACTCGCGTTTCCCCTATTAACTCGTCATGCAGCGGGCTCTTTTGCCACTCGGTCTGGCTGAGGGGACGTATTCCAGCGGGAAAGTGATGTCAATGCATACCCTGTATTGGAAGAATTTGGTTGACCATATTGATTGGAAAAAGTATGGACTCTGCCTTTGAAATACATAACTAACAAGGTTAGAGAAATTTCATTCAAATGAATACACAAATTTGATCCCGCTAAAGTTTTTTTTAAAAAAAAAAAGTCAGATATAGACACAAGTTGTTCTTTTTGTAGTGCCCCTGATGAAACTGCTCTTCATATCTTCTGGGATTATCCTCACACACAGCTATTTTGGGTTTAATGTTCTAATTTTATTACCTGCAATGTGCTTCCGGGTTTCTCTGTTTTTTAAGGATATACTGTTTGGCTTCTTTAATATTACAAAAAGCCAAATTTAATGAGTACTTTATTATTAATCTATTATTGCTCCTCCTTGCAAAATTTAACATTTACCGCAGTTAATTCACATATCAAAATCCCTTATTCATTGTTTTTAGAAGAGAGGTCCAACAGTACATCCAAAATAATTCATCTAAGAATCTTAATGCTCTTAAGACAATGAACTTATTTCAACTTTTTAATTTATTTCATTAGTTTTCTGTTCTGTTTTTCTTTTATGTATATACTGTGTGTGTGTGTGTGTGTGTGTATGTGTATATATATATATACACACACACATATGTGTGTGATGCTTTGCTTTCATTATTTCATTGTATGTAATTTTTTACATTTTGCTATGTAAAAAGTGTACACTTTTTATATAATGTTGCCTCTGGCTTGCTTTGTTTGGGACACTCAATATTCAACAATATTATTGATATGACTGTAGACACTGTTGTATGAGAAGTAAACTGAGCTGGACGATAACATTTTTTTTTGCAGAACTGCTTTATAGATGAAATTAACTAATTTAATAACTGATCTTTACAACAGAACTAAACCAACACTGAACTGACTTCAGCAGAACAACAGGCGAAATGCAACATTTTCCTGTTATCACTGAGAAGCTGCTTTGAAACAATCTGTATTGTATAAAGTGCTATATAAATAAAGGTGACTTGACTATTTACATATACTACTGACATTGGAACCATATAGAGCTGGTTGAAATTCAGCCAACTTATCCTTTAACATATGAAGTGCAAATCACTCCCCTCAGCCCTTACTAACATATCTTTGTCTAAGAAAAACTAATTGCTAGCTGAAAGGTGTAACCTTGTGAACCTTTCTATACAAAATTGGTTAAACCCTTTTTGCTTACCTACTCTACCATTCAAAAGTTTGGGGTCAGTATTTTGAAAGAAGTCTCATATGCTCACCAAGGCTGCATTTATTTGATGCAGTAAAAAACAGTAATATTCTGAAATATAACTATTTAACATTCTATTTGAGTATATTTTAAAATGCAATTTATTCCTATGATGGCAAAGCTTAAATTTAAGCATCCTTACAATAAAGAAATCATTCTATTGTGCTGATGCACAAAAAAAAAAAACATTTATAATTATCAATGTTGAAAAGTTATTTCAAAGAGAAACTTTTGGTAAAAAATGTATTTACTGTCACTTTTGACCAATTCCATGCATCTGTGTTGAATAAGTATAATTATTATTATTTTTTTTTAAATAAAATCTTACTGATCCCCAAACTTACAGTAGTACGTATTCTCACCTGGTGGCAAAAAATATGGGACTTCAAACATGCCATTCCAACCTATGTTAAAACCTGTTTAAATGTTTAACTTTTTATTTATATTGACTTTCAAGTGTTTTTAAAAGAGAATCATGTTGAAGCATAAACTATTTAGCATGTTTGCAAGAGAACTTAAAAGCTGGCTTTACTCATTCAAGTTACTACCATTTAAATAGTTTGAAATACTTTAGTGTCCTCTCATCAATGTTAAAATGTCATTGCTTATGCTTAAGAATATGAAATTTAAAAATACAGCTTAAGCAGAACAGATTCAAACAAGAAAGCAGAGAAGTCAGAATTAGTATTTGGTGAAAATAAACTGCCAGTTTAATAACCATACAATAAAACCTGTAAATACCAATGAATTATACTAAAAAGAATATGATCGCAACAAAAAAAAAAACAAAAAACAAAAAACAAAAAAAAACAAAAAAAAAAAAAAAAAAAAAAGAGGATGATAAATGCACAACCAGCTAAAGTGGAACAAAGGGAATTATCAGGATGGACGATTAGAGTTCACAACCCCCGATCCCCAATACACTCACTCTCATTTTCAAACATACATACAAACACACAGCCACTCAGTTACTCTCTGTTAGCGGCAGTCACTCAGTCACTTACAGTCACTCAGAGACACATAAAGGACAGAGTTAGACAATCAGTACACATTAAAATCACAAACAAAATGACTGGACCTGCTATAATGTCAGCATGTCACCCTGTGACCCACCCCGTCCCAGCCACTGGTGTCCGTGTAAGGGGCTTCGCTGAGCGTCTTCCTGTGGCTGCTGATCATCATTCAGAAGGTATAGGGGAAGGGGGGCTGGGAACTGAATGGAGAGGGGTGGGTGGGTGGTTTAGGGTGGAATGAGGTGATGGGTTGGTGGAAGCCATTTGTGTATTTAAAATGGATGTGTGGGTGTTTGGAGATCAGTGCGGCTCCCCTAGTTCTCATTATCGCCTGCTTCGTCGCCCTGGTTTTCTGACGTCCAAAGCTGCAGGCATAAGAATCAATATAATATATGAATTAATAAAGCACTGAAACAGACATAACTGGTGCAGAATGTATAACGGAGGACTCACAGTGAGGTTGTCCCTTAGAAGCTGCATGATCAATGTGCTGTCTTTGTAGGAGTCCTCATTTAAAGTGTCCAGCTCAGCAATAGCTTCATCAAAAGCCTGTAATAGAAGCTCTGATTTCTCATTTGGGCTGAATGAGTGAAATATACTGGATATGGCTCAAATATATAATATAGGGATGCACCGAAATGAAAATTCTGGATACACTTGGCCGAAAACCGAAACAGAAAATTACTTTTTTTTAAATAATTATTCATTTATTTTAAATTTGTTTTTTGTATAATTGTATTATTATTAGATGTTTTAATTAAATTCAATAATTTTACTGAATCTGAATTTAAAAAATACAAGCCAATACAATAAAATAACCACACTTTTATTTAAAGTAACACACAATAATTAGACAGAAAATAGGCCTATATTCAAATAATATTAAATATCAATATATTAATATTAGTGCTGGGGAAAAATTAATCGCATCCAAAAATAAAAGTTTGTGTTTACATAATATATGTGTGTGTACTGTGTATAATTATTATGTACACTCACCTAAAGGATTATTAGGAACACCATACTAATACTGTGTTTGACCCCCTTTCGCCTTCAGAACTGCCTTAATTCTACGTGGCATTGATTCAACAAGGTGCTGAAAGCATTCTTTAGAAATGTTGGCCCATATTGATAGGATAGCATCTTGCAGTTGATGGAGATTTGTGGGATGCACATCCAGGGCACGAAGCTCCCGTTCCACCACATCCCAAAGATGCTCTATTGGGTTGAGATCTGGTGACTGTGGGGGCCATTTTAGTACAGTGAACTCATTGTCATGTTCAAGAAACCAATTTGAAATGATTCGAGCTTTGTGACATGGTGGATTATCCTGCTGGAAGTAGCCATCAGAGGATGGGTACATGGTGGTCATAAAGGGATGGACATGGTCAGAAACAATGCTCAGGTAGGCCGTGGCATTTAAACGATGCCCAATTGGCACTAAGGGGCCTAAAGTGTGCCAAGAAAACATCCCCCACACCATTACACCACCACCACCAGCCTGCACAGTGGTAACAAGGCATGATGGATCCATGTTCTCATTCTGTTTAACCAAATTCTGACTCTACCATCTGAATGTCTCAACAGAAATCGAGACTCATCAGACCAGGCAACATTTTTCCAGTCTTCAACTGTCCAATTTTGGTGAGCTCGTGCAAATTGTAGCCTCTTTTTCCTATTTGTAGTGGAGATGAGTGGTACCCGGTGGGGTCTTCTGCTGTTGTAGCCCATCCGCCTCAAGGTTGTGCGTGTTGTGGCTTCACAAATGCTTTGCTGCATACCTCGGTTGTAACGAGTGGTTATTTCAGTCAAAGTTGCTCTTCTATCAGCTTGAATCAGTCGGCCCATTCTCCTCTGACCTCTAGCATCAACAAGGCATTTTCGCCCACAGGACTGCCGCATACTGGATGTTTTTCCCTTTTCACACCATTCTTTGTAAACTCTAGAAATGGTTGTGTGTGAAAATCCCAGTAACTGAGCAGATTGTGAAATACTCAGACCGGCCCGTCTGGCACCAACAACCATGCCACGCTCAAAATTGCTTAAATCACCTTTCTTTCCCATTCTGACATTCAGTTTGGAGTTCAGGAGATTGTCTTGACCAGGACCACACCCCTAAATGCATTGAAGCAACTGCCATGTGATTGGTTGATTAGATAATTGCATTAATGAGAAATTGAACAGGTGTTCCTAATAATCCTTTAGGTGAGTGTATATAGAAATACACACACATGCATGTATATATTTAAGAAAAATTTTATATTTTTTATAAAAAAAATTATATTTATATATAAGATAAATTATATATACAGTATATACATGCAAATATTTCTTAAATATATACATGCGTGTGTGTATTTATATATACATAATAATTATACACAGTACACACACATATATTATGTAAACACAAACTTTTTTTTTGGATGCGATTAATCAGGATTAATTTTTCCCCAGCACTAATTAATATCAATATATTAATATCAATATATTATTCTTCATTCAGTTCTATGCAACAGAATCAGATTTAACAGATTTATTTTTTGACCAATTATCAAAATAATGTATAGTCCTAGAAAACTATTATTATCAGAGCATGTGAGCAGAGAGCGAGGAGCGGGTCAGTGAATGAGAGGGTAGCGTCAGCCGCTCGCAAAGTTACAAAACATGCTGCGAGAGAGTGGAACCTGATCGCCGAACTCGGATGGGCGGGGCGGCATATTTTCGGCCTTTTTTCTCTTTTGGCCAAAAACCCGAAAATGCCATTTTCGGCCGAAATTTCGGTGCATCCCTAATATAATATACTGGATATGGCTCAAACATCATTCAATGTAGTAAAATAAATAAAATACACACTTATGTGGTAAAGTGTATAGGGGCTGTTTACACAGGACTAGTTTTTACATAATTTCTTTTTCTTTAATATGTAAACATGCACTACATTGCCATTTTTGGCAACTGTACATTGGCTCAATGCTCAGCAAGTTGAAAATAGTACAGCTTTTAATAAACACAAGTACTTGTCCTGTGTGAATAACCCCTTATGCTTCTAGTCATTAAATAGATACTAACTGTCTTGGCGAGGTGACAGGCATTCTCAGGAGAGTTGAGGATCTCGTAGTAAAAAACAGAAAAGTTGAGGGCAAGACCCAACCGTATAGGGTGCGTGGGCTGCATGTCCTTCTTGCTTATCTCAAAAGCATCCTGGTAAGCTTTCTGAGAGTTATCAACCGTGGCTGAGAAGAACAAAAAGTTAATATTGTGTTGATCACATTCATAAAGGCCTTCATTCAATACTTCATAATTCATTTAAAATAATTATGTCATACAGACAAACAGATAGTCTGCCGATATACGTAATCACGATAATGAACATGCACTGTATTGTTATCGCGGGCACTACAAAATACCATTAATAACTATTACAATTATTCCTATTTTTAGAACACGGATGGGAAGCATGGCAGAACGAGTGGAGGCGCGCTGAAAGAAAAAGCACATTCACTCTCTGACAGTAGATGGCACTTATGGAACAGCAGAAATGCAGCCTTTACCCCGGTAGCCCCGTAAACAAACCAGCTGTGCTACTTTCTGTTTCTGAACAGCATTTAAATGTTTTAAACAGCCATTCAGATTTTTGTATTTGAAATGGTGTTCATCAGCACCGAATACTTAAATACTTAAAGGCTTGGCAGGCTATTTATTTTCAAACTTAAACATTTCAGCTTCAGCAATTAAGGTACCATGAGAATTTGATACAGTCACATGCCTAACAGATAGATAATAGTGACACAATATTGAATTTTTTGCAGAAACCAAAAAAGTTCTCAATTTAGCCAAAAAAAAAAAAAAAAACTAAACCAAAAATAAAGTTTCTTGAATTAAATTTGGATAACTGAACAGTTCAGGGGGTCATATTCTCAGGTGATAATTAAACCAGTCGTATTAAAGTTCGACAACAAGCCTCCTTTCTACATTTCAACAAAACAAATGTTATATACTGCCACTCTAGCATCATTTTTGATCACGGTGAAGAACATCCATACTGCTGACATGTTTCCCTGTTGTAGCTTATCCATTTTGTATTCACAAAGTAGACACTTGAACAGTCAAAACAACATCTGAGCAGCGCTAATTAAACGTCAGTGTATGGATGGATGGAAAAAGATCATATATCTTTTGCACGTTTAATGTAAAAATTACAACCTATGGCATGAACAACCTATGAAAGCTAGGGGTGTCGCGATACACCGGTATTGACGATAACCGTGAAATTTCCAAAATTTAAATATCGTTATCATGTTAATTGGGGGTGTCACAATATACTGGTGATAACCGTAATATTTCAAATTAATAGTACACATGATAATACTGCATTTAAGGGTGTTCACACTTGGCATGTTTGATTCGATTAAAACGAACCCTGGTGCGATTGCTCTGTTAGTGCGGTTCATTTGAACATGTGAACGCTGCCATCTGAATCCTGGTGCGCGCCAAACAAGTGGGCCGAGACCGCTGAAAAGAGGGGTCATGGTCCGCTTCCAAAAGAACTCTGGTGCGGTTCGAATGAAATATGAGCGCAACACGGACCAAAGACATGTAAATGAAATGAATCAAAAACAGGAAGATGACACCCTAAAAAGGACAGAACGCTAACGCATTCATTTTTTTCCTCTCGTAATGTTGCCTTCACAGTTCGGTACAGCCATCAGAACTGCATCTCCTCAAAGCAGATCGTTTGTGTGACGGAGGGATTCCTGCCACTGTTTCGACTCCTTTACACATTTTATAAGCTCTTCACAAGTTCTCAGCTACTCAAAATACCATCAATATGTAGGCTATGCACATACAACGAGCGCATTTATCCTAGCACACAGCATTGTTTTGGATGTTTGGTAAGTTCCGTCTCAAAATAGTTGATCAACAGTGAGCGCAAAAGGGTTTAAAATCACCAACCTTTTTACCCACCTCAGCCTCCGTTATCTTACAGATTTGGCCACTGTACAAAGAGTAAGTTGCCCTTATTTTGCTAGTCCTAAAAACGGGAAATGTTACATTAACATGTTAACTGCTGACGCCTTTCTGTTTTATTATATTTACAATAAAACACACTTTTAGTCCAAAAGTGTGCTCATTCGGATAAAAATGGATTGTCATACATTTACTTCCAATATCTTTAGAAAGCAATAGTTTTTTTTTTCTATTTTTACTAGGGCTGTCAAAATTAGAGCGTTAACACATGCAATTAATTTTTTCAGTTCATGTTTTTTTCTGTCATCCTTTGGCTGCGCTACAGAATATGATCACGCTGCTATCATTCATTCAAATGCTTTTAAACCATTCAAGTGGGATAAGACGCAAAAATAAGAACTTAAATCTGTACTGCTGCGCTGTCTGTGAATCTCCTGTCTGTGTGACAGACACACACAGGACAGCACATCAGCTGCATTGAGTTCTTTCACGTTTGAACGGACAAAAACACACAAAAGTATGCTAAAATGTCAGTTTTGACGAGTATTCTCGTGAGAAGAGTCTTAAATGAATTAAATAAAGTCTTAAATGACCGTAAGAGTTGTGAGGGCATCGGATGTGTGTCAGATTTGCGTCATGCGAGGCAGATCTTAAACAGACAGTGGCCTAATAAAAAAGCAGCTGTGATACCTGTCATTAATGTTAATCAAATTACAAAAGACAGAGAAAATCACTCCTCTTGATTGAACTTTTGTAGCTTCAATAAGGATTCATCTATATTTAATTTTATAATTTATGCAGTGAAGATAACTTGATAACTTTATTCAATTTCTGTATATTTCCTACCTAGATCAAATATTTAAAGGGATAGTTCACCCAAAAACGAAAATTACCCCATGATTTACTCACCCTCAAGTCATCCTAGAGTATATAGGACTTTCTTCTTTCTGATGAATACCATCAGAGTTATATTAAAAAATGTCCTGGCTCTTCCCAGCTTTATAATGGCAGTGAATGGATCTATCCATCATAAAACTGCTCCACGCGGCTCCGGGGGGTTAATACAGGCCTTCTGAAGTGAAGCGATGCGTTTGTGTAAGAAAAATACCCATATTTAAAACTTGACAAACTGTAATCTTTAGACAGTTAGCGGAAGTCAGAGATTACAGTTTGTAAAGTTTTAAATATGGATATATTTAAAACACAACACAAACGCACCTAGGATGAGTAAATCATGGGCTAATTTTCATTTTGGGGTGAACTATCCCTTTAAAAAAATACTGTCTTTATGTTGGTTCTACATTAATTAAATGTGAAATTATTACAATATAAAAATATATTAAAAACTTCAATGTTACGTGCGATTAATTACAGAAAAGGGTACGATTAAATCATTAATTTTTTTAATTGATTGACAGCACTAAGTTTTACCCAAAATAGGATGACGTGAGCATTATGGAGTGCTAAGCTCTCACATGTAATTTATGTTTAATTCGTACTCGACACTGGAGGGTGCCCTCGTGCAGAAAGTCCATAAGTGAGACTTATGAGTAATAAGTTCCAGGAAATCCCTAATATGGATAAAGACATCCAGTGATCGCTGTGGATGAATAAAACGCAGATAGAGGCATTTTGACTGAATAAACATGAAGAGAATTAAAGGTTTAGTTCACTCAAAAATGAAAATTCTGTGATTAATTATTCACCCTCATGTTGTTCCAAACCCGTAAGACCTTCGTTCATATTCGGAACACAAATTAAGATATTTTTGATGAAATCCGAGAGCTTTCTGACCCCACATAGACAGCAACACGACCACTTTCAAAGCCCAGAAAGGTAGTAAAGAGATCGTTAAAATAGTCCATGTGACTACAGTGGTTCAACCTTAATATTATGAAGCGACGAGAACACTTTTCGTGTGCAAAAAACTAAGAAAAATAACGACTATTCAACAATCTCTTCTCTTTCGTGTCACTCTTCTATGCGATTCACGTATGCACCACAACGTATGCATGTGGTGCTCAGCCAATAGTGAGCCGTCTTTCTGCCGTAGAACCCGGAAGTGCTGCACTGTGTGAATAGCGCAACAACGTGAATAGCGTAAGAGAGTGATACATGTTGCAACTGTATTTTCCTTTTTGAAGTGATTCCAATCATATCAAGCAATTCAAACAATAACATTAAAAATGACCATTTATTGGCCGATAACGATATGGTGGCGATATATCGTGCATCCCTAGGTGAAACACCATTTGATTTTAATACAGAATTTAGTCTGTTTGGACAGGAGTCTATTGGTTTGCCACATCTTGACTTGGGAATATTTTCCCACTCTTCTTTGCAAAAACTTTCCAGATCAAATTGCAAGGTCATCTGCTGTGCACAGCCCTCTTCAGGTCCCCAACAAATGATTCAGGTGTGGGCTCTGGCTGGGCCATTCCAAAACATTAATCTTTCTTTGCTGAAACCATTCTTTTGTTGATTTAGACGTGTGTTTTGGATCATTGTCATGCTGAAAGATGAAAGTTCTCCGTTTACAGCTTTCTAGCAGACGGCAGAAGGTTCTGTGCCAAAATTGGCTAGTACTTGGAGCTATTCCTGATTGCCTCCATTCACTACAGCCCCAGTTCCAGCTGAAGAAAAGTAGCCCGTGCTTCACCGTGGATATGGTGTTCTTTTGCAGCAAAAAAGTTCAATCTTGGTCTCATTAGACACATTCACATTCATTTCTAGGGTTGTTTACATCAGAGTGCACATGCCTCTTTGACGCAGCATACACAGTGTTGTAATTAAATTAAAAGAAATTAAAGAATTAAAAGTAGACCCTTTTACAGTTTAGAAAGATCTAATACTCTTATTTGTATGACCAAAAATGTTGGAGTATTTTAACCCCAAGAGGTCGAAGATCACGCCGGCGCGACCGCCTCGATTTTTTTCTTATCAGTGCCAAAGAGACTCAAATAACTCTGTTGATTTTTATCATTCAGGCAAGTGTTATACATTATTATAATCTGTTAAGTATCTACTTTTATTTGTGTATACTCACAATAAAACCAAAATGTTGTGCTTTTTGCAAAACAAAGAAAACAAACATGATGCGTGATCTGCAGCCTCTCTGTCAATGAAGTCCAATCTGATACTCTTCAGAAAATGAACTGTAACTTAGTGAATACTTGTCACACAAACATGAGACATACGTCTAAAGAAAGGTTGACATGTCAGGTTTTAAATATTGTAAATCAAATCTAAAACACATATTTTGTAATATGTAATCTGTTTGAAAAGCGAGAGATGTCAGTCGTTTGCGAGTGTTTCCACTAATGCGGCCACGCCCACGGAGCGCCCGTTCTTTTTCGAATGCAAATTCTGGCGTGGTCTATGCAAGTATATCCCCGCCCGCATCATCTCAAATAGATACATCTAGTTTAGTGCATGTACTTTACATAATTTTGAGACGCGGTGAGGAATAATCCTGGAATAATTTACCTCAGAAGAAAAGCCGTTAAATTTCAAACAGCAACGGATCCAGCCCGAGGATTATGAAGTAAGTTTATTCTGTTAGTGTCTGTGAATATTAAACCGCAAAAGACCGTTTAAATATGAATCCTGCTGCAACATAAAATGTCATAGACGTAAGACAAGACAAGATTTCTTTGGCCTGTTTTGGACAGATTATGAAGTGTTTACTGTAAAATAGCCTAGTGTCACATCAATAAAGCCTTTGTTCGCAAATTTCTGCTCAGATGCTATAAGTTTTGTGTACAATAGGCTACTTGTTCTAGCCATTTAAAAAAAAAAAAAATTCATATTGGTTTAAATATTATAGCCTAATGTTATTTTTTAATTTCATTTATGTTGATTGTGAAAAGTGAACAGCATGAGTAAGAAAGGACACATCATAAGATGTGCAATATGTTGGGAGATATGGAGTGGGTCAGACATGATTTTGACCATTTCATTAAGTTTTTTTTTTGTAGAAAGCCTTTCTTTAAAGTGAATTTCGTTTTGTATAAATTGTATCTTAATTTGAATCAATCAGCCAATTGCCTGGATTTAATAAGAAGCAAATATAGCCGACAATAGCCTATAATAGGCGCCGGCGCGATCATGCATAGTTTACAAAATCAAATGATTCAAAAATTTGCGCCATTGAAATGACTGGGAAAAAAGTGTCCCAATCAACCTGAATTCACCCTATACTTTATGAAATCATAATTGCATTGTTTTAAATTCCAAATATTTTACTTATAATATTCATCATTACCAATTATTCAGTTATTTCTATTTACTGAATACTGAATTGTTTTTTAGCAAGAGACTTCTTTCAAAAACATTAAAAATAGTAATGTCAAATCGTTTGATAATTTAAAAAATAACAGGCCTTTGTAATGTGCCTTTGGCTATCATTTTATATTGTTAACTATATTCTAAATAAACTACAACAACATATATTTCTTTTGTCTTGTTCCTTAGCGCCCTCTCATATACCTGACTCAAAGGCTCATTCATTATGTGGCTCATTATGTGGTTCTTTGGCTCCTGTCTGCCTCGCTGCTGAGTGTTTTGCATCTGCACTACAGCTCCGTACCGCTTTGCTTTTGAATCTCTTTTTGATATAATTCCTTGTTGTTTATACTGCTAAATATAACTTACTCATCACCATATATTGTCTAATATTGCCTATCACATTAAAATCTGACATCGCTAGCTTTTAATCTAAATCACTATCACAATGCGTCAGCATTTCGCTAGCCTGTTAGCCTGCCATCCGTGCATCCGGGTCTCCTGTTTTCTCTCGCGCGCCTTTTATGAGTCCATCAAACAATTTGGGTGAGTTGGATTAGTCAACAAACACGGTAAGCCATGTCACCTTCTCCTGTTATTGTCACTTGCACTGCCTATCACATGTTTAGCATAACCTTCTCTGTCGGCAAGAGGGCTTTATATGTGATAAATGCAGGGAGATAGTCAGGCTGACGGAGAAGATTTCAGAATTAGAGACACGCATCCAAACTTTTATTGAAAATAGTGAGATAGTAATAGCTTTAGACACTGCTTTGGATGCGACTAGCTTAGTGAACTCTGTACATTGTTCGGTTCCGGCTGTAGAGCCCGTGCAGCAGGGCAACTGGGTGACTGAGACGGCATCAAAAAAAACACTCTTCCGTTCCGATTAGAACATCAGACAGGTTCTCCCCACTCAGTGACGCACCCACTGAGAATCCTGTTGAAAGTGACCTAGTTATTGGCGATTCTATTACACGGAACGTGAAAATAGAGACACCAGCCACCATAGTCACATGTTTACCGGGAGCCAAAGCGCCTGACATCAAAGCAAATTTAAAAGCGCTGGCTAATGCTAATCGTAAATTCTCCAAAATCACCAAAATTAACATTAAAGAGGGGTGTGAACTCGCAAGTACGATGGCAGCTAACGTTTTTTGCTCTGGCCCCCTCCCAGTTACAAGGAGTGATGAGATACTTAGCAGACTATCATCACTCAATGGCTGGCTGTCTAAGTGGTGTCCGCAGAATAACATAGGGTTCATAGACAATTTGAAAAGCTTTTGGGGCAGACCTGACCTGTTAAAAAGAGATGGTATTCATCCCTCCTGGGAGGGTGCCGCTCCTCTCTCTAGTAATTTGGCACATAGTCTTAGAGCTGAACCTTGACTAACTGGGGCCCAGGTCAGGTAGCAGACGAACTGGCTTAACCGATCGTCTGCTAGCTGTCTCATGTCACAGAAGTCAGATAAATCCCAACACACAGTCTCTTTCACTTAGATATTATCACATAGAGACTGTGTCTGTTTCCCGAATTAGTAAATACAAAAAACTCTCAAACCCATTTAAGGGTAAAAATATAATTGATGCTCAACAAATAAAAAACAGATATAATACAGATGAACAAATGATAAAGCTTGGGCTGCTGAATATTCGATCCCTTTCCTCAAAAGCGCTTATTGTTAATGATATGATTACAGACCGTAACCTAGATGTGCTGTGTTTGACAGAAACCTGGCTAAAACCTGACGATTACATTACTTTAAATGAGTCCACCCCTAAAGATTATTGTTATAAACACAAAGCCGCGTCTGAAAGGCAAAGGGGAAGGTGTTGCTGTAATTTATAATAATATCTTCAGTATTACTCAGAAGTCTAGTTTCAAATATAATTCTTTTGAAGTTTTGGTGCTTTACGTAACGTTATGTAGTGTAAATGATAAATCCCGTTTGACATTTGTGCTGGCTACTGTATACAGGCCACCATACAGACTTTACCAAAGAATTTGCTGATTTTCTATCAGAGTTAGTACTGGCTGCAGATAAAGTCCTAATTGTTGGTGATTTTAATATCCATGTAGACAATGAAAAAGACGCATTGGGATTGGCATTTAGAGACATTCTAAACTCTATTGGAGTTAGGCAACATGTGTCAGGACCAACTCATCGTCGTAATCATACTTTAGACTTAATATTGTCACATGGAATAAATGTTGATACCGTTGAAATTCTGCAGCAGAGCGACGACATCTCAGATCATTACCTAGTATCGTGTATACTTAATTTAGCAAAGGCTGCAAAGCCGTCCCCCCCATTTCAAATATGACAGGACTATCACCACTGCCACTAAAGACTGCTTTGTAAATAATCTTCCTCATCGGTTCCATCTCCTCAGCATCCCAGATAGCCTAGAGGAACTCGATGTTGCAACAGAAACTATTGAAACTCTCTTTTCCAGCACTTTAGACACAATTGCTCCTCTGTGCTTAAAGAAGATTAAAGAAAATAGTCCAACGCCGTGGTACAACGAGCACACTCAGGCCCTTAAAACAGCAGCCAGAAAAATGGAGTGCAGCTGGAAGAAAACAAAACTGGAGGTTTTTCGCATTTCGTGGAAAGAGAGCATGATTGCATACAGAAAGGCCGTAAAAATAGCTAGATCTGCTTATTTTTTGACTCTCTTAGAAGAAAACAAACACAACCCTAGGTATTTATTTGATACAGTGGCTAAATTAACAAGAAATAAAGCTTCAACTTCTGATGTTTGTAAACAGCACAGCAGTAATGATTTTTTGAACTTCTTTACGTGCAAGATTGATAATATTAGGAAGAAAATTATAACTATGCAACCATCTACTACAGCATCGCATCAGACAAAAAGTTCCACTTATTCACTGCTATAGGAGAAGAAGAATTGGCTAAATTCTTTAAATCATCTAAATCAACAACATGTATGCTCGACCCTATACCGACTAAGCTACTAAAAGAGATGATTCCAGAGGTCATAGATCCTCTTCTTAATATCGTTAATTCATCTTTGTCATTAGGATATGTGCCGAAAACTTTTAAGTTGGCTATTATTAAACGACTTATTAAAAAACCGCAACTTGATCCTACAAAATTAGTAAATTACAGGCCAATCTCAAATTTACCCTTTCTGTCAAAAATACTAGAATAGGCAGTGTCTTCACAACTATGCTCCTTTTTAGAAAGAAATGGTATCTGTGAGGATTTCCAGTCAGGATTTAGACCGTATCATAGTACTGAGACTGCTCTTACAGTTACAAATGATTTGCTCATCATCTGATCGTGGTTGTATCTCGCTATTAGTGTTACTTGATCTTAGTGCGGCATTCAATACTATCGACCACAACATTCTTCTGAATAGACTCGAAAATTATGTTGGCATTAGTGGAATTGCATTGGCATGGTTTAAATCATACTTATCTGACCGCTATCAGTTTGTAGCAGTAAATGAAGAGATGTCATACCGATCACAAGTTCAGTATGGAGTACTGCAAGGCTCAGTGCTAGGATCGATGCTTTTCACCCTGTACATGCTACCCTTGGGAGATATCATTAGGAAGCATGGCGTTAGTTTCCATTGTTATGCTGACGATACTCAGCTCTATATTTCTTCGCACCCTGACGAATCTTACCAATTCACAAAATTGATGGAATGCATAGCTGATATAAAAAATTGGATGACTAGTAATTTCCTACAACTTCAGTGTTTCCCCTACAATGTAGGCAGCTGCAAAATCTTCACATGATCAGTAATGACATTCACTTACACACTGTAAAAGCACAACAGCCAACGTAATCTTGAAATTGTTTTCTGAAAGTCTTTACTAAGTTAAGTGCATAAAATCCTCCCTTAGCCTCTCATTATTCAGGACATGTAGGCCTAGGCTACGTAGGTTAGGCTACGTTTCAGGCGATTACAAGCCCGAAGACAAGTCTGCAGCCCATACGTTCTGAACATTATGGCTACATTAGCCCCGTTTACATGCACACTTTTATGTCATGCCGATTGAAAGATTCGGTGGACAGTTTACATGACACGTTACCTAAACCGATCACATGTGCTGACTTTCAATCGGAATCATTTTGTGACATGCGCGCACAATTTGTCTGCCGCATCAGGTTCGTAATGTTGCCAGTTATATTAACTGCGACGTTCGTGGATCAATAGGCTAGTTCTGTGTTCATCATTTTTATATTTATTTATCATTTTTGATGTTATCGTTATCAATCCGATAAGAAAATTTGACCAATTTATTCAAGCTGATATATGTAGCCTATTAGGCTATTTCCTTCAGCAGAGACACTTCAGACGCGCTTTCCGCCATGATGGTTTTGAATCGCTTCAAATATGATTGGAATCACTTCGAAAAGGAAAATACAGTTATGTGCAACAAGTATGACATATAGGCTACATAAAATTATAATGACAACACGGCTGTAAAAGAACGTTGTGTTTCAGCGCGTTTGTTAAGAGCGCGTCCACGGAGTTACACCTTCATGACAAGCACAGTCAAATTCGCTTGTGCATTCGCAGCTTTTTGTGCCATTGTAAGTTGTAATATTATATTTATTCTGTGTATATATGATTAATCTCATATGCGTTTGGTTGAGTTAATTAACGATGCAGTAAAGCATTTCATTGTACCGGTCTTTAGCTTCAGCGCGCGGTTCAAACATAAATGCACATCATTAATAACTACTGGGACTGTCATATACAGAACACTGTAATGATAACTTTTTTTAGTAAACCGTTGTGAATTCTCTGGGTTTAGTTGTGTTTCAGCGCGCTGTTGAGGGAAGAGAAGAGCAACGCATTCTGACCAGCAGTCAAGTTCGCTTGTGCATTAGTGTCATTTTAAGCATATATAAGTCGTAATATTAAGTTTAATATACTAATAAACATCTGATTAATCTCATATAGGATGCGTTTCGTTGAGTTAATAACCTGCATCGCTTCATTGTACCGGTGATCATCTTCAGTTTCAGCGCGCGCTCTCAAACAGGAGAAGAGTGCATCCACAGGAGTTATAGGCCTTCTGACTACATACTTAGTTCACCTGTGCGTGATTTTGTGCAAATATAAGTTGTAATATTATATTTATTTTGTATAAATATCTGATTGTTCTCATATATGATGCGTTTAGTTGTTAATTAACCTTCTAAGCGCTTCAGTTTACGGTTGTTCATTCTCTTCAGCGCGCCCAGCTCAAACAGCAATGTTATTTGATAGACGAATAGACTAATATTAAAGATGTTTACTATTACTGTAATATTAAACATTTTTTAAATAATATTAATAATAAATTATTAATAACTAGCACTTTTATTGTTCTCATATTATTTTCATCAACAATATAGTTTGATTAAAATAATTTCCTTATTGTCCGTGTGGAGGCTATTTCATGCATGGCACATGCATTGATTCTTTATAAGCAGCCTAAGTAATGCTGTCCAATGACTTGTTTGCATTAGTATATAGGTATTTTATTTTAATTTTTTTGGTAGGCAATAGAATTTTTGGTAACATTTTACAAATAAGGTCTCATTTGTTAATGCATTAACTAACACAAACAAACAGAGCAATAACCTTTGTTAATGTTAATAATAAAATGTTTGTGTTTATTAACAGTCCATTCACAGTGCATTACCTAATGTTAACAGACACAACTTTGGATCTAAAAATGCTGAGATTAACATGAACTAAGAATAAATCCTGTCGAAGTATTGTTCATTCATTGTTGGTTAACTAATGCTAACAAAAATTAAACCTTATTGTAAAGTGTTACCATTTTTTTAAATAAAGTAAGTTGGCCATAGGAGTGTAAAATTTATTTAAAACATTAAAGAATCTAACACTGGTTCAAACTAGGCTACTGTATTGTATATGTTTGATTTATGTGGAAGTGTTTAGGACATGGCTTTTAATGGTGAGCCTTTTGTTTTTGTAATCAGGCTCTCAAAGTTTATCAACATTTGGATTTAGATTTATCGGCCCATATATAGGTGATCGGCTTTCAAATATAAAGAATTATCGTATCGGCCAAAGTGTCCATATCGGTGCATCCCTAAGTTCAAGGTACGTGCTGCAATAATCATGCCTTGAATCTGTTGATATATTTGTATGTCTCAAAATGTCCATTTCTATCAACAAAACTTGCCAGAAGTCATGGTTTAAGGGGTTATTTTAAAAAAATTCTTCCGGAGGTGCATGCCCCCGGACCCCCCAGCGCGGCTTGGTAACAACCTCTAACAGCACCGCTGCTGGAAAAGTTCAGTGTTTCCCCTAGAAATTTAATTCTTTAAAAACAGAATTTCTAATTATTGGACAAAAAACCTCTGCACGTAGTAACCTAGAATACTGTCTAACACTTGATGGCTGCTCTGTCAAGTCCTCGTCGTCAGTTAGGAACCTGGGTGTGCTCTTTGATACCAATCTTTAATTTGAAAGCCACGTTTCTAGCATCTGTAAAACTGCATTCTTCCATCTTAAAAATATATCTAAATTACGGCACATGCTTTCAATGCAAAATGCTAAACAGTTAGTTCATGCGTTCATGAACTCAAGGCTAGATTATTGTAATGCTCTACTGGGTGGTTGCCCTGCTTGCTTAATAAATAAACTGCAGCTGGTCCAAAACGCAGCAGCTAGAGTTCTTACTAGAACCAGGAAGTATGACCATATTAGCCCGGTTCTGTCAACACTGCACTGGCGCCCTATTAAACATTGTATAAATTTAAAAATCTTGCTAATTACTTACAAAGCTCTAAATGGTTTAGCTCCCCAGTACTTGAACGAGCTCTTAATGCATTATACTCCATCACGTCTATTGCGGTCTCAAAACTCTGGCCAGTTGATAATACCTAGAATATCAAAATCAACTGCTGGCGGTCGATCCTTTTCCTATTTAGCACCTAAACTCTGGAACAGTCTTCCTAGCATTGTTCGGGAAGCAGACACACTCTGTCAGTTTAAATCTAGACTAAAAACATATCTCTTTACTATGGCATACACATAGAACATTATCAATTTCTATTATTTAAATCAGTTAAATGATTGTTTTAGGCTGCATTAACTAGGTCAGCCGGAACCGGGAACACTTCCCATAACACCTGATGTACTCGTTACATCATAAAAAGAATGGCATCTACGCTAATGTTAGTCTCTCTGTTTATCCCGAGGTTTACTGTAATCTGCCGGATCCAGATCAGATGGTGGACCTGCGCCTAGACACGACCAACGCATCCCTGAAGTGTCAGCAGCGACCGTGTCAACTAGACTCTCCCCGTGAAGGCCTCCTTCCCTTCCCCTCTATACAGATAAAAACACATATGCACACATACGTATTCAAACACGCTTGCCTATAGGCTGAACACGTAATGCTTGCGCACATGCCGTCGCCGTTTTCGCGGATTCGACTTTTTAGGGGTTTGCGCGGGGATGATGATGGTATAGTTTCAATACCATCAGTACCTATTTCATGGTTTGCTTTCTCGGGCCACCGGAGCTGTTGCCGTGCGGATGGGGTCCGGAACGCATTGGGGGTTTTCTGTTTTAATTGAAGATGGTGTTGTTTAAATGGCACCAAATTAAATAACTAATCGGTTTTTACAAAAGTTCTCTCAGGTGTAAATCACAGCATTAGACACAGAAAAAGTGTTTTACAAAATTTAAATCAATATATTGTTTTATGTGAATGAGCAGGCACAATGATTCTCACATCAGTTTGAAGCAAAAACTCTAGGCAACAACACCCATTAGTCAAAACTCTTGTGGACACATATCTATTGTGTGTTTTGTGGCCTTAATTCAACACTTACATTTTTTGTTTTTTCAAAAACCACGCATAAACGTTATTCTCTCAAAAATACAAGCATGTACATACATGTTGCTCACATATTATGGTAGCCCAGTTTGTGCTGAATACAGTGTAATGACACTTTTGCCATTAATATGTTTATAAGAAACTGAAAAAAGCACAAATGTCAGAGCATGTCAAAACTTCTAAAGGTCCCCAAAACTAGGGTTGGGTATCGTTAGAATTTTAACAATTCCGATTCTGCTTATCGATTCCGATTCTTATCGATTCCTAATTTAGATTCCAATAAGGTTAAAAAAAAAAAAAAAAAAGGAAAGAAAAAACCTTAGATATCATTCACATTTATTCTAAGTCTTATTGTAAAACATTTAATAGGAGCTGAATACCATGAACAAAAATCAACAGGCTAAGAACACTTACACAAGGAACTTTTGCCTATGGTTTAAAAATACCAGAGGAAAAACAACTAGCCTAACTAATATAAATTTCAAGCATTATTAAAGACACTCAGTAATTAAAAAAGAACAAAAAAATTATCAATTGCACAAATAAATACAATTGAGCAAAGATATAAATATAGAAAGAAATAAACATTTTCAGGTATTCAGGTACAGAAACTGTATAATCAAATGTAAAATAATACTGCACTTTATTAATAAAATATAGGCTATACATTACAAATAGCTCAATTATATTTGGTCTAGAACAGCGAGTGAGTTTTCTCGTTGTCTTTTGTTTGATTAATGTTGTCATAGAGATGGCATCTGGAAAATCTGCCGTCACTTTAAGAGCTGCACGGATCACACATACGTTTTCATATTTTTTTCTTAAGACATAACCAACTGTGTTTACGAGAATATTTAGACATATTTTGTGTGTATTTGTCCGTTCGTGTGCTGTGAAAAAAGACGAGGAAGAGAACTCAGTTCATTATCGCGAGAAGCCGTTCTGTGCGCACGTGTGTGTGTGTGTGTGTGCGGCACAATGTTTAAAATCACATTTTCTGTGCGCACGTTTTGGATGTGTGCAGAGCACGGAAAACAGCGCGCGAGTCTTTTGCGCACACAAGAACCGTTAAGTAGAACCGAAATGCGCGTTTCTTATCGAATCACCGGTTCGGTTCTTGATACCCATCCCTAATCGCTATGTTTATCCACCACATATGAGGGGTGCACTTATAGTAAAATTATGTTTTCATCCAGCTACATTTCATGTTTTCAAAAGAGAGATCAAAGGCTGCCCATTTTTTAATGTCAACAGTAAGCATTTTATAGAAAGATAAATAAACTCACTTTGTCTAAACAGCGATGATTTTTGGATTTATGTGGGCTAGATTTATGAAGTCACAATGCTTCATTGCTGTGTCACATCCGTAACGTTTTAAAGATTACGTTTACATCATATTATAAAACATCATAATATAATCATATAATAACTTGAAACTTTCTGTACAAAGCCAAATTATGTCCATTTTAATTATGATCAACAACTCATCTCCCTTCTTTGCTCTGATCAACCTTAAAAATGCGTTATAGACGTGACCGTTGCGGCGATTCATATTAAATCATATGAATACCAGCGCGCATGTTTACCGTGTTGCTGATGACTGATACTGTGTAGGCCTATTGATGTGATCTGTTTCAGGCTTACTGTATCATAACATTTTAGAAATTAATTAATTCTAATAACATTTTAGAAATTGCATTGTAATATCATTGAGAACATCGTGGAGATTTAGCCTCGAGTCACTATAGTGTTATTGTTCAGTATTTAAATAGCCTAAATGAGAACGAGAGATAAAGTGAGAGCTTACCTGCATGCTTTTGGATTCTGAGGGAAACTGATGATTTGAACTCTGATATGATAAACATTTGATATAGGCTAGCTGCAGATCTATCTTAGCTTAGTTTAACGTGTGGAAAAAAATTTAGACTGTCCTTCTGCGGGTCAGAAATCAGGCACAGGCGGACTGTAGGATAAATCGCCAAAAGTATTTTTAAAATGTCAAATAATGCTCATTGTCTATATTTCATTTAGACCTTTTATGTGTTTAAAATAACTCTTGTCGCTAACTGCGCTAAATGCATGCAGAAAGCAAGAGTTTTTGCGTGTTCCTCACAATAATGGCTGAGTGCGATGTGTACCTGACACACATTCATTCTTTTTTTCTAATATTTTTTCAGTACACATCTTGATTTGTTTTATTTCATATCATTGCATGTTAAAATTAATTAATTTTATGCAGACGCAAAATAAAACTGCAGTCTATATTCGCTGTCTATATTTATAGCATTTTTCTAATATTTGTATGATATTACTGTATATATTCAGCATATTTTACTTAACCTGTTTTGTATCTTAATTATTTAATGAATAAATGAGTCATTTAAAAAAAAAATTATGACAGCGCCATACTTTTAAATTATCAATAACACCTAATGATCAACAATGAATTGGAGCAGTGTCGGTCATTTTAAAATGTCAAATAGCCTTCAATTTATAGGTTATAACTGCATCTGTCTCGGATGTAGACTGGTGTAGATTTATTTTAATATGGATTCCACACTCTAACGTTAACCTAGATAAATGTGCTCTATCATTGGCGCATTTTTAAGTTTTTATGCGGAGTGTGGAAGCTAAAGTAGGCCTATTAATGCACATACTGCATGACATGGAGGCACCGGTGCGATCACTTGCATTTTTTCCTGATAACGAAACAACTTAACCCCTAGAGGACTGCACAGTTTTGGGTAGGGATGGGTATCGAGAACCGGTTCCATTTTAGAACCGGTTCCAAATTCCCCAGAACCGGTGATTCGATAAGAATTTCGGTTCCACTTATCGGTTCTTGTGTGCGCAAAAGACTCGTGCGCTGTTTTCCGTGCTCTGCACACATCCAAAACGTGCGCACAGAAAATGTGATTTTAAACATTATGTGCCGCACACACGTACGTGCGCACAGAACGGCTTCTCGCGATAATAAAATGAGTTCTCTTCCTTGTCTTTTTTCACAGCACACGAACGGACAAACACAAAATATGTCTAAATATTCTCGTAAACACAGTTGGTTATGTCTTAAGACAGAAGAAAATCTGAAAACGTATGTGTGATCCGTGCAGCTCTTAAAGTGACGGCAGATTTTCCGGATGCCGTCTCTATAACAACATTAATCAAACAAAAGACAACGAGAAAACTCACTCGCTGTTCTAGACAGAATATAATTGAGCTATTTGTAATGAATAGCCTATATTTTATTAATAAAGTGCAGTGTTATTTTACATTTGATTTTACAGTTTCTGTACCTGAATACCTGAAAATGTTTATTTCTTTCTATATTTATATCTTTGCTCAATTGTATTTATTTGTGCAATTGATAATTTATTTGTTCTTTTTTAATTATTGAGTGTCTTTAATAATGCTTGAAATTTATATTAGTTAGGCTAGTTGTTTTTCCTCTGGTATTTTTAAACCATAGGCAAAAGTTCCTTGTGTAAGTGTTCTTAGCCTGTTGATTTTTGTTCATGGTATTCAGCTCCTATTAAATGTTTTATAATAAGACTTAGAATAAATGTGAATGATATCTAAGGTTTTTTCTTTTCTTTTTTTTTTTTTTTTAACCTTATTAGAATCGAAATTAGGAATCGATAAAAAGCGGAATCGATAAGCGGAATCGGAATCGTTAAAATTCAAACGATACCCAACCCTAATGGCGATTTTTTTCAAATTTCTATTAAAGCACATTAATGTAGTAAAAAACAGACCTAAATGCCCAACATAAACAAAGTTTTGTTCTTTTGGTTAAAAACTTAATTTTTTCATAATAAGGTTGACATTTGCATGGAATTGCCCAGCAGCCAAATATGGACCTTATGAGCCAGAGAAACAAGCGCGCAGCCATCTTTAGAATTTTGTGCTTGAACTTTACTTAATTTTTACAATGAAGACTATCCAGTGTTATTTTACATTTACAATGAAGACTATCCAGAGTTATTTTACATTTGATTACTTTAATAGTAATAGTAATTAATATATAATAATAAATAGAGAATTATATTCTAATATCTCTAATATTTTTTACCTGAAAACTACTGTTAGGCCCACTTAACTTAAAGCCATGTTTACTTTGTTTTTCTAATTATTCTATTGTATTTATTTGTGCTATTCTTTGCAATTTGTTTATTTGTTCTTATTTTATTATTGACTGTTTACTTTTTTGTAAATTTAGTTCAACATTTCAAATAAAGTCCTGAGCTATATGTGAGCCATTGCAACAAAATTACCCCAAATTATCAAAAAATTATAAGAGAATAATAAAAATATCTGTATGGCAGTATATATGTCAGTTTTCGTTGTGGTATCGAAAATGCTATCGAATATTGATATTTTTCAGGGTATCATACTGAAGTTAGAAATTCCAGTATCATGACAACACTAATGCCCACGGTAAAAATAACATGCATGTTCATTAGCGTGATATATCGCATTAACATATATCGGCACGTCTAATAGATAGACAGATAAGATGAAACAGACAGACAGAGAGACAGACAGAGAGATTGATAGAACACTGTCAAAACAACCACTGAGAAATTAAAGAAAAAGTAAAACCAATTCTACAATGCACTTACCACTTTTAGTTTCTCCAGATGCAACCTCAGATAAGTATCTATAGTAATCGCCTTTCATTTTCAGATAAAACACCTTGCTCTCTGCTTGAGAAGCATTGGGAATTAGGAACTTCTCCAAAAGACCCTGTTAAGACAAGTTGGGAACATCAGGATGGCTCACATTGTGAAAAATCGCCCTTTCTTTCTGAAATGACATTTGAATCTTATATTTTTAACACATTAAAATTAAATTAACTGTTTTTGACAACTGAATAATAAACATTTTGTATTTAAGAATGAACATATTCAGAATAATTTGATGTCATTATAAAAGGTTTAGAAGGTCAAGAGAAAGAAGTGGAGATACCAGCACATCATTGCAGATGTCCTGCAATTCAGTCTCAATCTTTTCTCGGTACTCGCGTGCCATTTGCTGCTTCTTCTCGTTCCCCTCTGTTTTCTGCTCAATGCTTGAGATGACACGCCAGGAGGACCGGCGGGCGCCTACCACGTTCTTGTACGCTACGGAGAGCAGATTGCGCTCTTCATTGGAAAGCTCCACGCCGCCCTCGGTAACAGCCTTCATAGCTGCTGCCATGTCATCATAGCGCTCGGCTTGCTCGGAAAGCTTGGCTTTCTGCACCAGGTCACTCTTGTCCATTTTAAACTGAGAATCAGATACAAGTAGGTATGAGAACAGCATTTCACATAAACCACTAAATTAAATGGAATTTAAGGTTCTGAAAGCACAAGACAGAAACATGTAACAACATTATTATAACAATATATTTAAAAAAAAAAAAAATCTAAGAACGAACTGGTGAGACATCATTTCGAATAAAATCAAGCCAAAAGGAAGTTCGTAACCTCTTGCAGCTGCACATTTTGTGCAGATATAAGTTGTAATATTATGTTTGTTGTATAAATATCTGATTAATTTAATATAGGATTCGATTTGTGTTTCTTTGAGTTAAAGGGTTAGTTCCCCCAAAAATGAAATTTCTGTCATTAATTATATTCCAAACCTTCATTCTTCTTCGGAACACAAATTAAGATATTTTTGATGTAATCCGAGAGGTTTCTAAACCACCCATAGGCAGCAATGTCGTTGCAACTTTCAAGGCCTAGAAAGGTAGAAAAGACATCGTTAAAATGGTCCATGTGACTACAGTGGTTCAACCTTAATATTATGAAGCGACGAGAATACTTTTTGTGCGCAAAAAACAAACAAAATAACGACTTTATTCAACAATTTCTTCTTTTCCATGTCAGTCTCCTACGCTGTTCACCTAGTAAACAGTGCATCGGTTTACTTTTGGGTTTTACATCAGAACGCCAGCTCATTATTGGCCAGCTCCTGCGTCAGTATCACACGCATACATCGTGGTGCTCACGTGAACAGCATCAGCCAATAATGAGCTGGAGTTCTGACGCTGTACTGTGTTTACTACGTGAACAGAGGTACAGAGAGCTCTCCGATTTCATCAAAAATATCTTAATTTGTGTTCCAAAGATGAACGAAGGTCTTAAGGGTTTGGAACGACATGAGGGTGAGTAATTAATTAATTTTATTTATGCACTTGCATTTTGATCCTTTATGCGCAAGTAATGCTGTCCAATGACATGTTTGCATTATTTAGGCATTATTTTATTTATTTTTAAGGCAATAGATTTTTTTTGACAGGCTACTGTTCACTATAGGCTACTATACTGTATATGTTTGATTTATGTTGAAGTGTTCGGGACATGGCTTTTAATGGTGAGCCTTTTGTTTTTGCAATCAGGCTCTCAAAATAAATAAAAATGTGGAATTAGATTTATCGGCCAATATATTGGTTATTGGCTTTCAAATATAAAGAATTATCGGTATAATTTTCATATCGGTGCATCTCTAGTTTATTTTGTTACTGCGAGAAAAGCTTGCAGCACATGTTTACCTAAACACAGCTACCAACACCATGCCATGAATTGAATACGCTTGTGAATCAGAATCAAATCGTGTAATCTGCGTCTATCAATACCCAGCCCTACACAGGTTTTATGATCTCACTGAGAAGAAAGTGATGGGAAACTGACAAAAATGTAATGTGCTACAAACAGAAAACATTATGGCATCATGCTCAAAGTGCCCCTATTATGCTTTTTCGAATATTATTATTTAATGCATTGTGTAATAGCTGTTTGTGAATGCAAAATGTCTGCAAAGATCAAAGTGCACGACAAATAAAGTTACTCACTTATTTACATACAAAAAAGTTTTCCTATGGGCAAAATAACGTGACACCAGCGACAAAATAGTAGACGAATGCGTATTTACTAAGACTGTACCGCATCTTTCATAATTTGTCATTTTCTTGGTCGTGACGTTCAACTGAACTCTCATGCTCTGCTGACATGAACTAGCAGGCTAACCACACATCCTCCTTAAAAAGAACGAAATTCTTAGAGAATGTGTAATGATTCTCAATCTTCTAAACAATACTGCTAACATTCTACTATTATCAAACACAAAATGAAGGCAGGTAGGAGGTTCTAATATTTTACAGTAATGATTTACCGCGTCTGACAGACAGTGAGGCCTGAAGCACTTAGCAAACTGCTAAATCCCTCCAGTGCCCGCAAAAACAGGGCAAAAGGCCATTTACGCAATCAAGGGAATTCAAACACGTTATGTAAGACACATGGGGAGTGATATAACGATTAAGTAAAGTACACTCACGTTCTGAACGGCGTTTACTCTGACTTAATCGCTAAAAAGACACAATTCGGTTCCCGTGCTCCACCTCGCTCTTCGGTTGTTCTAGGCAGTACTTCTTCCGCTTACAGTGACACTTCCGCTTCCTGCGTGCAAACCTTTTGGAAGGGATTTTAGATTCAAGCCTGCAACCTAGCCGAAAGCGCAAACGCCTGCTAACGCTGCGGTACGCAGGGAAGGCGACAAGAGGCCGTTTTTTTAATGCTTTTGTGAGGAAATAGCTTATCATTCCAACGCAATCGACAGCCTGTCCGCTAATCTTCCACATGTTTTACGCTAATACTTTTTTGACAACTATATGTAGATTTTACTAAGATAAAAAAAAAATATTTTATAAGAGACGACATGTAGGACTCATTTACAGGACAGGAAATCGCGACATGTAGGACTCATTTAGGGCATTACCTACAGCAATGTGTAGTAGTATTTAATAATAGACGTATGCATTGACGTCACTTTCCCGCAGGAACACGCCCCCTCAGTTGGGACTGAGTGGCAAAACTGCCTGCTGCATGACTGGATTTAATAGAGGAAAACGCAAGTAAAACAAATGATTATATCAGTTTAAAATAAAGGTTGGACTCTGTAGTGTTCCTTACAACTTACCAAAGATCCAGTGATCTATGGATATTGACATGCAGCCAGGAATCCTGACATTTATATGAGCCTGATTGATGAGTTGTCAATACAATATATAAACAATACAATATATAGGGTATGATTTTATCCTAAAATTCAACATATTGACACAAAATGATAACTGCAAATCCATGTTTCGCTTACTGGATTCCAGTTGTTTCTGTGAATTGCAGCGATCCATTTGCTTCTCTTTTCTGTAGCCTTCGGCAGTCTGTAAAAAATATACCTCAGATTTCTTGTTAAATCTATTTGTACTATCAATCTCAGAGCTCTTTTTCCGTTGTAGATGCGTTTTGTGTGTTTTTCGCGACATTCACGCTGAAAACCAATGCTGCCACTCAGTCTTTTTGCCACTCAAGTCGTTTTGCCACTCGTCTTTTTGCCACTCAGTGGGCGTAACCGCAGTCACTCCGGCCGATGGTGACGTCACGTGCATAACCTCTATTTTCATGGGTACCCGCGTCACTTCCGCTATGCTCGCTAACATTTTTGTGTCCGAAATGGCAACAAACACAGCACATTCTAGATGAGACGATTTGAGAAGAAAAATCGATATTTGGAAAAACATTATTTATTACCTCCAACTGTGTTTTGTCCCTTAAAATCTGTGTCTATGCCTCACATCATTACAGCACCAGCACCTGTTCACATCAGACCAAAGTGCTTTCTAAGACGTGAAAGATGGGTTTAGACTTTACGGTTTAGAGTTTTTTGGGAAGATAAATTATTATTATTATTATTATTATTATTATTATAAATAACAGTCATTAGCATAAAGATGGACTACACATCATCATTACTCAAACACACATTGACCCCAAACCACATTTTTCCAGGTGCTACTGTCAAACTGGGACACTTCAAACACATTCATTTGTTATTCAAATGTACTGTAGGCCTAATTAATTAAATACACAACAACAATACGCAATCTAGCTAGCTAACTAAATTTATGAGGGACATATAAAAAGGGAACTCAATTCCCCCATTAGAATGACTTGAATGGCTGGGACAGTGTCAAAATCGCATAAAAAACAACAACAACAAGATTAATATGAATGTGATTTTTAACAATTCCGATTCACCATTACATCCTATAACAAAATATATAACAATTACAAACGATCCACTTTTTCTCACTTCGCTTTTGAACAATTACAAACGATTTATATCTTGTTTTTTATATAACAGGATATAATTAAGCAGTATCACAAGAGCAAGAGAGCTGTTTTCACGAATATGAGCATGACTGCAAATGTGATATTGATTGATTTTATTTTAATGTTAATATTAAAAGTTAATATTAAGTGACATCAATTTTAGACACAAATCGGTTTGAATAAATGATTCATTGACGGTCTCGTTCTGCTTTGGTCTTGTCGTGGTCTCAAACCCACAAACTTGTCTTGGTCTCAACACAGGCTGGTCTTGGTCTCGACTTGGTCTCGGTTTAGGCCTTGAATACAACACTAATACAGCGCTATCACAAAAACAATAGGTTACTGTTTGTAACCCGGTTCTCCGAAACATCGAGTGAAGAGATCCACCTATGGCAAGGGCATCAATACCTGACCTCTGCAGAAGCATCCAATTGCACCAAGTCTATGCGGGGCAAGCTTGGTGGATCTCTTCACTCGATGTTTCAGAGAACCGGGGTTATTAACAGTAACCTATTGTTCTCTTTCATCATCTTTTGTTCGAGATCCACCTATGGGAGATATGGACAGATCCTCGGTTGCCCAATACACTCACAGAGAGGCCCTGAAAGCCAGAGGACGGTCACCTGGGAAGAAGGTGCATGACACGTCACAAAGTAGCAGACCACACACAAAGTAGGGTGTAACACCAGCAATGAAAGAAATGACATGTGGTAACATGCATTCATGAATAAACCTGACAACACACATAATGATGAAATTTTATGGTGCCAGGTGAGGGTACAAATAACATGCTAGGGACATAAATAAGCTGGGCCAGGATTAAAGAGGGGTAGAGGGCCTAGCACAAGGCTACGAAGAGCCCACACCCAGGACAGAATGAGCTACCGGGGTCCTGATGACATCAAGCCGGTAGTATCTGACAAACGTATGGGGAGAGGCCCAGCTTGCAGTGGCACATATGTCCTGCAAGGAAACCCCCTTAAACAGAGCCCAATAGGCAGCCATATTCCTAGTGGAGTGTGCTCCGAGGCCCCCTGAAGGCTGCACTCCACCTTCATATGCCAAAGATATAACTTCCACAAGCCAATGAGAGAGGCGTTGCTTAGAAATGGGTTTCCCTGTGTGTGTGGGGGGGAGCCCAAGAGATGAAAAGCTGGTCCTGTCTAAGTAAACCTGCAAGGCACGCACAGGACACAAAGCGCTCAACCTCTGATCCTCCATGGAGGAGAAAGGAGGTGGGTGAAAGGAAACCTTATCTCCGCTAAAAGAGAATTTAGTGTGCGAGAAATAAACAGAGAGTGCATGCAGATCACTGACATGTTTGGCTGATGGCAAGGCCAGGAGCAGAGCTGTCTTGAAAGACAGAAGCTTAAGTGAAATATTTCCCAGGGGCTCAAAAGGCTGTTGAGACAATGCCTCCAGCACCATGGAGAGGTCCCACTCTGGACCCGCTCTTCTAGTGACTGGAAGAGAAGAGCGAGTGCCCTTCATAAATCTACGAATAAGGGGGGTGTTGCGCAGTCTCCATAGAGTGGGTTCCCCCTCTGCAAGAGGTCTGCACCCCTGTTCAGTACGCCCGGGACATGGGTCGCCCGTAATGACAGAAAATGCTGCCTGCTCCATATTAACAGCCTGTGCGCTAGAGCATGAATCTTGGAAGAGCGCATCTCCCCTTGGCGGTTGATATGTGCTACAGCTGTGGTATTGTCACAGCACGTGATGCCCCTGCAAGCGGGGCAGAAAATGATTCAGAGCCTTCCAAATAATTTATATGGCTGAATGAAGTGGGTGGCCCTGTTAAGGACGCGTCTGTTGTTACCACTTTCCGCAACATGATCTCCCCGAGGGGGGTCCCATGTACATAAAACTCTGGATTCCTCCAGTGGCGCAGCTGTGCATGAGTGCGTCCCTGTGACAGAGCGCCACAGATAGCATGAAGGGGAGAGATAAAACCCACTTCATGAACGCCCTCATTCTCAAAAGGCAGAGAGGCAGGACCCGGACAGCCGAAGCCATAAGGCCTGAGACATGTGCGATATTGTACCCTCACTCCTTTTCTGAATTTTGAGAGGAAATTCATTAAGAAGAGAATACGCTCTCATGAGAGATGTGCGCGCATCGTAATTGAATTCCGCTCCAAACCCAGAAATATAACATTCTGAGCGTGAGTGAAATTGCTTTTGCTCACATTCACTCTGAAGCCGAACGCTGTGATGTAATGTTTTGCATCACTTTCTCTCTCAAATCGGCTATAATCAACCAATCATCACTGTATATCAGGATTTTGAGCCCTGCTATTCTCAGCAGCACTAACCCCGCCTCCACACACAGGCAGAACGCTCTCGGACTGAGAGAGAGCCCGAACAGAAGAACTGTGAATTCGTAACATGATACGCCTTGGTAGGCGAAAAAAACCTCTTTCAGATTGATCGACGTGAACCAATTGTTCTGTTTTACTGAACGAGAGAGAATGTTGTGGGTTAACATCCTGAAATTGTATTTTCTCAAATGTTTGTTCAACACTGTGATCCAGAATAGGACTGAGAGACCCGTCCTTCTTTGGAATTAGGAAATAAAGAGAGTAAAAACCCTGATGGAACTGATGCCGGGGTACCAATCGCACCGCCCCCTTCTCAAGAAGAGAGGAAATGTCGTCTTTCAGAATGTGAGTGGCTCTGAAAGTGTGTGAGAAAAGACAACTCCGCTGAAACGTGGGGGTTTTCTGACAGTCTGTAGCCCTTCATAATAGTCCGAATCACACTTATTCGGGAGACTGCCAGGCTGTCACGTGACTCGTGAGAGTTCCCACAGTCATCTGAGAATTGCTTAGGGCTGCTAATTCGGCCGGATCATTCATTTGTGATACAATGGCGCCATATAGTGAGCAACTTAGGGGCGACATGTTGGGTTGCTGAGAGATGTTCTCTCTTATTAACGAATTCAACGATTTGTTAGAATTTTTAGATTTATTTGCGTTTTGTGGAACACTGGGGCAGAAACCTAAATTTGTAAGAGCTGTGTGTCAACACTGCTTGTGCACTTTTTCTCACTTCGCTTTTGAAACGGGGAAACACACACTGGGGATCAGTGAAGCCTGTGCGCACTTGAGGTGGGCACCCACTGGCAAGGGGGGGCTGACCTCGTCGACAGATAGCCTCCATCTTTTGAACAGGGGAATACGAAACTGGGCCGGTGGCCTGCCGCGAGATTTTATAGCCCTGCCTGCATTATGGAAATGGCATTCGGTAGAAGGGGGTTAGGTGGCCGCACAGAGGGCGTCTGGCGCAGTGCAGGCTTTCTAGGAAGGCAAAGTTTGAAAGCCTCGTCTTCATTCTTGTCATCGCAGCGCTGTTGCATTAAAGCAATGGCAGGACCAAAGAGAGCATGGCCATGTTCAACGAGCGTTCCAGCGATGCACCACTTTTCACTATCGGGGAGACAGATAGATTAAGCCACAGTGCACGTTTTCCTACCACAGAGAGAGCCATAGAACGCCCGCTAGCTTGGACAGCTTGATGGTCGTTACAGAGAACAAAGTCATTGACAATGACGATCTCCTTCCATCACCTATGCCGAGAGAGGCCATATCCTTAACGTCCAAACCCGTGACCATGTTTGAGGTCGAGCGGGTCTCCCCAGTAATGTTTCATGTGTTTAGCACACGCAGGGAGGACAGGAAAAAACTGTTTACTAGGGCCGGGAGGGGGTCCTAGGAGGGGGTTTCCTGTTGTAGACGTCCCGCTCTTGGTCAGAGGCTATTTGATGTTGATGCGAGCGGCCGCTTTCTCACAAACCTCGAGGAGGACTGTTCGGGGTAAAGCAGTGGAATTGTTCATCTGAGGCGTCACAGATGACGGGATGGCATCCTCGTTTTCCGAGATGTTGAGAAGGCCAGTATCACCCTCGTCCCTGGAGCCAGGTGGCTCATCTGTCTTGACAGACATGACATATCTGAAAAAAGCCAGGTCGGGTAGGACAAACACGTCCGGCGGAGGCTCATCCAAAAGATGTGTCATCCTGCAGACAATAGTGAAGTCCGTAAAACCACAAGCTGAATGTAAAATAGTCCAGAGGTCGCGAGAAGCGAATGACAACTGAGGAAATGTCCTGTCTGTCAAGCCAGACTTGGATGCTTCTGCAGAGGTCAAGTATGGATGCCCTTCCCATAGGTGGATCTCGATCTTTCAAGGACAGTCTGTTCACTCGGCGGCCATATTTGCAACGCCACCGGGCAGCTATTTTGGACATCCAAGACCAAGTCCTATCTATTTAAACGGGGGAAACCTGAAATCTCGAAAACTGTTTGGCAAACTCTATAACATATTTCAAATCAGTGACGAAATCTGACATGAACTGTCTCATAAATGTTGTTTCTTATGCTCAAATAGCATAAAAAAAGCTTATTTTTCAGGCTAGATGAGACAATGTGCATGTGCAGTCCTAAGCGCGAGTCTCAGGTTTCTATGGGAAATGGAGCTTCTAATGGCAGCTGCAGTGATGCAATGACTTTACCAATCAGCAAATTGGTTCTTTTACTTACAAGGCAGGACGTATTCCGCCATATTGCGCATTGCAGTTTTTCCCATTCATAACTAATAGGAGTGAACCATCTTTCTATATCTATAGTCTTTGTTCAAAGACAAAATTTAAAAGATGGCTGAGTGCTTGTTTCTCTGGCTTGTTACTCCTCTCTTGGTTCTCTTCTGGGTGTCACTACAATGTGCCACATTTCCTGCTGCCAGCAGGTGGCGCTTTGACTATAACCGAATATTGGCATGTAGTTGTCTTCAGGCCAGGACGATTATCAAACAAGTGAAGTTTGGGGCAGGTCGGACATTGTATGCCTGAGTCACAACAACTTCCTGTTTCGTTGCGTAAATCGCATACGTTAGCACTTAGCCAAGCTTTGCTTCAAATCAAATCAAATCAAATCACCTTTATTTATATAGCGCTTTTTACAATGGCAATTGTTTCAAAGCAGCTTCACAGTAGTAACAGGAAAATAATGCAACGGAATTTGATTCGGCTGTACAGCCGCTCTGGTGAAAACGGTGATGTCATCAGCTCAGTTCAATTATCATATAGTGTCAATGCGGGCAGATCAGTAATATAGTTGAAATATAAGTGTCCCCAAATGAGCAAGCCAAAAGCCAAAGGCGACAGTGGCAAGGAACCAAAACTCCTTCAGGGCCAGAATGGAGAAAAAAACCTTGGGAGAAACCAGGCTCAGTCGGGGTGCCAGTTCTCCTCTGGCCGACGAACAAATAGTGTATGATTATGATTCTGGCAACATTACAGGTCAGAAGTCATATTAGATCAATAGATATTCAAAGGATTATTCGAAAGATTGGAGTCGTCACGCCGGGGACGGGTTTAATGAGGATGTCGTGTCGATGCGGCATTTACAGGGGGGAGTTTAATTGACACGGTCTCTGCAGACACTTCAGGGATATGGTCGTCATGTCCAGGCTAAGGTCCCCCATCTGGTCTGGATACGGCCCGGATCCGGCCGATTGCAGTAAACCTCGGGATAAACAGAGAGACTAACATTAGCGTAGATGCCATTCTTCTTTTTGATCGATTGCTCCTGTCTGCCTCCTGTTTGTCCTTCTGACTGCTGTCCTCGCGTGTGCTCTGCTTGCTTTTGAATCTTTATTTGATATCATTCCCTGTTGTTTAAACTGCTAAATATAATTTACCCATCACCATATATTGTCTAATATTGCCTACCACATTAAATCTGACACCGCTAGCTTTTAATCTAAATCACTATCACGCGTTAACATTTCGCTAGCCTGTTAGCTTGCCATCTCTGCACTCAGGTCTCTTGTTTTCTGAGTTCATTAAACAACTGTGGTGAGTTGGATTAGTAAATAGACTCCATCAAACAACTGTGGTAAATTGGATTAATCAACAAATACGGTAAGCCATGTTTTCTTCTCCTGTCATTGTCACTTGCACTGCATGTTTCATGTTTAGTATATCTTTCTCCGTTGGCGAACAGGGCTTCACATGTGATAAATGTAAGGAGATAGTCAGGCTGACGGAGAAGATTTCAGAATTAGAGACACGCATCCAGACTTTATTTGAGAGTAGTGAGAATGTAACAGCTTTAGACACTGCTTTGGATGCGAATAGCTTAGTGAACTCTGTACATTGTTCGGTTCTGGCTGTAGAGCCCGTGCAGCAGGGCAACTGGGTGACGGTGAGACGGCATAGTCGCGGATCAAAAAACCACTCTTCCGTTCCGATTAGAACATCAAACAGGTTCTCCCCACTCAGTGATGCACCCACTGAGAATCCTGTTGAAAGTGCCCTAGTTATTGGCGATTCTATTACACGGAACGTGAAAATAGAGACACCAGCCACCATAGTCACATGTTTACCGGGAGCCAGAGCGCCTGACATCAAAGCAAATTTAAAAGTGCTGGCTAATGCTAATCGTAAATTCTCTAAGATTATTATTCACGTCGGCACAAATGATGTTCGACTTCGCCAGTCGGAGATCACCAAAATTAACATTAAAGAGGTGTGTAAACTCGCAAGTACAATGGCAGATGACGTTTTTTGCTCTGGTCCCCTCCCCGTTAAAAGGAGTGATGAGATACTTAGCAGACTATCATCACTCAATGGCTGGTTGTCTAAGTGGTGTCCGCAAAATAACATAGGGTTCATAGACAATTGGAAAAGCTTTTGGGGCAGACCTGACCTGTTGAAAAAAGATGGTATTCATCCTTCCTGGGATGGTGCCGCTCTTCTCTCTAGTAATTTGGCACATAGCCTTAGAGCTAAACATTGACTAACTGGGGCCCAGGTCAGGAAGCAGACGGACTGGCTTACCCGACCGCCTGCTAGCTGTCTCACGTCACAGAAGTCAGATAAATCCCAGCACATAGAGACTCTTTCACCTAGATATTATCACATAGAGAATGTGTCTGTTCCACGAATTAGTAAATACAAAAAACCATCAAAACCATTCAACGGTAAAAATTTAATTGATGTCCAACAAATAAACAACAGATATAATACAGATGATCAAATGATAAAGCTCGGGCTGCTGAATATTCGATCCCTTTCCTCAAAAGCGCTTATTGTTAATGATATGATTACAGATCATAACCTAGATGTGCTGTGTTTGACAGAAACCTGGCTAAAACCTGACGATTACATTACTTTAAATGAGTCCACCCCCCAAGATTATTGTTATAAACACGAGCCGCGTCTGAAAGGTAAAGGGGGAGGTGTTGCTGTAATTTATAATAATATCTTCGGTATTACTCACAAGTCTAGTTTCAAATATAATTCCTTTGAAAAACGCATTGGGATTGGCATTTAGAGACATTCTAAACTCTATTGGAGTAAGGCAACACGTGTCAGGACCCACTCATCGCCGTAATCATACGTTAGACCTAATACTGTCACATGGAATAAATGTTGATACCATTGAAATTCTGTAGCAGAGCGATGACATCTCAGATCATTACCTAGTATCATGTACACTTAATTTAGCAAAGGCTGCAAAGCCGTCCCCTCGCTTAAAATATGGCAGGACTATCACTGCTGCGACTAAAGATTTCTTTGTAAATAATCTTCCTCATCAGTTTCATCTCCTCAGCATCCCAGATAGCCTAGAGGAACTCGATGTTGCAACAGAAACTATTGACTCTCTCTTTTCCAGCACTTTAGACACAGTTGCTCCCCGGCGCTTAAAGAAGATTAAAGAAAATAGTCCAACGGCGTGGTACAACGAGCACACCCGGGCCCTTAAAACAGCAGCCAGAAAAATGGAGCGCAGCTGGAAGAAAACAAAACTAGAAGTTTTTCGCATTTCGTGGAAAGAGAGCATGAATGCATACAGAAAGGCCCTAAAAACTGCTAGATCTGCTTATTTTTCGACTCTCTTAGAAGAAAACAAACACAACCCTAGGTATTTATTCGATACAGTGGCTAAATTAACCAAAGATAAAGCTTCACCTTCTGATGTTTGTAAACAGCACAGCAGTAATGACTTTATGAACTTCTTTACTTGTAAGATTGATAATATTAGGAAAAAAAATATAACCATGCAGCCGTCTACTACAGTATCACATCAGACAGTGCATTGTAGTGTCACTGAGGAAAAATTACATTCATTAACTGGTATAGGAAAAGAAGAATTGGCTAAACTCGTTAAATCATCAAAATCAACAACATGTATGCTCGACCCCATACCGACTAAACTACTAAAAGAGATGCTTCCAGAGGTCATAGATCCTCTCCTTAATATCATTAATTCATCCTTGACATTAGGATATGTACCGAAAACTTTTAAGTTGGCTATTATTAAACCACTTATTAAAAAACCGCAACTTGGTCCTACAAAATTAGTCAATTACAGGCCAATCTCAAATCTACCCTTTCTGTCAAAAATACTAGAAAAGGCAGTGTCCTCACAATTATGCTCCTTTTTAGAAAGAAATGGTATCTGTGAGGATTTCCAGTCAGGATTTAGACCGTATCATAGTACTGAGACTGCTCTCATTAGAGTTACAAATGATTTACTCTTATCATCCGATCGTGGTTGTATATCTCTATTAGTGTTACTCGATCTTAGCGCTGCGTTCGATACTATCGACCACAACATTCTTTTGAATAGACTCGAAAATTATGTTGGCATTAGTGGAACTTCATTGGCATGGTTAAAATCATACTTATCTGACCGTTATCAGTTTGTAGCAGTAAATGAAGAGATGTCACACCGAACACAAGTTCAGTATGGAGTACCGCAGGGCTCAGTGCTAGGACTGTTGCTTTTCACCCTGTACATGCTACCACTGGGAGATATTATTAGGAAGCATGGCGTTAATTTTCATTGTTATGCTGACGATACTCAGCTCTATATTTCTTCACGCCCTGACGAAACTTACCAATTCACAAGATTAACAGAATGCATAGCTGATATAAAAAATTGGATGACTAGTAGTTTCCTGCAACTTAATTCAGAAAAAACTGAATTTTTAATCATTGGACAAAAAAACTCCACAAGTAGTAACCTAGAATACTGTCTAACACTCGATGGCTGCTCTGTCAAGTCCTCGTCGTCAGTTAGGAACCTGGGTGTGCTTTTTGATACCAATCTCTCATTTGAAAGCCACGTTTCTAGCATCTGTAAAACTGCATTCTACCATCTTAAAAATATATCTAAATTACGGCACATGCTTTCAATGCAAAATACTGAACAGTTAGTTCATGCGTTCATGACCTCAAGGCTAGATTATTGTAATGCTCTACTGGGTGGTTGCCCTGCTCGCTTAATAAATAAACTGCAGCTGGTCCAAAACGCAGCAGCTAAAGTTCTTACTAGAACCAGGAAGTATGACCATATTAGCCCGGTTCTGGCAACACTGCATTGGCTCCCTATTAAACATCGTATACATTTTAAAATCTTGCTGATTACTTACAAAGCACTAAATGGTTTAGCGCCCCAGTACTTGAGCGAGCTCTTAACGCATTATACTCCATCACGTCTATTGCGGTCTCAAAATTCTGGCCAGTTGATAATACCTAGAATATCAAAATCAACTGCAGGCGGTCGTTCCTTTTCCTATTTAGCACCTAAACTCTGGAACAGTCTTCCTAGCATTGTTCAGGAAGCAGACACACTCTGTCAGTTTAAATCTAGACTAAAAATACATCTCTTTACTATGGCATACACATAAAACATTTTTAATTTCTATTATTCAAATCAGTTAAATGATTGTTTTAGGCTCCATTAACTAGGTCAGCCGGAACCGGGAACACTTCCAATAACACCTGATGTACTCGTTACATCATAAGAAGAATGGCATCTACGCTAATGTTAGTCTCTCTGTTTATCCCGAGGTTTACTGCAGTCGGCCGGATCCGGGCCGTATCCAGACCAGATGGTGGACCTTATCCTGGACATGACGACCATATCCCTGAAGTGTCTGTAGAGACAATAGTGTCAATTAAACTCCCCCCTGTAAATGCCGCATCGACACGACATCCTCTTTAAACCCGTCCCCGGCGTGACAACTCCAATCTTTCGAATAATCCTACGAATATCTATTGATCTAATATGACTTCTGACCTGTAATGTTGCCAGAATCATAATCATACACTATTTGTTCGTCGGCCAGAGGGAAACTGGCACCCCGACTGAGCCTGGTTTCTCCCAAGGTTTTTTTCTCCATTCTGGCCCTGAAGGAGTTTTGGTTCCTTGCCACTGTCGCCTTTGGCTTTTGGCTTGCTCAGTTGGGGACACCTAAATTTCAACTATATTACTGATCTGCCCACATTGACACTATATGATAATTGAAATGAGCTGGATGACATCACCGTTTTTACCAGAGCGGCTGTACAGCCGAATCAAATTCCGTTGCATTATTTTCCTGTTACCACTGTGAAGCTGCTTTGAAACAATTGCCATTGTAAAAAGCGCTATATAAATAAAGGTGATTTGATTTGATTTGATTTGATCTTATGATGTAACGAGTACATCAGGTGTTATTGGAAGTGTTCCCGGTTCCGGCTGACCTAGTTAATGCAGCCTAAAACAATCATTTAACTGATTTGAATAATAGAAATTAAAAATGTTTTATGTGTATGCCATAGTAAAGAGATGTGTTTTTAGTCTAGATTTAAACTGACAGAGTGTGTCTGCTTCCCGAACAATGCTAGGAAGACTGTTCCAGAGTTTAGGTGCTAAATAGGAAAAGGATCGACCGCCTGCAGTTGATTTTGATATTCTAGGTATTATCAACTGGCCAGAATTTTGAGACCGCAATAGACGTGATGGAGTATAATGCGTTAAGAGCTCGCTCAAGTACTAGGGAGCTAAACCATTTAGTGCTTTGTAAGTAATCAGCAAGATTTTAAAATGTATACGATGTTTAATAGGGAGCCAATGCAGTGTTGCCAGAACCGGGCTAATATGGTCATACTTCCTGGTTCTAGTAAGAACTCTAGCTGCTGCGTTTTGGACAAGCTGCAGTTTATTTATTAAGCGAGCAGGGCAACCACCCAGTAGAGCATTACAATAATCTAGCCTTGAGGTCATGAACGCATGAACTAACTGTTCAGCATTTTGCATTGAAAGCATGTGCCGTAATTTAGATATATTTTTAAGATGGTAGAATGCAGTTTTACAGATGCTAGAAACGTGGCTTTCAAATGAGAGATTGGTATCAAAGAGCACACCCAGGTTCCTAACTGACGACGAGGACTTGACAGAGCAGCCATCGAGTGTTAGACAGTATTCTAGGTTACTACTTGTGGAGTTTTTTTGTCCAATGATTAAAAATTCAGTTTTTTCTGAATTAAGTTGCAGGAAATTACTAGTTATCCAATTTTTTATATTAGCTATGCATTCTGTTAATCTTGTGAATTGGTAAGTTTCGTCAGGGCGTGAAGAAATATAGAGCTGAGTATCGTCAGCATAACAATGAAAATTAACGCCATGCTTCCTAATAATATCTCCCAGTGGTAGCATGTACAGGGTGAAAAGCAACGGTCCTAGCACTGAGCCCTGCGGTACTCCATACTGAACTTGTGATCGGTGTGACATCTCTTCATTTACTGCTACAAACTGATAACGGTCAGATAAGTATGATTTAAACCATGCCAATGAAATTCCACTAATGCCAACATAATTTTCGAGTCTATTCAAAAGAACGTTGTGGTAGATAGTATCGAATGCAGCGCTAAGATCGAGTAACACTAACAGAGAGATACAACCACGATCGGATGATAAGAGTAAATCATTTGTAACTCTAATGAGAGCAGTCTCAGTACTATGATACGGTCTAAATCCTGACTGGAAATCCTCACAGATACCATTTCTTTCTAAAAAGGAGCATAATTGTGAGGACACTGCCTTTTCTAGTATTTTTGACAGAAAGGGTAGATTTGAGATTGGCCTGACTAATTTTGTAGGATCAAGTTGCGGTTTTTTAATAAGTGGTTTAATAATAGCCAACTTAAAAGTTTTCGGTACATATCCTAATGTCAAGGATGAATTAATGATATTAAGAAGAGGATCTATGACCTCTGGGAGCATCTCTTTTAGTAGTTTAGTCGGTATGGGGTCGAGCATACATGTTGTTGATTTTGATGATTTAACGATTTTAGCCAATTCTTCTTCTCCTATAGCAGTGAATGAATGTAATTTTTCCTCAGTGACACTACAATGCACTGTCTGATGTGATACTGTAGTAGACGGCTGCATGGCCATAATTTTTTTCCTAATATTATCAATCTTACAAGAAGTTCATAAAGTCATTACTGCTGTGCTGTTTACAAACATCAGAAGGTGAAGCTTTATCTTTGGTTAATTTAGCCACTGTATCGAATAAATACCTAGGGTTGTGTTTGTTTTCTTCTAAAAGAGTCGAGAAATAAGCAGATCTAGCAGTTTTTAGGGCCTTTCTGTATGCAATCATGCTCTCTTTCCACGAAATGCGAAAAACTTCTAGTTTTGTTTTCTTCCAGCTGCGCTCCATTTTTCTGGCTGCTGTTTTAAGGGCCCGGGTGTGCTCGTTGTACCACGGCGTTGGACTATTTTCTTTAATCTTCTTCAAGCGCTGGGGAGCAACTGTGTCTAAAGTGCTGGAAAAGAGAGAGTCGATAGTTTCTGTTGCAACATCGAGTTCCTCTAGGCTATCTGGGATGCTGAGGAGATGAAACTGATGAGGAAGATTATTTACAAAGAAATCTTTAGTCGCAGCAGTGATAGTCCTGCCATATTTGAAGCGAGGGGACGGCTTTGCAGCCTTTGCTAAATTAAGTGTACATGATACTAGGTAATGATCTGAGATGTCATCGCTCTGCTGCAGAATTTCAATGGTATCAACATTTATTCCATGTGACAGTATTAGGTCTAACGTATGATTACGGTGATGAGTGGGTCCTGACACGTGTTGCCTTACTCCAATAGAGTTTAGAATGTCTCTAAATGCTAATCCCAATGCGTCTTTTTCATTGTCTACATGGATATTAAAATCACCAACAATTAGGACTTTATCTGCAGCCAGTACTAACTCTGATAGAAAATCAGCAAATTCTCTGGTAAAGTCTGTATGGTGCCCTGGTGGCCTGTATACAGTAGCCAGCACAAATGTCAAACGGGATTTATCAATTTCACTACATATCGTTACATAAAGCACAAAAACTTCAAAGGAATTATATTTGAAACTAGACTTCTGAGTAATACCGAAGATATTATTATAAATTACAGCAACACCTCCCCCTTTACCTTTAAGACGCGGCTCGTGTTTATAACAATAATCTTGGGGGGTGGACTCATTTAAAGTAATGTAATCGTCAGGTTTTAGCCAGGTTTCTGTCAAACACAGCACATCTAGGTTATGATCTGTAATCATATCATTAACAATAAGCGCTTCTGAGGAAAGGGATCGAATATTCAGCAGCCCGAGCTTTATCATTTGATCATCTGTATTATATCTGTTGTTTATTTGTTGGACATCAATTAAATTTTTACCGTTGAATGGTTTTGATGGTTTTTTGTATTTACTAATTCGTGGAACAGACGCAGTCTCTATGTGATAATATCTAGGTGAAAGAGTCTCTATGTGCTGGGATTTATCTGACTTCTGTGACGTGAGACAGCTAGCAGGCGGTCGGGTAAGCCAGTCCGTCTGCTTCCTGACCTGGGCCCCAGTTAGTCAATGTTTAGCTCTAAGACTATGTGCCAAATTACTAGAGAGAAGAGCGGCACCATCCCAGGAAGGATGAATACCATCTTTTTTCAACAGGTCAGGTCTGCCCCAAAAGCTTTTCCAATTGTCTATGAACCCTATATTATTTTGCGGACACCACTTAGACAACCAGCCATTGAGTGATGATAGTCTGCTAAGTATCTCATCACTCCTTTTAACGGGGAGGGGACCAGAGCAAAAAACATCATCTGCCATCGTACTTGCGAGTTTACACACCTCTTTAATGTTAATTTTGGTGATCTCCGACTGGCGAAGTCGAACATAATTTGTGCCGACGTGAATAATAATCTTAGAGAATTTACGGTTAGCATTAGCCAGCACTTTTAAATTTGCTTTGATGTCAGGCGCTCTGGCTCCCGGTAAACATGTGACTATGGTGGCTGGTGTCTCTATTTTCACGTTCCGTGTAATAGAATCGCCAATAACTAGGGCACTTTCAACAGGATTCTCAATGGGTGCATCACTGAGTGGGGAGAACCTGTTTGATGTTCTAATCAGAATGGAAGAGTGGTTTTTTGATCCGCGACTATGTCGTCTCACCGTCACCCAGTTGCCCTGCTGCACGGGCTCTACAGCCGGAACCGAACAATGTACAGAGTTCACTAAGCTATTTGCATCCAAAGCAGTGTCTAAAGCTGTTACATTCTCACTACTCTCAAATAAAGTCTGGATGCGTGTCTCTAATTCTGAAATCTTCTCCGTCAGCCTGACTATCTCCTTGCATTTATCACATGTGAAGCCCTGTTCGCCAACGGAGAAAGATATACTAAACATGAAACATGCAGTGCAAGTGACAATGACAGGAGAAGAAGACATGGCTTACCGTATTTGTTGATTAATCCAACTTACCACAGTTGTTTGATGGAGTCTATTTACTAATCCAACTCACCACAGTTGTTTAATGAACTCAGAAAATAAGAGACCCGAGTGCAGAGACGGCAAGATAACAGGCTAGCGAAATCCTAACGCGTGATAGTGATTTAGATTAAAAGCTAGCAGTGTCAGATTTAATGTGGTAGGCAATATTAGACAATATATGGTGATGGGTAAATTATATTTCGCAGTTTAAACAACAGGGAATGATATCAAATAAAGATTCAAAAGCAAGCAAAGCGCACACGCGAGCACAGCAGTCAGCAGGACAAACAGGAGGCAGACAGGAGCAATCGATCAGGAAAAAACCTGATCAATTGCTTGATTTAATGTGTTTCTAGCATGTTTGGGACATGATGGCATATTTAAATGAGTTTCTGGGAATGAATTATAGTGTAAAGCATGCCATTTCCTGCTGCCAGCAGGTGGCGCTTTGACTATAACTGAATATTGCCATGTAGATGTCTTCAGGCCAGGACTATTATCAAACATATGAAGTTTGGGCCAGATCGGACATTGTATGCCTGAGTTACAACAACTTCCTGTTTCGTGGCTTAAATCGCATACATTAGCACTTAGCCACGTGTTGGATGATTTAATGTTTTTCTAGCATGTTTGGTACTTCATGGCATATTTAAACGAGTTTCTGGGAGTGAATTATAGTGTAAAGCATGCCATTTCCTGTTTCCAGCAGGTGGCGCTATGACTAACTGAATATTGGCATGTAGATGTCTTCAGGACAGGACTCTTATCAAACGTGAAGTTTGGGGCAGATCGGACATTGTATGCCTGACTTACAACAGCTTCCTCTTTCATGGCGAAACATCAGATTTTGTCAGGCCGCGATGGACACGCCCTTAAGCGAAAACTGAAGATCTTCACAATTTAACATCACCAAGACCTTAAGATTAGACTGACCAAATATGATGTTGTTCTGGTTAAATCTCAATTTGCCTGTAGGTGGCGCTATGACTGTAACTGAATATTGGCATGTAGATGTCTTCAGGTCAGGACTCTAATAAAACATGTGAAGTTTGGGGCAGATCGGACATTGTATGTCCGAGTTACAACAACTTCATGTTTCATGGCGAACTTTGTGAGGTCGCCACGGACACGCCCTTCAGGGAAAACTCAAGATCTTCTCAATTTAACATCACCAAGGCCTTAAGATTAGACTGTGCAAATATGATGATGATCTAATTAAATCTCTAGGAGGAGTTCGTTAAAGTACAACGTCTGGAAATGGCAAAATTTGCAACAATTTTGAAAAGATAATTATCTCACTTAGACAAAATATCTCACTTCCTGTTGGTTTTCAGATTTCGTACCAGGAGACTTTTTTGTAGGTATTGGGCTGTTACATGTGTCTACCGAATTTCATACCTGTACGTAAAACGTAGCGGGAGGGGCACTTCGTTGAAATTTTGTAGGTGGCGCTATCGAGTCATTTTGCCACGCCTAATTCTGAAACCCATAACAGACGTAAATTTTCACCACTTCTGACGCGTGTGCAAAGTTTCGTGAGTTTTCGAGCATGTTTAGGCCCTCAAAAAAGCGATTCATTTGGGAGAATAATAATAATTAAAGCTGCGAGCAGCAATGACGGGCCCAAGCCGGTGGCACCGCCACAACCGGTGGCTTCAGGCCAACTGTGCACGACAGGCAATATGCATTTAAACAGGAGAATATTTTAAAATCGCTCGAATATGCCACATTTACCGCAGGAGCTGGTGCCACTATGACCACAAGCCACACCCATGATGTCATTTAAATATAGATGATTTTTAATGTCATAGGATATAATAGGTCACTTTCAAATATGTGCAAAGTTATCTTTTGCAGCTCAAAATGCTGTATGTCCAGAAGGCCAGTATTTAATTCAAGGTATTTGTATAGGTTTTTTTTTTTATTTATTTTTTTTTACCTTTTTTTTCACACTAAAGTTATAGTTAATTGTGATAGCCTATGATATGAAAGGTTAAATTATCACCATCAAGAGAGAAAGTGACACACACACACAGAGTGAGAGAGAGACTCCCCCCCACCCCCCCACCCCCCCCCCCCCCACACACACACACACACACACACTCACACACACACACACAGAGTGAGCCTGAGAGAGTGAGAGATAGGGGGAGGGGAAGGAGTGACAGAGAGAGAGTGTGAGAAATTCTTTAGAAGAAATATTTTAAAGAAATAAATATATTGATCTGAAATATAGTACATTGATTTTAAATTCATCCAGGTCAAATTACCGAACATACAATCTTAATTTAATTTAAATCAAACAATGATTTTACAAGATATGAGACAATTTCTGTTTCCCTTTTTGTCCTTATTTGATCCCTCGCCATTGCTGCACTGTTTGAGATATCCTATAATTCGTTATCAATATAGCATCTTCAGTGTCTTTGTTTCATGTTGACCGAGTTTGGTGTCGATTCCATGCATCTCCTACGAGGAGTTTATAAAAACTCAGAGCCTGATTATTCCAAAATTCCACATTCAAGCCAAAATATCTGACTTCCTGTTGGTCAGAGCTAATGACTGTAAATTAGAAAGTTGTCCAGCTCAATGAGAAAAATATATGTACCGAGTTTGGTGACTGTAGGTAAAACTAATCTGTAAAAGTGTTCTCAAGGACATATCCAACCTGGTTCATAAATAAGGCTATACTCCCACCTTCTGGTTATTCTATGTATCACATTGGCTCAAAAATTTTTGTCCTCAAACAAAAAGCATGAATCTGCTTATATTTAAATTACACACACTTCATTGTTTGAAAAAGAAACTCAAATGTGTTTTTTTTCTATTGTTAGTATTATTTTTTATAGAAATAAATTGTTTAATTCAGAGAATATTTTTTAGTGTCAAGAATTTATCTCCAAATACAAAATGTTAAAGAAAAGCAATATATTGATCTAAAATATAGTACATTCATTTTAAAATTCATTCAGGGTCAATAACCAAACATACAATCATATTTTAATTTAAATTAAACAATGATTTTAGACGAAATGAGACAGTTTCTGTTTATAAAACAGAAATTGCTGTAGATAAAACTAACCCTCCCACTTTTGTCAAAAGATGGCGCTACTGAGCCCCTCCACCACGCCCATTTTTAAGTCTTTGCCCGTATCTACTGGACGGCATCTCTGATGTGTGTGTCGAGTTTCATGCAATTTGAAGCATTGTAAGAGTCTCAAAAGCATCGAAAAAGAATATTATAGTTTGATGTGTTGCCATGGCAACAATATTTACAATATCAAGAAGTGCTTACCGGGTTTACATCTGCTATGTTTTGACATGATACTGATGAAGTTTGAAGCAAATAGGGTAAAAATAAGACGGTGATTCAAAGCATTTTTGAAAGTGACACACTTCCTGCTGCCAGTTGGTGGTGCTATGACTTTGAGTCACAAAAGTCATATCCATGTGATCGGCCTCTTACAACGAACACACAGCTGAAGTTTCCTCAAAATTAATCAATGTATGCAGAAGTTATAACACACTTCCTGTTTCCCTTTTCTCGCCATAAATTCGTTGCTTCGCCATGGCCAAACCGTTCGAGATATCAAAAATCCGCTCGCAATTTAGCATCCTCAATGCCTTGACTTCATGCTGACCGAGTTTGGCACTGATCAGAATAATGGCCTAGGAGGAGTATATCAAATTCCAGAGCATGCGTTTTCAAACAACCTATAATAGCTGACTTCCTGTTGGGCTGACGTACAACTATGAGCACGAAAGTTGCTCGGCCCGATGAGCTCTATATGTGTACCGAGTTTCATACTAATACATGCAAGCGTTTTTGATTTATGGACCAAGTTTCAGATCGCATTCAAGGGGGCGCTGTCGAGCCCCCCTGCCACGCCCAGGTACCATCTTCATCCCGGCCCTAATGGCCGCGCATTCCGACAAGTGGAATGGACCAAGTTTCAGATCGCATTCAAGGGGGCGCTGTCGAGCCCCCCTGCCACGCCCAGGTACCATCTTCATCCCGGCCCTAATGGCCGCGCATTCCGACACGTGTTCAAAGTTTCAAGAGTTTTTGAGCACGTTAAGGCCCCCAAAAGTGCCGAGAAGTCGAAAAAAAAAAAAAAAAAAAATAATAATAATAATAATCCTTAGGGGAACAATAGGGCCTTCGCCCTTTGGGCTTGGGCCCTAATAATAATAATCCTTAGGGGAACAATAGGGCCTTCGCCCTTTCAGGGCTTGGGCCCTAATAATCCTTAGGGGAACAATAGGGCCTTCGCCCTTTCAGGGCTTGGGCCCTAATAATAATAATAATCCTTAGGGGAACAATATATAATATATATAATAATAATAATAATAATAATAATAATAAACGGAGCAATTCCAATAGGGTCCTCACACCATCGGTGCTCGGGCCCTAATAATAATAATAATAATAATAACAATAATAATAATAATAATAAACGGAGCAATTCCAATAGGGTCCTCACACCATCGGTGCTCGGGCCCTAATAATTGCATGAATATTTAAATCTGTTGCATTTCACAGGTAGTTTAAGACTTGATTTATATTTTTTTTTAAATTGACTGTAAGGGAATACTAATATTTTTTGTTTTAAAAGCTATTACAATAATGAAAATATGACATGTTTTTGGTGAGTTTATAATGTAATAAATTTCTCATAATGTAATAAGTATTACATTATTATTGTAATAAAATGTTCATAATGTAATAACTTCCTCAAAACGAAATAAAATCTTGAGCTCATAATGTAATAATTTTTACATGATGTGCAGTTTTTACATTATGTGCAGTTATTACATTATGAGTTGCTACAGATGACTAAGTTGTTTGACTATAGGGCTGCACAATTAATCGAATTTGTAATCGGAATTACAATTACGGACGCCACAATTATGTAATCGTTCAAAGGCGCAATTACAAAAACATTATAATACCATGCATATTTTTACTTTGGTTTCTTTAAATAAAACGAAAAAATTTATATTTGACATTTGAGGCTTAATGCTATAGAAAAGCAATAAAAGTTTTTCAGGAAGAGTATTTTAAGCTTGTTTATTTTGATAAAACAATATGACATGCAGTTGCCTCAAACAATGACATAAAGCTATTCAAAACATCATTCAATGTAAATTGTGATAATCGTAATTAATAAATCGCAATTACAATTTCAAGGCAATAATCGACAATTATGATTTCTGTCATAATCGTGCAGCCCTATTTGACTAGCAACCAGCCACAGAAGTTGTAAGACAGTCAGGCTAGGGGACCAGCTAAGAACAGTAAACCACCCTTATGAGAGTGGGGTAAGGTGTGGCAGTTTTACTTAAAAGTTGTCCTTGGGCCAAGGAGAAAGGAAACGGCAGAATCAGAGCCGGCCCAAGGCATAAGTGAACTAAGCAGCTGCTTAGGGCCACCACCAGGGGTGAAAAATATAAAAAATATAAACATATTTTTTTCTGGTGTAAAGTTGGGCATTTTAACATGGGGGGTCTATGGCATTGACTACCTTTTGGAGCCTGGTTCTAGCGGCCAGTCGATGAATTGCAGTTTAAGTCACTTCCGTGTTGGATTCGAGAGAGCCTGGAAGGTTGCCGCTCGATTACCATTCAAGTTTCGGTAAGCTCTTTTTAAAGTCTCTTATACTCCCAATGGTTGCATTTTGATCAAAAATACAGTAAAAAATAGTAATATTATTAAGTATTATTGCTATTTAAAATAACTGTTTTCTATTTTAATATATTTTAAATGTAATTTATTCATGCGATGACAAAGCTGAATTTTCAGCACTACTCCAGTCTTCAGTGTCACATGACCCTTCAGAAATCATTCTAATATGCTGATTTGGTGCTCAAGAAATATTCTTTAATATTATCAATATTGAAAACAACATTGTTGTTTAATATTTTGACCTTGATCTTAATATTTTTTATACATTTTCCCAGATGAATAGAAAGTTCAAATAACAGCATTTATTTGAAATACTTTTTTTGCAACAATGTAAGAAAAATCTTTGCTATCACTTTTATCAATTTAATGTGTGCTGAATAAAAGTACTAATTTCTTTATATAAAAAAAAAGGTAGTGTGCGAGGAAAAAAACTCCTTTGACAGCAAGATGGGTTTCTCCCCACCATGGTTTCAGATCCCCCCTTGAGCCACTGGATCTTGACTTCAATAAAAACTGTAAATCTATTTTAAATCTTTTAATATGAAACATTACAAACAGGCAACTCTTTTTCATCTTCTATCAGCCAGAGTTGAATCTTGTTTGTGGCCCATACTGACCATCAATGCAGACGGTGATACTAGCTGATTTATATCCAGATGTAAAGAGGGAATGCCTTATTTGGACAGAGAAACTGGCTGCAGCAATTCTATAATGTGGTGTCACACATATCATTGATGCATTCATGAATTATTGTAAGCAAGAAACAAGTGCACAAAAATGTAAATTTTCATATTTAAAAAAAAAAAAAAAATTTGAATATATGCAAACAAAAAGCCTTTATTTCCATCTAAGCACTGCGAAACATGCCCAAACATTTGCTCTCCAATGTTCTACTAAAGAAAACAGCACAATCTGTATTTGTCTGTTTAATTAAATAGGAACTGTGTTCTCATTTTCTAGAGTCCAGAGGAGATTCAAAGTCACACTTTTGCTGAATGCCTGGATCACCAAACACTTGCTTGGATCCAGTCTGAACATTATTGCATTCTTGTGCAATGACTGTCCCATAAAAACATACGTTGACATTTGGAGGATCAGTTTTCCTTTGACAAAACAAAGTCCAATATAAAAGGCTGTGGTTCATTTTTCAAAAGCGAGGAAGAGGGTGTACACCTATTTTCGGTTTCCATCCAATAATATCCTTGTATTTTTCTTTGAAAAAAAATACTGCTCTGAGAGTGAAAATTCACTCTAATATATATATATATATATATATATATATATATATATATATATATATATATATATATATATATATATATATATATATATATATATATATATACACACACACATATATATATATACACATATACACATATATACACATATATACACACACACACAGAAATATGCTCTGGTTATCAGATATGCTGAATGCGGGGGAGGGGTGGAGGTAAAGACAAGAAAATCAGAGGCAGCCTGTTCACTAAAGCACTCTTGCTTCAGAGTCAGATTTATTAATATAAATTACCCTCAAAACCTTCTACAGCTCACTCCAGAGGTCCAAGCCTTGGGTCATTCCACTGCGCTTCTGGGGAAGAGGCCGAAATAGGGTGTTTGTATTAGTTGGCTTTGGCTCGAAGCTGGGCTCTTTTGCCGGTGACGGCCTGGAAGCCAGTCTTGATGCTGGCTACAGAGCAACGTGAGTGACAGGTTTCACACTGCAGGAAGTAGAGACGTGTGTCCTTCTGCAGAATTGTATCCGGTGAGCGGCAGGTATGACAAGTCACATATTCCTCTGTGAAACAGAGAAAATGCTTTGTCAAAAATCTATTAGGTAAACTAAACGTACTAGCAGAAAACAATGCTGTGTTCTCCACCTGTAAACCAAAAGAGTAAAGTGGACGGATCTAAACACACTACATTTGAAAGGTGGTCACACTGACATTAAATAAACAGTAATTGTACAGCCATAGTTTCATCAAGATTACAAAGCATTAATTATAGGGAAATATGTATGCGTCTTGACTCACTGGCAAATGACAGAAAGATGCATCACTTGCATGGACAATTACATTGATCAAGTGCTAATGGTTACAGAATACATTAACTGCTTTTAAAATGTGATATTCGGTTTATCTGAACATGGCCAAACTAAATTATGCCAACAGCAAGTATGTAGGTGTTTGAGAGGTAATGGCACAGTACATATAGGGGTTTAACAATAAAACTGAAATACTGGTCAATATAGTGTTGGAAGTTTAATGTCTATATATGCTCGACCTGGTGGCCAATCTTCACTGATTTTACATTCCACTAGTAAGAGCAGAGTATGAAGGTTGAATTAGCAGAGCAATAGCACAGCTGTACATAAAATACTGCAATCCACACATCATGTGAGCAGTGGTTAAATTGGCTTTTGTAGGGAGGGGGAACCCTTATTTACAGTGAATGGTCATCAATCAAAAATCGCGCCGTAAAATGACTTAATGTGTTTTTACTAGGTCGACTGATATATCGGGCCGATATTTGTCATTTTTTAATATATCGGCATCGGCCCATATCCATGTTTAGTAGCGCCGATTTAATGTCAGGCACGTCCGCGGGCAGCCCCGTGTTATTAGTGCGGTGGAATGTGCTGCTGCCGCATGTGATGGACCCCAATCCAAAACTTTTGGAAGACTCAACAACAGTCCTGGGAGATGGAGATAAAGATAAGGCTTAAATTCTGATATTTCAAAGTCCTATGGCCATATATTTACTATATATTACTAATAAACTATGAAGTGTTGCTTCACTTAGTGAAAGAAAAAACAAATAGCATAGAACCGTCGGGAACTGGCATAATGTTACAGCTGGTTGAAGGTTTGCTTACTTGCAGTTAACTTTAAGGACTGTAGTCGAAAACTATCAGCAGCTTGCTTGCTAACATATTAGTCCCAATGATAGAAGTTCTGTTTTATTTTTCCTGTATAGGAGTCGGAGAATTTCACTATGCGTGGGGTGGAGAAGGCGGCAGCTCTCACAAACACTGCAGTGTGATTGAGGGCTACGTTACTCCGCCCCGCACCGTGCTCGGAGACACAGAGCTGTCCTGGAGCAGCCCAGAAGAGTGTATGACATTTGTTCGGAAGCATGGTTTGATGCAGGCCCGGTTCTATGGAGGTGCTAGAGCTAAGCACCCTCAAATGCAAGCAAAAGCACCCTCAGTTGATACTGTAATAATATACTGGCGAAACAGATTGGGCAGATTTGCACATTTGTGTTCACGCTCTGGAGAGCGCCAAATCCATCTATTTACAATGTGTTTTTGCAGCGGTGAGTAATGTAGCCAATCACAGATATAGTTGTTGATCTCTTGAACGCGAACAGAATCTCACCGCTCAAAACGGCAGTTTTTATTCAGTGCTGAGTTAATGCAGGCTCGCGAAACTCGAGGCTATACAGTCTATAAAATCCATTGAATAAAACTATTGATTTTCATGCTGCTAAGAGGACCGACGGCCAACTGCGTGCCGCAAAGTTTCGGAAGTGACATCTAAATATAAATGCTGGATCCACTCTGCACGAGACAGAAATATCGAGACCCAGAATAGAGGTTTTGCCTCTGTAGAGGACATTTTATTAGATTTTTTTATATTTTTCAATTTAATTGATTTTTATTTATAAAGCTGTATTTATTTTATTTAAATGTACATTTAAGTTTACATTTATGTTCCAACAAACTTGAAAAATTCTGCTTGATAAATGCTCTAAGACTTTTTTTTTATATTACCTGTTTTATATATTTAATACTTGGTCAGTTTATTGATTTGTTTGGATAAATATTTTATATTAATACCGTGCAGTGCACAAAATTAAGATTCGAGAGATGGTTTAAGTCAGTGTTCAATAAATGATGATGTTAAGTTTAGAAATGTTGTGCATCCACTTATTATTAGTGAGACATTTTAGCATGCAAATGAAGGGGAAAACTTCAAGATATCAGCCCTAATAATCGGCAGCACATATCGCATATCACATATCGCACATACATACCCTGACCTCTAAACATCGGCATCGGTTATAGAAAAACCCATATCGGTCGATCTCTAGTTTTTACACCAAAGGGGCTCTTTTTCCAGTATTAATGTGTAAGGTAGGGTTAAGTAGTTATTCAAACAAAGATAAATACTTTACAATTCACTTACTTTAATATTATTTTTTACCTTTAATGTTAACAAGCAGGCAACAGATTTCACCCTCGGAAAATGTATGAAATTGAACGTTTGAAAATATTGGTAAACATATAAGATGTAAACATCTTTTTAAACAAGAAAATTGTTGATTTAAGAGAATCAGGGCCAATTTCTTTGGCAGTTTATGTTATGTTTGGCAGTTTAATCACACCGACACGGGAGGTAATCACTCAACTCAATCCATTATGAAACAACCCAAATAACACTTGAGGCACTTGTGTGCAGACAGAAGAGTTTACACTTTAAATACATCACATTTACTTATTCACATACTACAATTCATGCATTCATCAGCTTCCAAATAGGAGGAAAGGCAGGCTCCTCTGGTTTATGCTGCCTTTGTCTACAGGCAGCATGGTCTGCTGACCTCCTTGTCATCACCCACTTCCTAACAAACTTAGTTGGGTTCCACAACTCTAGTGGTGGACCCACTAACTTTACGAACATCAAAGAGGACACATTGACAATCTTCAGCTGATTTCTCAGTGGTGAAACAATAGTATTCATCGCTGAAAATCCCCTTTCACATTCAGCTGTGCTCACAGCCAGTGTATCTACTGTGTGTTTTAATTTCAGAAGACCCTCTTTAATTGCCATGTTTGGGTTTTCCTTGTAGTCCCTGAAACCTTGTTTGACACTACAGTAGTTCATTGCCAGACTATCACACAGCTGCCTCAATTCTTGTTCTCCATACAGCAGTGGCACTGGAGAGGGCCAGGTGTCAGGTGACAACAGATTTATTTGATCAAAAAGCTCCAGCTCATGCTCTGGGACCATCCTGGACTGCATGCTACAACTGAGTGCATGAAAAAACGTTTCGTGATTGATTTTTACTTGTCTCCCACCAGTTTTCAATGGAACCCCCTTAAAAGCACCATCCTGAACAGCCTGACAGGCAATCTGGTAATGAGGGCCTGGTGTCTCCATCATTGCTAAGAAAACATCAGCCTGCCGTTTAACTTTTTTTTAACCCTTCTGAGACGAATTCCTCTGTTTCGTAATGCCTCAGACAAGTCTTTAAGCTCTTCTAGGGCATCCAACATTAGTCCCAAATTGACAACAAAACCTCTGAGGATAATTTAGCTGCAAGCCCGTCATATATGCACCTTTCAGCCGTGGTCCTGGATATATCTTTACCAGCACTAATAAAGTGCTGGTGCAAAGTACCATACATATTCCAGACAGCCTCAACTGTCCTGTAGGAAGAGGCAACCCATCTCACATTTAACACACAACCTATTTTTCTCAACTGTGTGCCCACTACTGATGCAGTCTCATCCAGTTCCCTCAAATTCTTTGGGGACTGACTATAAAGACAGTACAGCTTATCCAGGAAACTGGTGAAGTGGTTGGTTTCCACACAGCTCCTTACGGCATTCCCAACTGACAGCTCTAGCCTGTGATTAAGGCAGTGCCAGCCAACCACTGCTGGATATCTGACCTTTAGCTTTGCATACACCCCTGCCTTTCTACCCAGCATCACCGATGCCCCATCTGAGCAGAAGCCAAGAAAGCACTGCTTCAGAAACTCATCATCTAACCCACTGTCCATGAGACACTTGAGCAATGCATTAGTGATGCCATCTGCAGTAGTCTGTTCTAGCTCAATAACCTCTAAGAAAAAAGTGAGTGGGTCTGAATTTTGGATTGATGCGCGAACGTATACTAAACAAGATTTTTTTGCTTAGTGTAGAGCTCTCATCTATAAGGATGGACACTTTGGGCTGCTGAGGGCTGACGCTGGGCTACTGCTGCTACCGCTGCTGAGGGCTGACGCTGGGCTGCTGCTGCTACGACTGCTGAGGGCTGACGCTGGGCTGCTGCTGCTACCGCTGCTGAGGGCTGACGCTGGGCTGCTGCTGCTATCACTGCTGAGGGCTGACGCTGGGGTGCTGGTTGTGCCTTTCTTTAGGGCTTTTCTAGTAAATGCATAGTTCCATACATCAAAATTACTGATTCTGCACACTTCTGGGCTTACATCTTCAATCTCTATCATTCTTTTGATATGGCAATTGCAGCATTAACTTAGCCCCCCAAAAAATATTCCAGGATCCGCTTCATGTTATAGATCAATGTTTATTCAGCGTCTGAATAAACACAATTATCTTATGTTTAATCTTTTTTTTTTTTTTGAAAGACTCTGGTCTAAACTATCAACAGAGCGAATGCTAGTGGAATGAGTTGTCTCTTTCTCTGTTAACGTTGGGATACTTAATTAGCTTAGTTGGCTTTTTGGTTCTGGCTGACTGAATGAGTGCTAGGCTTAAAGTGGGCTTAAAGTGCTAAAACGCTTAACGTGAAAAAGCTTAACGTGGTTTAATGTACCTAAACAACGATCAATGATCCCCAAATTTCTCTCTCAGGAGCAATATGAGAGAGAAATTTGGTAATCATTGATCATTGTTTAGGTCAGTTGAACCACGTTAAGCCTTTTCCTTGCTTCACCAGACAAGACCGCTTAAAAATACACGTAGGCCTACTGAATCTCAAAACAACTTTATAAAGATCAGTGGTCTAAAAGTCAACTCTTCAGACTCAGAGCGGGTTTTACCGCGGATCTTGTGTAGGCGGTTATATGTCAATGTCAACTAACGTAGCTAATGTTACTGAGCTCGCTAACATTAACGTTAGCTCAATTGAACAGTTAAACATACAGACAGCTAACTTTTCTTTCAGCTCAAACTTTTTTTTAAACCTAGTTTTATTGTTTTCCTATCACTTACCGGAGCGCAATGGAGAGGCGCCGTCTGTCCAGAAGAGGCAGATTTCAAAGAAGAACGAGCCTCGCTTTCATTTGACCCAGATATCAACAGTGACAGACATTTTTTAACGGCTCTGTTTCCGAAGGGTTTTCCTAATTATTCAGTCTCATATGCAATGTATTTGCCAGGAGATGAAAAATAATTCAAGTGGAATAACAATATTTGGTGCTGAAGGAGACGGAGCTGAGCTCCGGCAGGGTGTGTTGTGGACCTGAGGAGGCGGAGCTCTGCTCCAGTGCGCTCCGACCCAATTTAACCTCTGCATGTGAGACATATCAAGAGTTCAAAAGAGAACAAATTGTTGGTGTGCATCTCGCTGGCTCATCTGTGACCAGGACAAGTCTTTGTGGTGTATCAAGAGCCATGGTATCCAGGATAATGTCAGCATACCACCATGTGGGACGAACCACATCCAACAGGTATAACTGTCAATGCGGAGGAAGCTATCTGAAAGGGATGTCTGGGTACTAACCCGGATTGTAGGCAAAAAAAAAAAAAAATTAAACCACAGCTGGCCCAAAGAGACTTAACACCTGGACTGTTGCGTGCCCAGAGTAAATCAAGGGGTGGATCAGTGATGGTTTGGGCTGCATTCCCTACTGTGCTTGCCAAGGACTACTAAACCATTCTGGAGGACCACGTGCACCTAATGGCTCAAGTATCAGCATGATAATACACAAATACACACATCAAGACTTGTGACAGAATGGTTTGATGAAAAGGAAAGGTGAAGTTGAACATCTCCCATGGCCTGCACTGTAACCAGATCTAAATATTTTTGAGCCACTTTAGGGTATTTTGGAGGAGCAAGTCAGTAAACTTTCCTCCACCAGCATCACATAGTGACTTGACCACTGTTCTGGAAGTAGAATGGCTCAAAATCCCTCTGGCCACTGTGCAGGACTTGTATGTGTCATTCCCAAGACGAATTGATGCTGTATTGGCAGCAAAAGGAGGCCCTACACCACACTAATACATTATTGTGGTCTAAAACCATGTGTTTAAATTTCATTTCCAACCCCTGTATATTGTCATGTAGTATTGGTACACCAGCTACATATTCATACATTCAAAATATTCTACTTACTTATATATCTTCTCAGGACATTCTCTATTTGTTTCTGTTGAAAGCGTCCTTTGATTACAAGCTGGTTATTTCCATCTATGGAGCCACTAGAAATAAGAAGACATCTCTTTAGTTATGGGAGAAATCACCTTTTCACATCTGACATAATTATGGAAATGCAATAAAAAAAAAATCACCTTGTTCCTAACTCAGCTAAAAGGAATGCCAAAAGATGTTTGGGCTGTCGATGCAACCTAAAAATGAAAAAAGTAAACACGCAATACAAATATTATGTGCAATTTTTACAAATATTATGAATTGTATTTATAATATTTTAATGTATATTTAATATTTCAGTTATTTATTAATACAGAAATATCATAAGACATGTCATTTTACAAGCTGGACTAACATTGTCTTGACAATTTTAAAAACGACCTTGAGACTTGTGTTTTTTCTTTTCTTTCTTTTTTTTGCATTTTAGTGCACTAGTGTTTTTTAAATATTAATTTGATCATTTTAATGAGGAATTATTTTATTATGATATTAGGACAGTTGTATCAAGTCCCTGACAAGTCTCTTTAAATTGAATCTTCAGAAATTTAAATTTAAAAAAATGCAATTTCCAGAAATAAAAAAAAAAAAAAAACTTCAATAAAACTAAAAAACATGCTTTAAGTCATTGTTAGTATGATTTTTTTTGTGCAGCTCTTAATGTATTTTTGAACAAATTAAAAGGTAGGACAAAAATACCATAATGTGACTGACCCACATTTTTTTTTACAAGACCATAAGCATTCCTAGTTTTCTCTGGAACCCAGACTTGGCAAACATGCTAAATGTTTGCACTCACAGTTTGCAGATGTCTGTGAAGTTTACAAAAGATGTTTTCTTGGTCCCAACTCGGACCACCTGAGGTGGCTTCATCACAAACTTCCTCTTCTCCCCTGCAACCATATCAGGGTTTTTCTCCTTCATGATGTTAAACACCCGGCTCAACAACTGTAAAGACACAGACAAGTAAATAATGTAATAAATTAAAGGAGAACTATGTCACAAGCACTGAGTAGAGTGATGTGTGAGGTAGAAGAAGAGAAAGTACTCATCATATGAATCATCATCATACCTCATCATAAGTGTAATCTCTCTCTGAACCTGCCCATGCTGGGCCCGATTGTGAACTGAATGTGATCCCTTCTGTGCTTTTATCATCCTCGATGACTGTAGTAAAATATAAGCAAAGAATTTAGACATTCAAATACTTAATCAGAGCTAATAACTGTCATAAACAAAGATTAGAAGACATTAAAAGATTCATAATTTGAAACAGTACATCATGTAGTGCATTAAAACCCTTAAGAGGGAAAAAAAAACTAAGAATTTTAAAAATCAATTCTGTAGCACACCAGCAACCAGGGTAATGAAATTAGGGTAGGTGTGATAGGTTCATGTTTCTTGACACCAGTCAGGAGCCTAGCAGCTGCATTTTATACCACTTGTATCCTAGAAAGAGTAGCCTGACTAATTCCTATATAGAGTGAGTTGCACTGTATATCAAACTTAAGAAACCTAAACCTGACATAAATCTAAGGAACACAAACTTGATAATTATTTTTGCTGACATTTAGAACAAAACGTGTAGAATAGAAGTTGTCTCTTGCAAAAAAAAAAAAAAAAAGTAAAGTAACTGAACTGAGTTTTTTTTTTTTTTTTTTTTTTTAAATCTGTTAAAAGCCAGTTGAGGCTGATGTGAATTTAGAGTAAAATTTCCTTATAGATTTAATTAAATATTTATTATGCAGCACATTCTAATTAAATTAAGTGTATGTTTATACCATCATCTTTTTCCAGAGTGTCTCTCTCCTCAACAAATTCCACTTTTTTTGCTTTCTTTTTTTTAGCTGGAAGCAACAAGTCCAAATCATCTTCCTCCATTATTTCCTGCTGGTCTCCTTCAATTTTCAGCTCCTAGTCACCAAAAAAATGAAAAGAGTCAACAGCTGTTAGAAGAACTATCAAATACAAGAATATGCTTAATGGGCATCACATTAGTGATGGGAAATCCAATTCTTTTTCTGCGAACTGGTTCTTTTGGACAATATGTTTCAATAAACCAGTTTAAAAAAAACAATGCACACAACAGGACTTTTCACACTGCACTTAACCCAGGGTTATCATCGTTCTAAACCCTGCTTTTAACCCAGGCTAAGGAACATTTCACACATTTTAGAAGAGGGGTTAGCACCGGGAGTTTACAGGGTTATGTAAGGCTTGCTTTTGAATCTTTATTTGATATCATTCCCTGTTGTTTAAACTGCTAAATATAATTTACCCATCACCATATATTGTCTAATATTGCCTACCATATTAAATCTGACACCGCTAGCTTTTAATCTAAATCACTATCACGCGTTAGCATTTCGCTAGCCTGTTAGCTTGCCATCTCTGCACTCGGGTCTCTTGTTTTCTGAGTTCATTAAACAACTGTGGTGAGTTGGATTAATCAACAAATACGGTAAGCCATGTCTTCTTCTCCTGTCATTGTCACTTGCACTGCATGTTTCATGTTTAGTATATCTTTCTCCGTTGGCGAACAGGGCTTCACATGTGATAAATGTAAGGAGATAGTCAGGCTGACGGAGAAGATTTCAGAATTAGAGACACGCATCCAGACTTTATTTGAGAGTAGTGAGAATGTAACAGCTTTAGACACTGCTTTGGATGCGAATAGCTTAGTGAACTCTGTACATTGTTCGGTTCCGGCTGTAGAGCCCGTGCAGTAGGGCAACTGGGTGACGGTGAGACGGCATAGTCGCGGATCAAAAAACCACTCTTCCGTTCCGATTAGAACATCAAACAGGTTCTCCCCACTCAGTGATGCACCCACTGAGAATCCTGTTGAAAGTGCCCTAGTTATTGGCGATTCTATTACACGGAACGTGAAAATAGAGACACCAGCCACCATAGTCACATGTTTACCGGGAGCCAGAGCGCCTGACATCAAAGCAAATTTAAAAGTGCTGGCTAATGCTAATCGTAAATTCTCTAAGATTATTATTCACGTCGGCACAAATGATGTTCGACTTCGCCAGTCGGAGATCACCAAAATTAACATTAAAGAGGTGTGTAAACTCGCAAGTACGATGGCAGATGAGGTTTTTTGCTCTGGTCCCCTCCCCGTTAAAAGGAGTGATGAGATACTTAGCAGACTATCATCACTCAATGGCTGGTTGTCTAAGTGGTGTCCGCAAAATAACATAGGGTTCATAGACAATTGGAAAAGCTTTTGGGGCAGACCTGACCAGTTGAAAAAAGATGGTATTCATCCTTCTTGGGATGGTGCCGCTCTTCTCTCTAGTAATTTGGCACATAGTCTTAGAGCTAAACCTTGACTAACTGGGGCCCAGGTCAGGAAGCAGACGGACTGGCTTACCCGACCGCCTGCTAGCTGTCTCACGTCACAGAAGTCAGATAAATCCCAGCACATAGAGACTCTTTCACCTAGATATTATTACATAGAGACTGTGTCTGTTCCACGAATTAGTAAATACAAAAAATCATCAAAACCATTCAACGGTAAAAATTTAATTGATGTCCAACAAATAAACAACAGATATAATACAGATGATCAAATGATAAAGCTCGGGTTGCTGAATATTCGATCCCTTTCCTCAAAAGCGCTTATTGTTAATGATATGATTACAGATCATAACCTAGATGTGCTGTGTTTGACAGAAACCTGGCTAAAACCTGACGATTACATTACTTTAAATGAGTCCACCCCCCAAGATTATTGTTATAAACACGAGCCGCGTCTGAAAGGTAAAGGGGGAGGTGTTGCTGTAATTTATAATAATATCTTCGGTATTACTCACAAATCTAGTTTCAAATATAATTCCTTTGAAGTTTTGGTGCTTTATGTAACGTTATGTAGTGAAATCGATAAATCCCGTTTGACATTTGTGCTGGCTACTGTATATAGGCCACCATACAGACTTTACCAGAGAATTTGCTGATTTTCTATCAGAGTTAGTACTGGCTGCAGATAAAGTCCTAATTGTTGGTGATTTTAATATCCATGTAGACAATGAAAAAGACGCATTGGGATTGGCATTTAGAGACATTCTAAACTCTATTGGAGTAAGGCAACACGTGTCAGGACCCACTCATCGCCGTAATCATACGTTAGACCTAATACTGTCACATGGAATAAATGTTGATACCATTGAAATTCTGCAGCAGAGCGATGACATCTCAGATCATTACCTAGTATCATGTACACTTAATTTAGCAAAGGCTGCAAAGCCGTCCCCTCGCTTCAAATATGGCAGGACTATCACTGCTGCGACTAAAGATTGCTTTGTAAACAATCTTCCTCATCAGTTTCATCTCCTCAGCATCCCAGATAGCCTAGAGGAACTCGATGTTGCAACAGAAACTACTGACTCTCTCTTTTCCAGCACTTTAGACACAGTTGCTCCCCGGCGCTTAAAGAAGATTAAAGAAAATAGTCCAACGCCGTGGTACAACGAGCACACCCAGGCCCTTAAAACAGCAGCCAGAAAAATGGAGCGCAGCTGGAAGAAAACAAAACTAGAAGTTTTTCGCATTTCGTGGAAAGAGAGCATGATTGCATACAGAAAGGCCCTAAAAACTGCTAGATCTGCTTATTTCTCGACTCTCTTAGAAGAAAACAAACACAACCCTAGGTATTTATTCGATACAGTGGCTAAATTAACCAAAGATAAAGTTTCACCTTCTGATGTTTGTAAACAGCACAGCAGTAATGACTTTATGAACTTCTTTACCTGTAAGATTGATAATATTAGGAAAAAAATTATAACCATGCAGCCGTCTACTATAGTATCACATCAGACAGTTTATTGTAGTGTCACTGAGGAAAAATTACATTCATTCACTGCTATAGGAGAAGAATTGGCTAAACTCGTTAAATCATCAAAATCAACAACATGTATGCTCGACCGCATACCGACTAAACTACTAAAAGAGATGCTTCCAGAGGTCATAGATCCTCTCCTTAATATCATTAATTCATCCTTGACATTAGGATATGTACCGAAAACTTTTAAGTTGGCTATTATTAAACCACTTATTAAAAAACCGCAACTTGATCCTACAAAATTAGTCAATTACAGGCCAATCTCAAATCTACCCTTTCTGTCAAAAATACTAGAAAAGGCAGTGTCCTCACAATTATGCTCCTTTTTAGAAAGAAATGGTATCTGTGAGGATTTCCAGTCAGGATTTAGACCGTATCATAGTACTGAGACTGCTCTCATCAGAGTAACAAATGATTTACCCTTATCATCCGATCGTGGTTGTATATCTCTATTAGTGTTACTCGATCTTAGCGCTGCATTCGATACTATCGACCACAATATTCTTTTGAATAGACTCGAAAATTATGTTGGCATTAGTGGAACTTCATTGGCATGGTTTAAATCATACTTATCTGACCGTTATCAGTTTGTAGCAGTAAATGAAGAGATGTCACACCGAACACAAGTTCAGTATGGAATACCGCAGGGCTCAGTGCTAGGACCGTTGCTTTTCACCCTGTACATGCTACCACTGGGAGATATTATTAGGAAGCATGGTGTTAATTTTCATTGTTATGCTGAAGATACTCAGCTCTATATTTCTTCACGCCCTGACGAAACTTACCAATTCACAAGATTAACAGAATGCATAGCTGATATAAAAAATTGGATGACTAGTAATTTCCTGCAACTTAATTCAGAAAAAACTGAATTTTTAATCATTGGACAAAAAAACTCCACAAGTAGTAACCTAGAATACTGTCTAACACTCGATGGCTGCTCTGTCAAGTCCTCGTCGTCAGTTAGGAACCTGGGTGTGCTCTTTGATACCAATCTCTCATTTGAAAGCCACGTTTCTAACATCTGTAAAACTGCATTCTACCATCTTAAAAATATATCTAAATTACGGCACATGCTTTCAATGCAAAATGCTGAACAGTTAGTTCATGCGTTCATGACCTCAAGGCTAGATTATTGTAATGCTCTACTGGGTGGTTGCCCTGCTCGCTTAATAAATAAACTGCAGCTGGTCCAAAACGCAGCAGCTAGAGTTCTTACTAGAACCAGGAAGTATGACCATATTAGCCCGGTTCTGGCAACACTGCATTGGCTCCCTATTAAACATTGTATACATTTTAAAATCTTGCTGATTACTTACAAAGCACTAAATGGTTTAGCGCCCCAGTACTTGAGCGAGCTCTTAACGCATTATACTCCATCACGTTTATTGTGGTCTCAAAATTCTGGCCAGTTGATAATACCTAGAATATCAAAATCAACTGCAGGCGGTCGGTCCTTTTCCTATTTAGCACCTAAACTCTGGAACAGTCTTCCTAGCATTGTTCGGGAAGCAGACACACTCTGTCAGTTTAAATCTAGACTAAAAACACATCTCTTTACTATGGCATACACATAAAACATTTTTAATTTATATTATTCAAATCAGTTAAATGATTGTTTTAGGCTGCATTAACTAGGTCAGCCGGAACCGGGAATACTTCCAATAACACCTGATGTACTCGTTACATCATAAGAAGAATGGCATCTACGCTAATGTTAGTCTCTCTGTTTATCCCGAGGTTTACTGCAGTCGGCCGGATCCGGGCCGTATCCAGACCAGATGGTGGACCTTAGCCTGGACATGACAACCATATACCTGAAGTGTCTGTAGAGACAATAGTGTCAATTAAACTCCCCCCTGTAAATGCCGCATCGACACGACATCCTAATTAAACCCGTCTCCGGCGTGACAACTCCAATCTTTCGAATAATCCTACGAATATCTATTTATCTAATATGACTTCTGACCTGTAATGTTGCCAGAATCATAATCATACACTATTTGTTCATCGGCCAGAGGAGAACTGGCACCCCGACTGAGCCTGGTTTCTCCCAAGGTTTTTTTTCTCCATTCTGGCCCTGAAGGAGTTTTGGTTCCTTGCGCCTTTGGCTTTTGGCTTGCTCAGTTGGGGACACCTAAATTTCAACTATATTACTGATCCGCCCGCATTAACACTATATGATAATTGAAATGAGCTGGATGATATAACCGTTTTCTCCAGAGCGGCTGTACAGCCGAATCAAATTCCGTTGCATTATTTTCCTGTTACCACTGTGAAGCTGCTTTGAAACAACTGCCATTGTAAAAAGCGCTATATAAATAAAGGTGATTTGATTTGATTTGATTTATGCCCCGCATTGCGGTGCCAAACATGTACAGTGTGAAATGAAGCGGTGTCAGAATGCGACAGCTAGATGCTTAGCAACAGACAGCCAATCGCGTGCCTCATATTCATGTGTATTCTGCAGTCACAGAAACACAGGGTGTTATATAAACAGTAGGCTATATTTCAATGTTTGAGGGGAACATTTTCAAATAGTGACAGAATACGTTAATCCTAGGTAAATTATGAGAAATGATAACCCACGGATCCATCAAGTGTGAAGTGTATCAAATTCAAGTGTATCAAATCATTAATTTTAAACATTAGTACACAGTAAAGACACCTAATATGAGGTCCAATTTTTTTTTAAAATAATAATATTAGTTATGCAGCACACTCTAAGTTAAAGTTGCCAATAAAACAGAAGTTGCTGTTGTCTTTTTGTCCCCATTGTGACGCATATCCAAGTGAAACAAACGAGGAAAATGTTAAAGTTTTTGATTAAAGATTATGAGGACATTCATTATTTTTATTTTATTTTTTATGTAAATGGACAAATTATTAGTGTTAGTACATAGCAGTGTTAGTACATAGTACTTAAAGACACTTAAAAGAGTTAATTATACAGCTATGTAGGCTACTGGTCACAGAAAACTCTGGTAGGAGGTGAAAAACATTTTATGTGTATTGCAACAGAATGAATCATAAAACAATTCCCTGACAATTTCCTTATAAACAACTGCTAACCTTCATGCCTTCTTCAACATCATTTTCAAACACCTTCTTTGGTTTCTTTTTCTTCTTTTTCTGATTAACGAAGTTCAGATCATCTAAATCATCCGAAGGCTCTGTGAAGATAGTTGGAGAACACTGTCATAAAGGTCCAATCTCAAATTGGACATTATAGACAAACTCCTTCACATATGCAATGAACTTTTCAAGGTTCTGGTTTAAATACATTTGTTGAGAAACATAACTAAATCCAACGCCACGGTACAAAAGCAAAACACTTCATGGTTTATAGGAATAAATTGACCACTGATGATGATTACTTGCATCCTCTCACCCCTTGTCTTGACGTCATCATCTTCAGGGTCCATTTCTCGCTCCTCTCCTGCTTCAGGCTCAACTTCTCTCTGTTCAACCTGTTGGGCCTCCTCTCCAAGTCCATCTCCATCTTCGTCGAGCATGAAGGGCTTCTTCTTCTTCTTTTTCTTCTTTGTTGTGGTGGGGTCGAATAAAATCTGAGAACATATAAGGCACCACGCACCAGGTTCATTTGCTAAAGCATGCCTCACTACGCTGAAGAGAATAACACTCTGTTTTACTGCTCAAGCAATGTTAAATGTTCTTTGTTAGTTTTTGCAATTGATACAACTAGAAATAATACGTAATACAATTTAAAAAAACACCAAATACAGCCTAGAGCACGTTATGGGCAACACTGTAACTATTCTATTCCAAAGTCACAACAAGATTGAATATTTCCACTCAACTGTGAATAGCAAGAAAATATACAAATAGACCACCACAATACCTCGTCTTCTGACATGATGACTGAATTAAATATCAATGTGTCTCGTCCTGTTAAATATCGATCACACGGTTAACGCGACTGCGCTCATCCATCCACTGTCTTGCATCAGCACAAGCAGTGAGCTTAGCGCGCAAGCGTTCTTCCGACGACAAATGATTACATCATCTCCACGACAACACTATGCGACTTTCCGTTTCGATTTAGATTTACAGTATAGTAATAACTATTATAATAGTTTGCTTTGTAGCTTCTTCCAAACATGTATGGCGAACACCATGAATCGAACCTGTTAAACGAATTAGCAAGACTCTTTTTAGAAACAAACAGCCATGTGCTTTATTGACAATTAATCCACCCAAACCCCTTAAAATAAAGAACTTGGAACAAAGAAAAAAATTAGAACAAAGACTTGGCAAAAATTAAACAAGACAGGAGAGGAATATACAGTACATACACCTTACTCTTATAGTAAATCTCATCGGTCAGCTGAAGCATTTCACAAAGGCATGCCACTCAAGTTGCATCAGCACGCCATTAATTAAGGCACATAACACAGCAGACACGTCGTTGTGTTTTTGAGTGCAAGAACTAAGACAGAAGTTACTTTTTAATACATTATTTTAACAAGAGCTAAGGTAGATGCCACAGAAAGACTAACACCAAGGAAATTAATCCAAAAGTTTAATGATCTCTCAAATAAAAGCCATCTGAATTTTTTTTTAAACATACAAATGTACACATACACCACATATGCCTCAACCTGAATAGATACAGCAGTTTTGCATCTTGAAAAAGTATATGCTCCCATATGAGGGAAAAAAATGTAGTATTGTTTATTTTGTATGTTTTGAATAATTAGTCATCTACTGCCAGGAGAAAACCCTCAGAATATCAATGAATCAGAGCAGAAAAGATCACAATGGGAAAGGTCTGTTTGTCACAATGGGAATAGGTCATTTTCTGCAACTATTTGGACAGCACCAAACAATACATAATGGGCAGTAATTTTATAATTATATATATGTATATATATATAATAAAGATAGTCTGTTAATCCAAGGTTGTTTTTTGTTACCAAAACATTATGTCACTGTCAACAAACTGTAAAAATGTTTATGTCGATGGAAGTGCTGACTAACATTAATCTAACAGAACACATTAAAATCAAAGCTTGAAGCAAACAACAGTACCAAACATATTTAATATATCAGATGAGATGAGAGTTGACCATGTATATGAAACTTGTGTGTTGGCAAACATGCTAATTTAATGACAAATCAAAACAACCACTTTCTGAAGAGTCAAATAAGAAACAAAAATTAGAAACACTAATGCATCACCTAAATAACAATGGCCAAATATTTAAGGGTCACGTCACATATTATGTCATCAGATTGTATTGTCCCATTAACTTTGAAAACCTGCTTCATATCCATTTTTGTTTGTAACTGGTTTTTTCTAGACTTATTTTAGGTCATACTGCAAGAGCTATGGTAACTCAGAACATTTGTTTTGTAGTGTTAACCCTCTGAAAGTACACGGGTTTGCCTCCACAAGCCAACCAGGACGAGCAATTAAAGTCTGTCAGATTGGGTAAATTCACATGGCCCATGCCTTGAGTTCTTCCATGTCATCCTCATCCTCCTCTTCTCTCTTTTTGTGGGCTGGAGAAACACAAAGACAGATGGTAATTGAGGGTTTCCACAGGGGAACCTCTCAGCATGTTAGTATTAAAGACTATTAAAGTGTTATTCCATTTCTCTTTACCTTACCAAAGTCCAATTTCATATGTATTTTCTCATATGTAAAGTTTTGATTTACTTTTTTTTTTTTTTGTAATACAAAAAACCATGACCAATCTACAATAGTTAGTCACTAGATTTTTTTTATAGACTTAAATCTTTTACACATGAATTTTAGTACTATGTTGATATGTAATGAACAGCATGGCACGAACCGACAGCTGTTTTTTTGGGTAATGGATTTGAAGGCACACTGGGCAAAGAGACATCCTCTGTGCCACTAATTTCCAGCAGGTTCTTGTCCAGTTCCTCCTGTTCCAACTCCTCCAATTCAGCCAAGAGCTCATCCTAGAAAAAGCAAGAATCATATTGTTCAGTCAATATCTGTAAAAACTGCATTTGAAGAGAATGTTGCAGCAAAAAGCAATGAGGGATACATCTATGTAAAATGTATTAACATACTTAACTATAAGTAAAGTAGTGAAAATACTTCTATTTTGCTATTTTTTTAATGTTGAACTGAAAAATTAACTACAGTTAATTAACAACACTTAATGTCTAATTTCCTAAGTATTTACTTAATCTTCCTTTTGCATTATTGTCAGCAACACAGAACTCTACAAGTCTGTGTAAAACCTGATGCTCATGTTCTCCAGCAGGATTTAAGATGATCCAAAGAGCATCTTGTGCTTCAATGGAAGCAAAAACAGTCACATGATCAATGTCACAAATTTTCTAAAAATAATGCAGAATTTTAAGTAATTATTTTAAGTCATAATGTTTTTTTGTTTTTTAATTCCTAAAATGTTCTGTTGGGGTTGGGAAAAACTGGAGACCACATAAAAAAAACAAAAATTACCTCATCAAAGTCATCTCCAAAACCTACAGGTCTTGAAATAGCATCAGAAATCTCCTGTGCCAACTCCTGCTGGTCTGTGATGTCTTGCATGAGGTCATCCACTTTGTCTAGATCCCTGAAAACATTCAATAATATCATTATGTGCTGTATTCTGTGCTAAAGAATCAACACAACATTTTAATCAGGTATCTTACATATTTTCATGGGCTGTCTTCATGGCCTTGGCTGCAAAACCCATGTTTTTAAGCACTTCTGTGTTTGTATTGGCATTCTCTAATGCTTCTCGCTGGAACTCAATAGTGGAGAGAGTTCCATCAATCTGAGCGAGTTGCTTTTCATATCGCTTCTTTCTTTTCAGGGCCTGTAAAGCAGCTTGAGAAAGAAAGAGATGCATGCATACCATCACTTAATGGTAAAATATAAATATTAATTAAATATAGGGTTAATTCAGGATAATTGGGACATTTTTTCCAAGTTCTCAATGGCAAAAATATATTTTTATATATTATTATAAGATATATATTACTTACATGCCATAAAAAAAATTAAGCACCTAGATTCCCACATATGTAATTAAATTTTTCTCAGTTATCAATAAAGTTCAACCATTCAACCATACCCAAACAAGAAATTCCCGGCATGTGGGATGTTTAATTAAGGTAAACAATGCACTCGATGTAGTTTACCATGTTCCCTAATGGCTGTTCTTTCACAACACACCACATGACACTAATCAGATGTAACTAAGTGATATGAAATACAATAATTTATTAAGCCAAAACTCTTGAATTCAGTTTCGTGACAGCAGGGATTTTAATGTTCCTATCCACGTTCTTCTACCCGAAATAGAATTTATTTTTATAAATCGACTTAATAGTTTCGATTAACACTCAGTTTAGGTCAAGTGACGCATGGGTGTAGCTACCCAACACTACTGAAATCGACGACAGGTAGGGAGAAAAAAAGAGGATCGCTTCCTTTAAAAGTTATTTAACACACATATGGCAGAACGGGACGGTTCGTTTTTAACACATACCTCGTTTGTTTTTCGTGCCGTTTTTCTTTGCTGTTAATAGTTCCGCGTCAATCTTTTGCTCTAAGTACTCTTGTTTCTTGGTTAACATCTCTTCTGTCTCACGGAGTTTCTGGATTGCTTCTTGTGGATTTGGGCCTTTGCCGCCTTTCCCACCTACGCCAAACAATTTGCCGAAAACGGACATATTGTTTTATATTATCCGAAACTAAGAAACCCCTCTAAGTCTGTTTGTTTCTAGACACTACTGTTAACGTCAATCGCTGTTCCGTGTTCAGTTGTTGATTGTCTTACTTCCGCCTTCAGGCCTGCTGTCGTCATGGAACTCGTCATGGTCAGGTCACCTATCAACGCTGCAAAAAAAAAGAAAAGAAAAGAAAAAAAAATAAATAAAATAAATGAATGAATGAATGAATGAATAAATAAATAAATAAATAAATAGCAGAATAGAAAGAAAAAAAAAAGAAAAAAAAAACCTATCAACCTGCTGGAAAGTGATTATCAACAATAGACTGTAAAAAAAAAAAAAAAAAAAAGTCAATGTACAGACATTTTGGATTTTTTTAATGCGATGTATTATTACGAACATTAAGTTAAAACTATTGACAGTTTTGTAAACTTTATATCTGATCAATCAAGTTCTTTATTCATAAATGACGAATGTCCAAATTTCCTCCTTTGAATAATGTTTTCTGTAACGAACTTGCTATTTTAATGAAGTCACTTAAAACTGTTAAAAAAATAATTAAAAGGTACTTCCATTCACTGTTAAATACTGTGAAAATGTATTTGTGGTTGTGTGAATGTATTTAATTGTAATAAATTAATTGTAATGTTGTATCTTTATACTATCTTTGGAGCTTCTGACTGTGGTTCCTTTTTTTGTGATTGTAGTTAAACTTTTGAAAAACAATTATTTAAATATTAAAATAAATAAATCACTCAATACAGCAAAGACCAGATAGAAAAAAATTATAATTAACTACAGTTCCACTTATTATTTTTGTTGGATTTTGAACATATTCTTGGCATATGGGTATGGACGGTTATACCCACCGAGTGGCAGCGTTGGTGTTCAACTTGAATGCCGAGAAAAACACACAACACATATCTAAAATGGAAAAGAGCTCTGCATTTGACTGTACATACAGATTGAACACGAAATTGGAGCTACCTTTTTACAGTCTGCTGAAAGCTACAGAAAAGAGAAGCAAATGGATCACTGCAATTTGCAGAAACAACTGGAATCCAGGCAGTGAAATGTGGATTTGCAGTTTTGTGTCAGATATATTGGATTGTGGGTTAAAATTATACCTGATATATTGTAGTGTTTTAACAAGTTGGGCCCAGGGATTTTGATGACGATTTCCCCGACATCAAAATCGATTCCTGACCACATGCCAATGTCCATGGACCACTGGTTCTTTGGTAATTTGTACGGAACACTGTTGAGTTACTTTATTTTTGTGCGCAAAATAAAAAATCTAAATAACGACTTTATTCAACAAGTTCTTGTCTTCCGTCTGGGCCTCTGAGGTGAACTCACGAAACACCACGACGCATGCGCGAGAATATGACGTAGAGCCGGCGTTCTTTAGCACTTTAGCGCCATTTTGAGCACTACGCCAAGACCTAAAGCACAATGAATGTAGAATTCAACAGCTTAGATATGGCACGTCTTCCTCTGCTTGTAAACAAAGTTCCTCGCCTCCGGGTCATGTGTCAGAACGCCGGCTCTACGTCGTATTCCCACGCATGCGTCATGGTGCTTCGTGAGTTCACGTCAGAGGCCCAGACGGAAGACAAGAACTTGCTGAATAAAATCGTTATTTAGATTTTTTTTTTTTCTTTGCGCACAAAAACTATTCTTGTCACTTCATAAAATTATTATAGAACCACTGTAGTGAGACTGACTTTTTAACGACGTCTTTAGTATCTTGTATGGGTCTTGAGAGAAGAAATATCATTGCTGCCAATGGAGGCCTTTCTGAGCCATCAGATTTCAACAAAAATATCTTAATTTGTGTTCCGAAGATGAACAAAGGTTTTACGGGTGTCGAACGACATGAGGGTAAGTAATTAATGACAGAATTTTCATTTTTGGGTGAACTAACCCTTTAACCGACCGTCTGCTAGCTGTCTCACGTCACAGAAGTCAGATAAATCCCAACACATAGAGGCTCTTTCACCTAGATATTATCACATAGAGACTGTGTCTGTTCCCCGAATTAGTAAATACAAAAAACCCTCGAACCCATTTAAGGTTAAAAATTTAATTGATGTTCAACAAATAAAAAACAGATATAATACAGATGATCAAATGATAAAGCTCGGGCTGCTGAATATTCGATCCCTTCCCTCAAAAGCGTTTATTGTTAATGATATGATTACAGATCATAATCTAGATGTGCTGTGTTTGACAGAAACCTGGCTAAAACCTGACGATTACATTACTTTAAATGAGTCCACCCCTCAAGATTATTGTTATAAACACGAGCCGCGTCTGAAAGGCAAAAGGGGAGGGCTTGCTGTAATTTATAATAATATCTTCAGTATTACTCAGAAGTCTAGTTTCAAATATAATTCTTTTGAAGTTTTGGTGCTTTACGTAACATTATGCAGTGTAAATGATAAATCCCGTTTGACATTTGTGCTGGCTACTGTATACAGGCCACCAGGGCACCATACAGACTTTATCAATGAATTTGCTGATTTTCTATCAGAGTTATTACTGGCTGCAGATAAAGTCCTAATTGTTGGTGATTTTAATATCCATGTAGACAATGAAAAAGACGCATTGGGATTGGCATTTAGAAACATTCTAAACTCTATTGGAGTTAGGCAACACATGTCAGGACCCACTCATCGTTGTAATCATACTTTAGACCTAATATTGTCACATGGAATAAATGTTGATACTGTTGAAATTCTGTAGCAGAGCGACGACATCTCAGATCATTACCTAGTATCGTGTATACTTAATTTAGCAAAGGCTGCAAAGCCGTCCCCTCGTTTCAAATATGGCAGGACTATCACCACTGCCACTAAAGACTGCTTTGTAAATAATCTTCCTCATTAGTTCCATCTCCTCAGCATCCCAGATAGCCTAGAGGAACTCGATGTTGCAACAGAAACTATTGACTCTCTCTTTTCCAGCACTTTAGACACAGTTGCTCCTCTACGCTTAAAGAAGATTAAAGAAAATAGTCCAACGCCGTGGTACAACGAGCACACTCTGGCCCTTAAAACAGCAGCCAGAAAAATGGAGTGCAGCTGGAAGAAAACACAACTGGAGGTTTTTTCGCATTTTGTGGAAAGAGAGCATGATTGCATACAGAAAGGCCGTAAAAACTGCTAGATCTGCTTATTTTTCGACTCTCTTAGAAGAAAACAAACACAACCCTAGGTATTTATTTGATACAGTGGCTAAATTAACAAGAAATAAAGCTTCAACTTCTGACGTTTGCAAACAGCACAGCAGTAATGACTTTATGAACTTCTTTACGTGCAAGATTGATAATATTAGGGAAAAAATTATAACTATACAACCATCTACTACAGTATCGCATCAGACAGTGCATTGTAGTATCACTGAGGAAAAATTCCACTCATTCACTGCTATAGGAGAAGAAGAATTAGCTAAACTCGTTAAATCATCTAAATCAACAACATGTATGCTCGACCCTATACCGACTAAGCTACTAAAAGAGATGCTTCCAGAGGTCATAGATCCTCTTCTTAATATCATTAATTCATCCTTGTCATTAGGATATGTACCGAAAACTTTTAAGTTGGCTATTATTAAACCTCTTATTAAAAAAATACAACTTGATCTTACAGAATTAGTCAATTACAGGCCAATCTCAAATCTACCCTTTCTGTCAAAAATACTAGAAAATGCAGTGTCCTCACAACTATGCTCCTTTTAAGAAAGAAATGGTATCTGTGAGGATTTCCAGTCAGGATTTAGACCGTATCATAGCACTGAGAGTGCTCTCATCAGAGTTACAAATGATTTGCTCTTATCATCCGATCGTGGTTGTATCTTTCTATTAGTGTTACTCGATCTTAGCGCTGCATTAGATACTATCAACCACAACATTCTTTTGAATAGACTCTCAAATTGTGTTGGCATTAGTGGAATTGCATTGGCATGGTTTAAATCATACTTATCTGACCGTTATCAGTTTGTAGCAGTAAATGAAGAGATGTCACACCGATCACAAGTTCAGTATGGAATACCGCAAGGCTCAGTGCTAGGACCGTTGCTTTTCACCCTGTACATGCTACCCTTGGGAGATATCATTAGGAAGCATGGCGTTAGTTTTCATTGTTATGCTGACGATACTCAGCTCTATATTTCTTCGCACCCTGACGGAATTTACCAATTCACAAGATTAACGGAATGCATAGCTGATATAAAAAATTGGATGACTAGTAATTTCCTACAACTTAATTCTGAAAAGACAGAATTTTTAATTATTGGACAAAAAACCTCCGCACGTAGTAACCCAGAATACTGTCTAACACTTGATGGCTGCTCTGTCAAGTCCTCGTCGTCAGTTAGGAACCTGGGTGTGCTCTTTGATACCAATCTTTCATTTGAAAGCCATGTTTCTAGCATCTGTAAAACCGCATTCTTCCATCTTAAAAATATATCTAAATTACGGCACATGCTTTCAATGCAAAATGCTGAACAGTTAGTTCATGCGTTCATGACCTCAAGGCTAGATTATTGTAATGCTGTAGGTGGTTGCCCTGATCGCTTAATAAATAAAATGCAGCTGGTTTAAAACGCAGCAGCTCGAGTTCTTAATAGAACCAGGAAGTATGACCATATTAGCCCGGTTCTGTCAACACTGCACTGGCTCTTACTTACAAAGCACTAAATGGTTTAGCTCCCCAGTACTTGAGCGAGCTCTTAATGCATTATACTCCATAACATCTATTGCGGTCTCAAAATTCTGGCCAGTTGATAATCAACTGCAGGCAGTCGATCCTTTTCCTATTTAGCACCTAAACTCAGTCTTCCTAGCATTGTTCAGGAAGCAGACACACTCTAGACTAAAAACACATCTCTTTACTATACACATTATCAATTTCTATTATTCAAATCAGTTAAATGATTGTTTTAGGCTGCATTAACTAGGTCTGCCGGGAGCACTTCCCATAACACCTGATGCACTCGTTACATCATAAAAAGAATGGCATCAACGCTAATGTTAGTCTCTCTTTTTACGCCGAGGTTTACTGTAGTCAGCCGGATCTGGGCCGTATCCAGATCAGATGGTGGACCTACGCCTAGACATGACCAACGCATCCCTGAAGTGTTTGCAGAGACCGTGTCAACTAGACTCTCTCCTGTGAAGGCCTCATTGGCACGACATCCTCAACAAGCTCGTCTCCGGTGTGATGACTCCGATCTTCAGATGGAACTGGACAAATATTCTGAATATTCCGATCTAATATGACTTCTGACCTGTAATGTTGCCTGAATCATAATCATACACTGTTTGTTCATTGGCCAGAGGAGAACTGGCACCCCGACTGAGCCTGGTTTCTCCCAAGGTTTTTTTCTCCATTCTGTCACCTGATGGAGTTTTGGTTCCTTGCCACCGTCGCCTCTGTCGCCTTTGGTTTTTGGCTTGCTTAGTTAGGGACACTACACTAAATATTCAACTATGTTACTATGACACTATATGATAATTAAAACTGAGCTGGATGACATCACTGTTTTCTCCAGAGCAGCTGTACAGCCGAATCAAATTCTGTTGCATTATTTTCCTGTTAACACTGTAAAGCTGCTTTGAAACAATCGGCATTGTAAAAAGCGCTATATAAATAAAGGTGACTTGACTTGACTTAACCAGACTGACTTTATTTCTGTCAGACGTCTACAGAAGCTCTTATTGATAGTTAACAGGGGAGTAACGCTAATGTGTTTCATTTGAAGTCACCATAACAGTGATCAGTGTTTCCATTAGTTGGGGTCTTAACTCTTATAATACATTTGTATGTTTTTGGCTGCTGTGATAGTGTGTTTGTTAAACATGTTTGCTGTAGCAAAGGAAGCTAAAGTGAAATTAGATCAAGTGATGATGGTTACTTGTTGATGGTTTTGTACTCATCATGAAATAGCCTGATTCAATAATGTCATTTGAATATAAACATTTTCGTAACGGAATAAAGTGGACCATCATTGAAATCTCATAATGAAACAAAAGCGACTGTCATTGTAATTTCGTAACCAAACAAAACCGACCATCATTGAAGACTCGTAATTGAACAAAACTGACTGACACTGACTGTCAGTTTTAAAACATTTAAACAAGAACGTCTTTTTTTTCATCTTGTAACCTGTGATACTGTGATAAGCTCATGATTTCTTTTAAAGGCTGTCATTGAAATCTTATAACGGAACAAAACCAACCATCATTGAGATCTCATAGTGGAATGGATTAAATTAATTAGTAAATAAACAAAACCAACTGACACTGAAAACCAATTGTCATTGAAATCTTATAACAGAACAAAACCCACTATCATTGAGATCTCGTAATAAAATAAAACCTACTGTCATTGAGATCTCGTAACCGAACAAAACAGGCCGTCTTTGAAATTTCGGCAAGGAGCAAAAGCCGTAACCGAACAAAACTGTCCATCACTGAAATCTCATAACCGAATAAACCCAACCATCACTGAAATCTCATAACAGAACAAAGCGGACCATCATTGAAATCGTATAATAGAACAAAACTGTCCATCATTGAAATCTTGTAACCGAACAAAGCTGATTGTCTTTGAAATCTCATAACTTAACGAAACTGACCATCATTGAAATCTCATAGCGAAATGAAACTGACAGTCTTTGAAATCTCACAACTGAAAAAAATGACTCTCATTGAGATCTCGTAACCAAACAAAACCGACCATCATTTAAATCTCGTAACTGAACAAAACTGGCCGTCGTTGAAATCTCGTAATTGAACAAAATTGACTGACACTGAAATTACACTTGATTTTGCCCTTAGAATTTATTAAGCTTGTGGAGACAAGATGCATGTAAATGATTAAGATTATGTGTCTTTTGTTGCTAGCAGGAACACCTGGAAACCTCGCTGACAGATGTGCTATTGTGTACACAGTATAATTGATCGTAATATTTGTAATGCTGTGTAATGACTGAACCCAAGCAATCATAGTTTCAAGGCACAGACTGATTCAGTAATCCATAGCACCAGTCAAAAGTTTGGAAACATTACTATTTTTTATGTTTTTGAAAGAAGTCTCATATGCTTATCAAGCCTGCATTTATTTGATAAAAAATACAGAAAAAAAAGTAATATTGTGAAATATTATTACAATTTTAAAAGTGCAAATAGCTGTAGATGCTATTTACTTAGTGAAATAGTATACTAAGTGAAAATAGTGATATTTACACCATGTAAAATTGCAAAAAGCATGACAAAAGGCGGATTCGAACTCGTGTCCATCGCGTCAAAGGTTTGAGCATGAGGATGTACTGACTACGCCACTGATAATGTTTAAACAAGAACATCTTTTTTTTCATCTTGTAACCTGTGATACTGTGATAAGCTCAGGATTTCTTTTAAATAAATTAATACTTTTATTCAGTAAGGATGTTAAATTGATGGAAAAAAGTGATAGTAAAGGCTTATATTGTTATAAAAGAATTTTATTTTGAATAAATTCTGTTCTTTTTAACCTTTTATTCATCAATGAATCCTGAAAAAATTATCACAGGTTCAAAAAAATATTAAGCAGAACAACTGTTTTCAATATAATATAATATAATATATCAGCCTATTAGAATGATTTCTGAAGGATCATGTGACACAGAAGACTGCAGTAATGGCTGATGAAAATTCAGCTTTGCATCACAGAAATAAATTATATTTTAAAGTATATTAATAGAAAACCATTATTTTAAATTGTGATGATATTTCACAATATTACTGTTTCTTTCTGTATATTTGATCAAAAAAAATGTAGGCTTGATGAGCATAAGATACTTTTATCAAAAACGAGATCTCAATGACAGTCGGTTTCATTTCATTACGAGATTTTAATAACAATCAGCTTTGTTCTGTTACAAGATTTCAATGATGATCAGCTTTGTTTTGTTGAAGACCATTCAGTTTTGTTACCTAATGATATCTCAATGACGATCAGTATTGTTTGGTTACTAGATTTCAATGACGGACGTTTATGTTTGGTTACGAGAACTCAAAGATGGTTGGTTTTGTTCTTTTATAAGATTTGTCTTATAAATTTGTCAGTGTGAGTCGGTATTGTTCAATTTCGATATTTCAATGTTGGTTGGTTTCGTTCAAGGCCATTTGGTTTTGCTACCTAATGATATTTCAATGACAGTCAGTTTTGTTCCGTTACGAGATCTCAATGAAAGTCAGTTTCATTTCATTACAAGATTTTAATGGTCGGTCAAGTTTAATGGTCGGCTTTGTTCCATTACGAGATCTCAATGACGGTTGGTATTGTTCGGTTATGAGATTTTTAATGACGGTTGGTTTTGTTCAAGGCAATTCGGTTTTGTTACCTAATGATATTTCAATGGCGGTCAGTTTTGTTTGGTTACGAGATTTCAATGACGGTCGGTTTTGTTCCGTTACGAGATCTTAATGACAGTCGATTTAATTTCATTACGAGATTTTAATAACGGTCGGCTTTGTTGCGTTATGAAATTTCAATGACGGTCTGTTTTGTTCTTTTATAAGATTTCAGTGACAGTATATATAGATTTGTCAGTGTCAGTGATTGAGCATTTAACCCCTGTTAATTCTCAATAACAACTTCTGTAGACTTCTAACAGAAATAAAGTCAGTCTGGTTAGTAATAAGTGAAGCTGGTAATGCTGTTTGTGGAGTTGTTTAATCCTCCTCTGCTGAGATCTTCAGAGATTTAATATCTTTTAACTTCCGTTGATTTCATCAACTGTGGCTGGAAGTCAGTTCCCACATAGCAACATTGTGTCGGCCCAGATCTGGCCCACATCTGGCACATGTGGAATGCTGATCTGGCCCACATGCTGCGTGGAATGATGGCCCTTGGGTGGCCCACTCCTGTTTGCCAGATCTGGGCCACAACCAAGCCATAGCAATGCCACATGTCAGCCAAGAGCAAATAAATTAACCAGATTGGACCTTATCTGAGCCACAAAATCTGTGTATAATAAATATGGAGTCATCTAAGCCTTAATAAGCCTGTTAACAAGCAGAATCACTGAAGGAAAGAAGAGAACAGAAAAAGAGATGAGCAGAAAGACAAGAACTACAACTGACTTCAGCCATAGCAATTGAAGATAAAAGAAGACATTAAATCTCTGAAGATCTCAGCAGATGAGGATTAAACAACTCCACAAACTGCATTACCAGCTTCACGCATTACTAACCAGACTGACTTCATTTCTGTCAGACGTCTACAGAAGCTCTTATAGAGAATTAACAGAGGATTAACTCTAATGTGTTTCATTTGAAGTCACCATAACAGTCAACAGTGTTTCCATTAGTTGGGCTCTTAACGCTTAATACATGTTTGTCGTTTTGAAATGACTGATGATGCTGATGGTTACCTGTTGATGATAACAAGTGTGTTGTGTTAATGATACATTTACACCACAAACTTCATATTACTGAAGCATGAGATCCAGCAGTATTATAGTAATCAGTTAGAAAATTTTAAAAAAGCACAAAAAGTTAATCTATGATGACATTCAGATACACACAGACATCAAGAATCAGCGTATGAATCTCATCAATGGTGACAGTCAACTCTCATCAACTCTGGACATCACAAAAAAAGCTACTAAATGTCACAAAAAAACCAACAAAAAAAATCAAATATTTACAATTAAACAAAATAATAGGACAATTCAGCTGCATAATTTATTCATGCTGGGAGTTCTGTACTATGATTGCATAGTTTGCAGCATGGCATTTTTGATTGCCACCATTGTTGAGATTCATGTGCTGATTGTTGATGTGTGTGTGTCTGCACGTCATCGTAGATTAACTTTTTGTGCACATGTTTGTCAAAGTCTTCTAACTGATTGTTATAATACTGCTGGCTCTCATGCTGCAATAACACAGGATTTGCAATGAAAATGATGACTGATCATTTCATCACTGATGATGATTAATTTCATGATGACTATAAAGCCATCAACAGGTAATCATCATCACCTGATGTCATTTTGCTTTAGTTTCTTTTGCTACTTCAAACGTGTTTTACAAACACACACCCACCGAATGCAATTGTAAATCCAAATGAGACAAACACATAATAAGAGTTAAGAGCCCAACTAATGGAAACACTGATCACTGTTATGGTGACTTCAAATGAAACACATTAGAGTTAATCCTCTGTTAATTCTCAATAAGAGCTTCTGTAGATGTCTGACAGAAATAAAGTCAGTCTGGTTAGTAATGCGTGAAGCTAGTAATGCTGTTTGTGGAGTTGTTTAATCCTCATCTGCTGAGATCTTCAGAGATTTAATGTCTTCTTTTATCTTCAGTTGATTTCATCTAAGGCTGTGGCTGAAGTCAGTTATAGTTCTTGTCTTTCTGCTCGTCTCTTTTTCTGTTCTCCTCTTTCCTTCAGTGATTCTGCTTGTTAACAGGCTTATTAAGGCTGAGCTGACTCCATATTTAATATACAAATCAAATCAAATCACCTTTATTTATATAGCGTTTTTTACAATGCCAATTGTTTCAAAGCAGCTTCACAGTGTTAACAGGAAAATAATGCAACAGAATTTGATTCGGCTGTACAGCCGCTCTGGTGAAAACGGTGATGTCATCCAGCTCATTTCAATTATCATATAGTGTCAATGCGGGCAGATCAGTAATATAGTTGAAATTTAAGTGTCCCCAACTGAGCAAGCCAAAAGCGTTATAGGAAGTGTTCCTGGTTCCGGCTGACCTAGTTAATGCAGCCTAAAACAATCATTTAACTGATTTGAATAATATAAATTAAAAATGTTTTATGTGTATGCCATAGTAAAGAGATGTGTTTTTAGTCTAGATTTAAACTGACAGAGTGTGTCTGCTTCCCGAACAATGCTAGGAAGACTGTTCCAGAGTTTAGGTGCTAAATAGGAAAATGATCGACCGCCTGCAGTTAATTTTGATAGTCTAGGTATTATCAACTGGCCAGAATTTTGAGACCGCAATAGACGTGGAGTATAATGCGTTAAGAGCTCGCTCAAGTACTGGGGAGCTAAACCATTTAGTGCTTTGTAAGTAATTAGCAAGATTTTAAAATGTATACGATGTTTAATAGGGAGCCAATGCAGTGTTGCCAGAACCGGGCTAATATGGTCATACTTCCTGGTTCTAGTAAGAACTCTAGCTGCTGTGTTTTGGACAAGCTGCAGTTTATTTATTAAGCGAGCAGGGCAACCACCCAGTAGAGCATTACAATAATCTAGCCTTGAGGCCATGAACGCATGAACTAACTGTTCAGCATTTTGCATTGAAAGCATGTGCCATAACTTAGATATATTTTTAAGATGGTAGAATGCAGTTTTACAGATGCTAGAAACGTGGCTTTCAAATGAGAGATTGGTATCAAAGAGCACACCCAGGTTCCTAACTGACGACGAGGACTTGACAGAGCAGCCATCGAGTGTTAGACAGTATTCTAGGTTACTACTTATGGAGTTTTTTTGTCCAATGATTAAAAATTTAGTTTTTTCTAAATTAAGTTGCAGGAAATTACTAGTCATCCAATTTTTCATATCAGCTATGCATTCTGTTAATCTTGTGAATTGGTAAGTTTCGTCAGGGCGTGAAGAAATATAGAGCTGAGTATCGTCAGCATAACAATGAAAATTAACGCCATGCTTCCTAATAATATCTCCCAGTGGTAGCATGTACAGGGTGAAAAGCAACGGTCCTAGCACTGAGCCCTGCGGTACTCCATACTGAACTTGTGTTCGGTGTGACATCTCTTCATTTACTGCTACAAACTGATAACGGTCAGATAAGTATGATTTAAACCATGCCAATGAAATTCCACTAATGCCAACATAATTTTTGAGTCTATTCAAAAGAATGTTGTGGTCGATAGTATCGAATGCAGCGCTAAGATCGAGTAACAATAACAGAGAGATACAACCACGATCGGATGATAAGAGTAAATCATTTGTAACTCTAATGAGAGCAGTCTCAGTACTATGATACGGTCTAAATCCTGACTGGAAATCCTAACAGATACCATTTCTTTCTAAAAAGGAGCATAATTGTGAGGACACTGCCTTTTCTAGTATTTTTGACAGAAAGGGTAGATTTGAGATTGGCCTGTAATTGACTAATTTTGTAGGATCAAGTTGCGTTTTTTTAATAAGTGGTTTAATAATAGCCAACTTAAAAGTTTTCGGTACATATCCTAATGTCAAGGATGAATTAATGATATTAAGAAGAGGATCTATGACCTCTGGAAGCATCTCTTTTAGTAGTTTAGTCGGTATGGGGTCGAGCATACATGTTGTTGATTTTGATGATTTAACGAGTTTAGCCAATTCTTCTTCTCCTATAGCAGTGAATGAATGTAATTTTTCCTCAGTGACACTACAATGCACTGTCTGATGTGATACTGTAGTAGACGGCTGCATGGTTATAATTTTTTTCCTAATATTATCAATCTTACAAGTAAAGAAGTTCATAAGGTCACTACTGCTGTGCTGTTTACAAACATCAGAAGGTGAAGCTTTATCTTTGGTTAATTTAGCCACTGTATCGAATAAATACCTAGGGTTGTGTTTGTTTTCTTCTAAGAGAGTCGAGAAATAAGCAGATCTAGCAGTTTTTAGGGCCTTTCTGTATGCAATCATGCTCTCTTTCCACGAAATGAGAAAAACTTCTAGTTTTGTTTTCTTCCAGCTGCGCTCCATTTTTCTGGCTGCTGTTTTAAGGGCCTGGGTGTGCTCGTTGTACCACGGCGTTGGACTATTTTCTTTAATCTTCTTTAAGCGCCGGGGAGCAACTGTGTCTAAAGTGCTGGAAAAGAGAGAGTCAATAGTTTCTGTTGCAACATCGAGTTCCTCTAGGCTATCTGGGATGCTGAGGAGATGAAACTGATGAGGAAGATTATTTACAAAGAAATCTTTAGTCGCAGCAGTGATAGTCCTGCCATATTTGAAGCGAGGGGACGGCTTTGCAGCCTTTGCTAAATTAAGTGTACATGATACTAGGTAATGATCTGAGATGTCATCGCTTTGCTGCAGAATTTCAATGGTATCAACATTTATTCCATGTGAAAGTATTAGGTCTAACGTATGATTACGGCAATGAGTGGGTCCTGACATGTGTTGCCTTACTCCAATAGAGTTTAGAATGTCTCTAAATGCCAGTCCCAATGCGTCTTTTTCATTGTCTACATGGATATTAAAATCACCAATAATTAGGACTTTATCTGCAGCCAGTACTAACTCTGATAGAAAATCAGCAAATTCTCTGGTAAAGTCTGTATGGTGCCTTGGTGGCCTGTATACAGTAGCCAGCACAAATGTCAAACGGGATTTATCAATTTCACTACATAACGTTACATAAAGCACCAAAACTTCAAAGGAATTATATTTTAAACTAGACTTCTGAGTAATACCGAAGATATTATTATAAATTACAGCAACACCTCCCCCTTTACCTTTCAGACGCGGCTCGTGTTTATAACAATAATCTTGGGGGGTGGACTCATTTAAAGTAATGTAATCGTCAGGTTTTAGCCAGGTTTCTGTCAAACACAGCACATCTAGGTTATGATCTGTAATCATATCATTAACAATAAGCGCTTTTGAGGAAAGGGATCGAATATTCAGCAGCCCGAGCTTTATCATTTGATCATCTGTATTATATCTGTTGTTTATTTGTTGGACATCAATTAAATTTTTACCGTTGAATGGTTTTGATGGTTTTTTGTATTTACTAATTTGTGGAACAGACACAGTCTCTATGTGATAATATCTAGGTGAAAGAGTCTCTATGTGCTGGGATTTCCTATCACTGCTACACTGATGAAACACAACTCTACCAGCTACCATCTGATCAACTCAGATGATCTGATGGTAGCTGCTCACATCTTGGCCTGCCTGACAGACATTATGGCCTGCCTGACAGCCAGGAACCTTGTGACTGATGATCAGTTAACCTTCACAGACCACATTGCTAGAACTGCCCGGTCCTGCAGATTTGACTTATCCAACATTAGGAGGATCAGGCCCTTCCTATCGGAGCATGCTACACAACTCCTTGTCCAAGCTCTTGTTCTATGCAGAATCGACTATTGTAATGTTCTCTTGGCAGGCCTTCCAGCATGCACTGTCAAACCTCTGCAACTGATCCAGAATGCTGCAGCAAGAGTGGTCTTTAACAAGCCAACGAGAGCGCACGTCACATCTCTCCTCATAAAATTGCACTGGTTGCCAATTGCCACTCACATCAAATTCAAGTCACTGATGTTTGCCTACAGAACAACCACTCGCTCTGGACCCCTATACCTAAACTCACTACTTCAGACCTTTGTGCCCTCCAGAAGCTTGTGTTCTGCAAGTGAACAGCGCCTTGTGGTGTCATCCCAAAGAGGCACAAAATTACTTTCATGGACCTTTACCTTGACTGTTCTAAGCTGGTGGAATAACCTGTCTAACTCAGTTGGAGTCTTTAGCCATTTTCAAGAAACTGCTGAAGACGCATCTTTTTCGTCAACACTTGACCCATTAATACTAACACTTACTATTCTATATCTATTTATATAAAAAAAAAACTTGCTATGTGTACTGTGCTAGACTAACTGGGACTAGTCACAACACTTGTCTACGTCCCTGGCTGTTTGAACTGTGGGGCGGACATGCTGTTGAGAGGAGGAGTAGTCCTAAGAGAATGGAGACTACACCCTCTGACAGTGAAATTGGTTTAGAACATTTTCGGGCCAGCGGAAGTGGATCTATTTGTGTCAACAGAGAACGCTCGCTGCCAGCTGTTCTTTTCTCTAATGGGTCACCCCACGCTGGAGTGATGACCTTGTCCACCGCTGGCTGAAAACATGCAAGGATGCGTTGTTGCCAGTGAAGATTTAGCATCAGGTGCTATGCAAAATCAGGGAAGAGAGGGAGACAGTGCTGTTAGTTGAGCCGAAATGGGCACTCAGTCATGGTTCCCGGACCTAGTGGGGATGCTGACATCTCCCCCCTGGACCATCCTGCTGATCAAGGACTCCCTCTCTCAGGCGGGGGGTTCAATCTGGCATTCCAACCCCGAACTGTGGAATCTGCATGTCTGGTCACTGAGTGGAGCACGTCGGCATCAGTCAAATTAACACAGTTTGTGTTAAAGACTTACTGAAGCAAGAGCCCCTTCCACTAGGCATCTCTATGCTCATAAATGGAAAGTCTTTGAGAGCTGGTGTAGCGAACAGAGTGTGGATCCTGTGAATTGACTAATTTTAGTAGTTCCATCTACTTGCAGGAGCATTTAGATGGCAGCCGCACACCGTTCGAGTAGCTCCATTCAGCATCATTAAAAGCACTCTCTCTAAAGACAGCTTTTCTGTTCATGCTCACATCAGTCAAGCGAGTGGGTGACATGCACGTTCTGTCAATTAAGATAGTCTTCCATGAAATTTGGTAGATTAGTGTAGAGTGGTGCTCTCATAAAAAGGGGTATGTAGCTAAAGTGTTCTTGACGTCAGAACCCTGGTTATAACTTTCGCTCCAATTGAGCCAGCTGCAGGAGATTTGCTCCCTTCACAGTTATTATGCCCCGTTTAATCATCTGCTAAATCGAGCAGTGCTTCCCTTATCCAAAAGCAAAGTAACTCCGCCTTTTTTACTTAAAAGAACACGCCCATAGTGACACTGCCCCCTCTTCTTGTGTGTGTGGTGTTTCAATTAGGTCCACTACACTTTTTTGTAACAATAGAGCAGCTGGTGCTGGCGCTGCCTCACAGACCTCATTCTGCTTACGTCAGTAAAACTATTGTTGCCTAGGAATGAGCTGTCGATACAACTCATTTCAAACCTAACATGGTGTCTTCCTGTTTATGAAGCACCTATATTAGGCCCTATTTAAAGATACTGAGTCCCTTACATCAGTGCAGCTGTTATCACTTGAGTTTGGGTTCTGTCCGTACAACTTATTTCAGCTAAACGTAATGTTTCCCTGAATATGAGGCACCTGTTTTGAACCCCTGTCATTGTGGTATTCAACTAAGTTCAGTAGGGCCCATCAATATGGGTCTTTTGTATTAGTGGGATGCAACTATTGTTCAAAATATGTCCTGCTTGTGCAACTTGAAACTAAACAGTGTTTTCCTGTTTGTGAAGCACTTCATATGGGCCATTATGTTTACGCTTGGTTTACTCTAAGTAACCCTTCACAATGTCATGGCAGGATTTTATACATTCCTCAAAGCGTCAGATTCTGAAGCAATGTCAAAGTGACCGAAATCGAAAGGGAATGTCTCCAGTAACTAATGTAACCTCGGTTCCCTGTAATGAGGGAGCAAGAAATTGTGTTTCATGCTGTGAACACTATTACTTAGGGTTTTTCATGAGCTTATGCTCATTTTCAGTCGCAAGATTCTGAGGCAATGTCACTCAGCACCGCCATAGGGAGCAAACCTGCACCTATTTTGCATGCTTGAAGGCCATTGGCCATAGTACAACAACGCCATTATGAGGTTTCAGTATTTCTCAGTGAATGGTTTTCTGCCAAAGTGTCAGATTCCAACACAATGTCTCATTCCCTCATTTCAGGGAACAGAGGTTACGTTAGTAACCGGAAACATTTCCTCTATTAAATCCAATCATGTTAAAGGAAGTTTTGCCACTCAGTCCACCTGAGGGGGCATGTTTCAGTGGGAAAGTGACGTCAGTCACTTCATACGTCAATCAACACTTATCACCATTATGGTAACGTCAAATGAAACAATAAAACAACATTTTAGATTCTCAATAAGAGTCTTATTTTATCTTCAGTTGATGAAATCAACTTTTTTCTGTTCTTGTTTCTCTTTCCTTCAGTGATAACAGCAGGTGTTCATCAGTGTCTGAATTCACTCACTTCTCTTCATTCACTCTGTCAAGTGGACTATATTAGTGAACTAATGTAGGGAATAGTGAATGAGGGTATAGGGTGTGATTTGGACCACAGCCTCTGAGTGTCGACTTTGAGCACTCTTTCACAGTATATTCCTGTAGGCTACTTTCCCAAAAAATGACAAATAATACCCAGAATGCATTGTTTTCTACTGTATATTACTGTTTTAATGGAAAACAGCATCTTACTGTCTAAATTTGGCCGTTTTTTTACAGCATTTTTTTTGGGAGTCCCCTTTGATTTTAAATTTGTAAATAATTAGCTCAAGTAATTGCATGGATTTCATGCTGTTGTTGCAGTTTATATTTAAGGTTTTCTCTATATTTCTGTTTTAAAGCATGACTTTCCAAATATAAGGAGTGGGCACTAATTCTCTAACTTTGGAGTTTTCTCTGAAAGTTATCTACTTATTTCCCTCCAGCTCACACTACATCGCACCCTATCTCAACCAATACTAAATCAACCAAAAATGTATGTTACAGGACAGAAAACCTCCAAAACAGTTATTTATCTATTTATCCCCATAGGGAAAGTAAGGTTGCAGCATACTCATACAGACATTTTAAAAAACAATTTGGCATACACATAAATACAATACATACACTCTTACTAAGGAAGGCTCTAAATAGGCTCTTTGGCGGGGTGTATGGTTCAATGAAGAACCTTTAATATCCAAAGAACCTTTCCATTGCACAAAGGGTTCTTTGTAGTGCAGAAAGGTTCTTTAGACTATAAAATGGTTAGAATGGTTCTTTAAAGAACCTTTCACAAAATGGTTCATCAGGGAACCAAAAATGGTTCTTCTATGGCATCGGCGTGAAAACCCCTTTTTGGTTCTTCCTGGCACCTTTTTTTTAAGGGTGTAAGTTAAGTAATCTAATTTAATGAAATAAGATTTAACCAGACCAACTGGCCATCAATTGATATTAAAAGAAGTAGAATTAAAAAATGTAATTGCTTGGGGAATAAAGGATCATTTGGACCTGTTTTTTATATACAGAGGAACACAGTACCTTCGACCAGATGGCAACAAGTCAAAAGCACAGGATAGAGGATGCCTCTTGTCGTTCACAATATTGTTAGCTTTGTTCAACACTCTATCTTTGTAGATACTTTCTATAATCTGTAATGAAATTCCTAGCAGTTTACTTGCCGTTATCACCTCCTTCCTTAGTAGTTTCTTCTGTGCCTCTGAAGCATTGCCATACCAGCAAATTATACCAATTGTTATAACGCTTTCAATAAAAGCACCATAAAACATTGATAGCATTCTATTAAACAAAAGTAGTTTCTCTTTGTTTAATCTTCTTACTTAAATACTCAGTCTACACATCCCATTTAAGCTTATTGTCCAGTACTATACCGAGGTATTTGTAATTTGTAACTAATTTTATTGGCTCCCCATTAATTAATGTAGGATGAGTTGTATTCTGCTCTCTAAAATCAATAACCATTTCCTTTGCTTTTGAAGTATTCAGTAGGAGATTTGATTTTTTACACCAATTTAAAAAGAAGTCCAAGACAGGCCCATGCTCTTCCTCCCCATCATGTAAATGACTCTAAAGCAGATACTAAAGCAGCATCGTCTGCATATTTAATAATATATCTATTCTTAAAAGAACTTGAACAAGAATAAGTGTATACAATAAATAATAAAGAAGATAAAACACATCCTTGGGGTGATCCAATCGAGGTAATCATTTTATCGGAAATAGATCCTCCTAACTTAACCTGCTGGGTTCTAAGACTAAGAAAATTGGTCACCCACGCAATCAACTTGCTCTCAAGTAAGAATTATTTTGCCGGAATTCCAGCTAATGTAGTAGGAGAGAGATAGTTAAAAGCTGATGAAAAATCCACAAATAAAATTTTAACATGAGTCTTTGGTTTCTCTAAATGAGTGTGCAGCAAGTTCAGAACAGTCAGGATTGTGTCCTCTACCCCATGGCTTGGTATGCGAATTGCAAAGGATCAATAAGATGCTGTGTTTGAGATGCAATGTGCTTTTTCACTAAGCGCACAAAACATTTTATCACTAAAGATATAAGTGCAATTGGTCGAAAATCATTTAGTCCTGAAGGTCTAGATACTTTTGCCACTAGAACTATTGTAGATGTTTTCCATAGGGCAGGTACAATACCAGTATTATAAGATACTCTAAAAATATCAGTAAAAAACGGCGCTAACTTTGCTGAACTGAAAGCTCAGTGCTTTAGAACATTACAGCATTATCTATTTTTTGTTTATATAAATGCTTATCTATTTGTATTTGCCTTTTAATTTGCCTCTGTATATCCCTCAAGGTCACCTCCGCACGTAGTAACCTAGAATACTGTCTAACACTTGATGGCTCTATCAAGTCTACATCGTCAGTTAGGAACCTGGGTGTGCTCTTTGATACCAGTCTTTCATTTGAAATCCACATTTCTAGCATCTGTAAAACCGCACTCTTCCGTCTTAAAAAAATTATCTAAATTATGACATATGCTCTCAATGCAAAATGCAGAACAGATAGTTCATGCATTCATGACCTCAAGGCTAGATTATTGTAATGCTCTACTGGGTGGTTACTGACGATGCGCAAATTAATGAACACAGACACAGCCGGATCATTACCATAATTACCAATGCAATCTACCCATTAGCTTCTGGTTTAAGACGCGCTTTTTTGGGGTGGAAAATAATGGCGTAAACACCAGTAAATTGACAAGCGCAAACCTTTGTAAATCACCTCGTGTGATTCATTTAAGTATTGAAAATCCCATGAATTTTGCACCTGAAAGGGAAACTCCTACAAATGCATATGCAATAAGGTCAGCCGCAAAAATAACCCTGTCCACGCCTTTTCAGCGCTATGTTTTCACTGCGTGTCTTTAGTAAATCCTGACAGTAGTTTTTTAACGTCAAAAGAGGGTTTGCACTGGCGCAAGCTGTTAATAAATCTGGCCCTAAATGGTTTAGCTCCCCAGTACTTAAACGAGCTCTTAACGCATTATAGTCCTTCACGTCTATTGCGATCTCAAAATTCTGGCCAGTTGATAATACCTAGAATATCAAAATCAACTGCTTGCGGTCGATCCTTTTCCTATTTAGCACCTAAACTCAGGAACAGTCTTCCTAGCATTGTTCGGGAAGCAGACACACTCTGTCAGTTTAAATCTAGACTGAAAACACATCTCTTTAACCTGGCATACACATAGAACATTATCAAATTCTATTGTTCAAATCAGTTAAATCATTGTTAGGCTGCAACTAGGTCAGCCGGAACCGTGAACACTTCCCATAACACCTGATGTACTGGAATCGGGTTTGTATTTCAAAGTTTGCGTTCTCAAGCCACCAAACGCTGTTGCCATACAAATGAACGGCCAGATCGCATTAAAAGTTTTCTATTTTAGTTGAAAATGGTGTCATGTAAGTGGCCCCAAAGTAAATAACTAATGATTTTTTTTTTACAACGGAAATGAATCAGTCAAAAACTTTAGCTAGACAATAACTTTTTTCTAGAGCTACTGTACAGACAAAACAATCTGTCTTCCATTAATTTCCTATTATCACTGTAAAGCTGCTTTGAAACAATCTGTATTGCAAAAAGCGCTATATAAATGAAGGTGACTTGACTTGACTTGACCTCATCTTGATTTCTGTATGCCATTTTCTTCTTATTTATAAGGGTCTTTAATTCTTTAGACACTCAAGATTTATCATTTCGGGATACTTTGCAAAATCTTAATGGGGATAACAGAGTCGACACTGTCCCAACCTGTTATTATCAAAGACCTCCCACTGGGTGCATTCAAAACATCTCTGCAAAGTCATTATACCATCATTGTCCCACACTTTAACAGTCTTTATCTGGGGGGTCTCTCTTTCAAGTCAAGTCAAGTCACCTTTATTTATATAGCGCTTTTTACAATGCTGATTGTTTCAAAGCAGCTTCACAGTGTTAAACAGGAAAATAATGCAACGGAATTTGATTCGGCTGTACAGCCGCTCTGGAGAAAACGTTGATGTTATCCAGCTCATTTCAATTATCATATAGTGACCATGCAGGCAGATAAGTACTGTATGTGCGGCAGCAAGCTGGGCTACGCCGCACACTTTGGACTAGATGTGTGGTTTTATAGACTAGATGTGTCTGAGCCATCCTTAGCTCATGCAGTGCTAGAAGCCAGCATGTCGGGACCCATATAGTTAGGCATAGCGTACGTTGTGCAATCCGGGAGTGGTCTATATCGCCCATAAGTGAAACACCGAGCGAAGTTAGAAAAAGAACGATGGGTTACTTAACATAATCCCGGGATCTTTGATAACAGAGTGAGGTGTTTCACCAACACTTCCCTCCTTGCACAGGAATGGGAAGAAATCTCTCTATAATGACTTCGATAGGGGTCGACCTGAGTAATATAGGTGGGGGCGGAGCCTGATCTCAGGTCGACCTGTCTGTCAAAGACAGACGTGGTGTCATAGGAGCTTCCATAGTTGGTCACGCCCAAAGCGATTCCCATAAGTGAAACACCTCACTCTGTTATCGAAGAACCTGGGATTACGTTAAGTAACCCATCGTTATGTATATTATATTGCATTTCTGTCAATAGATCCTCATAAATACTACACACTGCACCTTTAAAACACACATTGAAAAGAAAGAGCCAGTGAGGTGCCCCTTTCAAGACTGTAGTTTCCAGACCAGTGTGTACAGCACTTTCCGTGCTCATAAAAGTAGGAATCATCGCCACAGCACTTTTAAAGATTTTCGAACAGACTTGTATCAAACTTGCATTCCTGGTGATTCAAACCCTGAAAGTGCAGACTCTGAAACCCATTCATTCAGCCTGGATTGCCCAACAGTAGATAGAGACATAAATGTTCAAGACCTACAGGATTTGATTAAACACAAAGTAGCATCACTGTTACTTTGCATGCAAACAACTCTACATGTCTCAAAGGCCACCACACAGGAAATTGTAAATGAGCTTTGCAGTGTTTATTCAATTGTGCAAGAGTTCACTCCAAGAATAATTGAAAGTGTATTGGTTAAGCACAATTGTGTAACCAATGAAATGACTGCTGCCTTAGCTGAGATAGTCGAAAAAACAAATCCCCTAACTTCCCTTTCAAAGAGTGGCCCTTTTGCAACCAAATACAAAAGAACTACTTATTACAAGCAGAACTTCAAAGTAATTGAGCCAGTTGAATATGTTTTAGAATCGTCCTTCCAAAAAAAGTTTGTTTATATTCCAATTTTGAAAGTTTTGACAGAGTTGTTGAAACGTGATGACATTTTGGATAAAATCCTGCAGGAAACTGCTGACCAGTCCGGTCAGATTAAAACATACAGAGATGGACTATACTGCAAAGAGAATCCTTTGCTCTTTTTAAGCATTGCACTTGGAATGTATATAGATGACTATGAGGTATGTAACCCACTGGGATCATCAAAAAAAGCATAAGGTCTGTGCAGTGTACTGGGTATTATCCAACTTGCCAGCACAGTATAGGTCATCGGTACAATCAATTTATCTGTCTTGTCTGTGTAATAGCAATGCTGTAAAGAATTATAGCTATGATGCCATTTTTCAACCACTGATTAGGGACATTCAAGTCCTTGAAGAGGAAGGATTATGTGTTCAAAAATTGGAACAAGTGGCAAGGGTTCTGTGTTGTATGTGTCAGCAGACAACTTGGGGGCCCACTCACTAGCTGGCTTCCGAGAAAGTTTCAATGTTCATAAATTCTGCAGATTTTGCCTAGCTAGTCGCAAGGATATTGACTTGCATGAAGCCAGAGAGGGGGTGTTTCCACTCAGGACGACTGAAACTCACAATCAGACTGTGACGGGACGGATTACGCTCCGTCACGGCAGACATTTCTGCCATTGGACTATGAGTTTCTAATATTATGACTTTAGGTAAAAATGTTCACTATGGGTCATCATTCCTACATTTTATAAATGGCTATTGTTCAGAACTTATGTATACACAAGATGCATTTAATGGTACTCGTGCAGATATGCATTTATTTGATTGTGTGCACCGATTAAATAGATAGCACTGCAGAGTGAATAAATGTTACACCCATCTATGAGTTACATCTGCCATTTAGCTGTATAAGAAGTGGATTCATACATCTGTCAAAATAACCACTCCACATACCATTTTTGTTTTGTAAAGTTCCATTTATTCCACATGAAGCTGTGAACACGTTAGCATTGTCTTACCGTCATCTCTTCTTTATGGTTGACTCTGTGTGGGTCTCACTACGGGAGCGCGCCCCCTAGTGAGCACCTTATATATGTGCTACCTGTGAGGAGTTGTGTTATAAATCTGATCTCTGTTGTTGTTGGGGGTTTTTTGCTGCAATTATGGCTAGCAAGAAGCCAATTTTGCACATTGTAATTTTGAAAGTTGCCTCAAGTTTTTTTTTTCTATCTTATCTTTTTTTTTGACTCTCATGTCAGGTTTTTTTTTGTTACTTGTTGGTGATAAAACAAAAAAGTGATAAAAATGATCGAACAAAAGTGTCTGAGACCATAAAGGTGCCATCTACCGGACAGGATGAGGCAACGGCTACGACGGGAATGCAACCAGATGCCAGTGGGCCATAGTCAACTGACCTGGGAGAGCGTACTGACGGTCTGGAGGCAGCATTAAGATCCTTCATGCATTCACAGCAAAAGCAGCAGGACCGATGGGAGGCAGAAACACAGCTACAAGAACAAAGGTGGAGGACCCTCACTCACCAGTTTCAGCAGCTACAGGCTGTGGTAAGCACGACCGCCCTGATCAAACATCACTAGGACAAACCTCCGATCCTGTTTCACCAACCCACAGTACTGAAGCACCACTGCTATCCAGGCATGAGTCTAACAGTCCGGTTCTTGATATTCCAAGTCAGGGCACACCTTTCCCACCTGTACCTGTGGGCTGGTCTGCACCTAAGATGCCCTCTTTTAATGAGGAAGACAATATTGAACATTATTTGACCACATTTAAAAGGATTGCGTTGGCTAGTCAGTGGCCAATGGACATGTGGGCTTTGTATCTGGCACCTTTGCTGAGAGGTAAGGCCCGTGCAGCATATGTTACGATGGACATTATTGATAGCAGAGTAGCAGAGCATGTAAAAGTTAAACAGGCCATTTTGAGAAAAATGGAGATCAATGCTGAGACGTATCGCCTGAAGTTTCGCTTCATGTCCATTCAGGATGGTGAGACAGCAAGAGAACTGCAAACCAGACTTAAAGACTTGTATGAAAAGTGGATCAACCCCAAGCAAAAGTCCAAAGATGAAATTGAACAGTTTTTGCGGATGTTAAATCCAAAATTGAGAGTCTGGGTAAAAGATTTTTTTGTCACAATTGTGGCCAGCCAGGCCATATTAAGTCTGTATGTCCAGTTGCTAAGGTTTTAGACTCTAGACTGTTTTATTGTCCGGGTTCAAGGTATGCTAAATCAGTTATGTCTACTGATGCAATTGTTCCTGTAAAGGTGAAAGGGAAAACTTGGCAGGCTCTTATTGATTCTGGAAGTAGTCAGACATTTATACGCAGAGTGTTTTTGTTTCCGGATGAATTCATGGATGCAGGCAGGATAAGAGTTAGGTGTATTCATTGAGATGAGACTGAGTACCCTATGGTAAGCATTACGATTGATATTCAGGGACAAAAGTACTTATTGACTGCTGGTGTTATGGTTACTTGCCCTATCCAATCATATTAGGTCAGGATGTACCTGTGTTAGCAGAGCTGCTACAACGTTGTGAGGTTACAGCTCAGAGCTATGTGACATCCCGTACTCAAGCTGGTGAGAGTTCTGACCTGTTATGGGAAGCATTGCCATATGCTAGTGAACGGACAGGGGAGAGAGTCAAGAAGACTAGATCCCAAAAGCGCAGGGACAAAGTCAGAGAAACGTCTCTCCAAGAGCAGTTGATGTATCCACCCTTGAATGATAGTGATATGCAGGTAGTGGATATGGCAAGGTTGCAACAAGATGACCTTACTCTTAGTTCCTGTTATAAAGAGGCTAAAACCTATGAGGAAGCACTTAGGGAGAAAGAAGATGGGAATGTGTGTTTTGCAATGAGAAATGACAAGCTGGTTAGGGTGCGTGCAGATGCGGAACAGTTGATAGTACCTGAGACTCTTCGGGCCCGAGTTTTACACTTAGGTCACAGTATTCCCTGGGTGGGTCATCTTGGTCAAGAAAAAACTGAAGAATGAATAAGAAGAATTTTACTGGCCAGGATTGCATAGAACTGTGGTAGAGTACTGTAAGTCATGCCCAGATTGTCAACTTGTAGCTCGCTCTAAGAGAGGGACGAAAGCGCCCCTAGTCAATCTACCAGTCATCGATGTACCTTTCACTCGCACAGCTATGGATGTAGTAGGCCCCTTAGAAAAGAGCAGAACCGGACATCACTACATTCTGATGGTATGTGATTATGCTACTCGCTATCCGGAGGCCTTCCCCCTTAGACACATCAAGGCTCGGCAGGTAGCTAACTGTCTTCTACAGCTATTTTCTAGGGTAGGGATCCCAAAAGAGATCTTGACCGATCAAGGGACCAATTTCAATTCTAAGTTCCTGAAACAGGTTTACATGTTGTTAGGAATTCAGGGCACTAAAACCACCCCATATCACCCACAGACAGATGGCATGGTTGAAAGATTCAATCAGACCCTTAAATCCATGCTGCGGAAGTTTGTTAGTGACACCGGTGCTGATTGGGACCAGTGGCTCCCGTATCTGTTGCTTGCTTACAGAGAAGTCCCGCAGGCATCTACTGGTTACTCCCTCTTTGAGTTGCTTTATGGACGAGAAGTAAGAGGCCAAGTGGATGTTATGCGAGAGATGTGGGAGAGGGACGCCCCACCACAGCAAACAAACATTGTGAGCTACAGTGGGGAGAACAAGTATTTGATACACTGCTGATTTTGGGGGTTTTCCTACTTACAAAGCATGTAGAGGTCTGTAATTTTTATCATAGGTACACTTCAACTGTGAGAGACGTAATCTAAAACAAAAATCCAGAAAATCACATTGTATGATTTTTAAATAATTAATTTGCATTTTATTGCATGACATAAGTATTTGATCACCTACCAACCAGTAAGAATTCCGGCTCTCACAGACCTGTTAGTTTTTTCTTTAAGAAGCCCTCCTGTTCTCCACTCATTACCTGTATTAACTGCACCTGTTTGAACTCGTTACCTGTATAAAAGACACCTGTCCACACACTCAATCAAGCAGACTCCAACCTCTCCACAATGGCCAAGACCAGAGAGCTGTGTAAGGACATCAGGGATAAAATTGTAGACCTGCACAAGGCTGGGATGGGCTACAGGACAATAGGCAAGCAGCTTGGTGAGAAGGCAACAACTGTTGGCGCAATTATTAGAAAATGGAAGAAGTTCAAGATGACGGTCAATCTCCCTCGGTCTGGGGCACCATGCAAGATCTCACCTCGTGGGGCATCAATGATCATGAGGAAGGTGAGGGATGAGCCCAGAACTACACGGCAGGACCTGGTCAATGACCTGAAGAGAGCTGGGACCACAGTCTCAAAGAAAACCATTAGTAAAACACTACGCCGTCATGGATTAAAATCCTGCAGCGCACGCAAGGTCCCCCTGCTCAAGCCAGCGCATGTCCAGGCCCGTCTGAAGTTTGCCAATGACCATCTGGATGATCCAGAGGAGGAATGGGAGAATGTCATGTGGTCTGATGAGACAAAAATAGAGCTTTTTGGTCTAAACTCCACTCGCCGTGTTTGGAGGAAGAAGAAGGATGAGTACAACCCCAAGAACACCATTCCAACCGTGAAGCATGGAGGTGGAAACATCATTCTTTGGGGATGCTTTTCTGCAAAGGGTACAGGACGACTGCACCGTATTGAGGGGAGGATGGATGGGGCCATGTATCGCGAGATCTTGGCCAACAACCTCCTTCCCTCAGTAAGAGCATTGAAGAGCATTGAACGACCTGAAACACACAGCCAGGGCAACTGAGGAGTGGCTCCGTAAGAAGCATCTCAAGGTCCTGGAGTGGCCTAGCCAGTCTCCAGACCTGAACCCAATAGAAAATCTTTGGAGGTAGCTGAAAGTCCGTATTGCCCAGCGACAGCCTGAAACCTGAAGGATCTGGAGAAGGTCTGTATGGAGGAGTGGGCAAAAATCCCTGCTGCAGTCTGTGCAAACCTGATCAAGAACTACAGGAAACGTATGATCTCTGTAATTGCAAACAAAGGTTTCTGTACCAAATATTAAGTTCTGCTTTTCTGATGTATCAAATACTTATGTCATGCAATAAAATGCAAATTAATTACTTAAAAATTATACAATGTGATTTTCTGGATTTTTTTTTAGATTCCGTCACTCACAGTTGAAGAGTACCTATGATAAAAATTACAGACTTCTACATGCTTTGTAAGTGGGCAAACCTGCAAAATCAGCAGTGTATCAAATACTTGTCCTCCCCACTGTATGTGTTAAAGATGAGGGAGAAACTGGATCAGCTCAGTACCTTGGCTCATGACAATCAAGTCCGGTCACAGTCCCGCCAGAAGACCTGGTATGACCAGAATGCCCGGCTCCATACCTTTCAACCTGGGCAAAAAGTGCTGCTATTGTTGCCTTCGTCTGAGTGTAGTTTGTATGAAGTGCTTCGTAAGCTGGGCCAAGTCACATATGAAATTGCCATGCCGGGCCGAAGTCGACCAAAGCAAATTTTTTATGTGAACTTGTTAAAGCAATGGCACGAGCGTTCTGTATCTGTTAGTGAGCAGAGATGGGCCTGTATAGTGGAGGAGGAAGAAGAGCTCAAAGAACAGTATTTTCCTACGGCTAAAGGTAAAGGTGCCTCTCCCTCAGTTGCTTACCTGTAATCAGAACAACAGAAGGAGCTGCTGCATAGTATTCCCAAAGGATTGTTTCAGGAAGAACCGGGAAGAACAGCGCTTATTACCCATGACATTCGACTGAAATCCTCTGGCCCAATCCGACAGACTACTTGTAGGGTACCTGCATGCCTCATACCTGCCCTGAAGCAGGAAGTACAGATCATGTTGGAGATGGGGATCATTGAACCTTTACACAGTGTGGTGTAGCCCAGTGGTCCTGGTCCCCAAAAAGGACGGGGACAACGCTTCTGTGTAGACTTCTCCAAACTTAATAGTATCTCAGCCTTCGATTCCTATCCAGTGCCGAGGGTGGATGAGTTAGTCGAACGACTAGGCAAGGCACGATACCTCAGCACTCTTGATTTATGTAAGGGGTATTAGCAAGTCCCCTTGGCTTCAGAGGCTCGAGAGTTAACAGCCTTCCGTGCACCGAGCGGACTATTCCATTTTAACGTCATGCCTTTTAGCCTTCATGGGGCTGCAGCTACTTTTCAACATCTTATGGATCAGGTGTTGAAGGGTGCTGAGGATCTTTCTGCAGCTTACATTGACAATGTCATCTTCAGCGCTTCTTGGGAGGAGCATCTAAGACACCTGAGTAACGTCTTCAGACGGATTCGGCAGGCAGGGCTGGTAGTTAATGCCAGTGCCAATTGGCTCAGTCGGAGGTGTGCTATTTGTGGTATATTTTGGGGGGAGGTACCATCAAGCCCCAAGTTGGTAAAGTGAGTGATTGCCGACCACCCACTACGAAAAAGGGAGTACGTTCTTTCTTGGGTTTAGTGGGGTGGTATCGACAATTTATTCCCCATTTTTCGAGCCGAGCCACCGCACTAACTGAGTTAACAAAGAAGTCAAGGCCCAACAAAGTGGTGTGGTCTGAAAACTGTGATCAAGCTTTCCAGAACTTAAAGAACAGTATGTGCCAAGGACCTGTCCTACAAAGCCCCGACTATGAACTACCTTTTACTGTCCAAACAGATGCATCAGGAGTAGGTTTGGGGGCAGTATTGTTGCAAGGAGAAGGTGTGGACAGAAAGCCGGTCAGTGCATAAGTCGTAAACTGTTTCCTCGTGAGACCAGATACTCCACAGTGGAAAAAGAGTGTCTGGCTGTTAAATGGGCACTAAGTACCTTAAAGTATTATCTCTTGGGTAAAGAATTCGTCCTGGAGACAGATCACCGGGCTTTGCAGTGGCTGCATTGAATGAGAGGTAGTAATGCCAGGATAACTAGGTGGCATCTGTCTCTTCAGCCTTACAAGTTTGTGGTAAGGTACAGGGCAGGAAAGGACAATGTAATAGCAGACTTTTTGTCCCGCCGCTATGTGTGGTAATTTCCATAAGGTGGAGGGAATGTGACGGGACGGATTACGCTCCGTCACGGCAGACATTTCTGCCATTGGACTATGAGTTTCTAATATTATGACTTTAGGTAAAAATGCTTTATGTTCACTATGGGTCATCATTCCTACATTTTATAAATGCCTATTGTTCAGAACTTATGTATACACAAGATGCATTTAATGATACTCATGCAGATATGCATTTATTTGATTGTGTGCACCGATTAAATAGATAGCACTGCAGAGTGAATAAATGTTACACCCATCTATGAGTTACATCTACCATTTAGCTGTATAAGAAGTGGATTCTTACATCTGTCGAAATAATCACTCCACATACCATTTTTGTTTTGTAAAGTTCCATTTATTTCACATGAAGCTGTGAACACGTTAGCTTTATCTTACCGTCATCTCTTCTTTGTGGTTAACTCTGTGTGGGTCTCACTACGGGAGCGCTCCCCCTAGTGAGCACCTTATATAAGTGCTACCTGTGAGGAGTTGTGTTATAAATCTGATCTTTGTGTTGTTGTTTTTTCTTTGCTGCAATTATGATCTTTTGAAGCTGGTAAATTTGTATGTGTCACTTTATGTGGTTTAAAACTTTAGATTTAGTAAAATGCTATTTTATTAGTATTTTTCAGGTAATGTGAATTTATGTACCCCCATGATAGTATTGTTAATGGTTTAGTCCAATTTGTGTGCAGGGGACTGATTCTATTTAAAGAATGCTGTTTAGTGTTTGGGGAGTGTTATAAAACTAACAAACCACAACAAATTTCAAAGACATTGTGTCAGAACGTTCAATTGGTGGAAACTGCCATGAAAACTGGACTCTGTTAAGGCTACTGCCATTGATGATGGGTCACAGAGTACCAGAAGGAGACAGATCTTGGCAAATCTTACTAGATCTGCAAGAGATATTATTGAGCTCCTAGCTACTGGACAATTTCTGATGAGACATTGTGCTACTTGGAGTCCAAAATCTCTGAACACAGGTGCTTGCTGAAAGAGTGTTTCCCAGATTTCCACATTCTCCCCAAGCATCACTTCTTGGAACACTATCCTGAAATGATTCGCCGATTTGGGCCTCTGACTGATTTTTGGACTATTCGCTTTGAGGCGAAGCACAATTTCTTTAAGAGACTTGTACATGATGGTAAAAACTTCAAGAATGTCTTGCTCACTCGCACCCCAGGAGCTTAATGGATATCATCGACTTTATCCATTTGTAAGAGCTGGCAAGCTAAAACCATCACACCAAAAACCTTCTTGCTTCACTAAGGTACATTTGTTGAAATGCACATGATTTTCTAGGTGTTCACATTAAAGGATGTAATCATCAATCAATGCAATCACATCTTTTTACTCTTTCCCCAGTTGAAGAGAAACCCTGGATTTTTCTATTCCTATAACAAAATGCTGTTTCGTGTGATCATCTCCCCACAGAACATTCAAAAAGTTAGACTTGATCCTGTCCCAGATTCTGTTGATGGCCTCAAGCTTAAACTTAATAAGCAGGCTCCAGCTGAAAGACCCTTTTGACCTTCAATATGAAGATGAAGATTTCCATGATTTCTGTAACCTTACATGTGTAGCTGATCTGCCCAGAGACAAGGTGACACTGAAGGTCCTTTTCACCCCCTTTCCAGATACATTGTCAGACTCCAGTTTAGACACTGCAATTGTAAGTGAATCGTCATCTCCATCAACTTCTTCACCCAGCATCCGTTCAGTGTCATCTGCCGCCCGTTCGCAGCCATGGCCAACCGCCTTTCCCACCCCCCCTTTTTACATATGATGTGGAGCTGAGGCTAAGACAAGATAATGAGGAATTTCGAAAGGATGGAACACTTCTGTCAATTCACAGGGACATGAAGATTGAAATTCTTGAGAAACTTACAGAAACTATATACTTATACAAAGCCTATCCTGGGAATGAAGAGATTGACAGTGTAGCGGCTGTCTTAATTGAAAAACACCCGTCTCAAAAAGCCAAGCTCCACATCTGGATGGTATGGGTGGAAAATTAGTTTGAAGTTTAATATGGGCAACTACAGACAAAAGCTGATGCATGTTGTCAGGAACTGAAAGTGAATTCTGAAAAGAGAGGTCTTAGGGAGACAAAGCGAAACAAAGTTAAGAAACCTAGACGGTGTGAAACAAATTTTCTTCCAGATCTACCTCAGGGTAAAGACCAGGAAAGTCTAGATAAGGAAAGAGAGCAAGTAGCTGTGGAGATGAGGAAGAGGACTCCAGACATCACCTTTGTTGATGCTGCTATGAGCAGCACGTATTCTTTGAGAGACAAGAAGTCGTGTCACAAATGAAAGTCCGATGGCCAGCACAGACAGGTAAATTGTGTTGATTTGTTTCTGTGTGCTTTGAATTTATCAGAAAATCTTGGGCTATGAAAGTTGTGCTGTTCTATTAGAAGATATGGGCAAACTTAATATCCTAAGATTATATGACCAGTTCTGTCATGTTGAGTGAAATGAAAATGTTTTAACTCCCTGCATGATGTTTTCATTTAGCACTGTTGAAGACTGTCACTGAGACCCTGGCATCTTTGTTAAATAAGTCCTTTTTGGAAGGCCTAGATGGTCATCTCTCAAAGCTGATACAGTTATTCAGGTCAACGCGTTATGAGGACATTCCGGAAATGATTTCAATACTGGAGAGCCTTGATAAGGATGTGAGTCAATTTATTTTAAAGCAGTCTTTCTCTTCCTAAAATGACAATTCTTTGATCATTTACTCACTTTCATGTTTGTCCAAACCTCTATGACCTTTTTTCTTTTATGGATCATAAAACTAGTGATAGTGACATCTTTTCATTCAATGACTTCAGAGTAAGTGTCTAAAAAGTAGCCTATACGATTTGTATGTCATATCCAAGTCTTCTGAAATCATACAATCTCTTTGTATGATGAAAACATAAAAATCTCAGTCTTTGTTTACAATAATGTTTGATTGTATTAGGTACTACATAAATATAAAACCTCATTGGTTCTTGCAAGTCTTTTGATCAAATGTCATGATACAAGAACTAATGAGGTTTGAGGTTGTTGTATTATGTCGTAGTAACATAAAAACTGATATGATCAGTTCATTACACAAAGTTATCTTCAAAAACTACTTTTACTGCATTTTTTATAGTATTGACTTGTCCTTTATAGAGCTTAACAGTCTAGCTACTGTTCATTTTCATTGTATGAAATGAAGAAATTAATATTTTTGCATGTGTTTGGAATGGCACGTTGGTGAGTAAATGACATTTATTATCTTTGGTAACATATCATTTTAAATCCTTTAAAGTGTTGTTACAATCCCAATGAATTTAAGGCAGGGGTGCCCAATCCTGCTCCTGGGGAGCCAAGATCCTGCAGAGTTAAACACACCTAAATTAAACACACCTAAACCAGCTAATCAAGGTGTTCAGGATCACTACAAACTTCCAGCCAGGATTTAAGTGGCATGAGCGTGTTAAATCTTATTAAATCTTATTAAATCCACTATTAAATCTTATTTTGGTGCTGAACAAAAAGGTAACAAACAACTTGTGGTTGCACCAGACGAGAGACTCCTTCAAAATTCATGAAGAAATGCGAGGTAAGCTGCAACATGTAAGGCAAAACAAGTGAAAACTGAACATTGGATATACTAATTTGCAGGGGTCTGGGAACTATATTTGTGTAATTGCTTTTAAGTAATAGTACCTTGTTTTGTTTACATTTTATAAAGCCCAATGACCGTGAAGAGGATGTGATCAAGGGTGTGGTGATTTGAATCCTAGTGGTTGTGGAAAATGTGATGGAACCTCTCCCAGTGTTCTACAATGATGTTGACCTGGTGATTGAGGAAGAAGTGGTAATGCGTCAACTGAGTGATATACCAAATTCTTTTCTGAATTAAAATTAACTTTTGAAGTGATACAGCGCCTGTTTATTGGAGTTGGATCAGACTCTTGCACCGCAATAGTTCACTCTTTGAAGAGCAAGTTGCTGCGACAAGACGGAAAACAAACAAAATCTTTTTTCCTTCTTGCAACTGTGTAATCGTTGTACTGTTTTAAAGTTTAAGAGCATTGTTGTTTTAGATCTCATTGTTTTAAGTGTAACATTGGTATTCTTGAATTTTTTTCAAACAGAATGTTTTCTTGTTATCTTGTCATGTTTCTACAATTGGGAATTGAAGACAAGTTTTTTAACACAGCTTATTGTGAATTCTTCATGTACAATTGTTCCTGCAATGAAAATATCTGATAATGACAAGGAGAGTTATTTGTACTATTTTGGCTCTAAGATGGGTCTGTGCATAGAGAAGTTTGCACATGTTTGTGTGAGCTGTGTATATATGAGGGTTTTTCTTGTGTAGTGTTTTTATATCTTTGCAAGAGAATTCTTTGTGTCTGTGTTTTTGGATGCAATGTATCTGTTTAAAAAAAATAAATGCTGAGACTTTCAATTTTGCAGTTGTGTTGATTTCATAAAAAACCTGGTTCCAGATAGATATCCAGAACTTCTTGTCAAACCAATGAAGTCTAGTAAACTCAAATAGTTAAGTTATGATGTTGAGGAAAAATTACTATTTTATGTCAGTTAGACTTGGTTCATGGTTGTGAATACATGAAAAATTAAGTTCAACCAATATGTTTTTCAGTTGACTTAATAAAAAATTCTAAATGCTCATTAATTGATACATTACGTTGGGTCAGTTTACTGCAAGTTATTTCAACAACTACATAAAAGTTGAGTAAACTTAACACCTAATGTTAGCTAATCTTAACTGAGTCAATGCAACAAGATGACTTGACTAAGTCAAGTTGTGTCAACACATTTTTTTACAGTGTCGTAACAAAGACAGCTGCTCATGTTCCTCCATAGAGACCTGAGTATATCCGATTTGCATAGCCTCTGGAGGTTTGTTAACCACAGTGTTGGTGATAGGAAATTATTTAGTAGAGTGCAGATTATTTCTGATGAGGCTGTCAATGCTGATAGCCATGGTAATAAACTGTGATAAATCTGCTGTGTCATCCTTGCATGCTAGTTCCGCTTGTAACACTGGATTGAGACCTTCTCTGAACAGTTTTTAATGCCACCTCATTCCATCCAAGAGCGCGAAATTCAACAGCATAATCAGCAGCGGTGCAATCCCCTTGACATAAATGCAATAATTGTACAGAAACATCTCTCCCTCCAGCTGGTTATTAAAACACATCACGAATTTGCAGTGCAAAATACTCAAATGAAGATCACGTTTGTTCATCCTGATCCCAAACAGCAGAGGTCCAGTCTAAGGTCTTCCCGGTCAACAGAGAACATTTAATGGTGTCTCTATGAAATGCCTCAGGTTGATTACTGAAGTAGATGTTGAATTGTCACAGAAACCCACTGCATTTATCTGCAGAACCATCACATTCCGTGAGATCGTTGGCCACTCGCAAATTGGTGAGATGATTCTGAAATTCCTTCAAAATCCCAGTCTGGTACGAAAAGTGGGCATGTAGCTGTGAAACCTCTGCTGGACTCAATTCAGGCGAAGTATTCTGTCTAAGGACTCACACGAGGTGGTTGATGAATCCATTTGTGGGGTTTATTATGTTAAACACAGCAGAACAAAGCCAAAACATAGGGCAGGTAACGTGGTCAAAATCCAGGCACACGGTTAAACACAATGAAACAGTCCAATCAGCAAACAGGGCAATCCGGCAAACGGCAATCCAAGAAACGTAATCCAAAAACAGCCAATGGTCAGACAATGAGAACGCTCGGTAATGGCTGTAAACTGGCAATACTTCGCAAGGAACAATGCAAACAACCTGGGCTGCGTTCCACTCCACTTTTAGACACGCACTTGCGAACTTCCCTAAGCACTTCCCCTCAGGGGAATCACTGCCGCCATTTTGAAGTGCGTTCCACTTCGTGAAGTGGACGAGGGAAGTTTATATGGACAGACTCCCTCGATTTTAGTCTACTTCATATGTACACTTCAGGCCGCTTCATATACCACAATGCAACACGATTGTGATGTCACCGCATATCGCGTTTTGTTTACCCCACCACAAAAAACTCTGATATTTTAATTATTTTTTAAAAACATTTAAAACAACCCAAACACACCTATATACATATAGAATGCTGCATTAAACAATTTCGTAAGGGAAAGAAATTATAATAAATCAACTCCATAGTGGATTCCAAGTGATCAAGGGATCCAGGAGATCCAAGAAAAAGAACTGTGCTGCATTCCAGTTCGTTTTCATTATGCCCTTAACTTCCCTCCGTCTCGTTCACTCGGATGTGCGTCATTGCTTACGTTGCATAAGTGCCCACTACTGGCGGAACCTTTGCAATGGGCTGAACTGGAACGTCCTAAGCCCTTGATCACTTGGAATCCACTATGGAGTTGATATATTATTTATTTTTTTCCTTACGAAATTGTTTAATGCAGCATTCTATATGTATATAGGTGTGTTTGGGTTGTTTTAAATGTTTTTAAAAATAATTAAAATATCATAGAGTTGTTTGTGGTGGGGTAAATTAAACGCGATATGCGGTGACGTCACAAACGTGTTGCATTGTGGTATATGGAGCTGCCTGAAGTGTACATATGAAGTAGACTCGCTCCCTCGGTCAAAATGGAGTGAGTGAGGGTCTGTCCATATAAACTTCCCTCGTCCACTTCACGAAGTGGAACGCACTTCAAAATGACGGCAGGGATTCCCCCGAGGGGAAGTACTTAGGGAAGTTCACAAGTGCGTGTCTAAAAGTGGAGTGGAACGCAGCATTGGCTTATATGGTAGACAGACAGGAAGTGAGGCATGAAGAGTGTGAACTAGAATTTGGGAGATGGCCCCCTCCGGTGGCTGGATGAATGAGAGGCCTGAGCAGTTGTTACAGCCATCTTATATTTTATATAAGCCATACTTATATTTTTAATTATATTATTAAAATGTTTATATATAACTGCCTTATGTACAGTTTAAATGTTTATTTGATTGTTGATTATTAAAAAAGTCCTGACAGGCATAAATATAGGCATAACAAGTTTTTTTAAGGAACATTGATGCAACCTCCTGCTATTGCTAAAATAACAATTAAATCAGAACAACTGCACGTTTGCCTGCAAGCAGAAATGGGCATTGTCATGAGTGGCTGTACAAAGCACATGAAGATGAAGGAGATCAGCAAAAACAGTCTTTAATCCAATATATCCAACAGCCATGTAAAACACTGACGAGACAGGACAAAGAACTGAACAAAACAGGGAGAATATATACCAGACAAAATGAGGGAACTAATGAGCTAATTAATTGAATGACTAATCAAGGGAACAAACTGAAACTAGTGCTGTGTTCTAAATTGCCCCTATACCCTCATTCACTATTCCCTACATTACTCCACTAATATAGTCCTTGAAGGAGTAAATGAAAACGAGTGAGTGAATTCGGACATTTTGCATAGTTTGTGATTACTGTTTAATAATCAATTGAATCTTAGCAAACTGGCAACTTCAGTGGTAATGAAAAGACTTGTCATGAACTCTGCCATGGAAACTAGCATATAAACCGATTATTAAACAATTTAATAATCAATTAAAAAGGAATTTATACCTGTATGATATTACACTGGACCAGCGTGTTTTGGAAAATGTATGGATGATTGATTCAGATGAATTCATTCAGCGCGCGACGCTCACAGTGCATTATGGGTATTCTCTAGCCGCTGAGCGTACATCAGTTGTACACTTGTTATTGTGGTGCATTGTGGGGTTGAATGAGTGCACTCAATAACGTCGGGCAACCCTACAAATGGCTGTCCCTTCAAATAGTGACCTATTTAAGGGTATGGGGGCGACTTCGGAAACAGCCCTGGTCGCACAGGAAAACAGAACTAAAACACACTGAACAGAACATAATCCTGACAGGCTTAAATACATGAAAATGTATTTAAAATAAAAATACAAATGACCTCTGTTGAAATGTATCAAAATAAAATACCATATACCATGTGGAAAATGTATTTAAATACAAATACAGAATATGTATGTGGAAAAATGTATTTAAATACAATACAAATATTTTGTATTTTGAAAATACACAAAATACATGTAAAATTGGCCATTCAGTGAAGTATTACTTTTAGTTGTTGTTTTTTGTTTTTTTGTTTTTGCTGGTAATAAGGTTGTTGCATACCGCGATATATAAAGGATATAGAAAAACTTCTATAGATTCACATTTTTATATCGTCTCCACAATACACTCACCTAAAGAATTATTAGGAACACCTGTTCAATTTCTCATTAATGCAATTATCTAATCAACCAATCACATGGCAGTTGCTTCAATGCATTTAGGGGTGTGGTCCTGGTCAAGACAATCTCCTGAACTCCAAACTGAATGTCAGAATGGGAAAGAAAGGTGATTTAAGCTATTTTGAGCGTGGCATGGTTGTTGGTGCCAGACGGGCCGGTCTGAGTATTTCACAATCTGCTCAGTTACTGGGATTTTCACGCACAACCATTTCTAGAGTTTACAAAGAATGGTGTGAAAAGGGAAAAACATCCAGTATGCGGCAGTCCTGTGGGCGAAAATGCCTTGTTGATGCTAGAGGTCAGAGGAGAATGGGCCGACTGATTCAAGCTGATAGAAGAGCAACTTTGACTGAAATAACCACTCGTTACAACCGAGGTATGCAGCAAAGCATTTGTGAAGCCACAACACGCACAACCTTGAGGCGGATGGGCTACAACAGCAGAAGACCCCACCGGGTACCACTCATCTCCACTACAAATAGGAAAAAGAGGCTACAATTTGCACGAGCTCACCAAAATTGGACAGTTGAAGACTGGAAAAATGTTGCCTGGTCTGATGAGTCTCGATTTCTGTTGAGACATTCAGATGGTAGAGTCAGAATTTGGCGTAAACAGAATGAGAACATGGATCCATCATGCCTTGTTACCACTGTGCAGGCTGGTGGTGGTGGTGTAATGGTGTGGGGGATGTTTTCTTGGCACACTTTAGGCCCCTTAGTGCCAATTGGGCATCGTTTAAATGCCACAGCCTACCTGAGCATTGTTTCTGACCATGTCCATCCCTTTATGACCACCATGTACCCATCCTCTGATGGCTACTTCCAGCAGGATAATGCACCATGTCACAAAGCTCGAATCATTTCAAATTGGTTTCTTGAACATGACAATGAGTTCATTGTACTAAAATGGCCCCCACAGTCACCAGATCTCAACCCAATAGAGCATGTTTGGGATGTGGTGGAACGGGAGCTTCGTGCCCTGGATGTGCATCCCACAAATCTCCATCAACTGCAAGATGCTATCCTATCAATATGGGCCAACATTTCTAAAGAATGCTTTCAGCACCTTGTTGAATCAATGCCACGTAGAATTAAGGCAGTTCTGAAGGCGAAAGGGGGTCAAACACAGTATTAGTATGGTGTTCCTAATAATCCTTTAGGTGAGTGTATATGTCATCATATTACCCAGTCCTAGCAAGCAGTAATGCTTAAACACATTTGACTAGCTAGTTGATAAAACCTGATAAAAACTGATTATCTGACTGGCTAACGCTATTTTTCTATTTTTTATTTAACGCTGCTCTTTTATTCCTTCATGTTAACTGAAGGCAAATCTGAATGATGTTCCAATTAAAACTTAAACAAATAGAATCAACCATGACATCCTCACATTATCTTATTCCTTATTAATAAAGAAACTCACTTACTCACCCAATGCTTGATGGAGTCATGAATGAAAGGTTGGGGGACCTGAACTAGTTGATTCAGGAAATCAGCAGCTTAATAAAGAGTTTGACTGGAACAAATTATTTTATGTATTTTGATAAAACAAAAATACTAAACTTATTTAAATACAAATTACATTTGATTTTTCAAAGGTATTTTGAATTTCAAATATGTATTTTAAATATATGTAGGCTATCTGAAATACTGCTCATCCCTGCCTGCAAGTTCATAAAATGTATTCCTGCTGGGATTTTAGTCAGACTAAATAGAAATAGGCTATATATAGGCTACATAGCCTATATGAAAATCACTACACAGGCCTACATTATATACAGTGGGGAGAACAAGTATTTGATACACTGCCGATTTTGCAGGTTTGCCCACTTACAAAGCATGTAGAAGTCTGTAATTTTTATCATAGGTACTCTTCAACTGTGAGTGACGGAATCTAAAACAAAAATCCAGAAAATCACATTGTATGATTTTTAAGTAATTAATTTGCATTTTATTGCATGACATAAGTATTTGATACATCAGAAAAGCAGAACTTAATATTTGGTACAGAAACCTTTGTTTGCAATTACAGAGATCATACGTTTCCTGTAGTTCTTGATCAGGTTTGCACACACTGCAGCCGGGATTTTGGCCCACTCCTCCATACAGACCTTCTCCAGATCCTTCAGGTTTTGGGGCTGTCGCTGGGCAATACGGACTTTCAGCTCCCTCCAACGATTTTCTATTGGGTTCAGGTCTGGAGACTGGCTAGGCCACTCCAGGACCTTGAGATGCTTCTTACGGAGCCACTCCTTAGTTGCCCTGGCTGTGTGTTTCAGGTCGTTGTCATGCTGGAAGACCCAGCCACGACCCATCTTCAATGCTCTTACTGAGGGAAGGAGGTTGTTGGCCAAGATCTCGCGATACATGGCCCCATCCATCCTCCCCTCAAAACGGTTCAGTCGTCCTGTCTCCTTTGCAGAAAAACATCCCCAAAGAATGATGTTTCCACCTCCATGCTTCACGGTTGGGATGGTGTTCTTGGGGTTGTACTCATCCTTCTTCTTCCTCCAAACACGGCGAGTGGAGTTTAGACCAAAAAGCTCTATTTTTGTCTCATCAGACCACATGACCTTCTCCCATTCCTCCTCTGGATCATCCAGATGGTCATTGGCAAACTTCAGACAGGCCTGGACATGCGCTGGCTTGAACAGGGGGACCTTGCGTGCGCTGCAGGATTTTAATCCATGACGGCGTAGTGTGTTACTAATGGTTTTCTTTGAGACTGTGGTCCCAGCTCTCTCCAGGTCATTGACCAGGTCCTGCCGTGTAGTTCTGGGCTGATCCCTCACCTTCCTCATGATTATTGATGCCCCTTGAGGTGAGATCTTGCATGGTGCCCCAGACCGAGGGAGATTGACCGTCATCTTGAACTTCTTCCATTTTCTAATAATTGCGCCAACAGTTGTTGCCTTCTCACCAAGCTGCTTGCCTATTGTCCTGTAGCCCATCCCAGCCTTGTGCAGGTCTACAATTTTATCTCTGATGTCCTTACACAGCTCTGTGGTCTTGGCCATTGTGGAGAGGATGGAGTCTGTTTGATTGAGTGTGTGGACAGGTGTCTTTTATACAGGTAACGAGTTCAAACAGGTGCAGTTAATACAGGTAATGAGTGGAGAACAGGAGGGCTTCTTAAAGAAAAACTAACAGGTCTGTGAGAGCCGGAATTCTTACTGGTTGGTAGGTGATCAAATACTTATGTCATGCAATAAAATGCAAATTAATTATTTAAAAATCATACAATGTGATTTTCTGGATTTTTCCGTCTCTCACAGTTGAAGTGTACCTATGATAAAAATTACAGACCTCTACATGCTGAAAACCTGCAAAATCGGCAGTGTATCAAATACTTGTTCTCCCCACTGTAGTCTATGGTCTAGTTAATAATAACGAATGCATCAATACACTGATAATTCACTGCATGCAAAATCAGATATTTACTGTTAAATCAATTACTGTAGGCCTATGTTAATGGTGGAGACAGACAGTAGCAGGCGCACAACAAATTTACATTCATGCCATCACTGCTTGTGGGAGGGGCCCCATCTTGTGCTTTGCAGGGGTGCCTCACAGATGTGCATTAGGCCACTGTGCTGACAATGGACTACTTGCACAACTGCTTCCGCGTTATACTTATTACATGAGAGTTTCCGGTAACAGCGTTCAGTGCACCAAAATACATGAGAATGCAGATTATTACTACATTTTATGGCTGCCAATTTATTAAAACAATGAATCATGTTCTCTGCGTTAACATGAATCCTGAAATGTTTCTATAAATGTATTTTCTGTGGATTCTGAATAATAAATAAATATATTTCCCCACTATCCTGCAGCATCCCAGTGCTCATCTTCTCGGGTTTTTCTCTTACTGATCATATTTTATACCTGTTGAGTTTACATTTTTAAATTAATTTGAATAATAAAAAGGATTGCTTGTGTGCGCTGGTGCTTTTAAAATAGCTGAATGAAGTACAAGCCGAAGTAGCACATCCTGGAAATATGCGTATCATTACTACTGTTATTAAATAACATTTTATTAAAATCTAAAAAAAACCTTTGTCGAAAGATGTAAATACATTTTAGGCTACTATAGTCTATTGTGCATGCAGATTATATTTTAAGTTGTTAAGCAAAATCAAGAAGTTTATAAGAATATAAACTTACTCCTATATTCTCTCTATAGCCTATAGGCTACTTTAGACATGTAACATATCCGCGTTTATGCATGTCTAAACTTTTAGAAATCTTATCCAAGGCTCAGTATTGGTCAGTTGTATCCGACATAAAGGATCCGCGAATGAAACTGTGACCACAAACACCATTAACTTAAGTGAACGAAATGAATAATCAGCAGTAGGCCTATGCGTTATTTTATTTTAATGTTTCACATTCAATTCATTGACACAAATGACTTTTGAATGTTTCATTGATATAACATGGCACTGAGTTGTTAGAAAAGAAATGCGTAGTGACATCATTGCTTTCTGACGTAAGGAAGGAAGCAAGGTTTTTGAACCGGTTCATTGGGAGAAAAGAAAAAAAAGAAAGGGAAAAAAATGCTTCGTTGAAAAGCACCGGTTCGAGGAAATGAAACGAACTTTACATCACTATTGGACACTGAGCTCTCACAAGAACTATTTTCTCACGCGGAACAAGACGGAAAAAAGTTCTCACAGATGAGTTTAATTGGTACACAGTGGAGCGCGTTACCGATGACAGGTGTTCCTCAGTAATAATTAAACTGACACTAAAACAACGGGGTGGAGCCCTCTTGCAGCTTACACTGAAGGATATGCTTATTTGCTCCACATTACACCAGGTAACTGTAACTAACATTGTTTCTACAGAGGGTTTCTTTTCTTTTTCTTTTTTTTTTTTTTAAAGTTGTTAAAATAAAACGTGTAAGTTTTTGCCCAAAGATACAGTGGCTGGCGAGTGCCCAATTTTTACTATTCTACAGTAAAACAGAAACAGAAATCCTGTTATTTTCTTTTTAAGGATCTTTTTAGCGTTTGATTGAATTTTAAAATAATTCGTTTGAAAATGAGCAGTGATTGACAAGTCAAATTGAAGCAAATTGAAAATAGAAAATAGAAAAATGGGCGAAGACAATTCAAAAGTAAGCATCACAATGCCCAACTCGTTCCGCAGAGCAGATCACAAGAGAGTACAGCAGGGCAAGCATGCTCCACTACGGATCACGTGATTTTAAACACCAAATTGCTTTAGAATTTTCTGTAAAAAGCAGTCCTTGCCAGTCGTCCGCCATGTTTGTTTACTCTTAAATCACGTTTGACCGCGAGAGATGTTGGGAGATTTCCCGTGTTCAAAGTCGGGACTCTGGTTGTTTGTAAATGCAGTCTGTACTGCGTGCTGTGCTGTCTTGTATGCAATTCCAAAGTTGCCAAAATAATAAATAGCATGAATATACAAGGAAATGTAGTTGTTGTTGTTGTAGTAGTAGTAGTAGTAGTAGTAGTAGTAGTAGTAATAATATTATTATTATTAATAATAATAATAATAATAATAATAATAATAATAAATGCATATATAATATACAAAGATTAAAAAAATATACAGTGTAAAAAAGGAAAAATTATATTTATACTTTTATTTCCCCTTATTTATGTGTAATAATATTTTTCAAATTTATTTATTTACACATTTCTTTGTCTGTATGCTAATGTATTTTATGAGGACGAAGGAATTAAATCAAGTGAAATAATGGGTGTTTCTCAAACGGAAGGCTGCATCCTACCTTCCCAGCCCAGTCCTTCTGAGGCTTGTAGGCTAGTGTCCTCCTCAGCAATTAAACACTAGAATGAGACAGTCTAGTAAGGGTGTATGGCTAGTAAGGGTATATGGCTATGTTCCCGCCCCCATGGTCAGAGCACAAAAATACCATTAATACTTGTAATACTTTGTATTACAAATCTTTATATAAAAGGGTTAGTTCACCCAAAAATGAAAATTAGCCCATGATTTACTCAGCCTCAAGTCATCCTAGGTGTATATGACATTCTTCTTTCAGATGAATAAAATCGGAGTTATATTAAAAAATGTCCTGGCTCTTCCAAGCTTTATAATGGCAGTGACTTGTTTCGTTTTGAAGTCCATAAAAGTGCATCTATCCATCTTATAACTGCTCCACACGGGGGTTAATAAAGGAAAAATATCCATATTTAAACTTCATGGACTAAAATAACTAACTTCCGGCGGACCACCGTACGCATCGATTTATGGTGAAAGAGTAACCCTATTTAGCTTGTACGTTGGGATTCTTGAACATTAGAGATAATTATTTATATTGTAATAGTTTAAACCTCCACAAAATACCACATTTGTCTTTTTTTTATTTTTATTTATTATTATTACCAGTTATTATTAAGAATGAATTATTCCCAGTTATTAACTGCTTTTTATTTGTATAGTATTACAGTTTGTTTACTTTCCTTCATTTTCTTGTGCTTTGATATAATTCTGCAACTGTCCTACTACAGTTGTTGTAATTTGACATGCATTTGTGTCTTGTACATGTAAACAGTAATGGTAATTATAATAATTAATAAACTGTGGCAAGATGTGAAGGCGGAGGAGAATTTATATGTGCGTCACGTTTAGTCAATAAAACACTTCTGCAAAGGATACACCTGTGTATCCTTGCTCATGACTCCTCTGGAAGCCTCCTCACTCCTCGATCCTCGCCTCCTCGCAGTGCAATTAGAGAGTTGAGATGTCCTACAAGATGGCTGATTTCGGGTCATAGGATGGAGGACGGAGGAGCGAGGAAACGAGGAGGGATATTGAGAAGCACCCCTGGTATAGGAAAGCAAGTGGTGCTGCATCCAGCTCCCCTTCTCTGGACACCATGGGTTGAGCTTGACCTAGTCCAGCTCCACCTCTGTGGATCTAATGCAGGGGTGTCCAATCCTGCTCCTGGAGGGCCACTGTCCTGCAAAGTTTAGCTCTAATCAAGCTAATCAAGGTCTTACTAGGCATACTAGAAACTTCCAGGCAGGTGTGTTGAGGCAAGTTGGAGCAAAACTCTGCAGGACAGTGGCCCTCCAGGGCTGAGTTTGGACACACCTGATCTAATGGGTGGAGGGATAGAGTTATGGGTATGGTGTGGTTGGACCTTCTAGCTCCACCCATTACACCCAAACTATATCTAGAGAGGGGAAGCTGGACTTCATGCTCCACCCATGGCTCTGCAATGAGCAGCCTTTCTATAAGCAAGGGCAAATTATGCTTTTAAAGTGGAAATGAAGCAGTCAGTCAAGTTTACATTACATTTAGTAAACTGATTTCCACTTTAATAAAAAAATAAAAAAATTATATATATATATATATATATATATATATATATATATATATATATATATATATATATATATATATATATATATATATATATATATATATATATATATATATATATATATATATATATAACAGTACTACCGTTACGGTTGGAAGAAGTCGTGACCCCGCTTGGGGTGAAGAGTGGGTCGGAAACACTGATACAGTGGGCATTGGCGTACACCATCCACACTTAGGTAGAGTCCATCTGCTGTCAGGAGGCTGAACTGGACCATGTACTGCGTGGTCACTCCTGCATCACCACGGTGCGTATTAGCATACTATGCCGGGAGGTGGACGTGTTGTAGGTGGCAATGCTTTCTTAAAGATGTCCGAGAGGAAACATTGGAGCGTCCTGTTATAATTTGGATGACAAAGTTTTGATCGTGGTATCCCAAACATTTTCATAACGCAAGGCTCAATGTGATGTAAACAAACAACGCTTCATACAAATGTTTCCGCTCAGACATCTTTAAGAGATATGCATAAGCAATTGGACTTATTATAAGCTCAGCAGTCCTTTTAAGTTGGTCTGCCTCCATTTTAAAAAAAAAAAAACAAAAAAAAAAAAAAAAGGGAAGGAAGAAAAAAAAGCGTGTGTTCAAAAAGTAAAGATGCTTCTATTTCTTCACTGGCCAATGGTGCAAACAAACCCTGTGATGTCATGCACTATATGGTATTGCATATCACAAAATGGCGGCGCCCTTGCTCCAAAAGCTATAACAGATATGTATGTATGTATGTATGTATGTATGTGGAAATCAGTTTACTAAATTATGTACTCAAACAACTCTGTTGGTATTAATATTATTAGTATTACTATAATTCTTGTTCATATTTTAAATGTAATTCATTCCCTGTGTAAAAGGCATGTCCGCACACCTCTTGCATTTCGTTTGGTCACACCACAAGGTATCACTGTGGCCTCAAAGCTTTGCACTTGCCTACACTAGCACTCTGAGCTCCATTGCTATGTCTGAGGTAAAAACGCCCCCTCATTGCCATACAGACAAAGAAATGTAGAAATAAACAGCTGTAAAAATAAATGAGAAAATGAATGTGGAAAAAATAAAATTATACAATAAAGCTGCAAGCAGCAATGAATGGGCCCTCGGACCCGTGCCACTGCCACCCGGTGACTTTAGGAAAACAGAGCACAGTGGGAAAAATGCATTTAAGGATATAAAAATAGGAGGACTGTGTCAGTCATTTGTATTTGCCACACTTCCTGCTGCCAGCTGGTGGCGCTATGACTATTACTAAATTTTGGTGTGTAGATGTCTTCAAACCAGGGCACTTATCAAACGTGAAGTTTGAGGCAGATTGGACATTGTATGCTTGAGTTACAACATCTTCCTGTTTCATGACGATAATAGCATGCTTTAGCATTTAGCTAAGTGTTGCTAGCATGTTTTAGAATGGGTTTTTAGCATGTTTAGTACTCAATTGCATATTTTAGTATGTTACTAGTAGTGCATCACAGTGTTAAACACGTCACTTCCTGTTGCCAATGGGTGGCGCTATTACTATAACTGAATATTGTAATGTAGATGTGTTCAGGGCAGGACTCTTCTCAAATGTGTGTCTGGGGCAGATCGGACATTGTATGCCTGAGTTACAACAACTTCCTGTTTCTTGGTGTTAATCACATACATTAGCACTTAGCCACGTGTTGCATGATTTAATGTGTTTCTAGCATGTTTGGTACTTCATGGCATATTTAAATGCGTTTCTGAAAGTGAATTACAGTGTAAAGCATGCCATTTCCTGTTGCCATCAGGTGGCACTATGACTAACTGAATATTGGCATGTAGATGTGTTCAGGGCAGGACTCTAATAAAACATGTGAAGTTTGGGGTAGACATTGTATGCCCGAGCTTCCTGTTTCATGGCGAAACATTGAACTTTTTCAGTTCGCAGTTTAACTTCGCCAAGGCCTTTAGATTAGACTGACCAAATATGATGTTGATCTGATTAAATCTCTAGGAGGAGTTCGTTAAAGTACAACGTCTGGAAATGGCAAAAACTGCAAAAATTTTGCAGAGAAAATATCTCCCTTCCTGTTTGTGGCTGTTACATGTTTCTACCGAATTTCATACTTCTACGTGAAACATAGCGCGAATGGCGCTTAATTTAAATTTTGTAGGTGGCGCTATCGAACCATTTTGCTATGCCTAATTCTGAAACCAATATTAGACGTAAATTTTCACCACTTCTGACGCGTGTGCAAAGTTTCATGAGTTTGAGCATGTTTAGGCCCTCAAAAATGCGATTAATTTCGGAGAATAATAATAGACTGAGCGATTACAAAAGGGTCCTCACACCATTGGTGCTCGGGCCCTAATAAATAAGGAAATAAGTGTAAATGCTATTTATTTATTTATTTATTTATTTATTTATTTAGGAAGCTTTTGGAATTATATAGTTTTGGTCACATCACGCTACTCCACACACTATAGGAACAAAACTGTTAAATCAATGATTTTATTTGTTTGTGGTCTCACATTTTGAAAGTCCGACAAGATTTTTTTTTTTTGGAGCCTCTCTACAAGTAGCATCTTCAAAAATGCCTTTTGCTGTGTAATAGTGCATGAACAGCTGGATGTGGCAAACGGAAATGGAGAATGATGATGATGATAATAATAATAATAATAATATTTAATAGTTTGATTAGGGTTATTTTAATATGCAATCTGAATTTTGAAACCCCCTTTGTCATTTCTCAGCTGTTAGATACAGTAACAAGCCACAGACAAACTAGCAAGAACCATTTAATCGGCTGCATAATGTTAAAATTTGTCAACCAATAGGGCCATGATAATGTAAAAAATCAAGTTTCTCTAATAAAGTACTCTTTTTGCAGAGAGCTTTTGAAGGATGAATAGCAGTGGACCAGCATACCCGTTAGCCTCTCTGTATGTGGGTGACCTTCATCCTGATGTTACTGAGGCCATGCTGTACCAGAAGTTTTCTCCTGCTGGTCAGATCATGTCCATCCGTGTGTGCCGTGATGTCATTACACGGAGATCCCTTGGATATGCGTACATCAACTTCCAGCAGCCTGCTGATGGTGAGGACACTCTTACCAGGGTTTTGTACCATTCAGAATTGAATTAAGAATCCTTTTTAATTGCAATTTGTTTCTGGAAATTAGCAAGCAAGAACATTTGAATTAAGTAGAATTCAAGTGGCATGAAAAGTATACTTTTTATTAATAATTAATTCCATAAACTCTAATGACTACATTAAGTGATTAGAGCACTTCTTTAAATAGTGAATCTCACTTTTTCTTTTTTATATATTTAAGCTGAATGTGCCCTTGACACAATGAACTATGAAGTCATCAAGGGTCGTCCAATCAGGATAATGTGGTCACAGCGAGATCCAGGTCTGAGAAAGTCTGGTGTGGGAAACATCTTCATCAAGAACATGGATGAGTCTATTGACAACAAGGCTCTCTATGACACCTTTTCTGCTTTTGGTAACATCTTGTCATGTAAGGTACATCCTTTTTCATCACTGTGTTTATTGCAACTAAGGCACCAAATTTCCCCCACAGTAAAAAGCTCATTCACACCAAGAACGAAAACTATAAATATAACTATTTGGCATCCAAACCAGCGGATAACTTTAATATAAGTGTGCACTGCAGTTTTGTCATTGCTTTTAGATGCTCAAGCTCTTTAAAGTAGTATGGATCCTGATTGGCTGTCAATGTTTTTAACGTTCATCAACTGGAAAAATCGTTCTAAAAGTGATTCCAATTATATCGTTTCGTTGTGCCGTTATCTTTATAGTTGTGGTGTGGACTCTAGTATTCTTTTACATTTTAGAATGATTTTTAATCAAATCAAATCACCTTTATTTATATAGCGCTTTTTACAATGGCAATTGTTTCAAAGCAGCTTCACAGTGGTAACAGGAAAATAATGCAATGGAATCTGGTGAAAACGGTGATGTCATCCAGCTCATTTCAATTGTCATATAGTGTCAATGCAGGCAGATATCAGTAATATAGTTGAAATTTAAGTGTCCCCAACTGAGCAAGCCAAAAGCCAAAGGTGACGGTGGCAAGGAACCAAAACTCCTTCAGGGCCAGAATGGAGAAAAAAACCTTGGGAGAAACCAGGCTCAGTCGGGGTGCCAGTTCTCCTCTGGCCGACGAACAAATAGTGTATGATTATGATTCTGGCACATTACAGGTCAGAAGTCATATTAGATCAATAGATATTCGTAGGATTATTCGAAAGATTGGAGTCGTCACGCCGGGGACGGGTTTAATGAGGATGTCGTGTCGATGTGGCATCCACAGGGGGGAGTTTAATTGACACGGTCTCTACAGACACTTCAGGGATATGGTCGTCATGTCCAGGCTAAGGGCCACCATCTGGTCTGGATACGGCCCGGATCCGGCTGACTGCAGTAAACCTCGGGATAAACAGAGAGACTGACATTAGCGTAGATGCCATTCTTCTTATGATGTAACGAGTACATCAGGTGTTATTGGAAGTGTTCCTGGTTCCGGCTGACCTAGTTAATGCAGCCTAAAACAATCATTTAACTGATTTGAATAATAGAAATTAAAAATATTTTGTGTATGCCATAGTAAAGAGATGTGTTTTTAGTCTAGATTTAAACTGACAGAGTGTGTCTGCTTCCCGAACAATGCTAGGAAGACTGTTCCAGAGTTTAGGTGCTAAATAGGAAAAGGATCGACCGCCTGCAGTTGATTTTGATATTCTAGGTATTATCAACTGGCCAGAATTTTGAGACCGCAATAGACGTGATGGAGTATAATGCGTTAAGAGCTCGCTCAAGTACTGGGGAGCTAAACCATTTAGTGCCTTGTAAGTAATCAGCAAGATTTTAAAATGTATACGATGTTTAATAGGGAGCCAATGCAGTGTTGCCAGAACCGGGCTAATATGGTCATACTTCCCTGTTCTAGTAAGAACTCTAGCTGCTGCGTTTTGGACAAGCTGCAGTTTATTTATTAAGCGAGCAGGGCAACCACCCAGTAGAGCATTACAATAATCTAGCCTTGAGGTCATGAACGCATGAACTAACTGTTCAGCATTTTGCATTGAAAGCATGTGCCATAATTTAGATATATTTTTAAGATGGTAGAATGCAGTTTTACAGATGCTAGAAACGTGGTTTTCAAATGAGAGATTGGTATCAAAGAGCACACCCAGGTTCCTAACTGACGACGAGGACTTGACAGAGCAGCCATTGAGTGTTAGACAGTATTCTAGGTTACTACTTGTGGAGTTTTTTTGTCCAATGATTAAAAATTCAGTTTTTTCTGAATTAAGTTGCAGGAAATTACTAGTCATCCAATTTTTTTTTTATATCAGCTATGCATTCTGTTAATCTTGTGAATTGGTAAGTTTCGTCAGGGCGTGAAGAAATATAGAGCTGAGTATCGTCAGCATAACAATGAAAATTAATGCCATGCTTCCTAATAATATCTCCCAGTGGTAGCATGTACAGGGTGAAAAGCAACGGTCCTACCACTGAGCCCTGCGATACTCCATACTGAACTTGTGTTCGGTGTGACATCTTTTCATTTACTGCTACAAACTGATAACGGTCAGATAAGTATGATTTAAACCATGCCAATGAAATTCCACTAATGCCAACATAATTTTTGAGTCTATTCAAAAGAATGTTGTGGTCGATAGTATCGAATGCAGCGCTAAGATCGAGTAACACTAACCACGATCGGATGATAAGAGTAAATCATTTGTAACTCTAATGAGAGCAGTCTCAGTACTATGATACGGTCTAAATCCTGACTGGAAATCCTCACAGATACCATTTCTTTCTAAAAAGGAGCATAATTGTGAGGACACTGCCTTTTCTAGTATTTTTGACAGAAAGGGTAGATTTGAGATTGGCCTGTAATTGACTAATTTTGCAGGATCAAGTTGCGTTTTTTTTAATAAGTGGTTTAATAATAGCCAACTTAAGTTTTCGGTACATATCCTAATGTCAAGGATGAATGAATGATATTAAGAAGAGGATCTATGACCTCTGGAAGCATCTCTTTTAGTAGTTTAGTCGGTATGGGGTCGAGCATACATGTTGTTGATTTTGATGTTTTAACGAGTTTAGCCAATTCTTCTCCTATAGCAGTGAATGAATGTAATTTTTCCTCAGTGACACTACAATGCACTGTCTGATGTGATACTGTAGTAGACGCCTGCATGGTTATAATTTTTTTTTCCTAATATTATCAATCTTACAAGTAAAGAAGTTCATAAAGTCATTACTGCTGTGCTGTTTACAAACATCAGAAGGTGAAGCTTTATCTTTGGTTAATTTAGCCACTGTATCGAATAAATACCTAGGGTTGTGTTTGTTTTCTTCTAAGAGAGTCGAGAAATTAGCAGTTTTTAGGGCCTTTCTGTATGCAATCATGGTCTCTTTCCACGAAATGCGAAAAACTTCTAGTTTTGTTTTCCAGCTGCGCTCCATTTTTCTGGCTGCTGTTCTAAGTGCCCGGGTGTGCTCGTTGTACCACGGCGTTGGACTATTTTCTTTAATCTTCTTTAAGCGCTGGGGAGCAACTGTCTAAAGTGCTGGAAAAGAGAGAGTCAATAGTTTCTGTTGCAATATTGAGTTCCTCTAGGCTATCTGGGATGCTGAGGAGATGAAACTGATGAGGAAGATTATTTACAAAGCAATCTTTAGTCGCAGCAGTGATAGTCCTGCCATATTTGAAGCGAGGGGACGGCTTTGCAGCCTTTGCTAAATTAAGTGTACATGATACTAGGTAATGATCTGAGATGTCATCGCTCTGCTGCAGAATTTCAATGATGTCAACATTTATTCCATGTGACAGTATTAGGTCTAACGTATGATTACGGCGATGAGTGGGTCCTGACACGTGTTGCCTTACTCCAATAGAGTTTAGAATGTTTCTAAATGCCAATCCCAATGCGTCTTTTTCATTGTCTACATGGATATTAAAATCACCAACAATTAGGACTTTTATCTGCAGCCAGTACTAACTCTGATAGAAAATCAGCAAATTCTCTGGTAAAGTCTGTATGGTGCCCTGGTGGCCTGTATACAGTAGCCAGCACAAATGTCAAAGGGGATTTATCAATTTCACTACATAACGTTACATAAAGCACCAAAACTTCAAAGGAATTATATTTGAAACTAGACTTGTGAGTAATACCGAAGATATTATTATAAATTACAGCAACACCTCCCCCTTTACCTTTCAGACGCGGCTCGTGTTTATAACAATAATCTTGGGGGGTGGACTCATTTAAAGTAATGTAATCGTCAGGTTTTAGCCAGGTTTCTGTCAAACACAGCACATCTAGGTTATGATCTGTAATCATATCATTAACAATAAGCGCTTTTGAGGAAAGGGATCGAATATTCAGCAACCCGAGCTTTATCATTTGATCATCTGTATTATATCTGTTGTTTATTTGTTGGACATCAATTACATTTTTACCGTTGAATGGTTTTGATGGTTTTTTGTATTTACTAATTCGTGGAACAGACACAGTCTCTATGTGATAATATCTAGGTGAAAGAGTCTCTGGGATTGTGCTGGGATTTATCTGACTTCTGTGACGTGAGACAGCTAGCAGGCAGTCGGATAAGCCAGTCCGTCTGCTTCCTGACCTGGGCCCCAGTTAGTCAATGTTTAGCTCTAAGACTATGTGCCAAATTACTAGAGAGAAGAGCAGCACCATCCCAGGAAGCATGAATACCATCTTTTTTTCAACAGGTCAGGTCTGCCCCAAAAGCTTTTCCAATTGTCTATGAACCCTATGTTATTTTGCGGACACCACTTAGCAGACTATCATCACTCAATGGCTGGTTGTCTAAGTATCTCATCACTCCTTTTAACGGGGAGGGGACCAGAGCAAAAAACGTCATCTGCCATCGTACTTGCGAGTTTACACCTCTTTAATGTTAATTTTGGTGATCTCCGACTGAAGTCGAACATCATTTGTGCCGACGTGAATAATAATCTTAGAGAATTTACAATTAGCATTAGCCAGCACTTTTAAATTTGCTTTGTCAGGCGCTCTGGCTCCCGGTAAACATGTGACTATGGTGGCTGGTGTCTCTATTTTCACGTTCCGTGTAATAGAATCGCCAATAACTAGGGCACTTTCAACAGGATTCTCAGTGGGTCCGTCACTGAGTGGGGAGAACCTGTTTGATGTTCTAATCGGAACAGAAGAGTGTTTTTTTCTTTTTTGATCCGCGACTATGCCGTCTCACCGTCACCCAGTTGCCCTGCTGCACGGGCTCTACAGCCGGAACCGAACAATGTACAGAGTTCACTAAGCTATTCGCATCCAAAGCAGTGTCTAAAGCTGTTACATTCTCACTACTCTCAAATAAAGTCTGGATGCGTGTCTCTAATTCTGAAATCTTTTCCGTCAGCCTGACTATCTCCTTACATTTATCACATGTGAAGCCCTGTTCGCCAACGGAGAAAGATATACTAAACATGAAACATGCAGTGCAAGTCACAATGACAGGAGAAGACATGGCTTACCGTATTTGTTGATTAATCCAACTCACCACAGTTGTTTAATGAACTCCGAAAACAAGAGACCCGAGTGCAGAGATGGCAAGCTAACAGGCTAGCGAAATGCTAACGCGTGATAGTGATTTAGATTAAAAGCTAGCGGTGTCAGATTTAATGTGGTAGGCAATATTAGACAATATATGGTGATGGGTAAATTATATTTAGCAGTTTAAACAACAGGGAATGATATCAAATAAAGATTCAAAAGCAAGCAAAGCACATGCGAGCACAGCAGTCAGCAGGACAAACAGGAGGCAGACAGGAGCAATCCTTAGAACTATTTTTATCATTATCGTAGTTATTGTCCTTGTGTGAACGGGCCTTAACAGTTATTTTTCATTCTAGGTGGTTTGTGATGAGAATGGCTCAAAGGGTTATGGGTTTGTGCACTTTGAGACCCAAGAAGCTGCCAACAGAGCCATTGAGACAATGAACGGCATGCTTTTGAATGATCGCAAAGTGTAAGTATTGACAATGCGATTTGTGGTACAACATTTCTTTACAGCAGTGTTCTCAACCAGGGGGCCGTAGGTTGACTTAAAATATAACCCCAATTCCAGAAAAGTTGGGACATTTTGTAAAACGCAATAAAATCAAGAATTTTTTTTTTTATATATATATTTTTTTTAATATAAATTCTCTTCAACCTTTATTTAACTGACAAAAGTACAAAGAAAAAAAAAAATCTATGTTTTCACTAGTCAAATTAATTGTTTTTGTAAGTATAAACAATTTTTTTTTAAACCGTTATAAGTTAAACTGTTTTAAAACGGTCCACAATTAGCAGGTGAATTGGTAATAGGTGAGGGTATCGTGATTGGGTATAAAAGGAACATCCACCAAAGGCTCTGTCTTTGCAAGCAAACTTGGGTGATGACAGGCCGCCTTCCGTATTCAACTTGCGCAAAAAGTGTAATGCCTCTCGCAGTTCAAAACTCTTACGCTATGTTCTAGTCATGTGTTTTTTTTTTTGTAAGTTGAATATGGAAGGTGGCCTGGCGGAAGCTAGATATTTTACTTTTATAAAGTTTTAAGTATGGATTTTTCTTACAAAACCCAATCAATTCGCTTCAGAAGGCCTTTATTAAACCCCCGGAGCCATGTGGAGTACGTTTATGATGGATGAATGCACTTTTTTTTTTTTTTGAGCTTCAAACCCAATGGCCCCCGCCATTATAAAGCTCGGAAGCGTCAGGATATTTATTAACTCCGATTGTGTTCTTCAGAAAGAAGAAAGTCATATACACCCAGGATGGCTTGAGGGAGAGTAAATCATGAAGTAATTTTCATTTTAAAGTGAACTACTCCTTTAAGCAGCTGTCTTGTATCAGGTGAGTTTGGGCAAAAATTCCACTTGCAAAACTGCAACAATTAGTATCTTCAATTGCCAAATGATTTAAAAAGTGCAATCAGAAGAAAAGGTGATGTGGTAAACCTGCCTCTGTCCCAACTTTTTTGGAGTGTTGTAGCAGTCAAAATCAGTTAATAAAGGTTAAAGAGTTTAACAGATCACAGATTCTTGATTTTATTGCGTTTAACAATATACTTTCTTTTGTTTTACTTCAATGAAAGGTTAGATTTTTATATATAAGATCTAACTCTAATTTAAATTTAAATGTGCTAATGCCCTTAATTGTTGTTATGGAACATGGAGTTCTGTAATATAGAACATAACTTCTGGAAGCACAAAATTAATCGTAGTTAATTATAATACATTTCTTAACCATGTTAATTTAATATATCCGTAAGTTTGTAAAAGAGCTGCTTTGCCATAATTACTTCTGGAATCCCAGAATACCTTAGCGTATGTGGGATATGCTGAATTTTTTGTTAGACAACAGGGGCTTATGAGTTAAAAAAAAAAAATGAAAACCACTGCTTTTATGTTCAGTTGTTTTTTTTTTTTTTTTTTTTTTTTTTTTTTGTGTGTGACCCCAATACCTTTTATTTGTGCTTTGAGTTGTGTCCTTGCCAGCTATCCATGTTTTCAGTTTATGCATGAACATCAGAGCTCAAAAAAATGTATATACTTTTATTTCAAGTAGAGAAATGTGTTTGCCAATATGGTTTTATTTGTATGTATTTTTATGTCTTTAAAAAAATAAACTGCATTTACAGGTTTGTGGGGCATTTTAAGTCTCGTAAGGAGCGTGAGGCAGAGTTGGGAGTTAAAGCCATGGAGTTCACCAATGTGTACATTAAGAACTTTGGTGAAGATATTGACAGTGAGAAACTGAAGAGCGTCTTCACTGAATTTGGTAAGCAATTTTATAAAGGGATTTTTAATCTAACTTCAGGGGCAGAGTAAAATTTGTCAAAATTCTAAGAATGACATAATTTTAGTCTTATTCCTAGGCTTTTCATTAGGCTTTTCCTTAATTTCATTAAGGTTCCTATGTGTTAAGGTCTCAGCTCCTAAATATTTTTTTTCTGAAAAAGATAATATATTGGTGTTATATGATGACAGGGATTTGATGAAACAATACAAGCTTGACTTGTCAAAGTATTATTTTTGTAACTAACCTAGTAAGAAATTAATAACTTCTCCCACTTCTACAAATCAATGCTTTAACTGCAGAAGTGAAAAAAATAGTTTAATATATTAATATAATCATTTTTGGCAAATGGTAGCATGTGGTAGCATGTACAGGGTGAAAACCAACAGTCCTAGCACTGAGCCTTGCGGTACTCATACTGAACTTGTGATCGATATGACATCTCTTCATTTACTGCTACAAACTGATAGCGGTCAGATAAGTATGATTTAAACCATGCCAATGCAATTCCACTAATGCCAACATAATTTGAGTGTCTATTCAAAAGAATGTTGTGGTCGATAGTATCGAATGCAGCACTAAGATCGAGTAACACTAATAGCGAGATACAACCACGATCAGATAAGAGCAAATCATTTGTAACTCTGAGAGCAGTCTCAGTACTATGATACGGTCTAAATCCTGACTGGAAATCCTCACAGATATCATTTTTCTAAAAAGGAGCATAGTTGTGAGGATACTGCCTTTTCTAGTATTTTTGACAGAAAGGATAGATTTGAGATTGGCCTGTAATTGACTAATTCTGTAGGATCAAGTTGCGTTTTTTTTTTTTTTTTTTTTTAAATAAGAGGTTTAATAATAGCCAGCTTAAGTTTTCGGTACATATCCTAGTGACAAAGACAAATTAATGATATTAAGAAGTGGATCTATGACCTCTGGAAGCATCTCTTTCAGTAGCTTAGTCGGTATAGGGTATAGTTAGTCAAGTCACCTTCATATATATATATATATATATATATATATATATATATATATTACACTCACCTAAAGGATTATTAGGAACACCATACTAATACTGTGTTTGACCCCCTTTCGCCTTCAGAACTGCCTTAATTCTACGTGGCATTGATTCAACAAGGTGCTGAAAGCATTCTTTAGAAATGTTGGCCCATATTGATAGGATAGCATCTTGCAGTTGATGGAGATTTGTGGGATGCACATCCAGGGCACGAAGCTCCCGTTCCACCACATCCCAAAGATGCTCTATTGGGTTGAGATCTGGTGACTGTGGGGGCCATTTTAGTACAGTGAACTCATTGTCATGTTCAAGAAACCAATTTGAAATGATTCGAGCTTTGTGACATGGTGCATTATCCTGCTGGAAGTAGCCATCAGAGGATGGGTACATGGTGGTCATAAAGGGATGGACATGGTCAGAAACAATGCTCAGGTAGGCCGTGGCATTTAAACGATGCCCAATTGGCACTAAGGGGCCTAAAGTGTGCCAAGAAAACATCCCCCACACCATTACACCACCACCACCACCAGCCTGCACAGTGGTAACAAGGCATGATGGATCCATGTTCTCATTCTGTTTACGCCAAATTCTGACTCTACCATCTGAATGTCTCAACAGAAATCGAGACTCATCAGACCAGGCAACATTTTTCCAGTCTTCAACTGTCCAATTTTGGTGAGCTCGTGCAAATTGTAGCCTCTTTTTCCTATTTGTAGTGGAGATGAGTGGTACCCGGTGGGGTCTTCTGCTGTTGTAGCCCATCCGCCTCAAGGTTGTGCGTGTTGTGGCTTCACAAATGCTTTGCTGCATACCTCGGTTGTAACGAGTGGTTATTTCAGTCAAAGTTGCTCTTCTATCAGCTTGAATCAGTCGGCCCATTCTCCTCTGACCTCTAGCATCAACAAGGCATTTTCGCCCACAGGACTGCCGCATACTGGATGTTTTTCCCTTTTCACACCATTCTTTGTAAACTCTAGAAATGGTTGTGCGTGAAAATCCCAGTAACTGAGCAGATTGTGAAATACTCAGACCGGCCCGTCTGGCACCAACAACCATGCCACGCTCAAAATTGCTTAAATCACCTTTCTTTCCCATTCTGACATTCAGTTTGGAGTTCAGGAGATTGTCTTGACCAGGAACACACCCCTAAATGCATTGAAGCAACTGCCATGTGATTGGTTGATTAGATAATTGCATTAATGAGAAATTGAACAGGTGTTCCTAATAATCCTTTAGGTGAGTGTGTGTATATTATATATATATATATATATATATATATATATATATATATACACATACATACATACATACATACATTTTTATATATATATATATATATATATATATATATATATATATATATATATATATATATATATATATATATATATATATATATAACGGTGACGGCATGTACGCAAGCATTACGTGTTCAGCCTATAGGCAAGCGTGTTTGAATACGTATGTGTTTTTATCTGTATAGAGGGGAAGGGAAGGAGGCCTTCACAGGGGAGAGTCTAGTTGACACGGTCTCTGCTGACACTTCAGGGATGCATCGGTCGTGTCTAGGCGCAGGTCCACCATCTGATCTGGATGCGGCAGACTACAGTAAACCTCGGGATAAACAGAGAGACTAACATTAGCGTAGATGCCATTCTTTTTATGTAGTAACGAGTACATCAGGTGTTATGGGAAGTGTTCCCGGTTCCGGCTGTCCTAGTTAATGCAGCCTAAAACAATCATTTAACTGATTTTAATAATAGAAATTGATAAAGTTCTATGTGTATGCCATAGTATAGAGATGTGTTTTTAGTCTAAATTTAAACTGACAGAGTGTGTCTGCTTCCCGAACAATGCTAGGAAGACTGTTCCAGAGTTTAGGTGCTAAATAGGAAAAGGATCGACCTCCTGCAGTTGATTTTGATATTCTAGGTATTATCAACTGGCCAGAGTTTTGAGACCGTAATAGACGTGATGGAGTATAATGCGTTAAGAGCTCGCTCAAGTACTGGGGAGCTAAACGATTTAGTGCTTTGTAAGTAACAAGCAAGATTTTAAAATGTATACGATGTTTAATAGGGAGCCAATGCAGTGTTGACAGAACTGGGCTAATATGGTCATACTTCCTGGTTCTAGTAAGAACTCGAGCTGCTGCGTTTTGGACCAGCTGCAGTTTATTTATTTAGAGAGCAGGGCAACCACCCAGTAGAGCGTTACAATAATCTAGCCTTGAGGTCATGAACGCATGAACTAACTGTTCAGCATTTTGCATTGAAAGCATGTGCCGTAATTTAGATATATTTTTAAGATGGAAGAATGAAGTTTTACAGATGCTAGAAACGTGGCTTTCAAATGAAAGATTGGTATCAAAGAGCACACCCAGGTTCCTAACTGACGACGAGGACTTGACAGAGCAGCCATCAAGTGTTAGACAGTACACAATTACTAGTCATCCAATTTTTTTTTTTTTTTATATCAGCTATGCATTCCGTCAATCTTGTGAATTGGTATGTTTCGTCGGGGCACGAAGAAATATAGAGCTGAGTATCGTCAGCATAACAATGAAAACTAACGCCATGCTTCCTAATGATGTTTCCCAAGGGTAGCATGTACAGGGTGAGAAGCAACAGTCCTAACACTGAGCTTTGCGGTACTCCATACTGAACTTGTGATCGGTATGACATCTCTTCACTTACTCCTACAAACTGATAGCGGTCAGATAAGTATAATTTAAACCATGCCAATGCAATTCCACTAATGCCAACATAATTTTCGAGTCTATTCAGAAGAATGTTGTGGTTGATCGTATCGAATGCAGCGCTAAGATCAAGTAACACCTAATAGCGAAATACAATCACGATCAGATGATAAGAGCAAATCATTTGTAACTCTAATGAGAGCAGTTTCAGTACTATGATACGGTCAAAATCCTGACTGGAAATCCTCACAGATATCATTTCTTTCTAAAAAGGAGCATAGTTGTGAAGACACTGTAGTATTTTTGACAGAAAGGGTAGATTTGAGATTGGCCTGTAATTGACTAATTCTGTAGGATCAAATTGCTTTTTTTTTTTTTTTTTTTTTTTTTTAAATAAGTGGTTTAATAATAGCCAACTTAAAAGTTTTTTGGTACATATCCTAATGACAAAGTTGAATTAATGATATTAAGAAGAGGATCTATGACCTCTGGAAGCATCTCTTTTAGTAGCTTAGTCGGTATGGGGTCGAGCATACATGTTGTTGATTTAGATGATTTAACGAGTTTAGCCAATTCTTCCTCTCCTATAAAAGTGAATGAATGGAATTTTTTTTTTTCTCAGTGACAGTACAATGCACTGTCTGATGCGATACTGTAGTAGATGGTTGCATAGTTATAATTTTCTCTCTAATATTATCAATCTTGCATGTAAAGTTCATGAAGTCATTACTGCTGTGTTGTTTGCAAACGTCAGATGTTGAAGCTTTATTTCTTGTTAATTTAGCCACTGTACCAAATAAATACCTAAGATTGTTTGTTTTCTTCTAAGAGAGTCGAAAAATAAGCAGATCTAGCAGTTTTTACGGCCTTTCTGTACGCAATCATGCTCTTTCCACAAAATGTGAAAAAACTCCAGTTTTGTTTTCCAGCTGCGCTCCACAAGCACTTTTCATAAAGAATATAGATTCTGCATCTCTTACTTGAAGTTGTCTCTGGTTCACAGGTAAGACCCTTAGTGTCTGTGTGATGACTGATGAAAGGGGGCGCTCTCGTGGCTTTGGATTTGTCAACTTTGAAAACCACACAGATGCCAGGAGGGTAATCCAACAAATTGTTATATGGTACGTGTTAATAGCCCAGAGATATGGAGACTGAAGTCTTTCCTTCTCTTTGTGGTAGGCAGTAACTGCAATGAATGGCAAAGAGCTGAATGGCAGGGTCCTGTATGTGGGTAGAGCTCAGAAAAGACTGGAGAGGCAGGGAGAACTCAAACGCAAGTTTGAGCAAATAAAGCAGGAGCGCATACAACGCTACCAGGTACACACACATGCTTACCTGCATGGTAACTTCTATAAATCTGCAAACAGCCTGAATTAGATATTATCCTAATCATGTGAGAAGGATTTGCTTATGCTTAATTGTATGTTGATATTTAGGAATATGTTTTGATGCATTGTTTTTCATTTTAGGGGGTTAATCTCTATGTAAAAAATCTAGATGACAGCATTGATGATGAGAAGTTGAGGAAAGAGTTTGCACCTTATGGAACCATCACTAGTGCAAAAGTAATGTAAAGCACACAAGATTACACGTCTCTGCACACTTTTAACGAATGTAACAGACTACAATGTATAGTAAAAATGATTTGCAAGTTGAGTAGGAGTATAATATAAAATCCTTAAAATATATCATGAAGATTATTAGTGTGTCCTACCAATGTGTGATGTCAATTGTAAAGTCACAATGGTTCTTCATGCTTTAAAGTAATCATAAAAATCTATTTTTCAACATTAATTCATTTGGGTCACACATCTGGAATTTCGTATTAATCCATTAAAATTGCATCCCTGCACAGCAATTTAGGCATTATTTTAGCAAACTCACATTTGTACTAGCTCCATTCTGTTACAGTAGTGTATAACATCACAATGAATAAAGTCTCACCCACTTTAAATTAATTAATTAATTATATATATATATATATATATGCGCAGATGGCAGTGCTTATTGAGGGGAAAAAAGGGACATTTTCTCACATTTGTTTTATGCAATTTTACATTGAGATGAATTATTTTTATTGTTTTGTATTTTTGGCATAGGTGATGACAGATGGAGGCCACAGTAGGGGCTTTGGCTTTGTGTGTTTTTCCTCTCCCGAAGAGGCCACAAAGGCAGTGACTGAGATGAATGGCCGTATTGTTAGCACTAAACCACTTTATGTGGCTCTTGCCCAGAGAAAAGAGGAGCGAAAAGCCATCCTTACCAATCAGTACATGCAGAGACTAGCCAGCATTCGAGCCATCCCCAGCCCTGCAATACCCACCACCTACCAGCAGAGCTCCGGTTACTACATGACCTCTGTGCCGCAAGTGGGTGGAAGGGACTATATGTATGTTTGATTTTACATGATGATTGCAATATCTGCATTACTTATGCTGTGTGAACTTGCATATCTGCTTTTCTAGCATCAGGTTCACTCTATATACAACACTGTACCAAACCTGCGGCCTGTGCCACGCTGGACAGCTCATGCTCCTAGGACACAAGGTGAGGTCTATTTACAATCAATATGAAGTCAGTTACTAAATTTTAATACTTTAATGCTTTAAAACTGAAACCCATCTGACAACGATTTACCATATTTTTCCAAATATAAGACATACAGTATAAGTTAAGAATATAAGATAAGATTTTTCTTAGAAATACATCTGAAAAAAACGTGTTTGTCTTGTATTCAGTGTCTAGACTCTTACATGTCAATAATACACCTGCAACAATAGGTGGCACCAAATATGCGTAAAATGAGTGTGCCAAAAAATACGGTGTGACAGTGAATTTTAGAAGATCGCAAGCACAAAAACGATAGTCTTAAAAACGCAAACAGTCAAAGAAAAGCTTACCATCTAAGAGCCACATGACTGTCATGTTTGCGTGCCTCGCTGACGGAACCAAACTTGCCCAGTACGTGATTTTTTAAAACCTAAGGCTGTACCCAGATTTCAAAACTACAGTCAGATTTCACTTCTACTATTGATGTAATTTTGGTAGTCTACATGGTTTTTACTATGAGATGGATTGCCTAATTGTTATATAATTCAGATGGGCTACAGGTTATTTTTATGGTATACCAAAAAGTTTTTTTTAAATGTGATTGTTGGTATGTTTTACTAGTATTTACCATACTTTCAATACAAAAATTTAAATATGAAAAATGTCACATAGGTTGTCTTGTATTCGGAACAATACAGTAATTCAGTTTAATGCAAACAACCCATCTTACAGTGCAATACAGCACAGGCCATAGCATTACAGATTTCACGATTCAAAAGTTTGAGGTCAGTAAGTGTTATGTTATGATATATACACTCACCTAAAGGATTATTAGGAACACCTGTTCAATTTCTCATTAATGCAATTATCTAATCAACCAATCACATGGCAGTTGCTTCAATGCATTTAGGGGTGTGGTCCTGGTCAAGACAATCTCCTGAACTCCAAACTGAATGTCAGAATGGGAAAGAAAGGTGATTTAAGCAATTTTGAGCGTGGCATGGTTGTTGGTGCCAGACGGGCCGGTCTGAGTATTTCACAATCTGCTCAGTTACTGGGATTTTCACGCACAAACATTTCTAGAGTTTACAAAGAATGGTGTGAAAAGGGAAAAACATCCAGTATGCGGCAGTCCTGTGGGCGAAAATGCCTTGTTGATGCTAGAGGTCAGAGGAGAATGGGCCGACTGATTCAAGCTGATAGAAGAGCAACTTTGACTGAAATAACCACTCGTTACAACCGAGGTATGCAGCAAAGCATTTGTGAAGCCACAACACGCACAACCTTGAGGCGGATGGGCTACAACAGCAGAAGACCCCACCGGGTACCACTCATCTCCACTACAAATAGGAAAAAGAGGCTACAATTTGCACGAGCTCACCAAAATTGGACAGTTGAAGACTGGAAAAATGTTGCCTGGTCTGATGAGTCTCGATTTCTGTTGAGACATTCAGATGGTAGAGTCAGAATTTGGCGTAAACAGAATGAGAACATGGATCCATCATGCCTTGTTACCACTGTGCAGGCTGGTGGTGGTGGTGTAATGGTGTGGGGGATGTTTTCTTGGCACACTTTAGGTCCCTTAGTGCCAATTGGGCATCGTTTAAATGCCACGGCCTACCTGAGCATTGTTTCTGACCATGTCCATCCCTTTATGACCACCATGTACCCATCCTCTGATGGCTACTTCCAGCAGGATAATGCACCATGTCACAAAGCTCGAATTATTTCAAATTGGTTTCTTGAACATGACAATGAGTTCACTGTACTAAAATGGCCCCCACAGTCACCAGATCTCAACCCAATAGAGCATCTTTGGGATGTGGTGGAACGGGAGCTTCGTGCCCTGGATGTGCATCCCACAAATCTCCATCAACTGCAAGATGCTATCCTATCAATATGGGCCAACATTTCTAAAGAATGCTTTCAGCACCTTGTTGAATCAATGCCACGTAGAATTAAGGCAGTTCTGAAGGCGAAAGGGGGTCAAACACAGTATTAGTATGGTGTTCCTAATAATCCTTTAGGTGAGTGTGTGTGTGTGTATGTATGTATGTATATATATATATATATATATATATACATTGCCGATTTTGCAGGTTTGCCCACTTACAAAGCATGTAGAAGTCTGTCATTTTTTTTTTTATTATAGGTACTCTTCAACTGTGAGTGATGGAATCTAAAACAAAAATCCAGAAAATCACAATATGATTAAGTAATTAATTTGCATTTTATTGCATGACATAAGTATTTGATACATCAGAAAAGCAGAACTTAATCTTTGGTACAGAAACCTTTGTTTGCAATTACAGAGATCATATGTTTCCTGTAGTTCTTGACCAGGTTTGCGCACACTGCAGCAGGGATTTTGGCCCACTCCTCCATACAGACCTTCTCCAGATCCTTCAGGTTTTGGGGCTGTCGCTGGGCAATACGGACTTTTGGCTCCCTCCAAAGATTTTCTATTGGGTTCAGGTCTGGAGACTGGCTAGGCCACTCCAGGACCTTGAGATGCTTCTTACGGAGCCACTCCTTAGTTGCCCTGGCTGTGTGTTTCGGGTCGTTGTCATGCTGGAAGACCCAGCCACGACCCGTCTTCAATGCTCTTACTGAGGGAAGGAGGTTGTTGGCCAAGATCTCGCGATACATGGCCCCATCCATCCTCCCCTCAATACGGTGCAGTCGTCCTGTCCCCTTTGCAGAAAAGCATCCCCAAAGAATGATGTTTCTACATCCATGCTTCACGGTTGGGATGGGGTTCTTGGGGTTGTACTCATCCTTCCTTCCTCCGAACACGGCGGGTGGAGTTTACATCAAATCAAATCACCTTTATTTATATAGCGCTTTTTACAATGCCAATTGTTTCAAAGCAGCTTCACAGTGGTAACAGGAAGCCGGCGACGGGTTTAATGAGGATGTCGTGTCGATGCGGCATTTACAGGGGGGAGTTTAATTGACACTGTCTCTACAGACACTTCAGGGATGTGTTCGTCATGTCCAGGCTAAGGTCCACCATCTGATCTGGATATGGCCCGGATCCGGCCGACTGCAGTAAACCTCGGGATAAACAGAGAGACTAACATTAGCGTAGATGCCATTCTTCTTATGATGTAACGAGTACATCAGTTGTTATGGGAAGTGTTCCCGGTTCCGGCTGACCTAGTTAATGCAGCCTAAAACAATCATTTAACTGATTTGAATAATAGAAATTAAAAATGTTTTGTGTATGCCATAGTAAAGAGATGTGTTTTTAGTCTAGATTTAAACTGACAGAGTGTGTCTGCTTCCCGAACAATGCTAGGAAGACTGTTCCAGAGTTTAGGTGCTAAATAGGAAAAGGATCGACCGCCTGCAGTTGATTTTGATATTCTAGGTATTATCAACTGGCCAGAATTTTGAGACCGCAATAGACGTGATGGAGTATAATGCGTTAAGAGCTCGCTCAAGTACTGGGGAGCTAAACCATTTAGTGCTTTGTAAGCAGCAAGATTTTAAAATGTATACGATGTTTAATAGGGAGCCAATGCAGTGTTGCCAGAACCGGGCTAATGTGGTCATACTTCCTGGTTCTAGTAAGAACTCTAGCTGCTGCGTTTTGGACAAGGTGCAGTTTATTTATTAAGCGAGCAGGGCAACCACCCAGTAGAGCTTTACAATAATCTAGCCTTGAGGTCATGAACGCATGAACTAACTGTTCAGCATTTTGCATTAGAAGCATGTGCCGTAATTTAGATATATTTTTAAGATGGTAGAATGCAGTTTTACAGATGTTAGAAACATGGCTTTCAAATGAGAGATTGGTATCAAAGAGCACACCCAGGTTCCTAACTGACGACGAGGACTTGACAGAGCAGCCATCGAGTGTTAGACAGTATTCTAGGTTAGTACTTGTGGAGTTTTTTTTTTTTTATCCAATGATTAAAAATTCATTTTTTTCAGAATTAAGTTGCAGGAAATTACTAGTCATGCAATTTTTTTTATATCAGCTATGCATTCCGTTAATCTTGTGAATTGGTAAGTTTCGTCAGGGCGTGAACAAATATAGAGCTGAGTATCGTCAGCATAACAATGAAAATTAACGCCATGCTTCCTAATAATATCTCCCAGTGGTAGCATGTACAGGGTGAAAAGCAACGGTCTTAGCACTGAGCCCTGCGGTACTCCATACTGAACTTGTGTTCGGTGTGACATCTCTTCATTTACTGCTACAAACTGATAACGGTCAGATAAGTATGATTTAAACCATGCCAATGAAATTCCACTAATGCCAACATAATTTTCGAGTCTATTCAAAAGAATGTTGTGGTCGATAGTATCGAATGCAGCGCTGAGATCGAGTAACACTTTAAGAGAGATACAACCACGATCGGATGATAGGAGTAAATCATTTGTAACTCTAATGAGAGCAGTCTCAGTACTATGATACGGTCTAAATCCTGACTGGAAATCCTCACAGATACCATTTCTTTCTAAAAAGGAGCATAATTGTGAGGACACTACCCTTTCTGTCAAAAATACTAGAAAAGGCAGATTTGAGATTGGCCTGTAATTGACTAATTTTGTAGGATCAAGTTGCTTTTTTTTAAATAAGTGGTTTAATAACAGCCAACTTAAAAGTTTTCGGTACATATCCTAATGTCAAGGATGAATTAATGATATTAAGAAGAGGATCTATGACCTCTGGAAGCATCTCTTTTAGTAGTTTAATTGGTATGGGGTCGAGCATACATGTTGTTGATTTTGATGATTTAACGAGTTTAGCCAATTCTTCTTCTCCTATAGCAGTGAATGAATGTAATTTTTCCTCAGTGACACTACAATGCACTGTCTGATGTGATACTGTAGTAGTATAATTTTTTTCCTAATATTATCAATCTTACAAGTAAAGAAGTTCATAAAGTCATTACTGCTGTGCTGTCTGATGTACAAACATCAGAAGGTGAAGCTTTATCTTTGGTTAATTTAGCCACTGTATCGAATAAATACCTAGGGTTGTGTTTGTTTTCTTCTAAGAGAGTCGAGAAATAAGCAATTCTAGCAGTTTTTAGGGCCTTTCTGTATGCAATCATGCTCTCTTTCCACGAACTGCGAAAAACTTCTAGTTTTGTTTTGTTTTCTTCCAGCTGCGCTCCATTTTTCTGGCTGCTGTTTTAAGGGCCCGGGTGTGCTCGTTGTAACACAGCGTTGGACTATTTTCTTTAATCTTCTTTAAGCACCAGGGAGCAACTGTGTCTAAAGTGCTGGAAAAGAGAGAGTCAATGGTTTCTGTTGCAACATCGAGTTCCTCTAGGCTATCTGGGATGCTGAGGAGATGAAACTGATGAGGAAGATTATTTACAAAGCAATCTTTAGTCACAGCAGTGATAGTCCTGTCATATTTGAAGCGAGGGGACGGCTTTGCAGCCTTTGCTAAATTAAGTGTACATGATACTAGGTAATGATCTGAGATGTCATCGCTCTGCTGCAGAATTTCAATGGTATCAACATTTATTCCATGTGACAGTATTAGGTCTAACGTATGATTACGGCGATGAGTGGGTCCTGACACGTGTTGCCTTACTCCAATAGAGTTTAGAATGTCTCTAAATGCCAATCCCAATGCGTCTTTTTCATTGTCTACATGGATATCAAAATCACCAACAATTAGGACTTTATCTGCAGCCAGTACTAACTCTGATAGAAAATCAGCAAATTCTCTGGTAAAGTCTGTATGGTGCCCTGGTGGCCTGTATACAGTAGCCAGCACAAATGTCAAACGGGATTTATCAATTTCACTACATAACGTTATATAAAGCACCAAAACTTTAAAGGAATTATATTTGAAACTAGACTTCTGAGTAATACCGAAGATATTATTATAAATTACAGCAACACCTCCCCCTTTACCTTTCAGACGCGGCTCGTGTTTATAACAATAATCTTGGGGGGTGGACTCATTTAAAGTAATGTAATAGTCAGGTTTTAGCCAGGTTTCTGTCAAACACAGCACATCTAGGTTATCATGTAATCATATCATTAACAATAAGCGCTTTTGAGGAAAGGGATTCAATATTCAGCAGCCCGAGCTTTATCACTTGATCATCTGTATTATATCTGTTGTTTATTTGTTGGACATCAATTAAATTTTTACCGTTGAATGGTTTTGATGGTTTTTTTGTATTTACTAATTCGTGGAACAGACACAGTCTCTATGTGATATCTAGGTGAAAGAGTCTCTATGTGCTGGGATTTATCTGACGTCTGTAACGTCAGACAACTAGCAGGCGGTCGGGTAAGCCAGTCCGTCTGCTTCCCCAGTTAGTCAAGGTTTAGCTCTAGGACTATGTGCCAAATTACTAGAGAGAAGAGCGGCACCGTCCCAGGAAGGATGGATGCCATCTTTTTTCAACAGGTCAGGTCTGCCCCAAAAGCTTTTCCAATTGTCTATGAACCCTATGTTATTTTGCGGACACCACTTAGACAACCAGCCATTGAGTGATGATAGTCTGCTAAGTATCTCATCACTCCTTTTAACGGGGAGGGGACCAGAGCAAAAAACGTCTTCTGCCATCGTACTTGCAAGTCTACACACCTCTTTAATGTTAATTTTGGTGATCTCCGACTGGCGAAGTCGAACATCATTTGTGCCGACGTGAATAATAATCTTAGAGAATTTACGATTGGCATTAGCCAGCACTTTTAAATTTGCTTTGATGTCAGGCGCTCTGGCTCCCGGTAAACATGTGACTATGGTGGCTGGTGTCTCTATTTTCACGTTCCGTGTAATAGAATCGCCAATAACTAGGGCACTTTCAACAGGATTCTCAGTGGGTGCATCACTGAGTGGGGAGAACCTGTTTGATGTTCTAATCGGAACGGAAGAGTGTTTTTTTTTATCCGCGACTATGCCGTCTCACCGTCACCCAATTGCCCTGCTGCACGGGCTCTACAGCCGGAACCGAACAATGTACAGAGTTCACTAAGCTATTCGCATCCAAAGCAGTGTCTAAAGCGGTTACGTTCTCACTACTCTCAAATAAAGTGTGGATGCGTGTCTCTATTTCTGAAATCTTCTCCGTCAGCCTGACTATCTCCTTACATTTATCACATGTGAAGCCCTGTTCGCCAACGGAGAAAGATATACTAAACATGAAACATGCAGTGCAAGTGACAATGACAGAAGACATGGCTTACCGTATTTGATTAATCCAACTCACCACAGTTGTTCAATGAACTCAGAAAACAAGAGACCCGAGTGCAGAGATGGCAAGCTAACAGACTAGTGAAATGCTAACGCATGATAGTGATTTAGATTAAAAGCTAGCGATGTCAGATTTAATGTGGTAGGCAATATTAGACAATATATGGTGATGGGTAAATTATATTTAGCAGTTTAAACAGGGAATGATATCAAATAAAGATTCAAAAGCAGGCGAAGCACACGCGAGCACAGCAGTCAGCAGGACAAACAGCTAGTAATGGGAATCAGAACAGAATTCCAAACAGAACAGTTTAGACCAAAAAGCTCTAATTTTGTCTCATCAGACCACATGACCTTCTCCCATTCCTCCTCTGAATCATCCAGATGGTCATTGGCAAACTTCAGACGGGCCTGGACATGCGCTGTCTTGAGCAGGGGGACCTTGCGTGCGCTGCAGGATTTTAATCCATGGCGGCGTAGTGTGTTACTAATGGTTTTCTCTGAGACTGTGGTCCCAGCTCTCTTCAGGTCATTGACCAGGTCCTGCCATGTAGTTCTGGGCTGATCCCTCACCTTCCTCATGATCATTGATGCCCCACGAGGTGAGATCTTGCATGGTGCCCCAGACCGAGGGAGATTGACCATCATCTTGAACTTCTTCCATTTTCTAATAATTGCGCCAACAGTTGTTGCCTTTTCACCAAGCTGCTTGCCTATTGTCCTGTAGCCCATCCCAGCCTTGTGCAGGTCTACAATTTTATCCCTGATGTCCTTACACAGCTCTCTGGTCTTGGCCATTGTGGAGAGGTTGGAGTCTGTTTGATTGAGTGTGTGGACAGGTGTCTTTTATACAGGTAACGAGTTCAAACAGGTGCAGTTAATACAGGTAATGAGTGGAGAACAGGAGGGCTTCTTTAAGAAACACTAACAGGTCTGTGAGAGCTGGAATTCTTACTGGTTGGTAGGTGATCAAATACTTATGTCATGGAATAAAATGCAAATTAATTATTTAAAAATCATACAATATGATGCTTTGTAAGTAGGAAAACCTGCAAGATCGGCAGTGTATCAAATACTTGTTGTCCCCACTGTGTGTGTATGTAATGTATGGTATGTATGTAACAAATTAAAATGCTGTTCTTTTGAACTTTCTATTCATCTAAGAACACATAGCTAGTGAAAAATAAATATACCAAAATATATTTGAAATACATTTATTTTATGAGTGTACTACAAATACGTTTACATATTTATGTACTAAAAAAAAAAAAAAAAAAAAAAAAAAAAAAATACCCTGCAATTGTACGTTTGGTATACTTGGTCTAAATTGGAACAACTAATTTTGCACTTTAGTTATCCGGAAATAGGGCTGAGGTCCAATTAAAGATATAATTAAGTATATCTGATTCTTCTAAAATGGAACTATTGCAAGTGTACTTTAGGTATTAAATATCTTGCGTTTAAAGACTGATGTTGTACAGAGATCATGCTATCCTTAAGTGATATTTAAACACATTTTAGGCTTAATATTAAGAAATGTGCATTGTGCAATAAAGAAGTACTCCAAATAAAGTTTAATTATAATATTTACAGGACATCAGTAAGTCTCAAGCAATATGTTATTATTGGAGCATTTATTCTACTGTATAGAATAAATGTATGATTGATACTGTAGTTTTGTTACGTCAAGTCACCTTTATTTATATAGGGCTTTATACAATACAGATTGTTTCAAAGCAGCTTCAGAGTGATAACAGGAAAATGATTCAATAATGCAAACAGTTCATTTCGGCTGTACAGCAGTTCTAAAAGAAAGTGTCGTTGTTTAGCTGAAGTAAGTTCAGTGTTGATTCAGTTCTGTTGTAAAGATCAATTATTAAATTAGTTCATTTCATCTATAAAGCAGTTCTGCAAAAAAAAAAAAAAAAAGTCGTCATCAGCTCAGTTTAGTTCTCATACAGCGTTAGTACAGTCAGATCAATAATAATCAGATCAATAAATTAACTATATTACTGATCTGCCCGCATTGACACTATATGATAATTGAAATGAGCTGGATGACATCACCGTTTTTTACCAGAGCCAAATCAAATTCCGTTGCATTATTTTCCTGTTACCACTGTGAAGCTGCTTTGAAACAATTGCCATTGTAAAAAGCGCTATATAAATAAAGGTGATTTGATTTATTAAGTGTCCCCAACTAAGCAAGCCAGAGGTGACAGTGGCAAGAACCCAAGCTCCATCAGAATTGAGAACCTTGGGAGAAACCAGACTCAGTATGGGGGGCCAGTTCTCCTCTGGCCAACGAATAAACACGGTGTCATTATGATTCAGGCTGCATCACAAGACGGAATTCAGATTGGGATCGATAGCATTCAAATATTCATCCAGTTCCTTTTGCTTGAAGATCGATTCATCATGCCGGTATGGAGCTGAAGCTGGCCATAGGGTCTGTCGGAGGACCTGTCCGGTTTCTCGTGGTCTCTGCAGAAGATCTGTACCGATGGCAGTCATGTCGATCAGGCCTTCACAGGAGATTGTCTAGTAGACATGGTCTTTGCTGACATTCAGGGCTGTGTTTTGGTCGTGGCTATGTGCAGGTCCACCATCTGATCTAAATATGGACCGGATCCGGCTGCGGTAACCTCGGGATAAGGATGAGACAGACATGCTAATATTAGCATAGATGCCATTCTTCTTACGATGTAACAAGTACATTGGTGTTATAGGAAGTGTTCCCGGTTCCAGTTTACCAAATTTTTGCAGCCTAACAAGCGTAACAGCCATGCTTCCTAATGATATCTCCCAAGGATAGCATGTACAGGATGAAAAGCAACCGTCTAAGTACTGAGCCTTGTGGTACTCCTATTGAACTTTTGATATGAAACCTCTTAATTTACTGCTACAAATTGGTAACTTACACTAGATAACGTTACATAAAGCACCATCACTTCATCAAAAGAATTATACTTGAAACTAGACTTCTGAGTAATACTTGAAATATTACAATAATTACAATTATAAATGGTCACTACAATCATTCAAATACAATTTTTTTTTTTGTTTTTTTTGTTTTTTTTTGGAAGTACTTTGTCTGCTTTTTTGTTCTGTCTTTTTGTATTTGGATGAGTTCATTTCTCTTATTGGCTGCTCTAGCTCCATTTACAGCTCAGTTTGTGAGGCAAGCGGTGCCACGCAGGCCCTCCACTACCATCAGCACTGTCCGCCAGGCCTCCACCCAGGTTCCTCACATCGTTAACAACACCCAGCGAATGGGTAAGGCTGTTTGTGTGTCAAGTCACCTTTATTTATATAGCGCTTTACAACACAGATTGCTTCAAAGCAGCTTTACAGTGATAATAGGAAATTAATTTTGTTTTAGACGAAAAGCTAAAGTAAGTTTTTGATTTAATTTGTTGTAAAAACTGATTACAACACAATCGATTGCTCCTGTCTGCCTCCTGTTTGTCCTGCTGACTGCTGTGCTCGCATGTGCTTTGCTTGCTTTTGAATCTTTATTTGATATCATTCCCTGTTGTTTAAACTGCTAAATATAATTTACCCATCACCATATATTGTCTAATATTGCCTACCACATTAAATCTGACACCGCTAGCTTTTAATCTAAATCACTATCACGCGTTAGCATTTTGCTAGCCTGTTAGCTTGCAATCTCTGCACTCGGGTCTCTTGTTTTCTGAGTTTATTAAACAACTGTGGTAAGTTGGATTATTCAACAAATACGGTAAGCCATGTCTTCTTCTCCTGTCATTGTCACTTGCACTGCATGTTTCATGTTTAGTATATCTTTCTCCGTTGGTGAACAGGGCTTCACATGTGATAAATGTAAGGAGATAGTCAGGCTGACGGAAAAGATTTCAGAATTAGAGACATCCGCATCCAGACTTTATTTGAGAGTAGTGAGAATGTAACAGCTTTAGACACTGCTTTGGATGCGAATAGCTTAGTGAACTCTGTACATTGTTCGGTTCCGGCTGTAGAGCCCGTGCAGCAGGGCAACTGGGTGACGGTGAGACGGCATAGTCGCGGATCAAAAAAACCACTCTTCCGTTCCGATTAGAACATCAAACAGGTTCTCCCCACTCAGTGATGGACCCACTGAGAATCCTGTTGAAAGTGCCCTAGTTATTGGCGATTCTATTACACGGAACGTGAAAATAGAGACACCAGCCACCATAGTCACATGTTTACCGGGAGCCAGAGCGCCTGACATCAAAGCAACTTTAAAAGTGCTGGCTAATGCCAATCGTAAATTCTCTAAGATTATTATTCATGTCGGCACAAATGATGTTCGACTTCGCCAGTCGGAGATCACCAAAATTAACATTAAAGAGGTGTGTAAACTCGCAAGTACGATGGCAGATGACGTTTTTTGCTCTGGTCCCCTCCCCGTTAAAAGGAGTGATGAGATACTTAGCAGACTATCATCACTCAATGGCTGGTTGTCTAAATGGTGTCCGCAAAATAACATAGGGTTCATAGACAATTGGAAAAGCTTTTGGGGCAGACCTGACCTGTTGAAAAAAGATGGTATTCATCCTTCCTGGGATGGTGCCGCACTTCTCTCTAGTAATTTGGCACATAGTCTTAGAGCTAAACATTGGCTAACTGGGGCCCAGGTCAGGAAGCGGACGGACTGGCTTACCCGACCGCCTGCTAGCGGTCTCACGTCACAGAAGTCAGATAAATCCCAGCACATAGAGACTTTCACCTAGATATTATCACATAGAGACTGTGTCTGTTCCACGAATTAATAAATACAAAAAACCATCAAAACCATTCAACGGTAAAAATGTAATTGATGTCCAACAAATAAACAACAGATATAATATAGATGATCAAATGATAAAGCTCGGGCTGCTGAATATTCGATCCCTTTCCTCAAAAGCGCTTATTGTTAATGATATGATTACAGATCATAACCTAGATGTGCTGTGTTTGACAGAAACCTGGCTAAAACCTGATTATTGTTATAAACACGAGCCGCGTCTGAAAGGTAAAGGGGGAGGTGTTGCTGTAATTTATAATAATATCTTCGGTATTACTCAGAAGTCTAGTTTCAAATATAATTCCTTTAAAGTTTTGGTGCTTTATATAACGTTATGTAGTGAAATTGATAAATCCCATCTGACATTTGTGCTGGCACTGTATACAGGCCACCAGGGCACCATACAGACTTTACCAGAGAATTTGCTGATTTTTCTATCAGAGTTAGTACTGGCTGCAGATAAAGTCCTAATTGTTGGTGATTTTAATATCCATGTAGACAATGAAAAAGACGCATTGGGATTGGCATTTAGAGACATTCTAAACTCTGTTGGAGTAAGGCAACACGTGTCAGGACCCACTCATCGCCGTAATCATACGTTAGACCTAATACTGTCACATGGAATAAATGTTGATACCATTGAAATTCTGCAGCAGAGCGATGACATCTCAGATCATTACCTAGTATCATGTACACTTAATTTAGCAAAGGCTGCAAAGCCATCCCCTCGCTTCAAATATGGCAGGACTATCACTGCTGCGACTAAAGATTTCTTTGTAAATAATCTTCCTCATCAGTTTCATCTCCTCAGCATCCCAGATAGCCTAGAGGAACTCGACGTTGCAACAGAAACTATTGACTCTCTCTTTTCCAGCACTTTAGACACAGTTGCTCCCCGGCACTTAAAGAAGATTAAAGAAAATAGTCCAACGCTGTGGTACAACGAGCACACCTGGGCCCTTAAAACAGCAGCCAGAAAAATGGAGCGCAGCTGGAAGAAAACAGAAGAAGAAGTCTGGAAGAAGTTTTTCGCATTTCGTGGAGAGCGAGCATGATTGCATACAGAAAGGCCCTAAAAACTGCTAGATCTGCTTATTTCTCGACTCTCTTAGAAGAAAACAAACACAACCCTAGGTATTTATTTGATACAGTGGCTGTATTTGATACAGTGGCTTATCTTAACCAAAGATAAAGCTTCACCTTCTGATGTTTGTAAACAGCACAGCAGTAATGACTTTATGAACTTCTTTACTTGTAAGATTGATAATATTAGGAAAAAAATTATAACTATGCAGCCGTCTACTACAGTATCACATCAGACAGTGCATTGTAGTGTCACTGAGGAAAAATTACATTCATTCACTGCTATAGGAGAAGAAGAATTGGCTAAACTCGTTAAATCATCAAAATCAACAACATGTATGCTCGACCCCATACCGACTAAACTACTAAAAGAGATGCTTCCAGAGGTCATAGATCCTCTTCTTAATATCATTAATTCATCCTTGACATTAGGATATGTACCGAAAACTTAAGTTGGCTATTATTAAACCACTTATTAAAAAAACGCAACTTGATCCTACAAAATTAGTCAATTACAGGCCAATCTCAAATCTACCCTTTCTGTCAAAAATACTAGAAAAGGCAGTGTCCTCACAATTATGCTCCTTTTTAGAAAGAAATGGTATCTGTGAGGATTTCCAGTCAGGATTTAGACCGTATCATAGTACTGAGACTGCTCTCATTAGAGTTACAAATGATTTACTCTTATCATCCGATCGTGGTTGTATCTCTCTGTTAGTGTTACTCGATCTCAGCGCTGCATTCGATACTATCGACCACAGCATGAATAGACTCGAAAATTATGTTGGCATTAGTGGAATTTCATTGGCATGGTTTAAATCATACTTATCTGACTGTTTTCAGTTTGTAGCAGTAAATGAAGAGATGTCACACCGAACACAAGTTCAGTATGGAGTACCGCAGGGCTCAGTGCTAGGACCGTTGCTTTTCACCCTGTACATGCTACCACTGGAAGATATTATTAGGAAGCATGGCGTTAATTTTCATTGTTATGCTGATGATATTCAGCTCTATATTTCTTCACGCCCTGACAAAACTTACTAATTCACAAGATTAACAGAATGCATAGCTGATATAAAAAATTGGATGACTAGTAATTTCCTGCAACTTAATTCAGAAAAAACTGAATTTTTAATCATTGGACAAAAAAAACTCCACAAGTAGTAACCTAGAATACTGTCTAACACTCGATGGCTGCTCTGTCAAGTCCTCGTCGTCAGTTAGGAACCTGGGTGTGCTCTTTAATACCAATCTCTCATTTGAAAGCCACGTTTCTAGCATCTGTAAAACTGCATTCTACCATCTTAAAAATATCTAAATTACGACACCTGCTTTCAATGCAAAATGCTGAACAGTTAGTTCATGCGTTCATGACCTCAAGGCTAGATTATTGTAATGCTCTACTGGGTGGTTGCCCTGCTCGCTTAATAAATAAACTGCAGCTTGTCCAAAACGCAGCAGCTAGAGTTCTTACTAGAACCAGGAAGTATGACCATATTAGCCCGGTTCTGGCAACACTGCATTGGCTCCCTATTAAACATCATATACATTTTAAAATCTTGCTGATTACTTACAAAGCACTAAATGGTTTAGCTCCCCAGTACTTGAGCGAGCTCTTAACGCATTATACTCCATCACGTCTATTGCGGTCTCAAAATTCTGGCCAGTTGATAATACCTAGAATATCAAAATCAACTGCAGGCGGTCGATCCTTTTCCTATTTAGCACCTAAACTCTGGAACAGTCTTCCTAGCATTGTTCGGGAAGCAGACACACTCTGTCAGTTTAAATCTAGACTAAAAACATATCTCTTTACTATGGCATACACATAAAACACTTTTAATTTCTATTATTCAAATCAGTTAAATGATTGTTTTAGGCTGCATTAACTAGGTCAGCCGGAACCGGGAACACTTCCAATAACACCTGATGTACTCGTTACATCATAAGAAGAATGGCATCTACGCTAATGTTAGTCTCTGTTTATCCCGAGGTTTACTGCAGTCGGCCGGATCCGGGCTGTATCCAGACCAGATGGTGGCCCTTAGCCTGGACATGACGACCATATCCCTGAAGTGTCTGTAGAGACCGTGTCAATTAAACTCCCCCCTGTAAATGCCGCATCGACACGACATCCTCATTAAACCCGTCCCCGGCGTGACGACTCCAGTCTTTCGAATAATCCTACGAATATCTATTGATCTAATATGACTTCTGACCTGTAATGTGCCAGAATCATAATCATACACTATTTGTTCGTCGGCCAGAGGAGAACTGGCACCCCGACTGAGCCTGGTTTCTCCCAAGGTTTTTTTTTCCTCCATTCTGGCCCTGAAGGAGTTTTGGTTCCTTGCCACCGTCGCTTTTGGCTTGCTCAGTTGGGGACACTTAAATTTCAACTATATTACTGATCTGCCCGCATTGACACTATATGATAATTGAAATGAGCTGGATGACATCACCGTTTTCACCAGAGCCGAATCAAATTCCGTTGCATTATTTTCCTGTTACCACTGTGAAGCTGCTTTGAAACAATTGCCATTGTAAAAAGCACTATATAAATAAAGGTGATTTTGATTTGATTAGTTATTTACTTTGGTGCCACTTAAACACCACCATCCTCAACTAAAACAGAAAACCCCCAATGCGTTCCGGACGGCATGGCCATCTGCATGGCAACAGCACCTGGTGGCCCGAGAATGCAAACCATGAAATAGGTTTTGAAATTGTTTTGAAACTATACCACCACCATCCCTGCGCAAACCACCAAAAAAGGCGACGGCATGTACGCAAGCATTACTTGTTTAGCCAATAGGCAAGCGCGTTTGAATGCGTATGTGTGCATATGTGTTTTTATCTGTACAAAGGGGAAGGGAAGGAGGTCTTCACAGGGGAGAGTCTAGTTGACACGGTCTCTGCTGACACTTCAGGGCTGTGTTGGGGTCATGTCTAGGCGCAGGTCCACCATCTGATCTGGATCCGGCAGACTACAGTAAACCTCGGGATAAACAGAGAGACTAACATTAGCATAGATGCCATTCTTTTTATGATGTAACGAGTACATCAGGTGTTATGGGAAGTGTTCCCGGTTCCTGCAGACCTAGTTAATGCAGCCTAACAATCATTTAACTGATTTAAATAATAGAAAATGATATGCCATAGTAAAGATGTGTTTTTAGTCTATTTTTAAGCTGACAGAGTGTGTCTGCTTCTCGAACAACGCTAGGAAGACTGTTCCAAAGTTTAGGTGCTAAATAGGCAAAGGATCGACCGCCAGCAGTTGATTTTGATATTCTAGGTATTATCAATATGGTCATACTTCCTGGTTCTAGTAAGAACTCAAACTGCAGCTGGTCCAAAACGCAGCAGCTAATTTATTAAGCAAGCAGGGCAACCACCCAGTAGAGCATTACAATAATCTAGCCTTGAGGTCATGAACGCATGAACGAACTCTTCAGCATTTTGCATTGAAAGCATGTGCCGTAATTTAGATACATTTTTAAGATGGAAGAATGCAGTTTTACAGATGCTAGAAACGTGGCTTTCAAATGAGAGATTGGTATCAAAGAGCACACCCAGGTTCCTAACTGATGACGAGGGCTTAACAGAGCATCCATCAAGTGTTAGACAGTTTTCTAGGTTACTACGTGCAGAGGTTTTTTGTCCAATAATTAAAAATCAGTTTTTTTTCAGATTTAAGTTGTAGGAAGTTACTAGTCATCCAATATTAATTTTTTTATTTATTTTTTTTATTTTTTTATATCAGCTATGCATTCTGTTAATCTTGTGGATTGGTAAGTTTTGTCAGGACGCGAAGAGATAGAGATATAGAGCTGAGTATCATCAGCATAACAATGAAAACTAACGCCATGCTTCCTAATGATATTTCCCAAGGGTAGCATGTACAGGGTGAAAAGCAACGGTTCTAGCACGGAGCCTTGTGGTACTCCATACTGAACTTGTGATCGATATAACATCTCTTCATTTACTGCTACAAACTGATAGCGGTCAGATAAGTATGATTTAAACCATGCCAATGCAATTCCACTAATGCCAACATAATTTGAGTGTCTATTCAAAAGAATGTTGTGGTCGATAGTATCGAATGCAGCACTAAGATCGAGTAACACTAATAGCGAGATACAACCACGATCGGATGATAAGAGCAAATCATTTGTAACTCTGAGAGCAGTCTCAGTACTATGATACGGTCTAAATCCTGACTGGAAATCCTCACAGATATCATTTCTTTCTATTAAATAAAAAAAAAAAAAAAAAAAAAAAAAAAAAGGAGCATAGTTGTGAGGATATTGCCTTTCTAGTATTTTTGACAGAAAGGGTAGATTTGAGATTGGCCTGTAATTGACTAATTCTGTAGGATCAAGTTGCGGTTTGTGTGTGTTTTACCTACAATGTGGTGTCAATGTCCTCAAAAGCTATACAGTGGGGACCAACCAATGGTCTCCTTGAGTAAAACGGATATGGAATAGCGTTTTATGTATGTTATGTTAATGAATGAATGTGAATGAATGAATTGATACAAACAAGAAGTCAATATAGAGTCCCTACGAAGATATAAACAAACGTGTGTATGACTGTGCACATTTGTATTTAAGTTCTAAAAAAAATGGGACTTCTGCGTTGTGTATGGATGCTTGTGAGCCTTGTATTTCTTATCACATTTGGCATACATTTAATCTAATGAGCTAGTATTGATGGATGTTAGTATCATTCTATGTGTCCTGTTGGCTGGAATGTGAAGTGTCTTTTGTTGAAATGTACCCTTTTTCTCTCTTGGCTTAGCCAATATTGGGACACAGACTGCTGGCGGGAGAACTGGAGCTGTAATCAGAGGAGTCGGTCAATACAAATACTCAGCAGGAGTCCGAAATGTACAGCAGGTCATCAATGCTCCAGCTCCTGTTGTTCACCAGGTAAAATGAAGATGCACACCTGTATTCTGTCATACAATAATCCAGCAGAACTCTGTCATGAAGCAGAGCTTGTGTGGCGCTTGCAAGTATTATTTGAGCCCGGAGCCACTTGGGGACTGTTTGCACACGATGGTGAGATGGAAATATAAAAAAATATTGAATGTAATATAATATAACATGTATATAAAAATACATACAATATTTTACATTTATATATTGTATATGTAAATATTGTATACTTTATGAACTATTCTGTATTTTATTTTTGTACAATAAAAAAAAAAAAAAAAATATATATATATATATATATATATATATATTAAAAAAAAAAATATTACACACAACACACACAGATCAGGCATAACATTATGACCATATTGTGTTGGTCCCCCTTTTGCTGCCAAAACAGCCCTGACCTGTTGAGGCATGGACTCCACTAGACCCTTGAAAGTGTGCTGTGGTATCTGCACCAAGATGTTAGCAGCAGATCCTTTAAGTTTTGTAAGTTGCGAGGTGGGGCCTCCATGGATCGGACTTGTTTGTTCAGCACATCCTACAGATGCTCGATTGGATTGAGATCTGGGGAATTTGGAGGCCAAGTCAACACCTCAAACTCGTTGTGCTCCTCAAACTATTCCTGAACCATTTTTTTTGTGACAGGGCACATGCTGCTGAAAGAGGCCACAGCCACCAGGGAATACCATTTCCATGAAAGGGTGTACATGGTCTGCAACAATGCTTAGGTAGGTGGTACGTGTCAAAGTAACATCCACATGGATGGCAGGACCCAAGGTTTCCCAGCAGAACATTGCCCAAAGCATCACACTGCCTCCACCGGCTTGCCTTCTTCCCATAGTGCATCTTCGTGCCATGTGTTCCCCAGGTAAGCGGCGTGATCCATCAGACCAGGCCACCTCCTCCTTTTTGCTCCGTGGTCCAGTTCTGATGCTCACGTGCCCACTGTTGGCGCTTTCGGCGGTGGACAGGGATCAGCATGGGCACCCTGAATGGTCTGCAGCTATGCAGCCTCATACACAACAAACTGCCTTTCTATCAGAACCAGCATTACCTTCTTGAGCAATTTAAGCTACAGCTCGTCTGTTTGATCAGACCACATGGGTAAGCCTTCGCTCCCCACGTGCATCAGTGAGCCTTGGCCGCCCATGACTCTGTCGCCGGTTCACCACTGTTCCTTCCATGGACCACTTTTGATAGATACTGACCACTGCAGACCGGGAACACCCCACAAGAGCTGCAGTTTTGGAGATGCTCTAACCCAGTCATCTAGCCATCACAATTTGGCCCCTGTCAAACTCACTCAAATCCTTTACGCTTGCCCATTTTTCCTGCTTCTAACGCATCAACTTTGAAGACAAAATGTTCACTTGCTGCCTAATATATCCCACCCACTAACAGGTGCTGTGATGAGGAAACAATCCGTGTTATTCACTTCACCTGTCAGTGGTCAATGTTATGCCTGATCGGTATGTATGTATGTAATATATATTTCTTTTAATGGTGTTGTTCCACCCTGTCTTAAACAAGCAGTGGTTGCTCCCTTAAAAAAAAAAAATTAAAAAAAAAAAAGGCCTTCATTTTACAGAGCTGAATAACTTTAGTCCAATTTCTAAATTACCATTTTTATACAAATTCTTAGAGAAGGTTGTTCTTTCACAAATAACCCTTTTTTTTAACAGAGAATGATGTTCTGGATAAATTCCAATCTGGATTTAGAGCTTGTCACAGTACAAGTTGTGAACGATTTGCTGATAGCAGTTGATTCTGGGCTGGCGGTTGTCTTAATTTGTTTGATCTCAGTGCTGCATTTGACACTGTTGATCACTCGATCCTCTTGGAATGTCTGGAGTGTGAAGTAGGCATTCATGGGACCGCTCAAATTGTTTTATTCATATCTACAGGATAGAACAGTCTCTGTTAATTTTGCAAATACTTCGTCCTGTGGTTCCCTTAAAACTTGTATGCAGTTGACACGCACTTAAAACTGGAAATGAGCAGTGTTTGAAGTCCCTGTTCTGTCTGAATGAGGTAAAAGTTTGGCTGTCTAATAATTTTCTTCAGCTTGATGATAATCCGAGATGATATTTGGGCCACCAAAAGTTAAAGAGAAGATAGCCAGTACTATTGCTCCCATAGGAGTAATGGTGAAAGATAGTGTGAGGAATGTTATAATCGACTCGTCCCTCAGCTTTGAAAAAACGATCAAATCTGTTGTAAAAAGTAGTTTTTGCCAACTTAGACTGATTTTTAAGTTAAAACGTACATGTTCATGCTTTTATTACCTCAAGACTGGATTACTGCAACTCCCTCTATGCAGGACCAATCAGCGACAGTTGTCTCATTTGCAGCTTCTCTTCATTGGCTGCCGGTTCAGTTTAGGATTTTGTTTTTGTTGTGGGGTGTTTTTTTTTTATTTTTTATATTTTTATATATAGCACTTTGGGCAACAAAATTGTTTTTAAATGTGCTATATAAATAATAATTGAAAAGTTAAAAAAAGTTGAGAGTTGAGAAAAAATATACAGTTTTTTGTGTGGCAATGCCAGCAATGCCTTACCAGCTCTTTGGTGGTGGTCTGGCAGCCTGTCGACTGCTTGGGGCTCCTTTAGCCTCTTCACATCCGAAGCATCCCACTCGAAGATGCAAGCAGAGAGATGTTTCATGAAGAGTAAGCCTCTTCATGAAACCTCTCATCTCAAAACATCTCTCCGCTTGCATCTTCGAGTGGAATGCTTCGTCGCTGTGGCTGTCAGTGCTCACTCCTGCAAACCACCGCATAAAGTGTCACACGTCCAGCCTGACAACCAGCTGGTCCCACTCTGCAAACATTGTGGCTGACTTACCTTTGCTTGTGGCAGAGCAGCCGTCCTGGTCCACGTAAAGGAATTTTGTAGGCGATTCTCCAGCTCTGCGGTAGCGCTCTACAAGTCCAGAGCACGTGAGAAGCAGGGGCTCGAGCACCCACAGAAAAACACAAGTTATTATTCAATATCAAAAATGGATCTCACATTGGGTCCCGGCGAGGCATTAATACACCAGAATTGTACTGTTATAATTAGCATTGCAACATAACCTGATGTGTGTGTGAGTGAGTGAGTGAGTGAGTGAGTGAGTGAGTGAGTGAGTGAGTGAGAGAGAGAGAGAGAGTGAGAGAGAGAGAGTGAGAGAGAGAGAGAGAGAGAGAGAGAGAGAGAGAGAGAGAGAGAGAGAGAGAGAGAGAGAGAGAGAGAGAGAGAGAGAGAGAGAGAGAGAGAGAGAGAGAGAGAGAGAGAGAGAGAGAGAGAGAGAGAGAGAGAGAGAGAGAGACTACTTATACCCTACTTGTGGTCAGTCTGCACAAATACCGATCAACATGCTTGTTTGCTTTGCAGCCCCTTTAAATAAAGTTTTAAAAAAAAGACCAAGCATTCGATCTACCTCAGAGTGTCCACTACAGCGTTGTTGGCAGCAACCAGAGCTAATTTTGACGCTCTCGCCAGCGGAGGTGTGAATGGACAGTTATAATCAACTCATCTTAGTTCGTGATTTCACAGCGTTCTCTTATAATAAATGAAGCTGACTGCACAATGAATCTCTTATTTACATGTCTCCACTTTTTTGTAAGAGAGGATTTGCGAGTATGAACTCAGAATACCCTCACCACTCAAAACGGGGAGTTTCTGTTCAGTGCTAACTTAAACACCTTTGATTTGGCCATTGCTTTTAAAAAAAAAAAAAGAAAAAAAAAGAAGATGTTTGTATGCTACATTTGCTCAACACAGCAAAACACATTGTAAATAGAATCCTTTGACGCTCTCCAGTACCCACAGATGGGTACTGGATCGTTTTTGTGGATTGCCAAATTTGTTTTGCAATATCCTATTATTACAGAGAAAACTGGTATGGAGTGTGGGCACCCACCGGCAGAAACCTAAATCGGCGCCTATGTCGATGAACCATGCTGCTGTTTCAGCAGCCTCAACAGCAAGCTTCTTGGTGACCTGAAATGGGAGTTTAAAAGTATTAATATGGAAAGCCTGCATCAGTGTGGCATATCTATACTAATAGTGAAGTTGTGAGTTTGTCCTCTTACTTTTTTTGTGAAGTCCATCTTTAGAATGGAGCCATGGATGGACTCGGGCACCACCTGTGGTATCTGGGCAGTGAGACAGCTGGGGTCTGTGGCATTGGGTCATAAACTTCCCAAGCACAGAGAGGTATTTGGCTGACTGGGCAACCCACTGCTCCCTGTGCCTGATGCACAGTTGCCTGTACAGGGCAGTGTTCAGTGTGCGTTGCCGCATCATCTTGATCTCCTTATCACAGGACAGCCTGCACGATAAAGAACACAGCACAATATCAGACTATTGAGCATGTAAAACCTTACCTCTCATGTTCAAACCATAAAAAAAAAAAAAGTCTTCCAACCTGTAGGTCAAAATCGCAGGAAACATCATGGTGGATGGAATCTGTTTGGTCCAGGATATCCTGTGACCATGCTGCCAGCTTTTTTTTTTTTGCATGACCGACTTTCAAGGTACCCATGAAATGGTGTGAAAGAGTGCGTCAGGTAATGGAGACTGCGAGTACAGGGGACGGGGACCAGGAGGAGACCACTAGAGACTCAGGTTTTTTTTTTTTTTTTTTTTTTGGGGTCCATGCCAACCTCCCAGGCTTGTGTGTGGTGAAAAGAGCCTTGCTGACCCACAAATGGTGCTATTTTGACAGGGTCTGTCTCCAGCCTTCAGGCAGCAGCAGCTGTGTGAGGAAGAGCAAGAAAGGGAAATGATGTGGGTCTTTTTCTTCTGCTGTTGATTTTGACTAACCATTTGAGCATTTGATTTAGTTCTTTGTTGGGCACTGGCTGTATTTCTGGTGCAGCAGCTCTCGGTGCAGAGGGCAGGGGTTTCAGCTGACTGGACGCTTGAGTCACACCAAGTGCATGGCACCAGAGAAACAGGAAATGAGACATATATATATATATATATATATGTATATATGTAACAGTTATTTTAGCCTCACTACATTGGTTGCCAACTAAATATAGGATTGATTAAGTAGTTGATTCTAGTATATAAAGCGTTAAACTATTTGGCACCTCCATATTAGGCCATCATCTTCATATACATAAACCACGAGGACTCTAAGGTCATCAAGTCAGATGATTTTTTTAGACGAGATGATTCCTAAAACCAGATTAAAGGCATTTGCAGTGGTAGATCTGAAGCACTGGAATAACTTACCACTACATCAAATCAAATCACCTTTATTTATATAGCGCTTTTTACAATGCCAATTGTTTCAAAGCAGCTTCACAGTGGTAACAGGAAAATAATGCAACGGAATTTGATTCGGCTGTACAGCCGCTCTGGTGAAAACGGTGATGTCATCCAGCTCATTTCAATTATCATATAGTGTCAATGTGGGCAGATCAGTAATATAGTTGAAATTTAAGTGTCCCCAACTGAGCAAGCCAAAAGCCAAAGGCGACGGTGGCAAGGAACCAAAACTTCTTCAGGGCCAGAATGGAGAAAAAAACCTTGGGAGAAACCAGGCTCAGTCGGGGTGCCAGTTCTCCTCTGGCCGACGAACAAATAGTGTATGATTTATGATTCTGGCAACATTACAGGTCAGAAGTCATATTAGATCAATAGATATTCGTAGGATTATTCGAAAGATTGGAGTCGCCACGCCGGGGACGGGTTTAATGAGGATGTCGTGTCGATGCGGCATTTACAGGGGGGAGTTTAATTGACACGGTCTCTACAGACACTTCAGGGATGCGTTCGTCATGTCCAGGCTAAGGTCCAGCATCTGGTCCGGATACGGCCGACTGCAGTAAACCTCGGGATAAACAGAGACTAACATTAGCGTAGATGCCATTCTTCTTATGATGTAACGAGTACATCAGGTGTTATGGGAAGTGTTCCCGGTTCCTAGTTAATGCAGCCTAAAAACAATCATTTAACGGATTTGAATAATAGAAATTAAAAATGTTTTATGTGTATGCCATAGTAAAGAGATGTGTTTTTAGTCTAGATTTAAACTGACAGAGTGTGTCTGCTTCCCGAACAATGCTAGGAAGACTGTTCCAGAGTTTAGGTGCTAAAAAGGAAAAGGATCGACCGCCTGCAGTTGATTTTGATATTCTAGGTATTATGAACTGGCCATAATTTTGAGACCGCAATAGACGTGATGGAGTATAATGCGTTAAGAGCTCGCTCAAGTACTGGGGAGCTAAACCATTTAGTGCTTTGCATTGGCTCCCTATTAAACATCGTATACATTTTAAAATCTTGCTGATTACTTACAGTGTTGCCAGAACCGGGCTAATATGGTCATACTTCCTGGTTCTAGTAAGAACTCTAGCTGCTGCGTTTTGGACAAGCTGCAGTTTATTTATTAAGCGAGCAGGGCAACCACCCAGTAGAGCATTACAATAATCTAGCCTTGAGTTCATGAACGCATGAACTAACTGTTCAGCATTTTTGCATTGAAAGCAGGTGTCGTAATTTAGATATTTTTAAGATGGTAGAATGCAGTTTTACAGATGCTAGAAACGTGGCTTTCAAATGAGAGATTGGTATCAAAGAGCACACCCAGGTTCCTAACTGACGACGAGGACTTGACAGAGCAGCCATCGAGTGTTAGACAGTATTCTAGGTTACTACTTGTGGAGTTTTTTTTGTCCAATGATTAAAAATTCAGTTTTTTTTCAGAATTAAGTTGCAGGAAATTACTAGTCATCCAATTTTTTATATCAGCTATGCATTCCGTTAATCTTGTGAAATTGTTAAGTTTCGTCAGGGCGTGAAGAAATATAGAGCCGACGGGGGGCGGCCATGTTAGCTGTTACCTGTTACCTTACTGTTTCCAAAACCATCCATCTGAAGACTAATAATGCATAACAAAATGGGTAATGAAGTGTACAAAAGAACAGTATTCTTAAATTAAACCACTAATTTAATAGGTAATGCTGTCTTGGAGTATCTGTGCAGCTGCAACAAGTAGATCTTCATCAGATGGTTCCTCTGCTGCAGAAGCTGAGCTGGATGTTACATCAGGATGAACAGTGTTAAGTCAAGTAAACCTTATTTATGTAGTGCTTTATATAATACAGATTGTTTCAAAGCAGCTTTACAGTAATAAACAGGGAAATAACAGAATCATTGATGCAAACTTCAGATTTGATATGAGATTAATTTTACTGTGAAGCAAAAAAAAAAAAACAATGGTGTCATTTTATTAAGCTCAAGTCAGCTGAATTACAAGACAATCTAAAAACAAGTGGAAAAAAACTAATCAAATCAATCTTTCTCTTTAAAAAAAGGAAAACAGACAGGACATACAGCTAACTCTGAGTGTGAACAGCAGTGAGTGTAAAGTTCATGACCTTGAAAAGTGGAACATCAGAAAAGTAGAAACGAAGATTGGCTCGGAGGGAGCGCAATGAATGACACATTCATGAAGCGTTCCTCATTTGTATGCCTTATTTTAATCAATTGTAAAAAACTAAATATCAACAGAAAAGCAATAAAGAACTTTTTTCATAAAGTAAAATTTTATTTTTAGACCACAGCAATGTAATGATATGAGCAATTAAATAGGGAAATATTTCTGGACTTGAAATGTAACAGTCTTTCTTTTTCTTTAGATGGTGCAGAATATAGAGCCAGCAGTTCATGTGAGAGGCCAGGAGCCCCTAACTGCCTCAATGCTGGCGGCTGCACCCTTAAAAGAGCAGAAACAACTCCTGGGTACTTTACACACACACACACACACACGGTCACTTAAACATTAAAGGTTTGACGATGTGAGATCATTTCAAGTCACCGTCGCTGGTTTGATGTGAGAAAATGATTAATACTCTTCAGGAGAGAGGGTATTACTAGAAATAGTACAGCAGGGTTTCCAAGGGCCACTGTCCTGCAGAGTTTGTCTAACCCCAGTTAAACACCTGAAACACTAGAAAATTACTGGAAACTTCTAGGCAGGTATTTTGTGACAAGTTGAAGCTAAACTCTGCAGGGATTTGGCCCTCTAGGGCCAGGATTGTACACCCCTGTAGTACAGTGAATAAATTATGAATAAACTACTTTCTTCTGTAGTACTGTAATATTTATACAATGAAAATGAATACATTTTATCCCCTTTAGAGCAATACTGCTGGGAAAAGTAAAGAAAAAGACTAGAGTGCCAACACTTCAGTGTCTGACTATTTAGTGTAAAGCGGCAGATAAGGTTATTGTATGGCTTCAAAAGACTTAGAACATAGTACACAAGTTCTACGTATTACATCATATTTAATTAAAATGACTAAATTGTTTGCATCCCATACAGGTGAGCGGCTGTATCCGCTTATTCAGGCTTTGCATCCTGCACTTGCGGGAAAGATCACAGGCATGCTGCTGGAGATTGACAACTCTGAACTACTGCACATGCTTGAGTCTCCAGAGTCCCTCCACTCTAAGGTTCACCCAGTCAAAATAATTAATCAAGGCCAGTAAAGATGCAGTCTCCTAGATCAGTTTTTGTTTGATCATTGTGACTTTTTTTTTTTTTTTTTTGGTACCCTTCAGGTTGAAGAGGCAGTAGCTGTACTTCAGGCTCATCAAGCCAAGGAATTGTTGACTAAGTGAGGAAGCTCTGTAAGGCAGGTAATCTGCTTGGTCTTCTAGCTTTAATATACATGTGCAGTGCACATATGAGTGTCACACACATGTTGACCGTTTTTTATTTCATTTTTTGCAGGCATGCAACTGAAGGTCTGTGAATGTTGTTCCAGAGAACAGGGGAAAGGAAAATGGTTGAAAACAGCACTTCAGATATATGTTATTTAATCCATGGTTTGCACACTGCAAATGTCCTTTTGCTCTCCACAATGTTAAGTTTGTTCTGATTTTGTTTATTTATTAAAAAAAAAATTTAAAAAAAAAAAAGGAAAAATAGGAAAACAAAAAAAGGAAAATGAAAAGAAAGGCTAAAAAAAATATTTTTTGAAATTTCTGTGTGCAATAAAATGATCCTGGCTTAATAGACATGCAAATGGAGTTCATAAGTGTCTTATTCTTTTTCTTTTTTTTTCACGTGGAATACAATAGAAGAAAAAAAGACTACAAAAAACAAGAAAAAATGGGAAAAAAATACATGCTGCCAATTATAATGCTATATAATAATTATACAATTATAAATATAATGTAATCTAGTGTTTACATGTTCAAAAATACAGAAATTAATACCTAAAATATAAAGTGATGCCTTAAATTAATTCTAGTATATAGCAGGTATATCTAATTTTCAAAAACATAGAAAAATGTATATATAAATATAATCTAAAAAAAAAGTATTATATTACATTCAATGAAATTTAATAATGTATATGTCTAAATAGGGTTTTCACAGACATCAGGAGAATACTCACTCCTCTACTCCAAAAAAAGCTTATAAAAGGAGACCACACTTCCAAATAGACTCTAGTGCTCGCTCTTACTACAGCAGCCATTTTTTCCATTGCCATGTGTTTTAATAGTAAATTTAACCAATGATTAATATTTAATAATTTAGTTTTCTAATGTTGAAGAATACCTTTCTTGGCAAATAGTAGAGCAATATAAACTAATTTTACATAGTCAATGTGTGGCGTCAATCTCTGAGAGATCTCCTAATAAACACAGAGAAGGAGATAATGGTGTTTTAATCTTAAGAATAATGTACAAAACCTCCAACCAAAAGTTTTGAATGGGCGTAAAATACCATAAAGAATGGAGGTATGTGTCTTCACTATTAAGATTACATTAGACACAAATTGGTGAATTAGAGAAACTTATTTTGTATTTTTTATATTGTGTAATAAGTATTCTATGAACAATTTTATATTGGATAAATTGTAAATTAGGATTATTAACCAAAGAAAACATATTTTTTACAAATTTGTGCCTACAAGTTGGGGTCAGGGTATAAAGATGCATCAGATTCCCATTTTCCAGTGGGTAGGTACAGTAAATTGTCTGTGCCAAGTATTAATCTATATAATTTAGATATTTTTTCCAAAGGTGAAATAACTTTAATCTGAGTAACAAAAGAAGAAGGTATTTAAATTATTTTAAATACTTTATATGTAAATAATAAATGAATTCTCCTTTAGGGATATCAAATTTTTTTAATTAAGTCTTTGAAGGAAGTGCACTTGTTATCATAGAATAAGTGATGAAGGTGAGTAATACCCTTTTGACTCCATTTACAGAAATAAAATTAAAATCAGGGTTATGCCAAACTGGGGAATTATTTTTTAATTTTCCACCAGGTTGTAAGTGTTGACGTTTGAAACAATTATGTTTTTTAATATGTTTCTATAAAACGTAGATCACTTCATTTAATATTCTTGCAATATTATCATATTGTTCCAAATCAATCCATGGATCAGAATCTGAATTGGAGTGTATCCATCTTATAAGAAATTGTAACTGATTTGCCCAGTTTTATATGTATATATATATATATATATATATATATATATAGACATTTGGAGCATCTAGGCCCCCTGTAACATATTTTTATGAAGTGGATAGATATAATTAAATTTAATGATTGAAACCACTTAGAAGTAGGTTCAAATGGAATAAATAAAGTAATTCATTTAAGGCAAGATTTTCATTTTATCAGTTGTTATCTGCCCTAATAAAGAAAGAGGCAAAGTATTCATTACTAATTTTAGTTAATACAGGAGTGAAATTTAGATGAACCATTTCTGAAAGTTTCAAAGAAATAAATATACTCAGATATTTAATGTTACCTATAGAAAGTAAAGAATATAGGACATGGGATGATGGACTCCAAATTTGCTGTTACCGGGAGTATTGATTTTGTCCAATTTATAATCAGATCTTTGAAAAAGAATATATACGTTTGAAAAGTTCTGATAAAGAATTGTGAGGGTCTTGCAAATACAACAAAATTACATCTGCATGCAAATTGATTTTATGTTTCATAGTTTTCAAGTTTTGGCGGACCGCAGCTGCAAGTGGCTCAATGAAGATGGAAAATAATAAAGGGGATAGAGGACATTCTTGTCTAGTGCCTCTTTGTAATGAAAAACTATGTGATAAAATTCCATTAGTTATAACTCAGGCCTTTTGTTGATTATAGACTGTCTTTATCACTGTATAAAATAATTTCCAAAGCCAAATTTCTGCAAAACCATAAAAAGGAATTTCCAATTGACTTTATCAAAAGCCTTTTCAGCATTTAAAGATACTATTATTGGCTGACTGAGTGTCTGATTATGCTGTGATATCAATAAGGTTGAGAAGTCGTCTTACATTACTTGAGGAGTGACGGCCTTTAATGAATCCAGTTTGATCTTTATGAATAATTGTGGGAATTATTGTATCCAACCAGGATGCAAGAGCTTTAGAAATTATTTTAATATCAGTATTTATTAATGAAAGTGGGCTATAGCTGGATGGCAAAGTCGGATATTTTTCTGGTTTAAGTAATAGTTTTATTAAAGCCGTATTCATGTGGGGCAATATCTCACCTCTAGCTTTTATTTCTGTAACCATTCTAAAGAACAATGGAGCCATTATATTCCAAAAATGTTTTAGGACATCCGCAGGAAATCCATCTGGCCATGGTGTTTTAAAAATTTGGTCAAGTCAAGTCACCTTTATTTTTTATAGCGCTTTTTACAATGGAGATTGTTTCAAAGCAGCTTCACAGTGGTAACAGGAAAATAATGGAAAATAATCTCGGCTGTACAGCTGCTCTGGAGAAAACAGTGATGTCATCCAGCTCAGTTCAATTTTCATATAGTGTCATTGTGGGCGGATCAGTAATATAGTTGAATATTTAGTGTCCCCAACTAAGCAAGCCAAAAGCCAAAGGCGACAGAGACAGTGGCAAGGAACCAAAACTCAGGTGGCAGGATGGAGGAAAAAACCTTGGGAGAAACCAGGCTCAGTCAGGGGGCCAGTTCTCCTCTGGCCAACGAACAAACAGTGTATGATTATGATTCAGGCAACATTACAAGTCAGAAGTCAGATTAGAAGTCAGATTCCGAATATTTGTTCAGTTCCATCTGGTTGAAGATCGGAGTCATCACGCAGTAGACGGGCTTGTTGAGGATCAGTGCCACTGGATGTCGTGTCAATGAGGCCTTCACAGAGGAGAATCTAGTTGACGCGATCCCTGCAGACACTTCAGGGCTGCATTGTGGTCGTGTCTAGACGCAGGTCCACCATCCGATCCGGATATGGCCCGGATCCAGTTGACTACAGTAAACCTTGGGATAAGACAAATATTAGCATAGATGCCATTCTTCTTATGATGTAAAATACTTCCCATAACACATCAGGTGTTATGGGAAGTATTCCCGGTTCCGGCTGACCTAGTTAATGCAGCCTAAACAATCATTTAACTGATTTGAATAATAGAAATTGATAATGTTCTATGTGTATGCCAGAGATGTGTTTTTAGTCTAGATTTAAACTGACAAAGTGTGTCTGCTTCCCGAACAATGCTAGGAAGACTGTTCCAGAGTTTAGGTGCTAAATAGGAAAAGGATCGACCGCCTGCAGTTGATTTTGATATTCTAGGTATTATCAACTGGCCAGAATTTTGAGACCGCAATAGACGTGATGGAGTATAATGTGTTAAGAGCTCGCTCAAGTACTGGGGAGCTAAACCATTTAGTGCTTTGTAAGTAATTAGCAAGATTTTAAGCCAGTGCAGTGTTGACAGAACCGGGCTAATATGGTCATACTTCCTGGTTCTAGTAAGAACTCGAGCTGCTGCGTTTTGGACCAGCTGCAGTTTATTTATTAAGCGAGCAGGGCAACCACCCAGTAGAGCATTACAATAATCTAGCCTTGAGGTCATGTACGCGTGAACTAACTGTTCTGCATTTTGCATTGAAAGCATGTGCCGTAATTTAGATATATTTTTAAGATGGAAGAATGCAGTTTTACAGATGCTAGAAACGTGGCTTTCAAAAGAAAGATTGGTATCAAAGAGCACACCCAGGTTCCTAACTGACGACAAGGACTTGACAGAGCAGCCATCAAGTGTTAGACAGTATTCTAGGTTACTACGTGTGGAGGTTTTTTGTCCAATAATTAAAAATTCAGTTTTTTCAGAATTAAGTTGCAGGAAATTACTAGTCATCCAATTTTTTATATCAGCTATGCATTCTGTTAATCTTGTGAATTGGTAAGTTTCGTCAGGGCGCGAAGAAATATAGAGCTGAGTATCGTCAGCATAACAGTGAAAACTAACGGCATGCTTCCTAATGATATCTCCCAAGGGTAGCATGTACAGGGTGAAGAGCAGCGGTCCTAGCACTGAGCCTTGCGGTACTCCATACTGAACTTGTGACCGGTATGACATCTCTTCATTTACTGCTACAAACTGATAACGGTCAGATAAGTATGATTTAAACCATGCCAATGCAATTCCACTAATGCCAACATAATTTGAGAGTCTATTCAAAAGAATGTTGTGGTCGATAGTATCGAATGCAGCACTAAGATCGAGTAATACTAATAGAGAGATACAACCACGATCGGATGATAAGAGCAAATCATTTGTAACTCTAATGAGAGCAGTCTCAGTACTATGATACGGTCTAAATCCTGACTGGAAATCCTCACAGATACCATTTCTTTCTAAAAAGGAGCATAGTTGTGAGGACACTGCCTTTTCTAGTAATTTTGACAGAATAGGTAGATTTGAGATTGGCCTGTAATTGACTAATTCTGTAGGATCAAGTTGCGTTTTTTTAATAAGAGATTTAATAATAGCCAGCCTAAAAGTTTTCGGTACATATCCTAATGACAAGGATGAATTAATGATATTAAGAAGAGGATCTATGACCTCTGGAAGCATCTCTTTTAGTAGCGTAGTCGGTATAGGGTTGAGCATACATGTTGTTGATTTAGATGATTTAACGAGTTTAGCCAATTCTTCATCTCCTATAGCAGTGAATGAGTGGAATTTTTTCTCAGTGACACTACAATGCACTGTCTGATGCGATACTGTAAGTAGATGGTTGTATTGTTATAATTTTTTCCCTAATATTGTCAATCTTGCACGTAAAGAAGCTCATAAAGTCATTACAGCTGTGCTGTTTGCAAACGTCAGAAGTTGAAGCTTTATTTCTTGTTAATTTAGCCTCTGTATTAAATAAATGCCTAGGGTTGTGTTTGTTTTCTTCTAAGAGAGTCGAGAAATAAGCAGATCTAGCAGTTTTTAAGGCCTTTCTGTACGCAATCATGCTGTCTTTCCACGAAATGCAAAAAACCTCCAGTTTTGTTTTCTTCCAGCTGTACTCCATTTTTCTGGCTGCTGTTTTAAGGGCCCGGGTGTGCTCGTTGTACCACGGCGTTGGACTATTTTCTTTAATCTTCTTTAAGCGCCGGGGAGCAACTGTGTCTAAAGTGCTGGAAAAGAGAGAGTCAATAGTTTCTGTTGCAACATCGAGTTCCTCTAGGCTATCTGGGATGCTGAGGAGATGAAACTGATGAGGAAGATTATTTACAAAGAAATCTTTAGTCGCAGCAGCGATAGTCCTGCCATATTTGAAGCGAGGGGACGGCTTTGCAGCCTTTGCTAAATTAAGCGTACGTGATACTAGGTAATGATCTGAGATGTCATCGCTCTGCTGCAGAATTTCAATGGTATCAACATTTATTCCATGTGACAGTATTAGGTCTAATGTATGATTACGGCGATGAGTGGGTCCTGACACGTGTTGCCTTACTCCAATAGAGTTTAGAATGTCTCTAAATGCCAATCCCAATGCGTCTTTTTCATTGTCTACATGGATATTAAAATCACCAACAATTAGGACTTTATCTGCAGCCAGTACTAACTCTGATAGAAAATCAGCAAATTCTTTAGTAAAGTCTGTATGGTGCCCTGGTGGCCTGTATACAGTAGCCAGCACAAATGTCAAATGGGATTTATCAATTTCACTACATAACGTTACATAAAGCACCAAAACTTCAAAGGAATTATATTTGAAACTAGACTTCTGAGTAATACCGAAGATATTATTATAAATTACAGCAACACCTCCCCCTTTACCTTTCAGACGCAGCTCATGTTTATAACAATAATCTTGGGGGGTGGACTCATTTAAAGTAATGTAATCGTCAGGTTTTAGCCAGGTTTCTGTCAAACACAGCACATCTAGGTTATGATCTGTAATCATATCATTAACAATAAGCGCTTTTGAGGAAAGGGATCGAATATTCAGCAGCCCGAGCTTTATCATTTGATCATCTGTATTATATCTGTTGTTTATTTGTTGGACATCAATTAAATTTTTACCATTGAATGGTTTTGATGCTTTTTTGTATTTACTAATTCGTGGAACAGACACAGTCTCTATGTGATAATATCTAGGTGAAAGAGTCTCTATGTGCTGGGATTTATCTGACTTCTGTGACGTGAGACAGCTAGCAGGCGGTCGGGTAAGCCAGTCCGTCTGCTTCCTGACCTGGGCCCCAGTTAGTCAATGTTTAGCTCTAAGAATATGTGCCAAATTACTAGAGAGAAGAGCGGCACCATCCCAGGAAGGATGAATACCATCTTTTTTCAACAGGTCAGGTCTGCCCCAAAAGCTTTTCCTATGTTATTTTGCGGACACCACTTTGACAACCAGCCACTGAGTGATGATAGTCTGCTAAGTATCTCATCACTCCTTTTAACGGGGAGGGGACCAGAGCAAAAAACGGCATCTGCCATCGTACTTGCCATCGAAATCACAGCTGATTCACAGCTGATTCCATCTAGGAATTGTGTGTTGATGTTCTTTCAGTCACATAACCATATGGTATACAGTAAAAGAGGGCCTCTTTGGGCTGATCTTCTGTGAAAAAGGAACAATATAGAGCAACACAAAGAAAGTAAGAAAAATGCCTGCACTCGGGAGAGGAAGATGAGTACCAGGACAAGGGAGAGAAGCGGGACGAGGACAAGGTAGAGGTTGAGTTAGAATGCATGATGTTCGACTTCGCCAGTCGGAGATCACCAAAATTAACATTAAAGAGGTGTGTAAACTCGCAAGTACGATGGCAGATGCCGTTTTTTGCTCTGGTCCCCTCCCCGTTAAAAGGAGTGATGAGATACTAAGCAGACTATCATCACTCAATGGCTGGTTATCTAAGTGGTGTCCGCAAAATAACATAGGGTTCATAGACAATTGGAAAAGCTTTTGGGGCAGACCTGACCTGTTGAAAAAAGATGGTATTCATCCTTCCTGGGATGGTGCCGCTCTTCTCTCTAGTAATTTGGCACATAGTCTTAGAGCTAAACCTTGACTAACTGGGGCCCAGGTCAGGAAGCAGACGGACTGGCTTACCCGACCGCCTGCTAGCTGTCTCATGTCACAGAAGTCAGATAAATCCCAGCACATAGAGACTCTTTCACCTAGATATTATCACATAGAGACTGTGTCTGTTCCACGAATTAGTAAATACAAAAAACCATCAAAACCATTCAACGGTAAAAATGTAATTGATGTCCAACAAATAAACAACAGATATAATACAGATGATCAAATGATAAAGCTCGGGTTGCTGAATATTCGATCCCTTTCCTCAAAAGCGTTTATTGTTAATGATATGATTACAGATCATAACCTAGATGTGCTGTGTTTGACAGAAACCTGGCTAAAACCTGATGATTACATTACTTTAAATGAGTCCACCCCCCAAGATTATTGTTATAAACACGAGCCGCGTCTGAAAGGTAAAGGGGGAGGTGTTGCTGTAATTTATAATAATATCTTCGGTATTACTCACAAGTCTAGTTTCAAATATAATTCCTTTGAAGTTTTGGTGCTTTATGTAACGTTATGAAGTGAAATCGATAAATCCCGTTTGACATTTGTGCTGGCTACTGTATATAGGCCACCAGGGCACCATACAGACTTTACCAGAGAATTTGCTGATTTTCTATCAGAATTAGTACTGGCTGCAGATAAAGTCCTAATTGTTGGTGATTTTAATATCCATGTAGACAATGAAAAAGACGCACTGGGATTGGCATTTAGAGACATTCTAAACTCTATTGGAGTAAGGCAACACGTGTCAGGACCCACTCATCGCCGTAATCATACGTTAGACCTAATACTGTCACATGGAATAAATGTTGATACCATTGAAATTCTGCAGCAGAGCGATGACATCTCAGATCATTACCTAGTATCATGTACACTTAATTTAGCAAAGGCTGCAAAGCCGTCCCCTCGCTTTAAATATGGCAGGACTATCACTGCTGCGACTAAAGATTTCTTTGTAAATAATCTTCCTCATCAGTTTCATCTCCTCAGCATCCCAGATAGCCTAGAGGAACTCGATGTTGCAACAGAAACTATTGACTCTCTCTTTTCCAGCACTTTAGACACAGTTGCTCCCCGGCGCTTAAAGAAGATTAAAGAAAATAGTCCAACGCCGTGGTACAACGAGCACACCCGGGCCCTTAAAACAGCAGCCAGAAAAATGGAGCGCAGCTGGAAGAAAACAAAACTAGAAGTTTTTCGCATTTCGTGGAAAGAGAGCATGATTGCATACAGAAAGGCCCTAAAAACTGCTAGATCTGCTTATTTCTCGACTCTCTTAGAAGAAAACAAACACAACCCTAGGTATTTATTCGATACAGTGGCTAAATTAACCAAAGATAAAGCTTCACCTTCTGATGTTTGTAAACAGCACAGCAGTAATGACTTTATGAACTTCTTTACCTGTAAGATTGATAATATTAGGAAAAAAATTATAACCATGCAGCCGTCTACTACAGTATCACATCAGACAGTGCATTTTAGTGTCACTGAGGAAAAATTACATTCATTCACTGCTATAGGAGAAGAAGAATTGGCTAAACTCGTTAAATCATCAAAATCAACAACATGTATGCTCGACCCCATACCGACTAAACTACTAAAAGAGATGCTTCCAGAGGTCATAGATCCTCTCCTTAATATCATTAATTCATCCTTGACATTAGGATATGTACCGAAAACTTTTAAGTTGGCTATTATTAAACCACTTATTAAAAAACCGCAACTTGATCCTACAAAATTAGTCAATTACAGGCCAATCTCAAATCTACCCTTTCTGTCAAAAATACTAGAAAAGGCAGTGTCCTCACAATTATGCTCCTTTTTAGAAAGAAATGGTATCTGTGAGGATTTCCAGTCAGGATTTAGACCGTATCATAGTACTGAGACTGCTCTCATCAGAGTAACAAATGATTTACTCTTATCATCCGATCGTGGTTGTATATCTCTATTAGTGTTACTTGATCTTAGCGCTGCATTCGATATTATCGACCACAACATTCTTTTGAATAGACTCGAAAATTATGTTGGCATTAGTGGAACTTCATTGGCATGGTTTAAATCATACTTATCTGACCGTTATCAGTTTGTAGCAGTAAATGAAGAGATCTCACACCGAACACAAGTTCAGTATGGAGTACCGCAGGGCTCAGTGCTAGGACCGTTGCTTTTCACCCTGTACATGCTACCACTGGGAGATATTATTAGGAAGCATGGCGTTAATTTTCATTGTTATGCTGACGATACTCAGCTCTATATTTCTTCACGCCCTGACGAAACTTACCAATTCACAAGATTAACAGAATGCATAGCTGATATAAAAAATTGGATGACTAGTAATTTCCTGCAACTTAATTCAGAAAAAACTGAATTTTTAATCATTGGACAAAAAAACTCCACAAGTAGTAACCTAGAATACTGTCTAACACTCGATGGCTGCTCTGTCAAGTCCTCGTCGTCAGTTAGGAACCTGGGTGTGCTCTTTGATACCAATCTCTCATTTGAAAGCCACGTTTCTAGCATCTGTAAAACTGCATTCTACCATCTTAAAAATATATCTAAATTACGGCACATGCTTTCAATGCAAAATGCTGAACAGTTAGTTCATGCGTTCATGACCTCAAGGCTAGATTATTCTAATGCTCTACTGGGTGGTTGCCCTGCTCGCTTAATAAATAAACTGCAGCTGGTCCAAAACGCAGCAGCTAGAGTTCTTACTAGAACCAGGAAGTATGACCATATTAGCCCGGTTCTGGCAACACTGCATTGGCTCCCTATTAAGCATCGTATACATTTTAAAATCTTGCTGATTACTTACAAAGCACTAAATGGTTTAGCGCCCCAGTACTTGAGCGAGCTCTTAACGCATTATACTCCATCACGTCTATTGCGGTCTCAAAATTCGGGCCAGCTGATAATACCTAGAATATCAAAATCAACTGCAGGTGGTCGGTCCTTTTCCTATTTAGCACCTAAACTCTGGAACAGTCTTCCTAGCATTGTTCGGGAAGCAGACACACTCTGTCAGTTTAAATCTAGACTAAAAACACATCTCTTTACTATGGCATACACAAAACATTTTTAATTTCTGTTATTCAAATCAGTTAAATGATTGTTTTAGGCTGCATTAATTAGGTCAGCCGGAACCGGGAACACTTCCCATAACACCTGATGTACTCTTTACATCATAAGAAGAATGGCATCTACGCTAATGTTAGTCTCTCTGTTTATCCCGAGGTTTACTGCAGTCGGCCGGATCCGGGCCGTATCCAGACCAGATGGTGGACCTTAGCCTGGACATGACGACCATATCCCTGAAGTGTCTGTAGAGACCGTGTCAATTAAACTCCGCCCTGTAAATGCCGCATCGACACGACATCCTAATTAAACCCGTCCCCGGCGTGACAACTCCATTCTTTCGAATAATCCTACGAATATCTATTTATCTAATATGACTTCTGACCTGTAATGTTGCCAGAATCATAATCATACACTATTTGTTCGTCGGCCAGAGGAGAACTGGCACCCCGACTGAGCCTGGTTTCTCCCAAGGTTTTTTTTCTCCATTCTGGCCCTGAAGGAGTTTTGGTTCCTTGCCACTGTCGCCTTTGGCTTTTGGCTTGCTCAGTTGGGGACACCTAAATTTCAACTATATTACTGATCCGCCCGCATTGACACTATATGATAATTGAACTGAGCTGATGACATCACCGTTTTCTCCAGAGCGGCTGTACAGCCGAATCAAATTCCGTTGCATTATTTTCCTGTTACCACTGTGAAGCTGCTTTGAAACAATTGCCATTGTAAAAAGCGCTATATAAATAAAGGTGATTTGATTAGATTTTGGTGGCGCTCAGAGAAGGACCAGAATTAGGGTAACTGATAAAATAAGAGCTACTATCATAGACCATGTCATAAACCACAGGCTATCATACAGAGAGGCTGGTGAACGAGTACAGCCAAATCTCAGCTGGGACACAGTGGCATCCATTATCCAGATTTTTTGAGAAACCAACAGATAGAATATTGTATAAGGGCTTCTCCTACTGCAAAGTGTAAATAATTGTACCATGTATTACAGTGAGTGTATGCCTCTGGTCTCTAATATGTAACTGTATTTTGTCTATCTAAGGAATCAATGTCTACCTCACTCAGGGGGGAGAGGAAAGTTCCTGAATGAAGAACAGAAACTTGCTATTGTCAACATGGTGATTGCTGATAATGAAATAAAACTCAAGGGCATTCTATAAAGCTACTTCGAGATGGGTCATTCATTTTGTGTATTGAATTTCTGCAGCAAAAGAAACAAAATGCATGCATTTACTAAACCCAACAAAACAAAAATGTGGAGAGGCTTCACAATCTGTGGTCAATAAAATATACTGTCTATTGTATAAGGGCAGACCTGACACATAAAATAGTGCAGTTTCTGTAATTCCATCTGATGTTAGTGTTTTTATGACATTGTGCTGATTGACTAAATGTTTCTGTTTCTGAACATGTGTTAGAGTTTTGGTAGACATAGTGTACTGTGTTAATATATTATTGTATTTTGAAAATTAGTGTTGGAGTTTAGTTTAAAATGTGTGATTTTGAGCATGAAATTAACCGTTTGGCAATTGTGTGTTGTAGGTGTGTTGGTGTGTTAAGAGTTTAGGAAAATTGTTAAAAGTATTGAAAAAATTGCCATAGCGACTGTAAAAATCATAATTAATAGTAAAATAAATAAAAATACATACATGGTGTAGCGACTCGGCTACGTATGTTAATAAATGAAATTAGCTCAATAGGGAATTATGGGTATTGATATTTAATTATTTATAATTAATCGTAACATGTTATGATCAAATTATAAATCTCCAAATCACCCAAAAGAGAAATACCTAGCCTAAGTATTTGTACTATATATATATATATATATATAGTTAACAACAATGGATTGCAATTAACTACGAATATATATGCCAAATCAGTAAGCTACAGAATAACTTTTAAAGAATTAATTCAAAATTTAACTGGTCCGTTCGTTTGACAAACCGACAGTACAATCTTTATCAACTCTTCTGCTGCGAAGAATAACTTTCTGAACTAGATATTATTAAGTATTAAGTGTTCAACGATATATTCAGGCTTGTAGCAAGATCTAAACATTAAAGTGACTATGTTTTTGTGAGCGGCAACAATGACAATCAAACGTGGATACAATGGTTTTAATAATTGATACTACGAATACAGACGACTAAATGAAGAATACATATATGTACAGAATAATCAAAAGTAGAGAAAGAAAGAAAGAAAGAAAGAAAGAAAGAAAGAAAGAAAGAAAAAGAAAAAGAAAGATCAAGAATGGCAAATTCACAAACAAGTAACCTGAGAGAGTCAGCAAAGAATTATAAGAATTGGTTTTACTGCTAAGACAAAAGCTGAAGATCCAACCCCCTGCAATAGAACAATAAAACTCACTAATCTGGAGAGAAGATCTCACAGAAAGAGTGTAGGACATCGCCCTGCCCAAACCTTCTCCCACTCTCCCTCACCGACTCCCTTCCCTCTGATTCAAGTCACAGAATATATATATACCACAGATGATGTATCTTGTGAATCTATTGTTCTTCCCTTTTCATGTGTGGTATCTTTTTAAAGGTCTCAGTGTGATTGGTAAAATGGTCTCAACTTCACTGCTGTCACTGGTAGGATGAGAAAGGTTGAAACTTATGAGAATTCTGTTCTCCTTTTGAGTAGTCTCAGAAGATATCTGATCCTCTCCCCCGAAACCAGGTGTTTGTGTTGCAGATATTTACAACCCTTTTGTTCTGGTCTGGGTGTTTAAGAAAGGGTAGCAGAGCTGCCATTTGGGAACATTCTGTAGCCAGAGCCCCCATGCAGTGCTGTGTCAGTGTCTGAGAGGCACTCACACACACTGTATGTACAGTGCCAGATATAATGACTCTTTAAACCTATTTTCATGTTACTTTGTAATTGTATTTTATATTTTTATGCTGAAAGTTGTGTACCATGGATTCGTGTTTAATTATTTTTATGTAAGTTCTGTCTGGCCAAAATAAATGTTAATCTTGATTTATCTTGTATTATTCTGAAAATCTGAAAATTCTGATTATCCTTTATTTCCGCAAATCTTTTGCCAGAATGGATCAAACCGAGGACCCCATGACTGAAGCATGGAGTGCAGAATGCGGGATAATCCAATTTCTGACTATTACTGTATTAGCAAGTTGCAGCTCTCGTGTCTATTAATCAAATTACACTTTTTGTTGAGTAAGCAGGTGCGACCACTTCAAGGTAAAATATTCACTCTGCAATCCTCTGACTAATATCAGAACTGGCCAGTTTGTGTTCGTGAACGCGCGACTCGCGACGCGTCTGTTTCTGTGCGATATCGGGTCCCTTGATGAACGAATATTTGAAAATAAGAGATACTAAGAAAAATCAACGATCCAAATTAAATCACAACAAATCATCAGCTGTTAAATTACGAACGTAACAAATTGAACAAAGTCACATAAAATTGGAGTCAGATCACTTTATTCATGGAGTCAGATTTAAAATGAGATGTTAATAAATTAAGTGAATTTAACAGAAATGCTGAAAAGGCTTACACGCAGAATCCTTCAACCAAGCCGTTAGATTCCGTTTCTGGGCTAACGGATGGACTTTACAGAATAATATCACCTTAAACAGGGGCACAAATATTAAACGCATCTAAAGCTCGATAGAATTTATACTTGCATGGGTTTCTTTGTGCTGAGTATAAGAGGATGCGTGCGAGGCTTCTCAGAGCGCTCTTTGAGCTGGAGCTTCTCTCTCTTCCGGAGATCGTGTCTCCGATCCACGGGAAGTTTGAAGGTAGGTTGAGAGCGAGTGTTGCCAAAAAGGGGAGTAAGAGAAGATCGTCTCGTCTGAGTTTTTAGGAAGTTGACTGAGCCAAGATACGCTTGTGTTATTGTCCTTTAAAGCCCATTAACATACACCTATCTTTCCTGAAATGGCCAATCATAGGTGTGGACTTTATGCGGGAGAAAGTCCCTTTGTCTTGGTTTTACGACCTAATGGCATGCCCTTATGATGATTTCAGAATTAGTACAGTTATACTCCCAAGGGTGCTAAACATACTAATGATGCATCTCATAATCACATACTGTGTACCGTTGATTTAAGAAAAATAGAGAGAAACATTTAGATACCAAACAAGCTTTGGCTTGAAGGTATAAAAGCAGAGATAAATCCTTTACACATTAATACAAGCATTTAAAATGACCTTAACATTACACACATCATGACTTCATAGAGTATAACATAGGAAACATGCGTACACATGAGAATATTTCATATACATTCTGAAATAGTTTAATTATAAAGGGGAATTAGGAGAATGTGCGTGCTATGTGTAGAAGTTGGCTTGATCCTGACCCTGACCGATTGCTCCTGTCTGCCTCCTGTTTGTCCTGCTGACTGCTGTGCTCGCGTGTGCTTTGCTTGCTTTTGAATCTTTATTTGATATCATTCCCTGTTGTTTAAACTGCTAAATATAATTTACCCATCACCATATATTGTCTAATATTGCCTACCACATTAAATCTGACACCGCTAGCTTTTAATCTAAATCACTATCACACGTTAGCATTTCGCTAGCCTGTTAGCTTGCCATCTCTGCACTCGGGTCTCTTGTTTTCTGAGTTCATTAAACAACTGTGGTGAGTTGGATTAGTAAATAGACTCCATCAAACAACTGTGGTAAATTGGATTAATCAACAAATACGGTAAGCCATGTCTTCTTCTCCTGTCATTGTCACTTGCACTGCATGTTTCATGTTTAGTATATCTTTCTCCGTTGGCGAACAGGGCTTCACATGTGATAAATGTAAGGAGATAGTCAGGCTGACGGATTTCAGAATTTCAGACACGCATCCAGACTTTATTTGAGAGTAGTGAGAATGTAACAGCTTTAGACACTGCTTTGGATGCAAATAGCTTAGTGAACGCTGTACATTGTTCGGTTCCGGCTGTAGAGCCCGTGCAGCAGGGCAATTGGGTGACGGTGAGACGGCATAGTCGCGGATCAAAAAAACACTCTTCCATTCCGATTAGAACATCAAACAGGTTCTCCCCACTCAGTGATGCACCCACTGAGAATCCTGTTGAAAGTGCCCTAGTTATTGGAGATTCTATTACACGGAACGTGAGAATAGAGACACCAGCCACCATAGTCACATGTTTACCGGGAGCCAGAGCGCCTGACATCAAAGCAAATTTAAAAGTGCTGGCTAATGCTAATCGTAAATTCTCTAAGATTATTATTCACATCGGCACAAATGATGTTCGACTTCGCCAGTCGGAGATCACCAAAATTAACATTAAAGAGGTGTGTAAACTCGCAAGTACGATGGCAGATGACGTTTTTTGCTCTGGTCCCCTCTCCGTTAAAAGGAGTGATGAGATACTTAGCAGACTATCATCACTCAATGGCTGGTTGTCTAAGTGGTGTCCGCAAAATAACATAGGGTTCATAGACAATTGGAAAAGCTTTTGGGGCAGACCTGACCTGTTGAAAAAAGATGGTATTCATCCTTCCTGGGATGGTGCCGCTCTTCTCTCTAGTAATTTGGCACATAGTCTTAGAGCTAAACATTGACTAACTGGGGCCCAGGTCAGGAAGCAGACGGACTGGCTTACCCGACTGCCTGCTAGCTGTCTCACGTCACAGAAGTCAGATAAATCCCAGCACATAGAGACTCTTTCACCTAGATATTATTACATAGAGACTGTGTCTGTTCCACGAATTAGTAAATACAAAAAACCATCAAAACCATTCAACGGTAAAAATTTAATTGATGTCCAACAAATAAACAACAGATATAATACAGATGATCAAATGATAAAGCTCGGGCTGCTGAATATTCGATCCCTTTCCTCAAAAGCGCTTATTGTTAATGATATGATTACAGATCATAACCTAAATGTGCTGTGTTTGACAGAAACCTGGCTAAAACCTGACGATTACATTACTTTAAATGAGTCCACCCCCCAAGATTATTGTTATAAACACGAGCCGCGTCTGAAAGGTAAAGGGGGAGGTGTTGCTGTAATTTATAATAATATCTTCGGTATTACTCAGAAGTCTAGTTTCAAATATAATTCCTTTGAAGTTTTGGTGCTTTATGTAACGTTATGTAGTGAAATTGATAAATCCCGTTTGACATTTGTGCTGGCTACTGTATACAGGTCTCCAGGGCACCATACAGACTTTACCAGAGAATTTGCTGATTTTCTATCAGAGTTAGTACTGGCTGCAGATAATTGTTGGTGATTTTAATATCCATGTAGACAATGAAAAAGACGCATTGGGATTGGCATTTAGAGACATTCTAAACTCTATTGGAGTAAGGCAACACGTGTCAGGACCCACTCATCGCCGTAATCATACGTTAGACCTAATACTGTCACATGGAATAAATGTTGATACCATTGAAATTCTGCAGCAGAGCGATGACATCTCAGATCATTACCTAGTATCATGTACACTTAATTTAGCAAAGGCTGCAAAGCCGTCCCCTCGCTTCAAATATGGCAGGACTATCACTGCTGCGACTAAAGATTTCTTTGTAAATAATCTTCCTCATCAGTTTCATCTCCTCAGCATCCCAGATAGCCTAGAGGAACTCGATGTTGCAACAGAAACTATTGACTCTCTCTTTTCCAGCACTTTAGACACAGTTGCTCCCCGGCGCTTAAAGAAGATTAAAGAAAATAGTCCAACGCCGTGGTACAACGAGCACACCCGGGCCCTTAAAACAGCAGCCAGAAAAATGGAGCGCAGCTGGAAGAAAACAAAACTAGAAGTTTTTTGCATTTCATGGAAAGAGAGCATGATTGCATACAGAAAGGCCCTAAAAACTGCTAGATCTGCTTATTTCTCGACTCTCTTAGAAGAAAACAAACACAACCCTAGGTATTTATTCGATACAGTGGCTAAATTAGCCAAAGATAAAGCTTCACCTTCTGATGTTTGTAAACAGCACAGCAGTAATGACTTTATGAACTTCTTTACTTGTAAGATTGATAATATTAGGGAAAAAAAATCATAACCATGCAGCCGTCTACTACAGTATCACATCAGACAGTGCATTGTAGTGTCACTGAGGAAAAATTACATTCATTCACTGCTATAGGAGAAGAAGAATTGGCTAAACTCGTTAAATCATCAAAATCAACAACATGTATGCTCGACCCCATACCAATTAAACTACTAAAAGAGATGCTTCCAGAGGTCATAGATCCTCTTCTTAATATCATTAATTCATCCTTGACATTAGGATATGTACCGAAAACTTTTAAGTTGGCTGTTATTAAACCACTTATTAAAAAAACGCAACTTGATCCTACAAAATTAGTCAATTACAGGCCAATCTCAAATCTACCCTTTCTGTCAAAAATACTAGAAAAGGCAGTGTCCTCACAATTATGCTCCTTTTTAGAAAGAAATGGTATCCTGATTTCCAGTCAGGATTTAGACCATATCATAGTACTGAGACTGCTCTCATTAGAGTTACAAATGATTTACTCTTATCATCCGATCATGGTTGTATCTCTCTGTTAGTGTTACTCGATCTTAGCGCTGCATTCGATATTATCGACCACAACATTCTTTTGAATAGACTCGAAAATTATGTTGGCATTAGTGGAATTTCATTGGCATGGTTTAAATCATACTTATCTGACCGTTATCAGTTTGTAGCAGTACATGAAGAGATGTCACACCGAACACAAGTTCAGTATGGAGTACCGCAGGGCTCAGTGCTAGGACCGTTGCTTTTCACCCTGTACATGCTACCACTGGGAGATATTATTAGGAAGCATGCCGTTAATTTTCATTGTTATGCTGACAATACTCAGCTCTATATTTCTTCACGCCCTGACGAAATTTACCAATTCACAAGATTAACAGAATACATAGCTGATATAAAAAATTGGATGACTAGTAATTTCCTGCAACTTAATTCAGAAAAAACTGAATTTTTAATCATTGGACAAAAAAACTCCACAAGTAGTAACCTAGAATACTGTCTAACACTCGATGGCTGCTCTGTCAAGTCCTCGTCGTCAGTTAGGAACCTGTGTGTGCTCTTTGATACCAATCTCTCATTTGAAAGCCACGTTTCTAGCATCTGTAAAACTGCATTCTACCATCTTAAAAATATATCTAAATTACGGCACATGCTTTTAATGCAAAATGCTGAACAGTTAGTTCAGACCTCAAGGCTAGATTATTGTAATGCTCTACTGGGTGGTTGCCCTGCTCGCTTAATAAATAAACTGCAGCTTGTCCAAAACGCAGCAGCTAGAGTTCTTACTAGAACCAGGAAGTATGACCATATTAGCCCGGTTCTGGCAACACTGCATTGGCTCCCTATTAAACATCGTATACATTTTAAAATCTTGCTGATTACTTACAAAGCACTAAATGGTTTAGCTCCCCACTACTTGAGCAAGCTCTTAACGCATTATACTCCATCACATCTATTGCGGTCTCAAAATTCTGGCCAGTTGGTAATACCTAGAATATCAAAATCAACTGCAGGCGGTCGATCCTTTTCCTATTTAGCACCTAAACTCTGGAACAGTCTTCCTAGCATTGTTCGGGAAGCAGACACACTCTGTCAGTTTAAATCTAGACTAAAAACACATCTCTTTACTATGGCATACACATAAAACATTTTTAATTTATATTATTCAAATCAGTTAAATGATTGTTTTAGGCTGCATTAACTAGTTCAGCCGGAACCAGGAACACTTCCAATAACACCTGATGTACTCATTACATCATGAGAAGAATGGCATCTACGCTAATGTTAGTCTCTCTGTTTATCCCGAGGTTTACTGCAGTGGGCCGGATCCGGGCCGTATCCAGACCAGATGGTGGACCTTAGCCTGGACATGGCGAACGCATCCCTGAAGTGTCTGTAGAGACCGTGTCAATTAAACTCCCCCCTGTAAATGCCGCATCGACACAACATCCTCATTAAACCCGTCCCCGGCGTGACGAATCCAATCTTTCGAATAATCCTACGAATACCTATTGATCTAATATGACTTCTGACCTGTAATGTTGCCAGAATCATAATCATACACTATTTGTTCGTCGGCCAGAGGAGAACTGGCACCCCGACTGAGCCTGGTTTCCCCCAAGGTTTTTTTCTCCATTCTGGCCCTGAAGGAGTTTTGGTTCCTTGCCACCGTCGCCTTTGGCTTTTGGCTTGCTCAGTTGGGGACACTTAAATTTCAACTATATTACTGATCTGCCCGCATTGACACTACATGATAATTGAAATGAGCTGGATGACATCACCGTTTTCACCAGAGCGGCTGTACAGCCGAATCAAATTCCGTTGCATTATTTTCCTGTTACCACTGTGAAGCTGCTTTGAAACAATTGCCATTGTAAAAAGCGCTATATAAATAAAGGTGATTTGATTTGATTTGTATTGGATTGAGTCTCTCCATGTCCAGGTCCCTGGGTGTATGGGGGGGGAAGACATGGTTAGAGACATGGGATGAGATAGCGATCGCTTTGAAGCCGCCAGGGCTCTTTGAGGTGTTGTCTGCTTCACATCGGCCAAGCTTTCTTTTCTTAAAGCTTTTCAAAAGCTTTCTGACTCTTAAAGCAGAATCAACTCATCATGATCTAGTCCAGAGACCCCAGATGCTACAGTCCCTCTTTTCGTCTTATGAAGTTTGTGTGACATTGTCGGACAACAGTCATCATGATGGTCGGATGGCAGGTAGATCATGATGGTCGGGTGGCTGGTGGTTTCTAATTGTTCTCAGCCTTTGGTTCCTCAGGCTGAGAGTCCATCTCGATGAGGTTTGGTTTGGTCTCTGTCTTGGTACCTCTTTTCCGTGGGTTTCGTTTGAAACCTAGGGGGAGAGCCACTGTGCTCTTGGTCATGGATTCTCGCATCTCATGGACCCTTTTGAACAGGATGAAGGCCAGGCCCAGTGTCAGGGTGTAGCCTATTGCCATAGAGAGGCAAAGTGCTGTGTCGGCGGCGGTCCAAGCTTGGACAACAGAGGAGTTGATCAGGATGGGCAGCTGGGACAGTGTTTGGAGGGCCGTGTCGATGGGAGTAATGTCAATTAGCTGGGACCCCCTTTCCTCAATCTTCAGTTCCAGTTCTGGATCTAGAGTGAAGTTGTGATTCTTGAAGAAGGATGGGATTTCCAGCTCTGACCACTTGGGAGGTGGTACAATGCCAGATCATTGAGGTGGAGGATGGCACCTTTTAGTACTTGAATCCACATACTCTGGTTGGGCAGGCTGATGCGTGTGGCAGTGTCATGCTGATCGTAAGTCAGGGTGGCCGTACGAGTGGGAGTGTTGACGAGCCACCGGTCACCCACAATCTCAGCTCGAGTTTCAAGGACTTGGGTGCGAGACGTGGCCTCGGCAGGGCAAAGGGTGTCACTTCTCATGGGCTGCAACCCGCAGATTCCTTCAGTGTTGTCTCTGAGGAATGGCTTGCTAGGGCAGAGGTAGTGAATGTCCGTGGTCAAAGTACACATACGCAGGTTTGGGGCCAGGTACAGCTGTGTGTTGCTGTCGTGGTAGGCCACCACATCGGGGGTGTGTATCTTGATATGGGTGTTACCTTGCCAAAACCCGACATTGACCATGTCCTTGAGTCTGTAGATGTTGTTTGATTCGATGATGGGTAGATTCAGCAGAAAGGCCACCTCACTTTGCTCAGGGTCGACGTGCAAGGGGATGGCACTACCCAGGCGAGGTGTGCTTGAAGAGGATCGGATGGGCTGGTAGTGGTGGAGGCCAGCACTGTTTGCACAAGGCTCAGGGGCACCAGATATGGTGGGATCCTACCCATGGCTAAGCTGTCAATGGAGGAGCTCACCTTCCACAGCATGTCTGTCATCAGGGCTGTGACCAGCTGAGTTTGGGCAAAAACAGTTGTCTCATTGAGTTCACAGTTTGGTTCAGCAGGACACTGTAAGTATTAAGAATCACCACAGTGCCTTTCAATGATTTGCCGATGGACTGCAGGGTTGCACTCTGTGTTGCGAGCTGTTCTCTCAGCTCTGGGATCTCAGTCTGGATTTCAGCTACATGCCGCCTTACAGTGGCTAGGCTCACTGCGTTGACGCTAGACATGCCAATGTTGAACAGGGTTCCGAAGGCAGCGGCGGCACCGAGCAAAGCTCGAAGGAACTGTTTGGTGCGGCGGTTGTGTCCACTTAGCTCTGCTTGCGTGACTATCATTTTTCCCAGTTGGGTGAGCATGTGCTTGACGTCGGCTTCTGCATGAGTGAGGGCATCCTCTGTCCACCGTGCACCTGTCCAGCTGTACTGTGTAACGGTGCGGGGATAGTGTGCTTGGTAGACGTTGCAAGGGTCAAGTCGAATATACACTTTCTGGGTGTGGGTCCTGCAGTTGGAGTCCAGTACAATGCCTGATGCTGGACCTGGTGACAGGATATCTGCTTGCAGTCGTCCTCTGGTGAACTAGAGGCACAGGAAAATGAGCCACAGTAGCATCCTGGTACAGAAAAGAGAGAGAGAGAGAAAGAGAGATGGGGAGAGAAGTGGTCGATCAGCGAGGGATGTCCTTGGTTGGTCAGGACAGTCTTTGTGCTGTGAGCACTGCAACTGAGTTTAGCTTGCATTGGCCCCTCCCTGTCTTTCTTAGCTACATGTCTTTTGACTTGATTGTGGTGGACCCATTTGAAAATTGGCTCTTTCTGTCCCCGGCTTAGTTGGATTCGGTGTGCAACCGGGGAGAGTTTGTCCACAATCTCATAAGGTCCTGTCCAGTGGGGTAGAAATTTCTTTGACAGCCGATGGGAGGCTGTCCGGGGCGGCTGGACGAAGCTATAATACCAGACCCTGTCGCCTACATCCAGTTCCTGGTGTGACGCTTTCCGGTCATAATATGCTTTCCGGCCTTCAGCACTCTTTTGAAGCTGTTGCTGGGCGAAAGCAAAGGTTGTTCTCAGGTGCCGGTGTAGTTCGTCAAGGTACTGGTGAGTGGTGTAGGCTGTGACGAGGCTGGAGGCCTGTTTGATACAGCAGGTGCAGCGGCAGTGTCATTTGCCGCCCAGTCATTAGTTCAAAGGGAGACACATGAGTTGATTCATGCGGGGTGGCTCTGATGGCCATGAGCACCAAAGGAAGTTTCACATCCCAGTCTTTCTGGTTGGCAGACACATACTTTCTCAGCATGCTGACCACAGTTCGATTTGTTCGTTCCACTTGGCCGGACGAGATGGGATGGTGGCTGATGTGCAGTTGAGCTTGTACTCCCAGGAGTTTCTGTGCTGGAAGTACTTGTTGCCCCTCGTCGATCTGGGCAGGGGTCCTACCCAGTCTATTTGGAGGTCTGACCATGGGAATGTGACTCTGCGTTGCAGTGGGGCTCTATGGTTTGGGTTTGCTGGTTGGAATTGGCAGCAAACCAGGCACTCTCTGACATATTCTGCCACATCTTGCTGCATGCCAGGCCAGTATGCCACTTGTTTTAGTGTCTCATAAGTGGCTCTGGTACTTAGGACGGGCACCATCCCGGTTGTGCTGCTCTCTGCTGGCTTGGAACAGTCTTGACTCTCTGTTAAAAAGTCTGTCACTGTGGTGTTGCTGGGCGCCCTTTAGAACCAGCTCTGAATGGTGGTCAGAGACAGGGCAAATTGTTGGATTTCTCGCAGTCTTTTCAGAAGCAGTCTTTTGCTTGGCATAATCTTTATGGGCTAAGTCCTGTAGCTGTTGGATGGACATGCTACGTGGGCAGGCCAGGACTCTTAAGTGATGGCTTACTGTTGGATTCAGATTTCAAAGGAATAGAGTTTTGAAGTTGAAATCATCCTCCATACCTGGCTCGTTCTGTGCTCCAAAGTAGGCCCGTCGGAGTCGGTTGTAGTAGGCCTGTGGGGTTTCAAGTCGGCTCTGTCTCAGGTCCATGGCACTGATGATCCCTTGGCCTGAGTCAGGGTCCGAAAACTCTCTAATCAGGGCCTGCCGCAGCTGCTGGTAGTCTGATTTGACAGTCTCGGGTTGCCGATCGAAGAAACTCCGTACCTCACGGCTGGACGTACCTCGGAGGAGATATAATCTGTCCCATGTGGTCACATTAGCCACAGTTTGCAAGTGAAAGTCTATGTCCTGCAGGTAGGCATGCACGTCGTGACCTCCTGCAGGGTTTGGGGTAAAAGTTGGGATGTTTCTGGCCAGCTTGTAGAGTTTTTAGGGAGCCAGCGTGACTAGGGGCACAGATTTTCTGGACGGGCTCCCACCCCTTTGCTGCTGATGGGGGCTCTTGGAAGCTGGCTGGTGACATCTTGAGCAGTGGGCTTTCACCCCCCTTTTGAGCTCGGAACTCTTGAATGGGAGGCATGGGCCCACTTGTCAGGGGAAACTCTGTGGTGTGTGTTTCCCCTTGCTGGTCACTCTGCAGTCTGTAAGCGTACTTCATTTCTCTGTGAACAGTTTCAAGTTCCTCTTTTAAATAGTCTTTTTGTTGAACCAAATCATGGATCTTGGCACGGGCCGTTTGCAAGTCTGCTCTTGCTAGGAGAGCTTCACCTCGTTGGAGTTTTTCCTTTAGTTCCTCTCTGGATTTTTCCTCCAACTGCTCTCTGTGCTCTGTCTCTACACGAAACTCCGCCAGGGCATTTTGAAGTCTCTCCACTTCCTCCTGAGCTGTGAGTCCGTTTCATCCTCTCTCCCGCACCGATCCTGGTCCTCGAAGAGTGGCTGATCTAGACAACTCTGCGCGTGGGCCTGGTTCCTCCGGGCCTCCTCAGCCTGGAGCTTCAGTGCTGCTGCTTCTTGCTCCAGGTAGATGTTGCTCTTTTCGCTGAGCCGTGCCTGGACGATGAGGTTGTGGGCGAGGCCACCGACGATCTTGGCCCATTCTTTGTGGTTGTAGTTCTGGGTTGGATTGTGGGCCATCAGCCGGTTCAAGTCATCATGCTGCTCTTGGCTCAGGTGCTGCAGGTCACCGGCGGCTTTAGGCAGGACTGCAGTCGTCATGGCGCTCAACCAGGTCTCGACGTGATCCCAGTGAGCAATGGGGCTGGATGAATTGGACATACTGGCTCACTGTAGGCAAGAGAAAGACAACTCAAAAGAGGCCAATGCAAGTCTGTGTAGGGTTTAGCGAGCTGTGACACCTCCGAATGACACCTCCGAATTACGACACCTCCGAAGGGTGATTTAAATTCAAGCGTCCAAAAAGAGGAACTGTTTTTCCTCTTCCTAAACGCGGAGATTTTACTGCATCAATCACGAGTGAGAAAGAGAATTTGTTTTCAAATCTCCTTTTGTGCCACTTTGTGGCACAAGAGTGTGTGGCCGGATTTCTTTTACCGCACATACACGAAAATGTATGCAACAGAATGTTTTTTCCTGTTACGAATTTTAACTTGATCAAGGTTTAAAATACTTCCATTTACATGTCAATCAGACACTGACCAGCAGTTTTTCTGATTGATTTGCATAAGGTATATGCCTTTTGTTAGCTACGCCAAGGTTTAACCTAAAGGAGTGAGATCGCTTAGTTGAATAACATTGATACACTGACGCAATGAATCAAATCTAGTGATACATTAATAAGGCCTTTACAAAGATGAAGTGAGGAACATCGCTCAAATCATTATTTTATCACGCTGAAAGAAGATTTCTTTGTGCTGTAAAGAGGTTTCTCTTCTCTTCACAGAAACATTTTTAATATTATGAACTGCATGTTATTTTAACAATTAACAGTGACTAAAATGTTTGACAAATAGCAGCTATTTCATACTGAACTGAAATCAGATACGTGAGTTCGCGTCTGTGACTTCTCATTCTCTGAAGCACGCATACAAAAACAAAAATTAATACCAGTAATATACACATAAAATTGACACTGTTGCTCACAAAACAAAGTTTAAAATGTTGCTCGAATTATTCTCCACCAAATATACTGTAGCGACTCGGCTATGTATGTTAATAAATTAAATTAGCTCAATAGGGAATTATGGGTATTGATATTTAATTATTTATAATTAATTGTAACGTGTTATGATCAAATTATAAATCTCTAAATCACCCAAAAGGGAAATACCTAGCCTAAATATTTGTACAATATATATTTATATATATATATATAGTTAACAACAATGGATTGCAATTAACTACGAATATATATGCCAAATCAGTAGGCTACAGAATAACTTTTAAAGAATTAATTCAAAATTCAACTGGTCCGTTCGTTTGACGAACCGACAGTACAATCTTTATCAACTCTCACAAAGTTTTATTCTTTCTATCAAATCTTCAGGAAGATTATCCTTCTGCCGCGAAGAAATAACTTTCTGAACTAGATATTAATTAAAGTATTCAAGGATATATGCAGGCTTGTAGCAAGATCTAAACATTAAAGTGACTATGTTTTTGTGAGCGGCAACAATGACAATCAAACGTGGATACAATGGTTTTAATAATTGATACTACGAATACATACGACTAAATGAAGAATACATATATGTACAGAATAACAAAAGTAGAGAAAGAAAGAAAGAAAGAAAGAAAGAAAGAAAGAAAGAAAAAAAGAAAAAAAGAAAGAAAGAAAGAAAGAAAGAAAGAAAGAAAGAAAGAAAGAAAGATCAAGAATGGCAATTTCACAAACAAGTAACCCGAGAGAGTCAGCAAAGAATAATATCACCTTAAACAGGGGCACAAATCTTAAGCGCATCTAAAGCTCGATAGAATTTATACTTGCATGGGTTTCTTTGTGCTGAGTATAAGAGGATGCGTGTGAGGCTTCTCAGAGTGTTCTTTGAGCTGGAGCTTCTCTCTCTTCCAGAGATTGTGTCTCTGATCCGCGGGAAGTTTGAAGGTAGCAGAGATAAAAGCAGAGATACATCCTTTACACATTAATACAAGCATTTAAAATGACCTTAACATTACACACATCATGACTTCGTAGAGTATAACATAGGGAACATGCGTACACATAGGAATATTTCATATACATTCTGAAATAGTTTAATTATAAAGGGGAATGCTATGTGCTATGTGTATTGGATTGAGTCTCTCCATGTCCAGGTCCCAGGGTGTATAGGGGGAGGGAAGACATGGTTAGAGACATGGGACGAGATAGCGATCGCTTTGAAGTCGCCAGGGCTCTTCAAGGTGATGTCTGCTTCGCATCGGCCAAGCCATAAAGGTGACAAAGGGCAATTTAGCGTAGACTTAGTGGCACCAGGACATTAATTTATATGCGGCTAAAAGCTTTCTGACACTTAGAGCAGAATTAAGTCATCATGACCTAGTCCAGAGACCCCAGATGCTACAACGGAGAGAACAACAACAAAAAAACAAATATATGATTAGATTAAATAGTGCAAGGCACTCAGTAGTGTTGTAGTACTCAAGACCGGTCTTGGTCTCGAGACCGGTCCTAAGACCATTTTTTGAAGGTCTTGGTCTTGTCTCGGTCTCGACTGCATTTCTCCTCGGTCTTGTCTTGGTCTCAGACTTAGAAGACTCAGGATTTTATCTCAAGAACAGTCAAGACCACAACTGCAAGGATATCACTAAATTTCCGGGTTCAAAAATCAGTGCAGCATTGTCTCAAAAATGCCCAATATGTTATTAATTTCTCGAACAACATCTGACCAGAATACCTTAATATGAGAACATTCAAAAATGCAATGAAAATATGTACTGTCCTCCATTTTGCACTTAACACAGGTCTTTGAAAATGTATTATTCATCTTGTGACATTTAACTGGAAAGATCTGAAGCCTGTGTATTACTTTAAATTGCATTTCAACTGCCTTATTAGTAACTAATTACCCAGACAACCCTAACCATATGGCATCCCAGTTACACTCATCGATCGGAGAGTCCCTTTCCCACAACTCCTTGGACCCACGCGTGCTTTCCCTTGAAGATTCTAACAGTGCTCTATAAAATCTTGTTATTAATTTAGTACTGCACTGCTTATCATGTAAGGCTTCCTCCAGAAGAGATATGCATATTCCAAGTGAATTTGCTCTCAGTATATTTGAAATAAAGCTTTTCATCTGGAGGTACTGTGGTGGCACAATCTAAGTCCAAAAGTTTCTTGATCAATGAAGAAAATCTCTCAGAGTCAAAGTTCCAGCTCTCAGGAAATGTAAACTTTATTGTAAGCACAACAAAGTGAGATGCAGCTGTTCATCTGACTCATTCATAGTAAAACTCCATTTCTTATACTCTTTCTTATCACCTTCTTGTCCAATTAGCTTTCTTCTATGTATCTTTTCTTTTTAGCTCCACCTCACTATTTCGCCACAATTAAATGCAAACCTCTGCAGGTTTCATATTTATTGGTGGAAAATCCCTAGCTTTCTGGTTTTTTAAAAAAGCTTTTATATAACACTCATATGACAGTTTCCAGCGCTTCACACCAGTTCCCCATACAACAAACATAATTTTCCCATGTTTTCCACATTTTGATTGACAACAGACCTTAATTTTTAGTACACAGCTGAGGCCTACATAAAATGAATTTCTTCCACACATCCCCCCTTTGGGACTTACTTCTAGTCCCACACCTAAACTTCTTACCAGAACATGTCCCCATAAGTTCAGTCTCTTTTCCTTTTAATCTACCTATGGCCAATATTCAGCCATCCATCCTTTTACCATCTCTGACCTTCCTCATGTGGACATACCCTGGCTGGAGAATAAGGCCAAACATCTCTCCTCTCTTTTGACTAGAAAAGAGTAAAAGACCTTACCTCCCTATCTAACACATCCATCAGGGGATAATGTGTTATTAAATCAATCAGTAAATCAGTGCCTTTTACATTCATTTCAGCAGATTATCATTTCAGTGATTCGTTACTTTTAGTAAATGTACCATAAGTAATTGATTATATATCGTCCCACGATGCCAGAGGAACTCTCAGACGCTTCCGGTGGTCTGGAGCGCTATCTGGGTTGACTCCTCCGTTGCCAAGTGTACTCTGGTCCTGCCTAGAGTGCTACCTGGTGTTGGGGCTGACAGCGGGTTTTTAAACCACCAGTAGAGTCTAGCCCAGTTGCTAAGCACTGAGGTGCTCGTCGATCCCTTCTTCTTTTTGGCTTTCATAGAACTCACAGCATATTTCAAAATACAGTAAAATCTTCAAATGTTTTTTTTTTTTTTTTTTTAAAGAAATATGAAATCTTTCAAATCATTCCCTTTAGTTCTTGTTGCATTATCTCGTAACACGGATAATGACCTGCTTCAGACCCTTAATCATTCCCTCTCAGTCCCAGTATAAAATACAGTAGGTATACTAATAATTGAAAATAAAGTATATAATGTGGGAAGGGGCTTTTCATAAAGAAAAATAATCAGACAACATCCCTTCTATTCTCCTGCCTACTCTACCCAGTCTTCTAAAAATGCTTTCTATTTTGCCCAAATTAAAATACACAGTGGGGCTATCTCCCTTTCTTTTCAAAAACATTGATCAAAATTAAAACAAAATGACAATACCATAGCACCCCTTCCCTTATCTCATCCCAGGTCAGAACTCATCCAGTTCATCCACTCCTGGGCCTACTGCACACATTTCAGAATTGGCACCAATGTCCATTCCCGATTTTCTCACTGATATATTGATCATCTGTTTGGCAGCAGCATTGGTCATCATCGATCTGAGAAAAGGCATAGCACAACAGAACACCAAGACAAAAATGCCAAATGCTATTGCCACTATTATTCCCACCTTTATCAACCAGTCTTTCCATGAACCGATCAGTGAGTCAAACCATTCTCCCACTTTTCTTTGGCTGCCTGCATTTTCAGAAACTTCTTGTCTGAGCTCCTTCAACTTCTTCATGGCTCTAGTAAATGATCCATCTGGGGCTGTATTATTTGGAATGAAAGAACAACAGTCAGCTCCAAACATCACACATACCCCCCCTTTTTCGGCCAATAACCAATTTAATGCCTGCCTGTTTTGCCACGTCATTTTGCTTGTATATTTAAGTTGATGTCCCAACGCATCTAGGGCTTGATCTGTGTAGTTAATGAACCTCTGCTGATTATAGTATATGTAATTTATCCATTCTGCATTCTTATTTGGTGTTATCCATACGAATATGGACTCGAATCCAGAGCTTACCTCATCCCTTGCTTTGAACTTATGAGGTATCCCTCTTGGCTGTCCAATTGAGTCTATTTTTATATTAGGATCTGGTTCATAGGCTCTTTTTGTTCTATGGTTTCTAACAGAGGGTTTGTCAGATTGCTCCAGTTTTTCCTCTTCTTCTAGATCCCAATCTACTATTCCTACTTCTTGGGCCAGCCTTACCCTGACACACAAACCCTTCCATCCCTTTGGTAAGGTAGCCCTCAATTTCTTTCCTCCACATAGCCAAAAATAATCTGCAACTGCCTCACTTTGGTCTTCCAACGGTTCTATCAATGGAAAGTGTAGGGTTGCATTGTGACAATCTTCATGAGGCTGAGTTACTGTCATATTGATATTCACAGTTGCTGTTGCATACACTATGCTAGTGGACTTATATACACTCGGGTCATTATACATCCTTCTATCTAGATGCCAGATAATGGAGCACTTTCCTCTAAATTTCCCAACATTTATTTGGCCTTCAGTTTTGTTGAGACACTCATACTCTAGCGATGAATCTAATACATAATTTTGAGGTGTTTCTCTTCTTTGTGGATCTAGTCTGACATCTAACTTTTGGCATTCATCTCCCCACATTCGTTGATAGAAAAATCTTTGATAATATGAATTTCCAAGCATAGCCAAACAGTCTGCCGGGCAATATGGCATATTTCTCTCAGCCACAGTGCAATACCTTGAGTAGAATTGTGCACAGTGCATATTATCATATTGGTTTGGCAGTACTGTTAACTTCTGTAAAGGTGAAGGTGCACATAGCATACAGGTGTTCTTGTTCACTCTCTTAGCCGTATACTCTGCCCATTTGTACCATTCGTTGTGATGTGCTATGTCCAACAATTTTTCCTGCCCCAAATCTATATCATCACTATGTTCTGATTCAGTGTAATTACCCTTAGCAGCTGCCTTAGCCCATTCCCAGGATCTCTTTTCAATGTGTTTGTGTGCAACAGTACCTTGCTTTTGCTCAGTCACATTAAGATGGTTTACTTCAGTCAAGGTCTGGTATGTCACTGTCTCCGAGGTCGGCTCCTGGGATGTCAAGGTCTGGGAAGTCAATGTCTTGTAAGTTGAGCGTGGTGAACTCTGCGTATCGTTGTAACCCACTTGTTGAGGGCTCTGGCTCTGGAGAGAGTCTTCCTGGGAGCTCTGGGCCTGAGGAAGGCACTGCAGCAAATGTATCAGCAGTATGAACAGCATCAGAGTCTCTGTTACCTTCCTGTTCCGTGTCCACTGGAAGAGGTGGCCCATCCTGTGCCTGCAGCTCATCTCTGGTTTCAGTTCTTTCAGCAGCCCTAGAATGAGGTTCAGTAGCATCATTATTTTCTCCTGCAGGCACTGTGTCCACTCCATGTTCTTCCTGGACACCTTGCTCTATTTCCTCTCCCTCACTCTCCGCATCATCCGCTTGTTCACCCCCTCTTTGCCTCAATCTTGGTATTCTGGTGCAGTGATTTAAATGATACCACGTGGTACTACCTTCTACCTGTACTGCTGTTGGGGTTGCTCTTACTACAGTGTAAGGTCCTTCTCGTCTTGGTTCATTCCATCTCCTCCTAAAGACTCTTAAGTACACCTGGTCTCCTGGGGCTACTGGGCAAGGTGCCTCCTCTTCCTCCCTAGTCCCTCTGCTCTGCTCCTGTGCATAGATAGCCTCATGTATAGTAGTCAATTGTCTTATGTACGCTCTTAACTCATTTTGAAGCTGTTCTAGAGGCGGTCCTTCGTATGGTCCTCTCAAATGAGGAACAGGCATGGGTCTCCCTGTTAACATCTCATGTGGGGTCAGGTTAGTTATTCTGTTTGTCTGCATTCGATAACTCATTAACGCAAGAGGCAGTGCCTCAACCCAATTAAGTTTAGTATCAGCGCAAATTTTGTTGAGTTTGGCCTTGAGAGTCCCGTTGACCCGTTCAACGATCCCTTGCGACTGTGGTCGATAAACGCACCCTAGCCTTTGTTTTATTCTTAATTGTTGCACTACTGTTTTTACTGCCCTTTGGATGAATGCTGAGCCATTGTCTGAACTAATTTGAGATGGTATGCCAAATCTTGGAATAACTTCTCTGGTCAAAAACTTGATGACTGTTTGAGCTCCCTGATCTGCTGATGGTTCTGCCTCTACCCATCTGCTAAATCGATCAATTACTACCAACATGTATCGTTTTCCTCTCACTGATTTTATCATGTCAACATAATCTAATACTAAGTGTTTAAATGGTCCTTCAGGAACTGGAATTGAACCTGTTGGGGCTGATGTTCCTTTTCTAACATTGTTTTGGGCACAAATTTCACATTTACTTAAGAATTCATCAATTCGCTGCTGTAAATATGGTGACCAGAATCCCTGTTTTTTAATTTTCCTCAACATTTCCCCCCTTGCGCAATGGTCAAAACCATGCGCATCTGCTGTTAAAATTGTCAGTAATTGGTTTGGGGCTATCATGTATCCCTCATGAGATCGATAAATTCCATTTGCATCTCTTGTTGCCCCTCTTTGTTGCCATAGTGCTAATTCATATGGCGTTGCTCCACTTTGCATTTCTTTTATACTATCTATGGTGGGAATGGGTTGAATCAACACTGAGGGTGCCATTACAGCAAGTTGGCACCCTGAAGCCTGTTTAGCATGCAAATCAGCAGCATTATTTCCTTTGATGACAAAGTAATTTCCTTTCTTATGAGCTTGGCATTTAACAATAGCCAATTTGGTTGAGTGCATCATTGCTGAGATTAATTTAACAATTTGATCTCCATGTTGAATTGGAGTTCCATCACTCTTTTTAAATCCTCTTTGTTTCCACACTGCTCCAAACAAATGACATACTCCATGAGAATATGCCGAGTCAGTGTAGATGTTGTCTGTCTGATTTTTTGCCAATAAACATGCTTCAGTCAATGCTTTTAATTCTGCCAGCTGTGCTGCGCATGGTTGCCCACAATGCTGCAGCAAAACTGGAACAAAAGAGTCTCCTTCCTTCTTTACAACAGCAAAGCCAGCATGATTCCCCAAGTGGTCTCTGAAACATGACCCATCAACAAAGTAATTAAGTTCAGCGTCAACAATTGGGGTTGACTCTAAATCTGGTCTCAAGCGTGTAAACGCCAGAGAATCTGTTACACACTCATGGGGTTTTCCCTCATCTTCCAGAGGGATGTAATTTGCTGGGTTTGATGTTATACATCTCTTTATGGTAACATCAGGGTAAGTTAACAGAGCAGAGTAAGCTAAGCATCTGGCTTGGGTTAGTACAAATCTCCCTCTTTCTAACAATTCAGCCACTTTGTGATGTGTGTATATGATGACTGGATAGCCCATTGTCACAGAAGATGCTTTGTCATATCCAAAACATACAGCAGCCACCCCTTGCTGATAGCAAGGTGGGTAGCCTTGTGCTACACTATACAGCTTTGTGCTATAATAAGCAATTGGTTGTTTCTTTCGTCCACTACACGTTTCTTGCATCAAAACAGCAGATGCAAATCCATCTTTTCTATTTGCTACATATAGGTGAAATGGTTTTTCATAATTTGGTATAGCTAATGCAGGAGCAGTTTGCAGCTCCTTTTTCAATGTTTCAAAAGCCATCAGGGCTTCAGCGTCCCAAGTTAGTCTTTCTCTGAGATTCTGTTGCCCTGTTTGTTTCATTAGAGCTCTCAGAGGAGCTGTCTTTACAGCATAGTCCTCTATCCAATCAGCACTGAAACCTGTCATCCCTAGAAATGTCATCATCTGCCCTACTGTTTGGGGCTGTGGTGCTTTACTTATCCCTTCCAATTGACTGGGAGAAATTGACTTGGTCTTATGTGCAATAATTCTTCCCAAGTATTCAACTTGTGGTAAGCAATACTGCAATTTTTCTCTTGAGGCTTTGTGGCCTCCTTCTGCTAATTTTGTAAGTACCTTAATTGAATCTTGATGACATTGGTCCAGTGTTGTTGAGCAAATCAACAAGTCATCTACATATTGTATCAATGTGCTTTCCAGTCTCAGGTCTTCTAAATCCATTTTTAACATTTGATTAAACACATGTGGTGAGTGCTTGAATCCCTGTGGCATTCGTGTGTAAGTAAATTTTTTACCTTGGTAGGTGAAGGAAAAAAGGTATCTGCTCTCTTCCGCCAATGGGATGCTGAAGAAAGCTGATGTGAGATCAATAACAGTAAAATAGTTAGCTGCAGGTGGAACATTTGTCAACAATGTATGAGGGTTTGGAACTTCGGCTGGCCAATCTTCTATTACTTCATTTACTGCCCTTAAATCATGCACTAATCTCCACTTAGTCTTATTGGCCTTCTCGACTGGTAAAATGGGTGTGTTGCAATAACTGTTTGACTCAACTAATACTCCTGCTTTTACCAATCCTTCTATTGTTTTCCTAATACCCTCTATTGCCTCTGGTTTCAGTGGGTATTGCTGTTTTCTTGGTAGCACTGCTCCTGGCTTTGTTCTAATTCTAACTGCATTTGCAGATTTTACTAATCCTACATCTGTATCATGCTTTGACCATAGCTGTGTGGGTACTTTTTGTTCCATTTCATGCATCAGTTCCTCAAATTTAGATTTTATGGCTTTCTTTTCTACTATGGTGTCTATTGTATCCACTACCACTTTTGGAATGCCCTCCATTTTTGTACAGCATAGAATTTTTAAGTATGTTCCATCTAGTGTTTGAAAAATAAAAGGGTTCTCTGTGTTCTTCCATTCTTTTAACTTAGCTTCTTTCATCATTGGCCCTAAGTCTTTAGCTTGCTTTCCTTCTGCTATATACAAGGTGACATGTGGGGTTGATTCCCTTACTCTAAACCATTTTCTTATAAATTCACATTCCTCTATCTGCAGTGCTGCTCCCATTGGTCCCACTACTAAATATTCTGAGTTTAGGGATACCTGTTGTTTCTCTGTTTCATTTAACCAGTCTTTTTCTAATTCTGGGTCTCTTGTTTGATCATAAATCATTGTGCAGTGAAACTCAGTCTTTGGTTCTTCTATATCTCCTAATTGTTCTTTTATGTATCTTCCCCATTTGTCTAATGTTCTTTCTACCCCTTCCTTTAAATCCCCTATCCAAAATATGTTTGCTTGTGATTCTCCAGAGTTACTTTCTTGTGTTAAAATCCTCTGCTTTATTGGTCTGTTGTCTATATATATTCCTTCGGGGGAGCACCAAATCTGTAGCTTTAGTTTGCATATAGCATCTCTTCCTAGGAGGTTGACTGGTGTTTGTTCTGATATTAAAATTGGAATTCTTGTTTCAGAGTCTTTTACTTTTATGCTGACTGGAGCCGTCATTGGAATTAGCTGCGTTTGTCCCGAGAATCCTACTGTCTTAACATATTTTCCAGACTTGGGGAGGTGTGTGGCATATTCTGGACTTAAACAACTGAAAGTGGCTCCTGTGTCAAGCATCATTGGTGTCATTTTATCCTCCACTTTAACCTGCAGCATTGGTTCTTGGTCAGCATTGTAAGATATTGCTGGCAGCTGACTCCTCCCCGTAGGATTCTCTGGGCAGCCCTAGTACCCCATATCCGGACCCCGCCATGGATTGACTGGTCCTTGGGGTTGAGCTGGTGGATTCTGATGCCATGTTGGTTGTGCTTGATTTGTCTGTTGCATTCCCTGTGGCCATGGGTTTATGGGACAGTTCCTCTTGGTGTGTCCAGACTGATTACATCCCCAACAGATCCCTGGGGGAGTGTTCATTCTCTGTTGATAGTTGTTGTACTGTCTTCCTCTTCCTCTTTGTTGTTGCAAGTTATAGCCATTACTTCTCTGTTCTGGCATATAGATGACTATTGGTGCACCCGGTTGTTGCATATTTGCTGGTGCTGCATTCTGTTGCATGGGTGCTGGCGTCATCAACTGAGCAGGTGTCATTGATGGTACAGGTGGTTGTGCCATCATTACATTTTGGACTGGTGTCATCAGCTGGGCTGGTGTGGTTGATGGCAGTACAGTTACTCCTGTTGCACTCACCGCTGCCATTACTGCTGAGTCTTCATTGTCCCTTAGAGTTGCCTGCACCCGCTTCTTCTTTGTTGTCAGTTCTTCAAGTTGGAGTTGAGCCAACTTCCTCTGAAGCTCTCTTTCTTGATTCTTTAGTTTCTGCTCAGTCTTCCTGTACTGCTCCACTGCATGTGCCACATGGTCACAGAATTCTTTTGGTGTCTTGGAATTGAGCCCCACCACATCTTCTAATCTTGCTTTAACAGCTGGTGGCATAGCTTCCACTATGGCATTTCTGAACAAAGCAGTCATCACTGGATCTTGTTCTGGGTCTCTTTCCAGATCCTGTTTCCATCTTCTTAGCTGTCGTTGAACATAAGTTGTTGGATTCTCTGCTTCTCCTATTGGTTCTCCTTTCAGGAGCTTTGGGTCCATTTGTGTGGGGTACATATTTCTCAGCGCCCTCCACATCTGGGCACGGTGTCTATCCAGCGGGAGAGCATCCAGTCCAGTCTGGGCTACTGCAGCACGAAGTCCCGCTCCTTCAAGGATTTCATTGGTTTTAGCTCCTCCCACGCTTCTTGCCAGTAAGGCTTTGACATCTCCAACAGCCAGAATCTTTCCCATTGTTTCTTCCTCTACTTGTTTGATCCATTTTCCTGCTCCTTCATGTATGTCTGGTAGGCGGGCTATCAAGCCTTCAAGATCTTGTCCTGCCCATGGCACATATTCTCCTTGTCGTCCCTTGATTAAGATTGGACACTGCACCCTTTCATCTTGTAGGTCCTCCACTGTGTCTTCTCTTCGTGTCACCAGAACACTTGATGTTCTGGCTCTCAGGGTGTTACCTCTCATCCAGCGTTCCTCAGGTCCTGCATCCTCCATCATAAGGGTTCCTGAAACGCGCTTGTATTCTCTGGGAGGACTACTGGAATGGGATCGTGTTCTGGGTTGCTCTCTTCTGTCCATTTTGTTCAAGCTCCTTCTCATTTCTTCAGTGTCTTGTCTCACTTGTCTTCTTATTTCCTCAGCTTCTTCTCTTATTTGCTCCAGCCCCCCTAGCAAACCTTCTTGAGTTGCTAATTGTATTAGTTCTTCCACTTCAGCTGTCACAGTCGTTTTTGCAAGCTGCTTTAAAGCCTGATCTGCATAATAATATGGATTCTTAGTTGTTGAGCTCGTAGGACTCCCTTTTCTTCCATCTGCTTGTTCTGGGGACTTTGATTGGACCTCTCTTGGAGTTTCTTTCCTGCTTGGTTTTTCCGCAAACTGGTCTAGGTAGCTTCCTCCTGTACAAAGATCACTTGTCACAGACCCTTCACTCATTCTTGTTGCTGAGTCCAGTCCCTCCCAAGGTTCTCTTTCATCACCGAGCCTTGTCTGTCTTCCTTCCGCTTCAGCTGTTGCTGACTCTTCTTCAAAAGTCACCTTTCCCTTCACATGCAATTGGGCATCTACTATCGGTAGTTGTTTGACAGACGCTGGATCATACAGTGGTGCATGTGGGGGTGGCCTTTCCTCTTTTGTCATGTCTTTTCTACCCTCTTTTGCCCCACCCCTTTTTTCTTTAATAATTTTTATTCCCCAATCCTTAAACAGCTTTAACACTTCTTGTTCTTTTACCCTTTTTTCTTCTCTCTTCTTTGTCTTATCATGAGCTTTATGATTTTTTATCAACGCTTCCATTTCCCTGCACATTGGTAAATCAAATGTTCCCTCTGCTGGCCATCTAGTGTTTAATTTTTTGGTCCTTTTTTCCCACTTTCTAGATAGGTTTCTAATGGTATCTCTACATATTGGATATTCTGTTATTATTCGCTCTACAGGGACTGGTTCCTGTGACACCGAAGCCATCGTCTTAAGGTTGCTTTTTGTGTTTTATAAAAGGTTTCTTAAATGTTTTATACTGCTAAACTTTTTATCTTAATGTTTTAAGCGATTTGATTAATCACTCAATTTTGTTAATTTTAACTTTGTCAAATGTTCTTGATTTTAGAACAGAAGCCTTTTGGCTTTAGGATGTCGTACGTATTTTAAAACTGCTCTCATTTGTACCTCAGTCAATGGCTTCGATGACACGTCCTCCAACTCTAGCCAATTGTGGTTGTTGCGTTTCCAAAGAATATCTTCCCCCAGGCAGATCAGTTCAAAACTCCAGAGCTCATCCTCATCAACCCTTCGACCCCTCAATGTAACTCCTCCTGCCCAATATGAATAAGTAAGACATGAAGTTAATTTAGCATCAAAACCCCCTACCACAGTAATTGAAATCTGTAATTCATTTTTTGTGCATGTTGTAAAATCCAATGGCTCAAACACTTCAACCAAAGCTTCTCTTTCTTGTTGATTTAAAATCTTTCTTCCTCTACTCCCCCTCTTCCTTCTGCTCTTCCCTTTCTTGTCTTCCATTCTCCAATGTCTCTAACTGTCTTTCTGCCTCTCTCTTGCCCTTGCGTATTTCCACCCACAGGTGGCGCATGTGTTCTGGATTGTGTCTTAAAACCAATGACACAGCCAATTTGTCAAGTGTCCAATTTGTAATGAGGAGGGGTCTAACTCCTCCCCTTCTTCTATGTTCACAGAGTACTCCACTCTCCCACTCCACTGGTCTCACACAGAGAGTCACTATGATGTAAATGTTGTTTAGTATGGTTGCCCCTCCCAAATCCTGGGGCCAGCGTTGTCCCACGTTTCTTTTTAGATATGGGACAAACACTGGAGGCAATTCCAATTCTCCAAAAATGACTCCAAAAAAGATAATCTTGGAGCACGAATTTGATTCAAATGTGGTTCTAAATTTTCTAAAGTTATGTGTTTCTTAACTTCCTCACGCCAATCTATCAGAGGCCATTCCTCTTCAATCTGTCTCAGATTTGTAATTTTTGTGAGGTTTCTCAAGAGTTCATCTTTCTTTTCATTTGTTAAGTCCCTTCTCTCCCCTTGTGCACTCACATATTCATTCTCCAGCCAAAAGTGCTTCTTAATTCCCTTGGACTCAATCAATGCTTCCTGGTATTTTAAATATTCCCTATACTCTATATCCCTTCTTCTATATCTTTCTCTTTCAATGTCATTAAGCCTTGCCCACATACTGGAGGAAACAACAAAGCTTTTCTGTACTCCAAGACGCACATACACACACACACATATACTTCCTCCCTATTCTAATATCTCAACTTCTCCAATACACACGCGCTTGTTTTCACTCACTTCTCCGTTAAACATGCATACACATACCACACTCACGCTTACCCGGGCTTTCACTCACACACTTTCAAACTAGCAGCTTTTCAGTAGTTTTGGGAAGAAAGAGGGACACTTTTTATTCTTTTTTATTTCTTAGTTATTAAAAACTGTGTTTCTCCGTCTGGATCACAGCATCTGCAGTCTGGAAAATGTCCAAATAAACGGCACAACCAGTTTCTTGGAATATTTCTGGTTTTTACAACAGTTTGTACAAAATATTTTTGTTTCTGTTTCTGACTCTGAGTTGTATTATCCATTTACAGCCATCAATGTTCTTACAATTTTAATTCACAGGATATCCAGCAGTGGGATAATGCCAATGCTCATACGGCAATTTAGTGGGGATTACACTAACCTCCCCTGTTTCTCTATTTAAACAGGGTCTCCAGCGAAGGACACTGAAGACCAATACAATTGTTTGTCCTATGTCACTAAATTGTGACTTTCTGCTGGTAGTTACAATCACTGATAATATAGCTGGGTCAGTTTTTAACAATTGTTCAATTTGTTTCCCTCTTTGTCTTCCCAAATGTCTTTGACAATAATCCCACCCTACTGGGTTAAACAAATGTACTTTTTTCCACAGCGTTTTTTCTATTCTTAACCCTTGTTCTTCTATCGTTATTGGAACAACTCTTTTCCACGGTATATAGACTCGCTCAGTCATTTACTAAAACACTTCAGCTTATATACAAAGCAATTAATGCAGTTTCATAAATAATACAGTTAAAAACAATGCAATTATACACTTTTGCCCTCTTTCTTCATATATTCACAAGCAATATACAAAACAATATACACTTTATTTATTTTCCCCTGGGTCTACTCACTCTCAACAGAGCTCTCCCTATTCTGTCAGCTTGACACTTCTTATCTGTTGTCTGACCAAACTTGGATTACTTCCCAGACAAAAACAGCCACACATACTCATATACAAATGTCTTTTTCTTCAGACAAACACACAGCACCTCTTGTGTGTTAAACGCAGCACTTCTTACGTTTTTACTTCTAAAAAATGCCCCACTTCAGGCAAACACGCAGCACTTCTTGCGTTTTACTTCTAATCACACAGCACTTCTTGTGTGTTTAACTACGCATGCGCTATTTCCCTGACCTGGAAATTACATCTCATTACTCATTTTTATATTTTTAACACTTATTTTATCAATAATCAATTTTGGTTCATTTGTAAAGGTAATAGGTAGTTACCCAGGTAGCAGCTCACAGAGGACCACACAAAACAAAATATAAGCAAATTTGCTTACCTTATTTTTATGGCGCGCCTTTTGTTTTGTGAGGCCTCGTGCCAGCACGCCCACCGTGGTCCCAACCCTTGTCCACTCCTGGCTGGCTCGCCAAATATGTGGTGGCACAATCTAAGTCCAAAAGTTTCTTGATCAATGAAGAAAATCTCTCAGAGTCGAAGTTCCAGGTCTCAGGAAATGTAAACTTTATTGTAAGCACAACAAAGTGAGATGCAGCTGTTCATCTGACTCATTCATAGTAAAACTCTATTTCTTATACTCTTTCTTATCACCTTCTTGTCCAATTAGCTTTCTTCTATGTATCTTTTCTTTTTAGCTCCACCTCACTATTTCGCCACAATTAAATGCAAACCTCTGCAGGTTTCATATTTATTGGTGGAAAATCCCTAGCTTTCTGGTTTTTAAAAAAAGCTTTTATATAACACTCATATGACAGTTTCCAGCGCTTCACACCAGTTCCCCATACAACAAACATAATTTTCCCATGTTTTCCACATTTTGATGGACAACAGACCTTCATTTTTAGTACACAGCTGAGGCCTACATAAAATGAATTTCTTCCACAGTACCTAAAAAGATGGGAATTTGGCAGGTCAAATTTTTCTTTAAATTCGTCGAAAATCATAATCTCACCATTTGTTATTAAGCAGTGATTACTTTTTTCACCCAAACCGAAAAAGGTCCCGGTTCAAGACCGGGAGGGATATCAGGATTCAAAAATAAAGGAGTTAGAGAAGAGTGCTTATCACAGTGACCTTCCCATCTCCTTGTCCATTTCCACACTCTCAGTGTAGACTGTAACAAAAAATTACTCTGGTCCAATTACTCTGACAGTTGAGAGCCATTGCCTCAGAATTTGTGTAGTTTATTTTGTAACCTGAGAAGCTGCCAAATTTATGAATGATTTGAATAATTCTATCAATGGAGACCTCAGGATTACTTAGGTATAGAAGTATATCATCTGCATATAATGATATCTTGTGATCCTTTGGCCCCACATTAATCCCTTCTATAGCGGAGTCCTCTCTAATGGCCTGAGCCAAGGGCTCAATCGCCAAAGCAAATAACTGTGGGGACATAGGGCAACCTTGCCTTGTTCCTCGGTTCAGAGAACAGAATGGAGAGTGAATGCCATTGGTCAATATAGAGGCTTGTGGCGACAATATAGAGCAGCATCACCCATTTTATAAGATTGTTACCTAAATTAAATTTGTCTAAAACCCGAAAGAGATAGGGCCGCTCTATCCTGTCAAATGCCTTCTCAGCATCGAGAGATACCACCAATGATACACTCTGAGTATTTTGACCATGCTGTATAATATTAAGTAAACGGCGAATATTATTACAGGACATTCAGCCTGAAATAAACCCAATCACTGTTAATTATATGTGGATACTTCCAACCTTTTAGACAAGATTTTAGCTATTAGATTCCTGTCTACATTTAATAATGACATTGGTCGATAGGATGAGCATTCTTCTGCTGGCTGATTATTTTTTTTAGAATTAACGATATATTAGCCTTTAACACGACACTACCTGTGTCAAAAGAGAAAGACAGAGGAACTAGAAGATCTTTGAATTCTTTATAGAACTCTGATGTGAGCCCATCAGTCCCAGGCGCCTTATTGTTACGTAAGGCTTTAATAGCAGATGTAACTTCTTCCTCAGTCATAGGTTTATTAAGCCTCTCTTTCTGTTTATTTGAGGCTCTGGGTATGCTGAGGCCATTAAAAAAACTCTCCATATCAGCTTCAAATAGAAAGTCTACTTCTGAACAACTTCTCATAGAACAACTGGAAAGTTGTATTAATCTCCTTATTACTGTACACTATCTGTCCGAATTAGTTTTTCACATGTGAAATGGCCTGAGACTCTGCTTTATGTCTCATCAAGTTAGCTAAATATCTGCTTGGCTTATTGCCAAATTCATACAAACGATGTTTGGCATACATTCCATTACCCAGAAGAATTGCCTCAAGAGCTCCATTAACAGTGGCAATTCTAATCTGTTAGTATTATTAATGAAGAATTATGTACTTCCATGAAAAAAGGGCTAATTAACCTGATACCAAAACCAGACTGGAGGCCAATCACATTACTACATTTAGATTACATGATTAAATCATTAGTTTTTGCCAAAAGATTAAAAACAGGTTTATCTGAAATATTAATGAAACTCAAACTGGCTTTATGCCTAAACAACATCAAATAGATTATGCACATTATATTAATTCAGACGCAATCATATTGTTTCTAGACTTCTACAAAGCGTTCGACACCATTGAACATACATTTTTATTTTCGACCCTAGAGTTTGGCTTTGGAGAGAAATTTACTAAAGTGGTTAAAATTATATAAAAGAACATCAATATGTCTGTTCTTTTACAATTTGATACTTCTAATAGTTCCCTTTCAGTCGGTCACGTTCGACGTATGTCAGAATGTGAACCGACGAATTGGGATATCGCATGAGAGCCCTATCACCTTCGAGTGTGTACTAAACGGCCAATGAACATTGGCGTGCAAGATTTGCATGCCGCACTCCGCCCCGCAGCGCGGGTATAAATAGGAAGTGCCTGTAAACGCACATTTGTCTTTCGTTTCGGCGCCGAGCAGAGTGTTTCTGTGCATCTCCGGAGAGTGTGACTTCAAAGAAGCCAAAGAGCGAGTGGGAGAGAGTTTCTGCCTGTTGGTGAGAAGTCACTTCAGCGGCGGCCGCGAGCTCACGTGTCTCTGCGCTGATTCATCAGCTGTTGTGTTGCCGGGCGAGAGAGTGAGAGAGCGTTGTCAGGCTGCACTAATCCCTGCAGCAGCGCCGCGGCTGTTCCCCTGTGTGCTTCAGCACTTTCTAAAAGAGCTTTTTTCCTTTCTCTAAAAGAGCATAACGGGCGGACACTGCGTCCTTTTCAAGATGTCGTTCCGCCCGTGCGTTTCTGGATGTGGTCGTTCCCTATCGCCGGCTGATGGTCACAATCGCTGCGTCACGTGTTTGGGCGTTCAGCACGCTGAAGCAGCTTTCGTGGATAGTTCATGTTCCCACTGCGGGAACATGACTATCACAGCGTTACGGTCCAGGCTTGTCTACCTAGGTTCTCGAGGCCAAGCACCCACTCCTATGCCCCGATCTAACGCTCCCTCCGGTGGGAACCGGGAGAGTACTACTTCGGTGAATAGACCGGGGGACCTGAGGATTACGTTTAGGGCTTCCCTGCCAAGACAATCTCCGCGGCCCCTATTCCCTCCACACTGCACCCTGTGGTGATGCCGGAAGAGCGCGCTGGTCCTTCGGTTGAGCAACCCACCGTCTCTTTTGGTGCACTAGCCGACGATCATATGTTGCTCACGGCATCGGAGGGTGAGCTGTCGTCGGGAGATGACGACTCAGCTGCATTGCCTCCTTCTGGGAGAGTAGCGTTGCCCGAGCCAGATCCCGAATTGGCAGCTATGCTTTCCCGGGCCGCCGAGCAGGTCATGAGGAGGTAACCCGGTCGTGGAAAACCCCGTTTTCCACCAGGAACCGTGGTTCCTAGTCCGCCTTCACCGCCATGGATGGCGGGGAGGCCAAGGGGGCATTTCCCCGGTTGAGCGCCACTTGGAGGGGTGCTTACAGAGCCTGTTGACAGGCCGCCTCCGCTCTCCATGCCATGACATTGCTGCAGGTCTACCAGGCCAAGGCCCAGGGTGGACCTGACCAACCGCTTATGGACGAGCTGCGCACCGCCACTGACCTCACCCTCCAGGTGACTAAGGTGACGGCGCGCTCGGTTGGTCAGGCGATGGCCACACTTGTGGTCCAGGAGCGCCACCTATGGCTCAACCTGGCCGACATGAGGGAAACCGACAAATATCGGTTCCTGGACTCCCCCGTGTCGCAGGTGGGCCTATTCGGCAACACGGTAGAGAACTCCGCCCAACAGTTCTCGGCCGCACAGAAGCAGACGGAGGCGATCCGGCACATCCTGCCCCAGCGGTCTGCTGCTGCCTCCACCCAGCCGCCAGTCGCAGCTCCTCCACCTGCTCATCGCCGAGGGCACCCACCCGCCTCGTCCTCCACCCCTGCCAAGTCTTCAAAGCAGCAGCCCAGCCCGCTCAGGCCGCAGCCAAGCCAGGTGGCAAGCGGTCACGCAAGCAGCCCTGAGACGGGGGACCCAGAGGATCGGAGAACTGCTCTTCGGGAGACAGTGAAGGCACCGCTCCCTCCCCCGGAGGAGGGCCGGGTGGAGAATCCTGTGTTTTCTTTTGTTTTTGTTCCGCCAAATTGTCAACAAAAGAGCTGTTTCCCATTCCTTCGGGTCCCAAGAGGGCACATCTGGCGGTGTGCGACGCTATGCCTTGCCACCCTCAGCCCCCTCTCATATCGCCAGCTGGCAGCGCTGCATGTGTGCAGGCCGCACTAAACACGCCGTCTCACATACCACCTGCCTCACTGTGGAACCAGGGTGCTTCCAACACACAGACCCCACTTCGGGCCGCTCCGCCGTCCAAGTCATTTATGGAGCAAAAGATTTTGTGTGAAAATAAATCATAAAAGTGGTTTATTTTGTTCAAAAATCTTATAAATGTATAGGGTGGCGAGGGGGGCCAGCATGGGGCAAAAGGCACAGTATTGATACAAATACTTTAGCTAATAGTGATATAATAGTGAAAAAATAGTGAAATAGCGAATAATTTAAAATATTTTCTGTTTATTTTGATAAATGAATTAATTTTGTTCAATAAATATGCTGTCATTAAAATGTTAATAAAGAAATATATATTTAAAATATAGAAACAAAATCATTTTAAAAAGTAAAGATTCTGAAATATTATATTTAAATATGATGGTTTCATTTAAAACATGGTGATTATCTCTAAGGTGGACACCCAACTTATATGATATTTACCATCAGATTTTAACCATGTCATTTCAACAAATGGAAATTTTTATCATGTTAAATATGGTGCCTTTGGCCCCAACAGCAAATCAAATCAAATCACCTTTATTTATATAGCGCTTTTTACAATGGCAATTGTTTCAAAGCAGCTTCACAGTGGTAACAGGAAAATAATGCAAAGGAATTTGATTCGGCTGTACAGCCGCTCTGGTGAAAACGGTGATGTCATCCAGCTCATTTCAATTATCATATAGTGTCAATGCGGGCAGATCAGTAATATAGTTGAAATTTGAGTGTCCCCAACTGAGCAAGCCAAAAGCCAAAGGCGACGGTGGCAAGGAACCAAAACTCCTTCAGGGCCAGAACGGAGAAAAAAACCTTGGGAGAAACCAGGCTCAGTCGGGGTGCCAGTTCTCCTCTGGCCGACGAACAAATAGTGTATGATTATGATTCTGGCAACATTGCAGGTCAGAAGTCATATTAGATCAATAGATATTCGTAGGAAAGATTGGAGTCGTCACGCCGGGGACGGGTTTAATGAGGATGTCATGTCGATGCAGCATTTGCAGGGGGGAGTTTAATTGACACGGTCTCTACAGACACTTCAGGGATATGGTCGTCATGTCCAGGCTAAGGTCCACCATCTGGTCTGGATACGGCCCGGATCCGGCCGACTGCAGTAAACCTCGGGATAAACAGAGAGACTAACATTAGCGTAGATGCCATTCTTCTTATGATGTAACGAGTACATCAGGTGTTATTGGAAGTGTTCCCGGTTCCGGCTGACCTAGTTAATGCAGCCTAAAACAATCATTTAACTGATTTGAATAATAGAAATTAAAAATGTTTTATGTGTATGCCATAGTAAAGAGATGTGTTTTTAGTCTAGATTTAAACTGACAGAGTGTGTCTGTTTCCCGAACAATGCTAGGAAGACTGTTCCAGAGTTTAGGTGCTAAATAGGAAAAGGATCGTCCGCCTGCAGTTGATTTTGATATTCTAGGTATTATCAACTGGCCAGAATTTTGAGACCGCAATAGACGTGATGGAGTATAATGCGTTAAGAGCTCGCTCAAGTACTGGGGAGCTAAACCATTTAGTGCTTTGTAAGTAATCAGCAAGATTTTAAAATGTATACGATGTTTAATAGGGAGCCAGTGCAGTGTTGACAGAACCGGGCTAATATGGTCATACTTCCTGGTTCTAGTAAGAACTCTAGCTGCTGCGTTTTGGACCAGCTGCAGTTTATTTATTAAGCGAGCAGGACAACCACCCAGTAGAGCATTACAATAATCTAGCCTTGAGGCCATGAACGCATGAACTTTATCCTTACATTTATCACATGTGAAGCCCTGTTCGCCAACGGAGAAAGATATACTAAACATGAAACATGCAGTGCAAGTGACAATGACAGGAGAAGAAGACATGGCTTACCGTATTTGTTGATTAATCCAATTTACCACAGTTGTTTGATGGAGTCTATTTACTAATCCAACTCACCACAGTTGTTTAATGAACTCAGAAAACAAGAGATCCGAGTGCAGGGATGGCAAGCTAACAGGCTAGCGAAATGCTAACGTCTGATAGTGATTTAGATTGAAAGCTAGCGATGTCAGATTTAATGTGGTAGGCAATATATAAGTAGGTTATCTCTTCAATGCACATCGGAATGAGTTAGTTCTTGTATGCGTTGCAATGCAACAAGTTGCAATGCAACAAGTGCATAGTGTTATGCAACAGCACAAATGTTATCTCTTCAAAGCACATCGGAATGAGTTAGTTCTTGTATGCATTGCAATGCAACAAGTGCATAGCGTATATGTTATTCTTCAATGCTTAGCATTGAACGTGTGTGCAATGCAATGCAACAGCACATATGTAATCTTTTCAATGCATATTGGAATGAGTTAGTTCTTGTATGCATTGCAATTCAACAAGTGCATAGTGCATAGGTTTGTTGTATGCAATGCAATGCGAAAACACATATGTTATACACTCACCTAAAGGATTATTAGGAACACCTGTTCAATTTCTCATTAATGCAATTATCTAATCAACCAATCACATGGCAGTTGCTTCAATGCATTTAGGGGTGTGGTCCTGGTCAAGACAATCTCCTGAACTCCAAACTGAATGTCAGAATGGGAAAGAAAGGTGATTTAAGCAATTTTGAGCGTGGCATGGTTGTTGGTGCCAGACGGGCCGGTCTGAGTATTTCACAATCTGCTCAGTTACTGGGATTTTCACGCACAACCATTTCTAGAGTTTACAAAGAATGGTGTGAAAAGGGAAAAACATCCAGTATGCGGCAGTCCTGTGGGCGAAAATGCCTTGTTGATGCTAGAGGTCAGAGGAGAATGGGCCGACTGATTCAAGCTGATAGAAGAGCAACTTTGACTGAAATAACCACTCGTTACAACCGAGGTATGCAGCAAAGCATTTGTGAAGCCACAACACGCACAACCTTGAGGCGGATGGGCTACAACAGCAGAAGACCCCACCGGGTACCACTCATCTCCACTACAAATAGGAAAAAGAGGCTACAATTTGCACGAGCTCACCAAAATTGGACAGTTGAAGACTGGAAAAATGTTGCCTGGTCTGATGAGTCTCGATTTCTGTTGAGACATTCAGATGGTAGAGTCAGAATTTGGCGTAAACAGAATGAGAACATGGATCAATCATGCCTTGTTACCACTGTGCAGGCTGCTGGTGGTGGTGTAATGGTGTGGGGGATGTTTTCTTGGCACACTTTAGGCCCCTTAGTGCCCATTGGGCATCGTTTAAATGCCACGGCCTACCTGAGCATTGTTTCTGACCATGTCCATCCCTTTATGACCACCATGTACCCATCCTCTGATGGCTACTTCCAGCAGGATAATGCACCATGTCACAAAGCTCGAATCATTTCAAATTGGTTTCTTGAACATGACAATGAGTTCACTGTACTAAAATGGCCCCCACAGTCACCAGATCTCAACCCAATAGAGCATCTTTGGGATGTGGTGGAACGGGAGCTTCGTGCCCTGGATGTGCATCCCACAAATCTCCATCAACTGCAAGATGCTATCCTATCAATATGGGCCAACATTTCTAAAGAATGCTTTCAGCACCTTGTTGAATCAATGCCACGTAGAATTAAGGCAGTTCTGAAGGCGAAAGGGGGTCAAACACAGTATTAGTATGGTGTTCCTAATAATCCTTTAGGTGAGTGTATGTTGTCCTTTCATTGCACAGAGGACTAGGGTATTATATTAAATGTAAAGCAATGAAACAGCACAAATGTTATCTCTTCAATGCACATCGGAATGACTTAGTTATATTGTATGCATTTCCAATGCAACAAGCTTATATGTTATTCTTCAATGCACAGCGTTAGATCGTGTGTGCAATGCAATGCAAAAGCATATATGTTATCTCTTCAATGCTTATCGGAATGAGTTAGTTCTTGTATGCATTGCAATGCAACAAGTGCATAGCTTATATGTTATTCTTCAATGCTTAGCGTTGAATGTGTATGCAATGCAATGCAACAGCACAAATGTTATCTCCAGTGCACATCGGATTGAGTTAGTTCTTGTATTGCAATGCAACAAGTGCATAGCTTAAATTGTATTCTCAATACACAACGTACAGCGTTAGAACGTGTGTGCAATGCAATGTAACAGCACATATCTCTTAAATGGAATAAGTTAGTTCTTGTATACATTGCAGTGTAACAAGTGCATAGCTTATGTGTTATGCTTCAATGTACAGCGTTAGATGGTGTATTCAATACAGTGCAACAAGCAAAAATGTCAGCTCTTCAAAGCACAACGGAATGAGTTGTATGCATTGTAAAAGCAACATCTTGTTTATATTTTTCTCATCACTACACAAATGTGTTGTAGGCAATGCATTGCGAAACACATATGTTATGTGTTGTCCTTTCATTGCACAGAGGACTAGGTTAGATATTAAATGCAAAGCAATGAAACAGCACAAATGTTATCTCTTCAATGCACATCGGAATGAGTTACTTCTTGTATGCTTTGCAATTCAACAAGTGCTTAGTTAGTGCAAAGCAACAGCACAAACGTTATCTCTTCAATGCATATCGAAATGAGTTACTTCTTTTTATTGCATTGCAATGCAACAAGTGCATAGCTTATATGTTATGCGTCAATGTACAGCGTAGATGATGTGTGCAATGCAATGCAACAGCACAAATGTTATCTCCAGTGCATATCGGAATGAGTTAGTTCTTGTATGCATTGCAATGCAACAAGTGTATAGCTTATATGTTATTCTTAAATGCACAGCGTTATTCTTGAATGCACAGCGTGTGTGCAATGCAATGCAAAAGCAAACAAGTTAACTCTTCAGTGCAAATCGGAATTAGTTAGTTCTTGTATGCATTGCATTGCAACAAGTGCTTAGTGCAAAGCAACAGCACAAATGCTTATCGGAATAAGTTAGTTCTTGTATACATTGCAGTGTAACAAGTGCATAGCTTATGTGTTATGCTTCAATGTACAGCGTTAGATGGTGTGTGCAATGCAATGCAACAGCACAAATGTTATCTCTCCAGTGCTTATAGGATTGAGTTAGTTCTTGTCTGTTTTGCAATGCAACAAGTGAATAGCTTACATGTTATTCTCCAATACACAACGTTTGATCGTGTGTGCAATCCAATATAACAGCACATATCTCTTCAATGCACTTGAATGAGTTAGTTCTTGTATGCACTGCAATGCAACAAGTGCATAGCGTAAATGTTTTTCTTCAATGCACAGCGTTAGAACGTGTATGCAATGCAATGCAACAGCACATACGTTATCTCCAATGCATAGCGGAATAAGTTAGTTCTTGTGTGCAATACAATGCAACAAGTGCATAGCTTATGTGTTATACTTCAACATACAGCGTTAGAATGCAACAAATACATGCGTTATTCTTCATTGTACAACAGAATAAGATAGTTATTGTATACAGTGCAATTAGCACTATAGTTAGTTGTTCTATGCATTGGAAAGTAAAAGTACGCATTGTTGTGTTATCCGAAGGGATAACAAAACCTGCGTGAAGAATGCACAACGTTAGAATAAAGAGTGCATCAATTGACAGACAACAAGTGACAGACAATTGTACATATCTGACTACAGAACATATTTCAGGAGGTAGATTCTATGAACTTTCTATACATGCTCATTGACTCCTGATATTTCATCAGTAGTTCAAGAATGACTATTTTACATTCTCATAGACTCCTTCTGATGTTTCATCAGTAGTTAAAAAATGACTTTTTGAGCATGACTATGAGTCAACTATGAGTATGACTCCGACTATGAGTTCAAAGACTCAGAGGAGACTCCAAAAATATGTTCAATATGTCAAACAAGGACTACTCTCAGTCTGATAACACATCAGAAGTCTATGAGTATATAAATTTAAAGTTCAAATACTCTTTGGACAGAAATATATTCCAAAAGTCATACTTGAACTACTGATGAAACATGAGAAGTATTCTATGAGTATGCATGGAAAGTTCAATAATGAGGACTCTGTCCAAAAATAAGTTCAATAGGTCAAATTCTGACTACTGTCTGGCTGATGAAACATCAAAAGGAGAGTATGAGAATGTATAGAAAGTTCAATATTGAGGACTCTTTGTCCAAAAATATGTTCAATAGGTAAAATACGAACTACTCTTAGTCTGATAAAACATCAGAAGGAGTTTATGAGAATGTATATAAAGTTCAAAGACTCCAAATACTCGAGAAATATATTCAAGGCATACTTGACCTACTGATGAATCATCAGAAGTATTCTATGAGTATATATGGAAAGTTCCATATTTAGGAGTCGTTGTCCAAAATTATGTTCAATAGGTCAAATATGGACTACTGTCTGGTTAATGAAACATCAAAAGGAGTCTATGAGAATGAATAAAAAGTTCAAGTTCATAGAATCTACGTCAAGAAATATGTTCAGTAATCAGATATGGACAATTGTCTTTCTGATGTAATATCTGAAAGACTCAATGAGTATGTGTAGAAAGTTAAAGTTTGAGAACTCTTTGTCCAAAAATATGTTCAACAGGCCAAATTCTGACTACTGTCTGGCTGATGAAACATCAGAAGGAGAGTATGAGAATGTATAGAAAGTTCAATATTGAGGACTCTTTGTCCAAAAATAAGTTCAATCGGTCAAATATGGACTACTGTACGGTTAATGAAACATCAAAAGGAGTCTATGAGTATGAATAAAAAGCTCAAGTTCATAGAATCTACCTCCGGAAATATTGTTCAGTAATCAGATATGAACAACTGTTTGTTTAATGTAATATCTGAAAGAGTCAATGAGTATGTGTGGAAAGTTAAAGTTTGAGAACTCTTTGTCCAAAAATATGTTCAACAGGTTCAACATGTTCAAATTCTGACTACTGTCTGGCTGATGAAACATCAGATGGAGAGTATGAGAATGTATAGAAAGTTAACGTTCAAAGACTCCTTCGCGAGAAATATATTCAAAAAGTCATACTTGAACTACTGATGAAACATCAGAAGTAGTCTATGAGTATGAATAAAAAGTTCAAGTTCATAGAATCTACGTCCAGAAATATGGTCAGTAATCACATATGGAAAATTGTCTGTCTGATGTAATATCTGAAAGACTCAATGAGTATGTGTAGAAAGTTAAAGTTTGAGAACTCTTTGTCCAAAAATGTGTTCAATAGGTCAAATTCTGACTACTGTCTGGCTGATGAAACATCAGATTTAGAGTATGAAAATGTACAGAAAGTTGACGTTCAAAGACTCCGTGAGAAATATAATCAAAAAGTCATACTTGAACTACTGATGAAACATCAGAAGTAGTCTATGAGTATGTATAGAAAATTCAATATTGAGAACTTTGTCCAAAAATATATTCAATAGGTCAAATTCTGACTACTTTCTGGCTGATGAAACATCAGAAGAAGAGTATAGAAAGAATGTATAGAAAGTTCAATATTGAGGACTCTTTGTCCAAAAATATGTTCAATAGGTCAAATACGAACTACTCTCAGTGTGATAAAACATCAGAAGGAGTCTATGAGTATATATATAAAGTTAACGTTCAAAGACTCCTTAGTGAGAAATATAATCAAAAAGTCGTACTTGATCTACTGATGAAACATCAGAAGTAGTATATGAGTATGTATAGAAAGTTCAATATTGACGACTCTTTGTCCAAAAATAAGTTCAGTAGGTCCAATACAGACTACTGTCTGGTTAATGAAACATCAAAAGGAGTCTATGATTACGTAAAGAAAGTTCAAGTTCATAGAATCTAGGGGCAGAAATATAATCAGTACTCAGATATAGGCAATTGTCTTGTTGATGTAATTTCTGAAAGAGTCAATGAGTATGTGCAGAAAGTTAAATTTTGAGAACTCTTTGTCCAAAAATATGTTTAATAGGTCAAATTCTGACTACTGTCTGGCTGATAAAACATCAGAAGGAGAGTATGAGAATGTACATAAAGTTAAAGTTCAAAGACTCCTTGGCGAGAAATATATTCAAGTCTAACTTGACCTACTGATGAATTATCAGAAGTATTCTATGAGTATGTATGGAAAGTTCCATATTTAGGAGTCTTTGTCCAAAATTATGTTCAATAGGTCGAATACGGACTACTGTCTGGTTAATGAAACATCAAAAGGAGTCTATGAGTATGAATAAAAAGTTCAAGTTCATAGAATCTACACCAAAAATATTTCTGATGAAACATCAGAAGGAGAGTATGAGAATGTATAGAAGGTTCAATATTGAGGACTCTTTGTCCAAAAACAAGTTAAATCGGTCAAATATGGACTACTGTCCGATTAATGAAACATCAAAAGGAGTCTATGAGAATGAATAAAAAGTTCAAGTTCATAGAATCTACGTCAAGAAATATGTTCAGTAATCAGATATGGACAATTGTCTTTCTGATGTAATATCTGAAAGAGTCAATGAGTATGTGTATAAAGTTTAAATTTGAGAACTCTTTGTCCAAAATTATGTTCAATAGGTCAAATTCTGATTACTCTCTGGCTGATGAAACATCAGAAGGAGAGTATGAGAATGTATAGAAAGTTCAATATTGAGGACTCTTTGTCCAAAAATAAGTTCAATCGGTCAAATATGGACTACTGTATGGTTAATGAAACATCAAAAGGAGTCTATGAAGGAGTATGAATAAAAAGTTCAAGTTCATAGAATCTACGTCCAGAAATATTGTTCAGTAATCAGATATGAACAACTGTTTGTTTAATGTAATATCTGAAAGAGTCAATGAGTATGTGTGGAAAGTTAAAGTTTGAGAACTCTTTGTCCAAAAATATGTTCAACAGGTCAAATTCTGACTACTGTCTGGCTGATGAAACATCAGATGGAGAGTATGAGAATGTATAGAAAGTTAACGTTTAAAGACTCCTTCGCGAGAAATATATTCAAAAAGTCATACTTGAACTACTGATGAAACATCAGAAGTAGTCTATGAGTATGAATAAAAAGTTCAAGTTCATAGAATCTACGTCCAGAAATATGGTCAGTAATCAAATATGGAAAATTGTCTGTCTGATGTAATATCTGAAAGACTCAATGAGTATGTGTAGAAAGTTAAAGTTTGAGAACTCTTTGTCCAAAAATATGTTCAATAGGTCAAATTCTGACTACTGTCTGGCTGATGAAACATCAGATTTAAAGTATGAAAATGTACAGAAAGTTAACGTTCAAAGACTCCTTCGTGAGAAATATATTCAAAAAGTCATACTTGAACTACTGATGAAACATCAGAAGTAGTCTATGAGTATGTATAGAAAGTTCAATATTGAGAACTTTGTCCAAAAATATATTCAGTAGGTCAAATTCTGACTACTTTCTGGATGATGAAACATCAGAAGGAGAGTATGAGAATGTATAGAAAGTTCAATATTGAGGACTCTGTCCAAAAATATGTTCAATCGGTCAAATACGGACTACTGTATGGTTAATGAAACATCAAAAGGAGTCTACGAGTATGAATAATAGAATCTACGTCCAGAAATATTTTTCAGTAATCAGATATGAACGTCTGTCTGTCTAATGTAATAGCTGAAAGAGTCAATGAGAATGTTTAGAAAGTTAAAGTTCAAAGCCTACTTGGCAAGAAATGTATTCAAAAAGTCATACTTGAACTACTGATGAAACATCAGAAGTATTCTGAAAGTATGTATGGAAAGTTCAGTATTGAGGATTCTTTGTCCAAAAATATATTCAATAGGTCAAATAAGAGCTACTCTCAGTCTGATAAAACATCAGAAGAAGTCTATAAGTACATATGTAAATTTAAAGTTCAAAGACTCCTTGGTGAGAAATGTATTCCAAAAGTCATACTTGAACTACTGATGAAACATCAGAAGTATTCTATATGTATGGAAAGTTCAATATTGAGGACTCTTTGTCCAAAAATAAGTTCAATCGGTCAAATACGGACTACTGTATGGTTAATGAAACATCAAAAGGAGTCTATAAGTATGAACAAAAAGTTCAAGTTCATAGAATCTACGTCCAGAAATATTATTCAGTAATCAGATATGAACAACTGTCTGTCTAATGTAATATCTGAAAGAGTCAATGAGTATGTGTAGAAAGTTAAAGTTTGAGAACTCTTTGTCCAAAATTATGTTCAATGGGTCAAATTCTGATTACTCTATGGCTGATGAAACATCAGAAGGAGAGTATGAGAATGTATAGAAAGTTCAATATTGAGGACTCTTTGTCCAAAAATAAGTTCAATAGGTCAAATTCTGACTACTGTCTGGCTAATGAAACATCAGAAGGAGTCTATGAGTATGAATAAAAAGTTCAAGTTCACAGAATCTTCGTCAAGAAATATGTTCAGTAATCAGATATGGACAATTGTCTGTCTGATGTAATATCTGAAAGAGTCAATGAGTATGTGTAGAAAGTTAAAGTTTGAGAACTCTTTGTCCAAAAATATGTTCAACAGGTAAAATTCTGACTACTGTCTGGCTGATGAAACATCAGAAGGAGAGTGTATAGAAAGTTAAATTTCAATGACTTCTTAGCGAGAAATATATTCAAAAAGTCATACTTGAACTACTGATAAAACATCAGAAGTATTCTATGAGTATGTATGGAAAGTTCAATATTGAGGACTCTGTCCAAAATTATGATCAATAGGTCAAATACGGAGTATTGTCTGGTTAATGAAACATCAAAAGAAGTCTATGATTATGTATAGAAAGTGCGAGTTCATAGAATCTAGGGGCAGAAATATGTTCAGTAGTCAGATATGGGCAATTGTCTTGCTGATGTAATTTCTGAAAGAGTCAATGAGTATGTGCAGAAAGTTAAATTTTGAGAACTCTTTGTCCAAAAATATGTTTAACAGGTCAAATTCTGACTACTGTCTGACTGATAAAACATCAGAAGGAGAGTATGAGAATGTATATAAAGTTAAAGTTCAAAGACTCCTTGGCGAGAAATATATTCAAGTCAAACTTGACCTACTGATGAATCATCAGAAGTTTTCTATGTATGTATGTATGGAAAGTTCCATATTTAGGATACTTTGTCCAAAAATATGTTCAATAGGTCAAATTCTGACTACTGTCTGGCTAATGAAACATCAGAAGGAGTCTATGAGTATGAATAAAAAGTTCAAGTTCATAGAATCTTCTTCAAGAAATATGTTCAGTAATCAGATATGGACAATTGTCTGTCTGATGTAATATCTGAAAGAGTCAATGAGTATGTGTAGAAAGTTAAAATTTGAGAACTCTTTGTCCAAAATTATGTTCAATAGGTCAAATTCTGATTACTCTCTGGCTGATGAAACATCAGAAGGAGAGTATGAGAATGTATAGAAAGTTCAATATTGAGGACTCTTTGTCCAAAAATAAGTTCAATCGGTCAAATATTGACTACTGTACGGTTAATGAAACATCAAAAGGACTCTATGAGTATGAATAAAAAGTTCAAGTTCATAGAATCTTCGTCAAGAAATATTGTTCAGTAATCAGATATGAACAACTGTTTGTCTAATTTAATATCTGAAAGAGTCAATGAGTATGTGTAGAAAGTTAAAGTTTGAGAACTCTGTCCAAAAATATGTTCAATTAGTCAAATTCTGACTACTGTCTGACTGATGAAACATCAGATTTAGAGTATGAGAATGTATAGAAAGTTAACGTTCAAAGACTCCTTCGCGAGAAATATATTCAAAACGTCATACTTGAACTACTGATGAAACATCAGAAGTAGTCTATAAGTATGTATAGAAAGTTCAATATTGAGAACTTTGTCCAAATATGTGTTCAATAGGTCAGATTCTGACTACTGTCTGCTGATGAAACATCAGGAGAGTATGAGAATGTATAGAAAGTTCAATATTGAGGACTCTTTGTCCAAAATTATGTTCAATAGGTCATAAACGGACTACTGTCTGGTTAATGAAACATCAAAAGGAGTCTTTGAGTATGAATAAAAAGTTCAAGTTCATAGAATATACGTCAAGAAATATGTTCAGTAATCAGATATGGACAATTGTCTGTCTGATGTAATATGTGTAATATCTGAAAGAGTCAATGAGTCTCTTCAGAAAGTTAAAGTTTGAGAACTCTTTGTCCAAAATTATGTTCAATAGGTCAAATTCTGATTACTCTCTGACTGATGAAACATCAGAAGGAGAGTATGAGAATGTATGGAAAGTTCCATATTTAGGAGTCTTTGTCCAAAATTATGTTCAAGAGTTCAAATACGGACTACTGTCTGGTTAATGAAACATCAAAAGGAGTCTATGAGTATGAATAAAAAGTTCAAGTTCATAGAATCTACGTCCAGAAATATTGTTCAGTAATCAGATATGAACAACTGTCTGTCTAATGTAATATCTAAAAGAGTCAATGAGTATGTGTAGAAAGTTAAATTTTGAGAACACTTTGTCCAAAATTATGTTCAATAGGTCAAATTCTGATTACTCTCTGGCTGATGAAACATCAGAAGGAGAGTATGAGAATGTTCAATATTGAGGACTCTTTGTCCAAAAATAAGTTAAATCGGTCAAATATGGACTACTGCATGGTTAATGAAACATCAAAAGGAGTCTATGAGTATGAATAAAAAGTTCATATAATCTACATCCAGAAATATTGTTCAGTAATCAGATATGAACAACTGTCTGTCTAATGTAATATCTGAAAGAGTCAATGAGAATGTATAGAAAGTTAATGTTCAAAGCCTTCTTGGCAAGAAAAATATTCAAAAAGTCATACTTGAACTACTGATGAAACATCAGAAGTATTCTAAGAGTATGTATGGAAAGTTCAATATTGAGGACTCTCTCCAAAATTATGATCAATAGGTCAAATACGGAGTATTGTCTGGTTAATGAAACATCAAAAGAAGTCTATGATTATGTATAGAAAGTGCGAGTTCATAGAATCTAGGGGCAGAAATATGTTCAGTAGTCAGATATGGGCAATTGTCTTGCTGATGTAATTTCTGAAAGAGTCAATGAGTATGTGCAGAAAGTTAAATTTTGAGAACTCTTTGTCCAAAAATATGTTTAACAGGTCAAATTCTGACTACTGTCTGACTGATAAAACATCAGAAGGAGAGTATGAGAAGGTATATAAAGTTAAAGTTCAAAGACTCCTTGGCGAGAAATATATTCAAGTCAAACTTGACCTACTGATGAATCATCAGAAGTTTTCTATGTATGTATGTATGGAAAGTTCCATATTTAGGATACTTTGTCCAAAAATATGTTCAATAGGTCAAATTCTGACTACTGTCTGGCTAATGAAACATCAGAAGGAGTCTATGAGTATGAATAAAAAGTTCAAGTTCATAGAATCTTCTTCAAGAAATATGTTCAGTAATCAGATATGGACAATTGTCTGTCTGATGTAATATCTGAAAGAGTCAATGAGTATGTGTAGAAAGTTAAAATTTGAGAACTCTTTGTCCAAAATTATGTTCAATAGGTCAAATTCTGATTACTCTCTGGCTGATGAAACATCAGAAGGAGAGTATGAGAATGTATAGAAAGTTCAATATTGAGGACTCTTTGTCCAAAAATAAGTTCAATCGGTCAAATATTGACTACTGTATGGTTAACGAAACATCAAAAGGAGTCTATGAGTATGAATAAAAAGTTCAAGTTCATAGAATCTTCGTCAAGAAATATTGTTCAGTAATCAGATATGAACAACTGTTTGTCTAATTTAATATCTGAAAGAGTCAATGAGTATGTGTAGAAAGTTAAAGTTTGAGAACTCTGTCCAAAAATATGTTCAATTAGTCAAATTCTGACTACTGTATGACTGATGAAACATCAGATTTAGAGTATGAGAATGTATAGAAAGTTAACGTTCAAAGACTCCTTCGTGAGAAATATATTCAAAACGTCATACTTGAACTACTGATGAAACATCAGAAGTAGTCTATAAGTATGTATAGAAAGTTCAATATTGAGAACTTTGTCCAAATATGTGTTCAATAGGTCAGATTCTGACTACTGTCTGCTGATGAAACATCAGGAGAGTATGAGAATGTATGGAAAGTTCCATATTTAGGAGTCTTTGTCCAAAAACAAATTCAATCGGTCAAATATGGACTACTGTCCGGTTAATGAAACATCAGTAGGAGTCTATGAGTATGAATAAAAAGTTCAAGTTCATAGAATCTATGTCAATAATTATGTTCAGTAATCAGATATGGACAATTGTCTGTCTGATGTAATATCTGAAAGAGTCAATGAGTATGTGTAGAAAGTTAAAGTTTGAGAACTCTTTGTCCAAAAATACATTCAATAGGTGAAATTCTAACTACTGTCTGGCTAATAAAACATCAGTAGGAGTCTATGAGTATGAATAAAAAGTTCAAGTTCATAGAATTTACGTCCAGAAGTATTGTTCAGTAATCAGATATGAACAACTGTCTGTCTAATGTAATATCTGAAAGAGTCAATGAGTATGTGTAGAAAGTTAAAGTTTGAGAACTCTTTGTCCAAAAATATGTTCAATAGGTCAAATTCTGACTACTGTCTGGCTAATGAAACATCAGAAGCAGTCTATGAGTATGAATAAAAAGTTCAAGTTCATAGAATCTAAGTCCAGAAATATTGTTCAGTAATCAGATATAAACATCTGTAGTAGCTGAAAGAGTCATTGAGAATGTATAGAAAGTTAAAGTTCAAAGCCTACTTGGCAAGAAATATATTCCAAAAGTCATACTTGAACTACCGATGAAACATCAGAAGTATTCTGTGAGTATGTATGGAAAGTTCAATATTGAGGATTCTTTGTCCAAAAATATGTTCAATAGGTCAAATAAGAACTACTCTCAGTCTGATAAAGCATCAAAAGTCTATAAGTACGTACGTAAAGTTAAAGTTCAAAGAGTCTTTGGCGAGAAATGTATTCGAAAAGTCATACTTGAATTACTGATGAGACATCAAAAGTATTCTATATGTATGGAAAGTTCAGTATTGAGGATTCTTTGTCCAAAATTATGTTCAATAGGTCAAAAACGGATTACTGTCTGGTTAATGAAACATCAAAAGGAGTCTATGAGTATGAATAAAACGTTCAAGTTCATAGAATCTACGACAAGAAATACGTTTAGTAATCAGATATGGACAATTGTCTGTCTGATGTAATATCTGAAAGACTCAATGAGTATGTGTAGAAAGTTAAAGTTTGAGAACTCTTTGTCCAAAATTATGTTCAATAGGTCAAACTCTGACTACTGTCTGGCTGATAAAACATCAGAAGGAGAGTATGAGAATGTATATAAAGTTAAAGTTCAAAGACTCCTTGGCGAGAAATATATTCGTCAAATTTGACCTACTGATGAATCATCAGAAGTATTCTATGAGAATGTATAGAAAGTTCAGTATTGAGGACTCTTTGTCCAAAAACAAGTTCAATCGGTCAAATATGGACTATTGTCTGGTTAATGAAACATCAGAAGGAGTCTATGAGTATGAATAAAAAGTTCAAGTTCATAGAATCTACGTCAAGAAATAAGTTCAGTAATCAGATATGGACAATTGTCTGTCTGATGTAATATCTGAAAGAGTCAATGAGTATGTGTGAGTATGAATAAAAAGTTCAAGTTCATAGAATTTACGTCCAGAAATATGTTCAGTAATCAGATATGAACATCTGTCTGTCTAATATAATAGCTGAAAGAGTCAATGAGAATGTATAGAAAGTTAAAGTTCAAAGCCTACTTGGCAAGAAATATATTCCAAAAGTCATACCTGAACTACCGATGAAACATCAGAAGTATTCTGTGAGTATGTATGGAAAGTTCAATATTGAGGATTCTTTGTCCAAAAATATGTTCAATAGGTCAAATAAGAGCTACTCTCAGTCTGCTAAAACATCAGAAGTCTATAAGTATGTATGTAAAGTTAAAGTTCAAAGACTCCTTGTCGAGAAATGTATTCCAAAAGTCATACTTGAACTACCAATGAAACATCAAAAGTATTCTATATGTATGGAAAGTTCAACAGTGAGGACTCTTTGTCCAAAATTATGTTCAATATGTCAAAAACGGACTACTGTCTGGTTAATGAAACATCAAAAGGAGTCTATGAGTATGAATAAAAAGTTCAAGTTCATAGAATCTACGTCAAGAAATATTTTCAGTAATCAGATATGGACAATTGTCTGTCTGATGTACTATCTGAAAGAGTCAATGAGTATGTGCAGAAAGTTAAAGTTTGAGAACACTTTGTCCAAAATTATGTTCAATAGGTCAAATTCTGATTACTCTCTGGCTGATGAAACATCAGAAGGAGAATATATAGAAAGTTACATTTCAATGACTGCTTGGCGAGAAATATATTCAAAAAGTCATACTTTAACTACTGATGAAACATCAGAAGTATTCTATGAGTATGTATGGAAAGTTCAGTATTGAGGACTCTGTCCAAAATTATGATCAATAGGTCAAATACGGAATATTGTCTGGTTAATGAAACATCAAAAGGAGTCTATGATTACGTATAGAAAGTTCAAGTTCATAGAATCTAGGGGCAGAAATATATTCAGTAGTCAGATATGGGCAATTGTCTTGCTGATGTAATTTCTGAAAGAGTCAATGAGTATGTGCAGAATGTTACATTTTGAGAACTCTTTGTCCAAAAATATGTTTAATAGGTCAAATTCTGACCACTGTCTGGCTAATGAAACATCAGAAGGAGTCTATGAGAATGAATAAAAAGTTCAAGTTCATAGAATCTACGTCCAGAAATACTGTTCAGTAATCAGATATGAACAACTGTCTGTCTAATGTAATATCTAAAAGAGTCAATGAGTATGTGTAGAAAGTTAAATTTTGAGAACACTTTGTCCAAAATTATGTTCAATAGGTCAAATTCTGATTACTCTCTGGCTGATGAAACATCAGAAGGAGAGTATGAGAATGTTCAATATTGAGGACTCTTTGTCCAAAAATAAGTTAAATCGGTCAAATATGGACTACTGCATGGTTAATGAAACATCAAAAGGAGTCTATGAGTATGAATAAAAAGTTCATATAATCTACATCCAGAAATATTGTTCAGTAATCAGATATGAACAACTGTCTGTCTAATGTAATATCTGAAAGAGTCAATGAGAATGTATAGAAAGTTAAAGTTCAAAGCCTTCTTGGCAAGAAAAATATTCAAAAAGTCATACTTGAACTACTGATGAAACATCAGAAGTATTCTAAGAGTATGTATGGAAAGTTCAATATTGAGGACTCTCTCCAAAATTATGATCAATAGGTCAAACACGGAATATTGTCTGGTTAATGAAACATCAAAAAGAGTCTATGATTACGTATAGAAAGTTCAAGTTCATAGAATATAGGGGCAGAGATGTATTCAGTAGTCAAATATGGGCAGTTTGTCTTCCTGATGTAATTTCTGAAAGAGTCAATGAGTATGTGCAGAAAGTTACATTTTGAGAACTCTTTGTCCAACAACATGTTTAATAGGTCAAATTCTGACTACTGTCTGGCTGATAAAACATCAGAAGGAGAGTATGAGAATGTATATAAAGTTAAAGTTCAAAGACTCCTTGGCGAGAAATATATTCGTCAAATTTGACCTACTGATGAATCATCAGAAGTATTCTATGAGAATGTATAGAAAGTTCAGTATTGAGAACTCTTTGTCCAAAAACAAGTTAAATCGGTCAAATATGGACTACTGTCCGGTTAATGAAACATCAGTAGGAGTCTATATGAATAAAAAGTTCAAGTTCATAGAATCTATGTCCAGAAATATTGTTCAGTAATCAGATATGAACTGTCTGTCTAATGTAATATCTGAAAGAGTCAATGAGTATGTGTAGAAAGTTAAAGTTTGAGAACTCTTTGTCCAAAAATATGTTCAATAGGTCAAATTCTGACTATTGTCTGGTTAATGAAACATCAGAAGGAGTCTATGAGTATGAATAAAAAGTTCAAGTTCATAGAATCTACGTCAAGAAATAAGTTCAGTAATCAGATATGTACAATTGTCTGTCTGATGTAATATCTAAAAGACTCAATGAGTAGGTGTAAAAAGTTAAAGTTTGAGAACTCTTTATCCAAAAATATATTCAATAGGTCAAATTCTAACTACTGTCTGGCTAATGAAACATCAGTAGGAGTCTATGAGTATGAATAAAAAGTTCAAGTTCATAGAATCTACGTCCAGAAATATTGTTCAGTAATCAGATATGAACTGTCTGTCTGATGTAATATCTGAAAGAGTCAATGAGTATGTGTAGAAAGTTAAAGTTTGAGAACTCTTTGTCCAAAAATATATTTAATAGGTCAAATTCTAACTACTGTCTGGCTAATAAAACATCAGTAGGAGTCTATGAGTATGAATAAAAAGTTCAAGTTCATAGAATTTACGTCCAGAAATATTGTTCAGTAATCAGATATGAACAACTGTCTGTCTAATGTAATATCTGAAAGAGTCAATGAGTATGTGTAGAAAGTTAAAGTTTGAGAACTCTTTGTCCAAAAATATGTTCAATAGGTCAAATTCTGACTACTGTCTGGCTAATGAAACATGAGAAGGAGTCCATGAGTATGAATAAAAAGTTCAAGTTCATAGAATCTACGTCCAGAAATATGTTCAGTAATCAGATATGAACATCTGTCTGTCTAATGTAATAGCTGAAAGAGTCAATGAGAATGTATAGAAAGTTAAAGTTCAAAGCCTACTTGGCAAGAAATATATTCCAAAAGTCATACCTGAACTACCGATGAAACATCAGAAGTATTCTGTGAGTATGTATGGAAAGTTCAATATTGAGGATTCTCTGTCCAAAAATATGTTCAATAGGTCAAATAAGAGCTACTCTCAGTCTGATAAAACATCAGAAGTCTATAAGTAAAGTTAAAGTTCAAAGACTCCTTGTCGAGAAATGTATTCCAAAAGTCATACTTGAACTACCAATGAAACATCAAAAGTATTCTATATGTATGGAAAGTTCAATAGTGAGGACTCTTTGTCCAAAATTATGTTCAATATGTCAAAAACGGACTACTGTCTGGTTAATGAAACATCAAAAGGAGTCTATGAGTATGAATAAAAAGTTCAAGTTCATAGAATCTATGTCAAGAAATATTTTCAGTAATCAGATATGGACAATTGTCTGTCTGATGTACTATCTGAAAGAGTCAGTGAGTATGTGTAGAAAGTTAAAGTTTGAGAACTCTTTGTCCAAAATTATGTTCAATAGGTCAAATTCTGATTACTCTCTGGCTGATGAAACATCAGAAGGAGAATATATAGAAAGTTACATTTCAATGACTACTTGGCGAGAAATCTATTCAAAAAGTCATACTTGAACTACTGATGAAGTACATGGAAAGTTCAGTATTGAGGACTCTGTCCAAAATTATGATCAATAGGTCAAATACGGAATATTGTCTGGTTAATGAAACATCAAAAGGAGTCTATGATTACGTATAGAAAGTTCAAGTTCATAGAATATAGGGGCAGAGATATATTCAGTAGTCAGATATGGGCAGTTTGTCTTGCTGATGTAATTTCTGAAAGAGTCAATGAGTATGTGTAGAAAGTTACATTTTGAGAACTTTTTGTCCAAAAATATGTTTAATAGGTCAAATTCTGACTACTGTCTGGCTGATAAAACATCAGAAAGAGAGTATGAGAATGTATATAAAGTTAAAGTTCAAAGACTCCTTGGTGAGAAATATATTCAAGTCAAATTTGACCTACTGATGAATCATCAGAAGTATTCTATGAGAATGTATAGAAAGTTCAATATTGAGGACTCTTTATCCAAAAATAAGTTCAATCGGTCAAATATGGACTACTGTCCGGTTAATGAAACATCAGTAGGAGTCTATGAGTATGAATAAAAGTTGTCAAGAAATATTGTTCAGTAATCAGATATGAACATCTGTCTGTCTAATGTAATAACTGAAAGAGTCAATGACAATGTATAGAAAGTTAAATATCAAAGCCTACTTGGCAAGAAATATATTCAAAAAGTCATACTTGAACTATTGATGAAACATCAGAATTATTCTATATGTATGGAAAGTTCAATATTGAGGACTCTTTGTCCAAAAACAAGTTCAATCGGTCAAATAAGAACTACTCAGTCTGATAAAACATCAGAAGTCTATAAGTACGTATGTAAAGTTAAAGTTCAAAGAGTTTTTGGCGAGAAATGTATTCGAAAAGTCATACTTGAATTACTGATGAAACATCAAAAGTATTCTATATGTATGGAAAGTTCAATATTGAGGATTCTTTGTCCAAAATTATGTTCAATAGGTCAAAAACGGATTACTGTCTGGTTAATGAAACATCAAAAGGAGTCTATGAGTATGAATAAAAAGTTCAAGTTCATAGAATCTACGTCAAGAAATACGTTCAGTAATCAGATATGGACAATTGTCTGTCTGATGTAATATATGAAAGACTCAATGAGTATGTGTAGAAAGTTAAAGTTTGAGAACTCTGTCCAAAATTATGTTCAATAGGTCAAATTCTGATTACTCTCTGGCTGATGAAACATCAGAAGGAGAGTATGAGAATGTATAGAAAGTTCAATATTGAGGACTCTTTGTCCAAAAACAAGTTCAATCGGTCAAATATGGACTACTGTCCGGTTAATGAAACATCAGTAGGAGTCTATGAGTATGAATAAAAAGTTCAAGTTCATAGAATCTATGTCAAGAAATATGTTCAGTAATCAGATATGGACAATTGTCTGTCTGATGTAATATCTGAAAGAGTCAATGAGTATGTGTAGAAAGTTAAAGTTTGAGAACTCTTTGTCCAAAAATATGTTCAATAGTTCAAATTCTAACTACTGTCTGGTTAATGAAACATCAGAAGTAGTCTATGAGTATGAATAAAAAGTTCAAGTTCATAGAATCTACGTCCAGAAATATTGTTCAGTAATCAGATATGAACATCTGTAGTAGCTGAAAGAGTCAATGAGAATGTATAGAAAGTTAAAGTTCAAAGCCTACTTGGCAAGAAATATATTCCAAAAGTCATACTTGAACTACCGATGAAACATCAGAAGTATTCTGTGAGTATGTATGGAAAGTTCAATATTGAGGATTCTTTGTCCAAAAATATGTTCAATAGGTCAAATAAGAACTACTCTCAGTCTGATAAAACATCAAAAGTCTATAAGTACGTATGTAAAGTTAAAGTTCAAAGAGTCTTTGGCGAGAAATGTGTTCGAAAAGTCATACTTGAATTACTGATGAAACATCAAAAGTATTCTATATGTATGGAAAGTTCAATATTGAGGATTCTTTGTCCAAAATTATGTTCAATAGGTCAAAAACGGATTACTGTCTGGTTAATGAAACATCAAAAGGAGTCTATGAGTATGAATAAAACGTTCAAGTTCATAGAATCTACGACAAGAAATACGTTTAGTAATCAGATATGGACAATTGTCTGTCTGATGTAATATCTGAAAGACTCAATGAGTATGTGTAGAAAGTTAAAGTTTGAGAACTCTTTGTCCAAAATTATGTTCAATAGGTCAAATTCTGATTACTCTCTGGCTGATGAAACATCAGAAGGAGAATATATAGAAAGTTACGTTTCAATGACTGCTTGGCGAGAAATATATTCAAAAAGTCATACTTTAACTACTGATGAAACATCAGAAGTATTCTATGAGTATGTATGGAAAGTTCAGTATTGAGGACTCTGTCCAAAATTATGATCAATAGGTCAAATACGGAATATTGTCTGGTTAATGAAACATCAAAAGGAGTCTATGATTACGTATAGAAAGTTCAAGTTCATGGAATCTAGGGGCAGAAATATATTCAGTAGTCAGATATGGGCAATTGTCTTGCTGATGTAATTTCTGAAAGAGTCAATGAGTATGTGCAGAATGTTACATTTTGAGAACTCTTTTTCCAAAAATATGTTTAATAGGTCAAATTCTGACCACTGTCTGGCTAATGAAACATCAGAAGGAGTCTATGAGAATGAATAAAAAGTTCAAGTTCATAGAATCTACGTCCAGAAATATTGTTTAGTAATCAGATATGAACAACTGTCTGTCTAATGTAATATCTAAAAGAGTCAATGAGTATGTGTAGAAAGTTAAAGTTTGAGAACACTTTGTCCAAAATTATGTTCAATTAGTCAAATTCTGACTACTGTCTGACTGATGAAACATCAGAAGGAGAGTATGAGAATGTATAGAAAGTTAACGTTCAAAGACTCCTTCGCGAGAAACATATTCAAAACGTCATACTTGAACTACTGATGAAACATCAGAAGTAGTCTATAAGTATGTATAGAAAGTTCAATATTGAGAACTTTGTCCAAATATATGTTCAATAGGTCAGATTCTGACTACTTTCTGGCTGATGAAACATCAGAAGGAGAGTATGAGAATGTACAGAAAGTTCAATATTGAGGACTCTTTGTCCAAAATTATGTTCAATAGGTCATAAACAGACTGCTGTCTGGTTAATGAAACATCAAAAGGAGTCTTTGAGTATGAATAAAAAGTTCAAGTTCATAGAATCTAGGGGCAGAAATATATTCAGTAGTCAGATATGGGCAATTGTCTTGCTGATGTAATTTCTGAAAGAGTCAATGAGTATGTGCAGAAAGTTAAATTTTGAGAACTCTTTTTCCAAAAACATGTTTAATAGGTCAAATTCTGACTACTGTCTGGCTGATGAAACATCATAAGGAGAGTATGAGAATATATAGAAAGTTCAATATTAAGGTCTCTTTGTCCACAATGAAGTTAAATTGGTCAAATATGAACTATTCCCAGTCTGATAAAACATCAGAAGGAGTCTATGAGTATGTATTTACTCCATTATTGACCTACTGAACATATTTCTGGCCAAAGAGTCATCAAAGGAGTAACTTACTATGCGTTCTCATAGAAGTCTTTGATTTTACATTACCATATATTAGTTAATATTTAACCCATAAAACATTTTTTCTGGCCAAAGAGTGCTGGAACCTTAATTTTCTAAATATACTCATAGTCTCTTTCTGATGATGAACATGCAGCCATTAAGTCCATATTAGACTTATTGAACATAATTCTTTCCAGAGAATACTCGATCTGGAACTTTCTATTAATGTCATTCACTCCTTCTGATGTTACATCAGCCTGACAGAAGTCCATATTTGACCTACTGAAATTTTTTCTGGCCAAGGAGTCCTCAAGTTTGAACTTTTTATACATGCTAATTGACTCCAGATGTTTTATTAGCCACATTTAATTTGCCATACAGCCTTTTTACATCATCCAGACCACTGTCAGACCATATTTGACCTGCTGAACGTTTTGGCCGATGATTCTTTCATCTTGATCTTCCTTTACATTTCCCATTGACTCCTTCTGATGTTTCAGCCATACAGTAGTTCAAATTTTACCCACTGAACTTTTTTTCTGGCCGAAGAGTCTTTGATATTGAACTTTATGTACACACTCCTTGTGTTTCATTAGCCAGACAGTGGATCATTTTGATTTTTTGACTATATTTCTGGCCAAAGAGTCCTGGAACTTTAACTTTCTGTACATGCTGACTGCGGATGTTTCATTAGCCACACCACAGTCGATATTTGACCTATTGAATATATTTCCGGCAAAAGGCTCCTCAATCTTGAACTTTCTAAACATGATCATGACTCCTTCAGTCATACAGTAGAAGGAGTCATACAGTATTTCAAATTTGACCTTTGAATATATTTCTGGCCAAAAAGTCTTTGAACTTCAACTTTCTATGCATACTCATAGACTCCTAATGTTTCATCAGACACACAGTAGGCCATATATTGGACCTATATATATATATATATATATATAATCTGACCAAATATTCTTCAAAGGGATCACTTACTATGCATTTTTTGATGTTACAATCAAATTAGTCAAAATTTAACCCATCAAACATTTTTTCAGGCCAAAGAGTCTTTGATCTTGAACTGTATATACATACTCATTGACTCCTTATGTTTCATTAGTCAGCCAGTAGCTCGTTTTGATCTTTTGAATATATTTCTGGCCAAAGAGTCCAAAGACTCTTGTATGCAATTCAGTGCAACATCAACTAATGTAATGTGATATCTCTTTATTGCACAAAGGAATAAGTAGGCCTAAGTTATTGTATGCAAATTAACAGAGCATTATTTCATGGCTTATTCTTCAGTGCACAATTTGTTCTTGTATGCATTGCAATGGATCAACCCATATGTCTTTTTTCAATGCACAACGGAATAAGTCTGTTCTTGTATGCAATGCAAAGAAACAGAGCTCATCACTTGTATTATTCTTCAATGCACATGTCAATAAGGTTATTTTATACAGTGCAGTGCAACAGGACATATGTTTTATTTCTCTTCCAATTCACAAATGAGTAAGTTAGCTCGTGATTGCAATGCAATGAGTTGTCTCTTCAATGCACAAGTCAGTTATTGTATGCAAAAAATTATACATGTAATTCTTAAATGCACGCAGCATATGCAATCTTCTTGTATGCAATTCAGTGCAACATCAACTACGTTGTGAGTTATCTCTTCATTTCACAAAGAAATAATTTAGCTCTTGCATGCAATACAATGAAACTGCATAGTTTATATGCCATTTTTCAATGCACAACGGATTGACAGATCGTACATGCAAACCAATGCAACAGCACAATGTTACCTTATTTTTGTACGCAACACATACATACGTTATTCTTCGGAATAAATTAGTTCCCTTCAATGCACAACGGAATAATTGCAATGCAACGATACAGCGCATATCTTATGTTATTGTTTGTGCACAGGTCAATAAGTTAGTTATTTTATGCAACACGTACATGCGTTACTCTTCAATACACAACGGAGTAATTGAGTATGCAATGTAGTGTAATATTACCTATGTTATGAATGATCTCTTCGCTTGCACAGCGAATCAAGTTAGTTCTTGTATGCCAATGAAACGAAACAGAGCATATCACTTGTGTTATTCTTCAGGTCTTACAGTGCAACAGCACATATGTTGTATTATCTCTTCAACGCAAAAATGAATGTTATGCAATGCAATGGCATAACTTTTGCATAATGTTATTTTTCAATGCACAACAGAATAATTGAGATCTTGTAATGCAGAGTAACATCAACTATGTTGTGAGTGATATCTTCATTGTACAACGGAATAAGTTAGTTCTTTTATGCCGTTACTCTTCAATCACAAAGGAATAAATTCGTTCTTGTACACACCACATATATGCGTTATTTTTCAATGCACAACGGAATAAGTCAGTTCTTTTATACAACACACGTGTTATTTTTGAATGCACAACGGTTTAAGTTAGATAAGTTAGATGTTTTGTTTTATCGCTGTAAGTCAGTTCTTGTATGTAATGCAAAGAAACACACAGAGCACATCACTTGTATTATTCTTCAATACACATATCAATAAGGTAATTGTATACAGTGCAGTGCAACAGCACATATTATCTCTTCAATTGACAAAGGAATAAGTTAGTTCGTGCATGCAATGCAACAGCGTTAAATGTTAAACTTAATGTTATAAACTATAAAATTAACTATAATATTAATTAACTATAAAACTTAATGTTTAACGTTTAATGTTAAAAGACACTGCAAAGAGCAAATATTACGCTCTATTATTTAGTGCACTAGTCATTACGTTAATTGTATGCTACACATACAAATACACATATAATTTACAAAGGAGTAAGTTAGATCGTGTATACGCGCAATTAAATAACGACAGCGTATTCCTTATTCTTCGTCATGTCTCCAGTACAATAATCAATGTACAATGGTACAATCTGTTAAAGAGCCTCTGTGGACAAACAACAACAACAAACAACAACAAACAATTTGCTCTTGCTTATTTGCAATTTACAATGAAAGAGCGCATATTGGGTTTTATCGTCAGCGCACAGCAGAATTAGTTCTTTTTCACACAGCAATGAATTAGAGCACGCATGAGAGAATGTGCTTTGGCATGATTGTCGTTAACATTGTTAATTTATAGAACATACTTCTAGTCATAGAGTCCTCTAACGTTAACATCTATATCATATATCTATACATACTCACAGACTACTGCTGATTTTAATTCAGTCATACAGTAGTAATATTTTATATAGTTGTGGCCATAGAGTATTTTAACAATAAAGACGACCTCTATATTACTGAATGTTAATGTATTAGGCATAATCAATCACAATATTTTAAACATAACATACTGCAGATTTTCATAGACTACTTATGATTTTGAAAAGCAAAAAGTTGTGTAGTGTTTACCTTATGAATTTTATTACACGAGTTAGATTTCTCAATTAAATTAACTGCTGTTACTGTTAACGCATTTCAAATGCCTAAAGTGAACACTGAACAGTTGTCAATTGAGACCGCTAAGGTTAACCTACTATGCATAGCCTTCTCATAGTTTATACGGGGCTAAAGGCTCCACGGGGTAAAAGGCTCATTTGATTTGATTTGATTTTCCTCTAAACTTGCCTCAGCACTTTCCAAAACATCTGCTTTTCAAGATGCAGGTGGAAATTTGTCTGATCTTTGACGCGATCGCGGGCAGCAGCGCAAAGTTAAGCTCAAAGCTTCTTTGATCTAATATTTAATGTTTTTTTAAAATGTTGTAGATTTAAGTAGCAAATAAGATTCACAAAAATTATTGACTATTTGAGACAAAGGCCTTGTTAATGATTTTCAGTTTTGTTCAAGGTAATTAAAGCAACAGTTTTTCAATAACGGAAGAATATGTAAAGTATGGAAGGCTATTTGGGGGCCAAAGGCACCATATTTTAACATGATAAAAATAGTTAGCTGACTTTTCCGTTTGTTGACATGACATGGTTAAAATCTGATGGTAAATATCATATATGAAGTTGGGTGTCCATCTTAGAGATAATCACCATATTTTTTAAATGAAACCATCATATTTAAATACAATATTTCAGAATCTTTTCTTTTTAAAATTATTTTGTTTCTATATTTTAATGACAGCATATTTATTGAACAAAATTAATTATTTTATTTATCAAAATAAACAGAAAATATTTTAAACTTTCACTTCACTATTCACTATTTCACTATTTTTTCACTTTTGTTAGATAAAGTATTTGTATCAATACTGTGTGTCTTTTGCCCCATGCTGGCCCCTCTCGCCACCCCATACATTTATAAGATTTTTAAACAAAATAAACCACTTTTATGATTTATTTTCACCCAAAATTTGTTGCTCTACAAATGTTCAACACAAACATATATATATTTTCTGCAATTATACATTATGGGAGCAATGAAAAGCACATTTTTCTTAAGGTGTTCCTTTTGCCCCGTTGTACCCTATTGCTGCTGTTAAATCAACAATAATACTAAAATTTTCCGGACATTCATTTCGTGTTTGTTAAATAACCTAATTTTAACCTACTGTAGTCCCAATATCTGTTTATCACCCATAGTGAACAGAGCAAAGAACAGCTATGAAGTTTAACCTTCAAAAAACTGTTCATAAAGTTTAAATGCTTTCAAATGCCCATAAGCTACAAACTGAAGTATTCATATTCCACCTACTACATTGACTCCGTTACATCAGCCAGACAAGTTTCTATATTTGACCTACTGAACTTTCGGCCAAAGATTTTCCTCAATCTTAAACTTTCTACACATGCTTCTTGACTCCTGATGTTTCCTCAGCCACGCAGAAGAATTCTTATCCTATCGACCAATCTCATTATTAAATGTAGACAGGAAGCTAATAGCTAAAATCTTGTCTAAAAGGTTGAAAGTTATACTTCCGCATATAATTAACACTGATCAGACTGAGTTTATTTCAGGCTGAATGTCCTGTAATAGTATTCGCCGTTTACTTAATTTTATACAGCATGGTCAAAATATTCAGAGTGGATCATTGGTGGTATCACTCGATGCTGAGAAGGCATTTGACAGGATAAAGTGGCCCTATCTCTTTCGGGTTTTACAAATTTAATTTAGGTAACAATCTTATAAGATTGGTGATGCTGCTCTATGCGTTGCCACAAGCCTCTATATTGACCAATGGCATTCGCTCTCCATTCTTTTCTCTGAACCGAGGGACAAGGCAAGGTTGCCCTATGTCCCTACAGTTATTTGCTTTGGCGATTGCGCCCTTGACTCAGGCCATTAGAGAGGACTCCGCTATAGAAGGTATTAATGTGGGGCCAAAGGATCACACGATATCATTATATGCAGATGATATACTTCTATACCTAAGTAATTCAAGCTCATAGAATCTACGTCCAGAAATATGTTCAGTAATCAGATATGGACAATTGTCTGTCTGATGTAGTTAATATCGGAAAGACTTAATGAGTATGTGTAGAAAGTTAAAGTTTGAGAATTTGTCCAAAAATAAGTTCAATGGGTCAAATACAGACTACATCAAAAGGAGTCATGAGTACATATAGAAAGCTAAAGTTCAAAGAATCTTTGGCGAGAAAGAAGTCATAGTTGATCTACTGATGAAACATCAGAAGTATTCTATGATTATGTATGAAAACTTCAATATTGAGGACTGTTTGCCCAAAAATAAGGTCAATAAGGTCAAATTCTGTCTACTGTCTGGCTGATGAAACATCAGAAATCATCAGAATACTTGGCGAGAAATATATTCAAAAAGTCATACTTGATCTACTGATGAAACATCAGGAGTCATGAGTATGTATAGAAAGTTCAATACTGAGGACTATGTCCAAAATTATGTTCTATAGGTCAAACACGGACTGGTTAATGAAACATCAAAAGTAGTCTATGAGTACAGAAAGTTCAATATTGAGGACTCTTTGTTTAAAAATATGTTCAATAGGTCAGATATGAACTACTCTCCGTCTGATAAAACATCATAAGGAGTCTATGAGTACGTTTATAAACTTAAAATTATATATAAACTAGAAATATATTCTAACAGTCATACTTGAACTACTGATGAAACAGCAGGAGTCAATGAGCATGCAAAGAAAGTTCATTGAATCTACGGCCAGAAATATGTTCAGTAGTCAAATATGGACAATTGTCTGGCTGAACTAACATCTGAAAGAGTCAGTGAGTATGTATAGAAAGTTAACTTTTGAGAACTCTTTGACCAAAAATATGTTCACATCAGACGTGTGTATATAAACTTAATGTTCAAAGACTATTTAGCTAGAAACAGAAAAACATAACAGTACAACAGAAGAGTGAAGAATGCACAACAAAATATGTTAGTTATCGTATACAGTGCAATTAGCACTATAGTTAACTAATTCTATGCATTGGAGTACGTATTGTTGTGTTATCCGAAGGGATAACAAAACCTGCGTGAATAATGCACAATGTTAGAATGAAGAGCGCACAAAAGGAAATTTTAGCTCTTATATGCAATGTAATGAAACGTTGTTTTTCAATGCACAACAGATTAATTTAGATCGTGCACGCAATGCATGTCTCATGTGCTATAATTTCAATGCACAACGTAATAAGTCAGTTCGTGCATGCAGTAGCTCGTGCTATCTCTTCGATGTACAACGGAATAAATTATTGTATGCAAAAACACATATGCTGTTCTTACAAGCACAATGGTTTAAACTTTAAATGATCTTGCATGCCGAGCAACAGGCATATATATCACTTCATTGTACAAAGGAATGTTATTTCTTGCATGCACTGCAATTAAACAGCGCGTAAGTTTCCATTAGATGGCAGAAATTTCTTCACTAAATCATGGCACATTTTTATAACATCTATTACACTAGTAATCAAATAGGTCTATTTGATACATATCTAAGAAGTGCATATTTTACGTTATTCTTCAATACACAACGTATAGTGCAATTTGACAATGCAATGCAACAGCACAATATCACTAATGCACATCGGAATAAGTTTTTTTTTTTTTTTTAGCTTATATGTTATTCTTCAATGCTTAGCGTTGAACGTGTATGCAATGCAATGCAACAGCACAAATGTTATCTCCAGTGCACATCAGACTGAGTTAGTTCTTGTATTGCAATGCAACAAGTGCATAGCTTAAATTTTATTCTCAATACACAACGTACAGCGTTAGAACGTGTCTGCAATGCAATATAAACAGCACATATCTCTTAAATGCATATCGGAATCAGTTAGTTCTTGTATACATTGCAATGCAACAAGTGCATAGCTTATGTGTTATGCTTCAATGTACAGCGTTAGATGGTGAATGCAATACAATGCAACAAGCACAAATGTCAGCTCTTCAAAGCACAACGGAATGAGTTGTATGTATTGTAAAAGCAACATATGTTTTTCTCATCAAATGCACAGCGTTATTCTTCAATGCACAGCGTGTGTGCAATGCAATGCAAAAGCAGACATGTTAACTCTTCAGTGCAAATCGGAATTAGTTAGTTATTGTATGCATTGCAATTCAACAAGTGCTTAGTTAGTGCAAAGCAACAGCACAAATGTTATCTCTTCAATGCATATCGAAATGAGTTACTTTTTTTATGCATTGCAATGCAACAAGTGTATAGCTTATATGTTATTCTTAAATTTACAGCGTTATTCTTCAATGCACAGCGTGTGTGCAATGCAATGCAAAAGCAAACATCTCAACTCTTCAGTGCAAATCGGAATTAGTTAGTTCTTGTATGCATTGCATTGCAACAAGTGCTTAGTGCAAAGCAACAACACAAATGCTTATCGGAATAAGTTAGTTTTGTATGCACTGCAATGCAACAAGTGCATAGCTTATATGTTATAAGCTATGCATTGCATACTACACAAATGTGTTGTATGCAATGCATTGCGAAGCACATATGTTATGTGTTGTCCTTTCATTGCACAGAGGACTAGGTTAGATATTAAATGCAAAGCAATGAAACAGCACAGATATTATCTCTTCAATGCACATCGGAATGAGTTAGTTCTTGTATGCCTTGCAATTCAACAAATGCTTAATTAGTGCAAAGCAAGAGCACAAATGTTATCTCTTCAATGCATATCGAAATGGGTAACTTCTTTTTATGCATTACAATGCAACAAGTGCATAGCTTATATGTTATGCGTCAATGTACAGCGTAGATGATGTGTGCAATGCAATGCAACAGCACAAATGTTATCTCCAGTGCATATCGGAATGAGTTATGCATTGCAATGCAACAAAGCTTATATGTTATTCTTAAATGCACAGCGTTATTCTTCAATGCACAGCGTGTGTGCAATGCAATGCAATGCAAAAGCAAACATGTTAACTCTTCAGTGCAAATCGGAATTAGTTAGTTCTTTATGCATTGCATTTGCAACAAGTGCTTAGTGCAAAGCAACAGCACAAATGCTTATCGGAATAAGTTAGTTCTTGTATGCACTGCAATACAACAAGTGTATAGCTTATATGTTATTCTTAAATGCACAGCGTTATTCTTCAATGCACAGCGTGTGTGCAATGCAATGCAATGCAAAAGCAAACATGTTAACTCTTCAGTGCAAATCGGAATTAGTTAGTTCTTTATGCATTGCATTTGCAACAAGTGCTTAGTGCAAAGCAACAGCACAAATACTTATCGGAATAAGCACAAATGAAACAGCACAAATGTTATCTCTTCAATGCACATCGGAATGAGTTAGTTCTTGTATGCCTTGTAATTCAACAAGTGCTTAGTTAGTGCAAAGCAACAGCACAAATGTTATCTCTTCAATGCATATCGAAATGAGTTTCTTTTATTATGCATAGCAATGCAACAAGTGTATAGCTTATATGTTATTCTTAAATGCAGAGCGTTATTCTTCAATGCACAGCGTGTGTGCAATGCAATGCAAAAGCAAACATGTTAACTCTTCAGTGCAAATCGGAATTAGTTAGTTCTTTATGCATTGCATTTGCAACAAGTGCTTAGTGCAAAGCAACAGCACAAATACTTATCGGAATAAGCACAAATGAAACAGCACAAATGTTATCTCTTCAATGCACATCGGAATGAGTTAGTTCTTGTATGCACTGCAATGCAACAAGTGCATAGCTTATATGTTATGCTTCACTGTACAGCGTTAGATGGTGTGTGCAATGCAATGCAACAGCACAAATGTTATCTCCAGTGCATATCGGAATGAGTTAGTTCTTGTATGCATTGCAATGCAACAAGTGTATAGCGTATATGTTATTCTTAAATGCACAGCGTTATTCTTCAATGCACAGCGTGTGTGCAATGCAATTCAAAAGCAAACATCTTAACTCTTCAGCGCAAATCGGAATTAGTTAGTTCTTGTATGCATTGCATTGCAACAAGTGCTTAGTGCAAAGCAACTACACAAATGCTTATCGGAATAAGTTAGTTTTGTATGCACTGCAGTGCAACAAGTGCATAGCTTATATGTTATAAGCTATGCATTGCATACTACACAAATGTGTTGTCTGCAATGCATTGCGAAGCACATATGTTATGTGTTGTCCTTTCATTGCACAGAGGACTAGGTTAGATATTAAATGCAAAGCAATGAAACAGCACAGATGTTATCTCTTCAATGCACATCGGAATGAGTTAGTTCTTGTATGCCTTGCAATTCAACAAATGCTTAGTTAGTGCAAAGCAACAGCACAAATGTTATCTCTTCAATGCATATCGAAATGAGTAACTTCTTTTTATGCATTACAATGCAACAAGTGCATAGCTTATATGTTATGCGTCAATGTACAGCGTAGATGATGTGTGCAATGCAATGCAACAGCACATACGTTATCTCCAATGCATAGCGGAATAAGTTAGTTCTTGTATGCACTGCAATGCAACAAGTGCATAGCTTATATTTTATTCTTAAATGCACGGCGTTATTCTTCAATGCACAGGGTGTGTGCAATGCAATGCAAAAGCAAACATGTTAACTCTTCAGTGCAAATCTATGCACTGCATTTGCAACAAGTGCTTAGTGCAAAGCAACAGCACAAATGCTTGTCGGAATTTTGTTAGTTCTTGTATGCACTCCAATGCAACAAGTGCATAGCTTATATGTTATGCTTCACTGTACAGCGTTAGATGGTGTGTGCAATGCAATGCAACAGCACAAATGTTATCTCACCAGTGCTTATAGGATTGATTAGTTCTTGTCTGTTTTGCAATGCAACAAGTGAATAGTTACATGTTATTCTCCAATACACAACGTTTGATCGTGTGTGCAATGCAATATAACAGCACATATCTCTTCAACGCACTTGAATGAGTTAGTTCTTGTATGCATTGCAATGCAAAAAGTGCATAGCGTAAATGTTTTTCTAAATGTATAAGCTATGCATTGCATACAACACATTTGTGTAGTATGCAATGCATAGCTTATACATTTAGAAAAAATATATGTTATGTGTTGTCCTTTCATTGCACAGAGGACTAGGTTAGATTAGGTTAAATGCAAAGCAATAAAACAGCACAAATGTTATCTCTTCAATGCACATCGGAATGAGTTAGTTCTTGTATGCATTACAATGCAACAAGTGCATATCTTATATGTTATGCTTCACTGTACAGCGTTAGATGGTGTGTGCAATGCAATGCAACAGCACAAATGTTATCTCTCCAGTGCTTATAGGATTGAGTTAGTTCTTGTCTGTTTTGCAATGCAACAAGTGCATAGCTTATAAGTTATGCGTCAATGTACAGCGTAGATGATGTGTGCAATGCAATGCAACAGCACAAATGTTATCTCCAGTGCATATCGGAATGAGTTATGCATTGCAATGCAACAAGCTTATATGTTATTCTTAAATGCACAGCGTTATTCTTCAATGCACAGCGTGTGTGCAATGCAATGCAAAAGCAAACATCTTAACTCTTCAGTGCAAATCGGAATTAGTTAGTTCTTGTATGCATTGCATTGCAACAAGTGCTTAGTGCAAAGCAACAACACAAATGCTTATCGGAATAAGTTAGTTTTGTATGCACTGCAATGCAACAAGTGCATAGCTTATATGTTATAAGCTATGCATTGCATACTTCACAAATGTGTTGTCTCCAATGCATTGCGAAGCACATATGTTATGTGTTGTCCTTTCATTGCACAGAGGACTAGTTTAGATATTAAATGCAAAGCAATGAAACAGCACAGATGTTATCTCTTCAATGCACATCGGAATGAGTTAGTTCTTGCATGCCTTGCAATTCAACAAATGCTTAGTTAGTGCAAAGCAACAGCACAAATGTTATCTCTTCAATGCATATAGAAATGAGTAACATCTTTTTATGCATTACAATGCAACAAGTGCATAGCTTATATGTTATGCGTCAATGTACAGCGTAGATGATGTGTGCAATGCAATGCAACAGCACAAATGTTATCTCCAGTGCATATCGGAATGAGTTATGCATTGCAATGCAACAAGCTTATATGTTATTCTTAAATGCACAGCGTTATTCTTCAATGCACAGCGTGTGTGCAATGCAATGCAAAAGCAAACATGTTAAATCTTCGGTGCAAATCGGAATTAGTTAGTTCTTTATGCATTGCATTTGCAACAAGTGATTAGTGCAAAGCAACAGCACAAATGCTTATCGGAATAACTTAGTTCTTGTATGCATTGCAATGCAACAAGTACATAGTTATGCTTCACTGTACCGCATAGATGATGTGTGCAATGCAATGCAACAGCACAAAATACTATCTCACCAGTGTTTATAGGATTGATTAGTTCTTGTCTGTTTTGCAATGCAACAAGTGAATAGCTACATGTTATTCTCCAATACATAACGTTTGATCGTGTGTGGAATCCAATATAACAGCACATATCTCTTCAATGCACTTGAATAAGTTAGTTCTTGTATGCATTGCAATGCAACAAGTGCATAGCGTAAATGTTTTTCTAAATGTATAAGCTATGCATTGCATACTACACAAATGTGTAGTTATGCATAGCGTAAATGTTTTTCTAAATGTATAAGCTATGCATTGCATACTACACTTCAATGCACTTGAATGAGTTAGTTCTTGTATGCATTGCAATGCAACAAGTGCATAGCGTAAATGTTTTTCTAAATGTATAAGCTATGCATTGCATACTACACAAATGTGTAGTTATGCATAGCGTAAATGTTTTTCTAAATGTATAAGCTATGCATTGCATACTACACAAATGTGTAGTTATGCATTGCATACTACACTTCAGTGCACTTGAATGAGTTAGTTCTTGTATGCGTTGCAATGCAACAAGTGCATAGCGTAAATGTTTTTCTAAATGTATAAGATATGCATTGCATACTACACAAATGTGTTGTATGCAATGCATTGCGAAGCACATATGTAATGTGTTGTCCTTTCATTGCACAGAGGACTAGGTTAGATATTAAATGCAAAGCAATGAAACAGCACAGATGTTATCTCTTCAATGCACATCGGAATGAGTTAGTTCTTGTGTGCATTGCAATTCAACAAGTGTATAGCTTATATGTTATTCTTAAATGCACAGCGTTATTCTACAATGCACAGCCTGTGTGCAATGCAATGCAAAAGCAAACATGTTAACTCTTCAGTGCAAATTAGTTGCATATCGGAATTAGTTAGTTCTTGTACGCATTGCATTGCAACAAGTGCTTAGTGCAAAGCAACAGCACAAATGCTTATCGGAATAAGTTAGTTGTTGTATGCATTGCAATGCAACAAGTGCATATCTTATATGTTATAAGCTGTGTTTCATATGTAATATGTTATGTGTTGTCCTTTCATTGCACAGAGGACTAGGTTAGATAATAAATGCAAAGCAATGAAACAGCACAGATGTTATCTCTTCAAGGCACATCGGAATGAGTTAGTTCTGGTATGCCTTGCAATTCAACAAGTGCTTAGTTAGTGCAAAGCAACAGCACAAATGTTATCTCTTCAATGCATATCGAGTTCTTGTATGCATTGCAATGCAACAAGTGTATAGCTTATGTGTTATTCTTAAATGCACAGCGTTATTCTTCAATGCACAGCGTGTGTGCAATGCAATTCAAAAGCAAACATCTTAACTCTTCAGTGCAAATCGGAATGAGTTAGTTCTTGTATGCATTGCATTGCAACAAGTGCTTAGTGCAAAGCAACAGCACAAATGCTTATCGGAATAAGTTAGTTTTGTATGCACTGCAATGCAACAAGTGCATAGCTTATATGTTATAAGCTATACATTGCTTACTACACAAATGTGTTGTATGCAATGCATTGCGAAGCACATATGTTATGTGTTGTCCTTTCATTGCACAGAGGACTAGGTTAGATATTAAAGGCAAAGCAATGAAACAGCACAGATGTTATCTCTTCAATGCACATTGGAATAAGTTAGTTCTTGTATGCCTTGCAATTCAACAACAAACAAATGCTTAGTTAGTGCAAAGCAACAGCACAAATGTTATCTCTTCAATGCATATCGAAATGAGTAACTTCCTTTTATGCATTGCAATGCAACAAGTGCATAGCTTATATGTTATGCTTCACTGTACAGCGTTAGTGTGCAATGCAATGCAACAGTACAAATGTTATCTCACCAGTGCTTATATGATTGATTAGTTCTTGTCTGTTTTGCGATGCAACAAGTGAATAGCTACATGTTATTCTACAATACATAACGTTTGATCGTGTGTGCAACCCAATATAACAGCACATATCTCTCTACAATGCACTTGTTAGTTCTTGTATGCATTGCAATGCAAAAAGTGCATAGCGTAAATGTTTTTCTTCAATGCACAGCGTTAGAACGTGTATGCAATGCAATGCAACAGCACATACGTTATCTCCAATGCATAGAGGAATAAGTTAGTTCTTGTATGCAATACAATGCAACAAGTGCATAAACTTATGTGGTATACTTCGATGTACAGCGTTAGAATGCATCAAATACATGCGTTATTCTTCATTGTACAACAGAATAAGATAGTTATTGTATACAGTGCAATTAGCACTATAGTTAGTTGTTCTATGCATTGGAAAGTAAAAGTACGCATTGTTGTGTTATACGAAGGGATAACAAAACCTGCGTGAAGAATGCACACGTTAGAATAAAGAGCGCAACAAGTGACAGACCACAAGTGACAGACAATTGTCCATATCTGACTACTGAACATATTTCTGGACGTAGATTCTATGAACTTTCTATACATGCTCATTGACTCCTGATGTTTCATCAGTAGTTCAAGAATGACTATTTTACAGTCTCATAGACTCCTTCTGATGTTTCGTCAGTAGCTAAAGTATGACTTTTTGAACATATTTATGAGTATGACTCCGACTATGAGTTCAAACACTCAGAGGAGACTCCAAAAATATGTTCAATAAGTCAAATAAGGACTACTCTCAGTCTGATAAAACATCAGGAGTCTATGAGTATATACATTTAAAGTTCAAATACTATTTGGACAGAAATATATGCCAAAAGTCATACTCAAAGTACTGATGAAACATCAGAAGTATTCTATGAGTATGTATGAAAAGTTCAATAATGAGGACTCTGTCCAAAAATAAGTTCAATAGGTCAAATTCTGGTTACACTCTGGCTGATGAAACATCAGAAGTATTCTGTGAGTATGTATGGAAAGTTCAATATTGAGGATTCTTTGTCCAAAAATATGTTCAATAGGTCAAATTCTGACTACTGTCTGGCTAATTAAACATCAGGAGTCTATGAGTATGAATAAAAAGTTCAAGTTCATAGAATCTACGTCAAGAAATATGTTCATTAATCAGATATGGACAATTGTCTATCTGATGTAATATCTGAAAGAGTCAATGAGTATGTGTAGAAAATTAAAGTTTTAGAACTCTTTGTCCAAAAATATATTCGATAGGTCAAATTCTAACTACTGTCTGGCTAATGAAACAGGAGTCTATGAGTATGAATAAAAAGTTCAAATTCATAGAATCTACTTCCAGATATATTGTTCAGTAATGAGATATGAACATCTGTCTGTCTAATGTAATAGCTGAAAGAGTCAATGAGAATGTATAGAAAGTTAAAGTTCAAAGCCTACTTGGCAAGAAATATATTCCAAAAGTCATACTTGAACTACCGATGAAACATCAAAGTGTTCTGTGCGTATGTATGGAAAGTTCAATATTGAGGAATCTTTGTCCAAAAATATGTTCAATAGGTCAAACAAGAACTACTCTCAGTCTGATAAAACATCAGAAGTCTATAAATACGTATGTAAAGTTAAAGTTCAAAAACTCCTTGCAGAGAAATGTATTCCAAAAGTCATACTTGAACTATTGATGAAACATCAGAAGTATTCTATATGTATGGAAAGTAAAATATTGAGGACTCTTTGTCAAAAATTATTTTCAATAGGTCAAAAACGGACTACTGTCTGGCTAATGAAACATCAGAAGGAGTCTATGAGTATGAATAAAAAGTTCAAATTCATAGAAACTACGTCCAGAAATATTGTTCAGTAATCAGATATGAACATCTGTCTGTCTAATGTAATAGCTGAAAGAGTCAATGACAATGTATAGAAAGTTAAATATCAAAGCCTACTTGGCAAGAAATATATTCAAAAAGTCATACTTGAACTACTGATGAAACATCAGAAGTATTCTGTATGTATGGACAGTTCAATATTGAGGATTCTTTGTCCAACAATATGTTCAATAGGTCAAATAAAGAACTACTCTCAGTCGGATAAAACATCACAAGAAGTCTATAAGTACGTATGTAAAGTTAAAGTTCAAAGGCTCCTTGGCGAGAAATGTATTCCAAAAATCATACTTGAACTATTGATGAAACATCAGAAGTATTCTATATGTATGGAACGTTCAATATTGAGGACTCTTTGTCCAAAAACAAGTTCAATCGGTCAAATAAGAACTACTCTCAGTCTGATAAAACATCAAAAGTCTATAAGTACGTATGTAAAGTTAAAGTTCAAAGAGTCTTTGGCGAGAAATGTATTCGAAAAGTCATACTTGAATTACTGATGAAACATCAAAAGTATTCTATATGTATGGAAAGTTCAATATTGAGGATTCTTTGTCCAAAATTATGTTCAATAGGTCAAAAACGGATTACTGTCTGGTTAATGAAACATCAAAAGGAGTGTATGAGTATGAATAAAAAGTTCAAGTTCATAGAATCTACGTCAAGAAATACGTTCAGTAATCAGATATGGACAATTGTCTGTCTGATGTAATATCTGAAAGACTCAATGAGTATGTGTAGAAAGTTAAAGTTTGAGAACTCTTTGTCAAAAATTATGTTCAATAGGTCAGATTCTGATTACTCTCTGGCTGATGAAACATCAGAAGGAGAATATATAGAAAGTTACATTTCAATGACTGCTTGGCGAGAAATATATTCAAAAAGTCATACTTGAACTACTGATGAAACATCAGAAGTATTCATGAGTATGTATGGAAAGTTCAGTATTGAGGACTCTGTCTAAAATTATGATCAATAGGTCAAATACGGAATATTGTCTGATTAATGAAACATCAAAAGGAGTCTGTGATTACGTATAGAAAGTTCAAGTTCATAGAATCTAGGGGCAGAAATATATTCAGTAGTCAGATATGGGCAATTGTCTTGCTGATGTAATTTCTGAAAGAGTCAATGAGTATGTGCAGAATGTTACATTTTGAGAACTCTTTGTCCAAAAATATATTTAATAGGTCAAATTCTGACCACTGTCTGGTTAATGAAACATCAGAAGGAGTCTATTAGAATGAATAAAAAGTTCAGGTTCATAGAATCTATGTCCAGAAATATTGTTCAGTAATCAGATATGAACAACTGTCTTTCTAATGTAATATCTAAAAGAGTCAATGAGTATGTGTAGAAAGTTAAACTTTGAGAACACTTTGTCCAAAATTATGTTCAATAGGTCAAATTCTGATTACTCTCTGGCTGATGAAACATCAGAAGGAGAGTATGAGAATGTATAGAAAGTTCAATATTGAGGACTCTTTGTCCAAAAATAAGTTCAATCGGTCAAATATGGACTGTATGGTTAATAAAACATCAAAAGGAGTCTATGAGTATGAATAAAAAGTTCATATAATCTACATCCAGAAATATTGTTCAGTAATCAGATATGAACAACTGTCTGTCTAATGTAATATCTGAAAGAGTCAATGAGAATGTATAGAAAGTTAATGTTCAAAGCCTTCTTGGCAAGAAATATATTCAAAAAGTCATACTTGAACTACTGATGAAACATCAGAAGTATTCTAAGAGTATCCATGGAAAGTTCAATGTTGAGGACTCTGTCCAAAATTATGATCAATAGGTCAAATACGGAATATTGTCTGGTTAATGAAACATCAAAAGGAGTCTATGATTACGTATAGAAAGTTCAAGTTCATAGAATATAGGGGCAGAGATATATTCAGTAGTCAAATATGGGCAGTTTGTCTTCCTGATGTAATTTCTGAAAGAGTCAATGAGTATGTGCAGAAAGTTACATTTTGAGAACTCTTTGTCCAACAATATGTTTAATAGGTCAAATTCTGACTACTGTCTGGCTGATAAAACATCAGAAGGAGAGTATGAGAATGTATATAAAGTTAAAGTTCAAAGACTCTTTGGCGAGAAATATATTCGTCAGATTTGACCTACTGATGAATCATCAGAAGTATTCTATGAGAATGTATAGAAAGTTCAGTATTGAGGACTCTTTGTCCAAAAACAAGTTCAATCGGTCAAATATGGACTACTGTCCGGTTAATGAAACATCAGTAGGAGTCTATATGAATAAAAAGTTCAAGTTCATAGAATCTATGTCCAGAAATATTGTTCAGTAATCAGATATGAACTGTCTGTCTAATGTAATATCTGAAAGAGTCAATGAGTATGTGTAGAAAGTTAAAGTTTGAGAACTCTTTGTCCAAAAATATGTTCAATAGGTCAAATTCTGACAATTGTCTGGTTAATGAAACATCAGAAGGAGTCTATGAGTATGAATAAAAAGTTCAAGTTGATAGAATCTACGTCAAGAAATAAGTTCAGTAATCAGATATGTACAATTGTCTGTCTGATGTAATATCTGAAATAGTCAATGAGTATGTGTAGAAAGATAAAGTTTGAGAACTCTTTGTCCAACAATATGTTCAATAGGTCAAATTCTGACTATTGTCTGGTTAATGAAACATCAGAAGGAGTCTATGAGTATGAATAAAAAGTTCAAGTTCATAGAATCTACGTCAAGAAATAAGTTCAGTAATCAGATATGGACAATTGTCTGTCTGATGTAATATTTGAAAGAGTCAATGAGTATGTGTAAAAAGTTAAAGTTTGAGAACTCTTTGTCCAAAAATATATTCAATAGGTCAAATTCTAACTACTGTCTGGCTAATGAAATCAGTAGGAGTCTATGAGTATGAATAAAAAGTTCAAGTTCATAGAATCTACGTCCAGAAATTTTGTTCAGTAATCAGATTTGAACAACTGTCTGTCTAATGTAATATCTGAAAGAGTCAATGAGTATGTGCAGAAAGTTACATTTTGAGAACTCTTTGTCCAACAATATGTTTAATAGGTCAAATTCTGACTACTGTCTGGCTGATAAAACATCAGAAGGAGAGTATAAGAATGTATATAAAGTTAAAGTTCAAAGACTCCTTGGCGAGAAATATATTCAAGTCAAATTTGACCTACTGATGAATCATCAGAAGTATTCTATGAGAATGTATAGAAAGTTCAATATTGAGGACTCATTGTCCAAAAACAAGTTCAATCGGTCAAATATAGACTACTGTCCGGTTAATGAAACATCAGTAGGAGTCTATGAGTATAAATATAAAGTTCAAGTTCATAGAATCTACGTACAGAAATATTGTTCAGTAATCAGATATGAACTGTCTGTGTGATGTAATATCTGAAAGAATCAATGAGTATGTGTAGAAAGTTAAAGTTTGAGAACTCTTTGTCCAAAAATATGTTCAATAGGTCAAATTTTGACTACTGACAGGTTAATGAAACATCAGAAGGAGTCTATGAGTATGAATAAAAAGTTCAAGTTCATAGAATCTACGTCAAGAAATAAGTTCAGTAATCAGATATGGACAATTGTCTATCTGATGTAATATCTGAAAGAGTCAATGAGTATGTGTAGAAAGTTAAAGTTTGAGAACTTTGTCCAAAAATATATTCAATAGGTCAAATTCTAACTACTGTCTGGCTAATGAAACATCAGTAGGAGTCTATGAGTATGAATAAAAAGTTCAAGTTCATAGAATTTACGTCCAGAAATATTGTTCAGTAATCAGATATGAACAACTGTCTGTCTAATGTAATATCTGAAAGAGTCAGTGAGTATGTGCAGAAAGTTACATTTTGAGAACTCTTTGTCCAACAATATGTTTAACATGTCAAATTCTGACTATTTGTCTGGCTGATAAAACATCAGAAGGAGAGTATGAGAATGTATATAAAGTTAAAGTTCAAAGACTCCTTGGCGAGAAATATATTCGTCAAATTTGACCTACTGATGAATCATCAGAAGTATTCTATGAGAATGTATAGAAAGTTCAGTATTGAGGACTCTTTGTCCAAAAACAAGTTCAATCGGTCAAATATAGACTACTGTCCGGTTAATGAAACATCAGTAGGAGTCTATATGAATAAAAAGTTCAAGTTCATAGAATCTATGTCCAGAAATATTGTTCAGTAATCAGACATGAACTGTCTGTCTAATGTAATATCTGAAAGAGTCAATGAGTTTGTGTAGAAAGTTAAAGTTTGAGAACTCTTTGTCCAAAAATGTGTTCAATAGGTCAAATTCTGACAATTGTCTGCTTAATGAAACATCAGAAGGAGTCTATGAGTATGAATAAAAAGTTCAAGTTCATAGAATCTACGTCAAGAAATAAGTTCAGTAATCAGATATGTACAATTGTCTGTCTGATGTAATGTCTGAAAGAGTCAATGAGTATGTGTAGAAAGATAAAGTTTGAGAACTCTTTGTCCAACAATATGTTCAATAGGTCAAATTCTGACTATTGTCTGGTTAATGAAACATCAGAAGGAGTCTATGAGTAGAAATAAAAAGTTCATAAAGTAGGAGTATATGAGTATGAATAAAAGTTCAAGTTCATAGAATCTATGTCAAGAAATATTGTTCAGTAATCAGATATGAACATCTGTCTGTCTAATGTAATAGCTGAAAGAGTCAATGACAATGTATAGAAAGTTAAATATCAAAGCCTACTTGACAAGAAATATATTCAAAAAGTCATACTTGAACTACTGATGAAACATCAGAAGTATTCTGTATGTATGGACAGTTCAATATTGAGGATTCTTTGTCCAACAATATGTTCAATAGGTCAAATAAGAACTACTCTCAGTCTGATAAAACATCAGAAGTCTATAAGTACGTATGTAAAGTTAAAGTTCGAAGACTCCTTGGCGAGAAATGTATTCCAAAAGTCATACTTGAACTATTGATGAAACATCAGAAGTATTCTATATGTATGGAACGTTCAATATTGAGGACTCTTTGTACAAAAACAAGTTCAATCGGTCAAATAAAAACTACTCTCAGTCTGATAAAACATCAAAAGTCTATAAGTACGTATGTAAAGTTAAAGTTCAAAGAGTCTTTGGCGAGAAATGTATTCGAAAAGTCATACTTGAATTACTGATGAAACATCAAAAGTATTCTATATGTATGGAAAGTTCAATATTGAGGATTCTTTGTCCAAAATTATGTTCAATAGGTCAAAAACGGATTACTGTCTGGTTAATAAAACATCAAAAGGAGTCTATGAGTATGAATAAAAAGTTCAAGTTCATAGAATCTACGTCAAGAAATACGTTCAGTAATCAGATATGGACAATTGTCTGTCTGATGTAATATATGAAAGAGTCAATGAGTATGTGTAGAAAGTTAAAGTTTGAGAACTCTTTGTCCAAAAATATGTTCAATAGTTCAAATTCTAACTACTGTCTGGCTAATGAAACATCAGAAGTAGTCTATGAGTATGAATAAAAAGATCAAGTTCATAGAATCTACGTCCAGAAATATTGTTCAGTAATCAGATATGAACATCTGTAGTAGCTGAAAGAGTCAATGAGAATGTATAGAAAGTTAAAGTTCAAAGCCTACTTGGCAAGAAATATATTCCAAAAGTCATACTTGAACTACCGATGAAACATCTGAAGTATTCTCTGAGTATGTATGGAAAGTTCAATATTGAGGATTCTTTGTCCAACAATATGTTCAATAGGTCAAACAAGAACTACTCTCAGTCTGATAAAACATCAAAAGTCTATAAGTACGTATGTAAAGTTAAAGTTCAAAGAGTGTTTGGCGAGAAATGTATTCGAAAAGTCATACTTGAATTACTGATGAAACATCAAAAGTATTCTATATGTATGGAAAGTTCAATATTGAGGATTCTTTGTCCAAAATTATGTTCAATAGGCCAAAAACGGATTACTGTCTGGTTAATGAAACATCAAAAGGAGTCTATGAGTATGAATAAAAAGTTCATATAATCTACATCCAGAAATATTGTTTCAGTTGATCAGATATGAACAACTGTCTGTCTAATGTAATATCTGAAAGAGTCAATGAGAATGTATAGAAAGTTAATGTTCAAAGCCTTCTTGGCAAGAAATATATTCAAAAAGTCATACTTGAACTACTGATGAAACATCAGAAGTATTCTAAGAGTATGTATGGAAAGTTCAATATTGAGGACTCTGTTCAAAATTATGATTAACAGGTCAAATACGGAATATTGTCTGGTTAATGAAACATCAAAAGGAGTCTATGATTACGTATAGAAAGTTCAAGTTCATAGAATATATGGGCAGAGATATATTCAGTAGTCAAATATGGGCAGTTTGTCTTCCTGATGTAATTTTTGAAAGAGTCAATGAGTATGTGCAGAAAGTTACATTTTGAGAACTCTTTGTCCAACAATATGTTTAATAGTTCAAATTCTGACTACTTTCTGGCTGATAAAACATCAGAAGGAGAGTATGAGAATGTATATAAAGTTAAAGTTCAAAGACTCCTTGGCGAGAAATTTATTTAAGTCAAACTTGACCTACTGATGAATCATCAGAAGTATTCTATGATTATGTATGGAAAGTTCCATATTTAGGAGTCTTTGTCCAAAATTATGTTCAATAGGTCAAATACGCACTACTGTCTGGTTAATGAATCAAAAGGAGTCTATGAGTATGAATAAAAAGTTCAAGTTCATAGAATCTACGCCAAAAATATTGCTGATGAAACATCAGAAGGAGAGTATGAGAATGTATAGAAAGTTCAATATTGAGGACTCTGTCCAAAATTATGATCAATAGGTCAAATACTGAATATTGTCTGGTTAATGAAACATCAAAAGGAGTCTATGATTACGTATGGAAAGTTCAAGTTCATAGAATCTACATCCAGAAATATTGTTCAGTAATCAGATATGAACAACTGTCTGTCTAATGTAATATCTGAAAGAGTCAATGAGTATGTGTAGAAAGTTAAAGTTTGAGAACTCTTTGTCCAAAATTATGTTCAATAGGTCAAATTCTGATTACTCTCTGGCTGATGAAACATCAGAAGGAGAATATGAGAATGTATAGAAAGTTCATTATTGAGGACTCTTTGTCCAAAAATAAGTTCAATCGGTCAAATATGGACTACTGTATGGTTAATGAAACATCAAAAGGAGTCTATGAGTATGAATAAAAAGTTCAAGTTCATAGCATCTACCTCCAGAAATATTGTTCAGTAATCAGATATGAACATCTGTCTGTGTAATGTAATAGCTGAAAGAGTCAATGAGAATTTATAGAAAGTTCAAAGTTCAAAGCCTACTTGGCAAGAAATATATTCAAAAAGTCATACTTGAACTACTGATGAAACATCAGAAGTATTCTGAGAGTATGTATGGAAAGTTCAGTATTGAGGATTCTTTGTCCAAAAATATGTTCAATAGGTCAAATAAGAACTACTCTCAGTCTGATAAAACATCAGAAGAAGTCTATAAGTACGTATGTAAAGTTAAAGTTCAAAGACTCCTTGGCGAGAAATGTATTCCAAAAGTCATACTTGAACTACTGATGAAACATCAAAAGTATTCTACATGTATGGAAAGTTCAATATTAAGGACTCTTTGTCCAAAATTATGTTCAATAGGTCAAAAACGGACTACTGTCTGGTTAATGAAACATCAAAAGGAGTCTATGAGTATGAATTAAAAGTTCAAGTTCATAGAATCTACGTCAAGAAATATTGTTCAGTAATCAGATATGAACAACTGTTTGTCTAATTTAATATCTGAAAGACTCAATGAGTATGTGTAGAAAGTTAAAGTTTGAGAACTCTGAGAAACTTTGAGAAAATATGTTCAATTAGTCAAATTCTGACTACTGTCTGACTGATGAAACATCAGATTTAGAGTATGAGAATGTATAGAAAGTTAACGTTCAAAGACTCCTTCGCGAGAACCATATTCAAAACGTCATACTTGAACTACTGATGAAACATCAGAAGTAGTCTATAAGTATGTATAGAAAGTTCAATATGGTAAACTTTGTCCAAAATTATGTTCAATAGGTCAGATTCTGACTACTGTCTGGCTGATGAAACATCAGAAGGAGAGTATGAGAATGTATAGAAAGTTCAATATTGAGGACTCTTTAACCAAAATTATGTTCAATAGGTCATAAACGGACTGCTGTCTGGTTATTGAAACATCAAAAGGAGTCTTTGAGTATGAGTAAAAAGTTCAAGTTCATAGAATCTAGGGGCAGAAATATATTCAGTAGTCAGATATGGGCAATTGTCTTGCTGATGTAATTTCTGAAAGAGTCAATGAGTATGTGCAGAAAGTTAAATTTTGAGAACTCTTTTCCAAAAATATGTTTAATAGGTCAAATTCTGACTACTGTCTGGCTGATAAAACATCAGAAGGAGAGTATGAGAATGTATAGAATGTTCAATATTGAGGACTCTTTGTCCAAAAATAAGTTCAGTAGGTCAAATTCTGATTACTGTCTGGCTGATGAAACATCAGAAGGAGAGTATGAGAATATATAGAAAGTTCAATATTAAGGTCTCTTTGTCCACAAATAAGTTAAATTGGTCAAATATGAACTATTCCCAGTCTGATAAAACATCAGAAGGAGTCTATGAGTATGTATTTACGGCTAAGGAGTCTTTGAAATTTAACTTTATTTACATACTCATACACTCCATTATTGACCTACTGAACATATTTCTGGCCAAAGAGTCATCAAAGGAGTAACTTACTATGCGTTCTCATAGAAGTCTTTGATTTTACATTACCATATATTAGTCAATATTTAACCCATAAAACATTTTTTCTGGCCAAAGAGTGCTGGAACCTTAACTTTCTAAATATACTCATAGTCTCTTTCTGATGATGAACATGCAGCCATTAAGTCCATATTAGACTTATTGAACATAATTCTTTCCAGAGAATACTCGATCTGGAACTTTCTATTAATGTCATTCACTCCTTCTGATGTTACATCAGCCTGACAGAAGTCCATATTTGACCTACTGAAATTTTTTCTGGCCAAGGAGTCCTCAAGTTTGAACTTTTTATACATGCTAATTGACTCCAGATGTTTTATTAGCCACATTTAATTTGCCATACAGCCTTTTTACATCATCCAGACCACTGTCAGACCATATTTGACCTGCTGAACGTTTTGGCCGATGATTCTTTCATCTTGATCTTCCTTTACATTTCCCATTGACTCCTTCTGATGTTTCAGCCATACAGTGGTTCAAATTTTACCTACTGAACTTTTTTTCTGGCCGAAGAGTCTTTGATATTGAACTTTATGTACACACTCCTTGTGTTTCATTAGCCAGACAGTGGATCATTTTGATTTTTTGACTATATTTCTGGCCAAAGAGTCCTGGAACTTTAACTTTCTGTATATGCTGACTGCGGATGTTTCATTAGCCACACCACAGTCGATATTTGACCTATTGAATATATTTCCGGCAAAAGGCTCCTCAATCTTGAACTTTCTAAACATGATCATGACTCCTTCAGTCATACAGTAGAAGGAGTCATACAGTATTTCAAATTTGACCTTTGAATATATTTCTGGCCAAAAAGTCTTTGAACTTCAACTTTCTATGCATACTCATAGACTCCTAATGTTTCATCAGACACACAGTAGGCCATATATTGGACCTATATATATATATATATATAATCTGACCAAATATTCTTCAAAGGGATCACTTACTATGCATTTTTTGATGTTACAATCAAATTAGTCAAAATTTAACCCATCAAACATTTTTTCAGGCCAAAGAGTCTTTGAGCTTGAACTGTATATACATACTCATTGACTCCTTATGTTTCATTAGTCAGCCAGTAGCTCGTTTTGATCTTTTGAATATATTTCTGGCCAAAGAGTCCAAAGACTCTTGTATGCAATTCAGTGCAACATCAACTAATGTAATGTGATATCTCTTTATTGCACAAAGGAATAAGTAGGCCTAAGCTATTGTATGCAAATTAACAGAGCATTATTTCATGGCTTATTCTTCAGTGCACAATTTGTTCTTGTATGCATTGCAATGGATCAACCCATATGTCTTTTTTCAATGCACAACGGAATAAGTCTGTTCTTGTATGCAATGCAAAGAAACAGAGCTCATCACTTGTATTATTCTTCAATGCACATGTCAATAAGGTTATTTTATACAGTGCAGTGCAACGGGACATATGTTTTATTTCTCTTCCAATTCACAAATAAGTTAGCTCGTGATTGCAATGCAATGCAACATGAGTTGTCTCTTCAATGCACAAGTCAGTTATTGTATGCAAAAAATTATACATGTAATTCTTAAATGCACGCAGCATATGCAATCTTCTTGTATGCAATTCAGTGCAACATCAACTATGTTGTGAGTTATCTCTTCATTTCACAAAGAAATAATTTAGCTCTTGCATGCAATACAATGAAACTGCATAGTTTATATGCCATTTTTCAATGCACAACGGATTGACAGATCGTACATGCAAACCAATGCAACAGCACAATGTTACCTTATTTTTGTACGCAACACATACATACGTTATTCTTCGGAATAAATTAGTTCTCTTCAATGCACAACGGAATAATTGCAATGCAACGATACAGCGCATATCTTATGTTATTGTTTGTGCACAGGTCAATAAGTTAGTTATTTTATGCAACACGTACATGCGTTACTCTTCAATACACAACGGAGTAATTGAGTATGCAATGTAGTGCAATATCACCTATGTTATGAATGATCTCTTCGCTTGCACAGCGAATCAAGTTAGTTCTTGTATGCCAATGAAACGAAACAGAGCATATCACTTGTGTTATTCTTCAGGTCTTACAGTGCAACAGCACATATGTTGTATTATCTCTTCAATGCAAAAATGAATGTTATGCAATGCAATGGCATAACTTTTGCATAATGTTATTTTTCAATGCACAACAGAATAATTGAGATCTTGTAATGCAGAGTAACATCAACTATGTTGTGAGTGATATCTTCATTGTACAACGGAATAAGTTAGTTCTTTTATGCCGTTACTCTTCAATCACAAAGGAATAAATTCGTTCTTGTACACACCACATATATGCGTTATTTTTCAATGCACAACGGAATAAGTCAGTTCTTTTATACAACACACGTGTTATTTTTGAATGCACAACGGTTTAAGTTAGATAAGTTTTGTTTTATCGCTTTAAGTCAGTTCTTGTATGCAATGCAAAGAAACACAGAGCACATCACTTGTATTATTCTTCAATACACATGTCAATAAGGTAATTGTATACAGTGCAGTGCAACAGCACATATTATCTCTTCAATTGACAAAGGAATAAGTTAGTTCGTGCATGCAATGCAACAGCGTTAAATGTTAAACTTAATGTTATAAACTATAAAATTAACTATAATATTAATTAACTATAAAACTTAATGTTTAACGTTTAATGTTAAAAGACACTGCAAAGAGCAAATATTACGCTCTATTATTTAGTGCACTAGTCATTACATTAATTGTATGCTACACATACAAATACACATACAATTTACAAAGGAGTAAGTTAGATCGTGTATACGCGCAATTAAATAACGACAGCGTATTCCTTATTCTTCGTCATGTCTCCAGTACAATAATCAATGTACAATGGTACAATCTGTTAAAGAGCCTCTGTGGACAAACAACAACAACAAACAACAACAAACAATTTGCTCTTGCTTATTTGCAATTTACAATGAAAGAGCGCATATTGGGTTTTATCGTCAGCGCACAGCAGAATTAGTTCTTTTTCACACAGCAATGAATTAGAGCACGCACGAGAGAATGTGCTTTGGCATGATTGTCGTTAACATTGTTAATTTATAGAACATACTTCTAGTCATAGAGTCCTCTAACGTTAGCATCTATATCATATATCTATACATACTCACAGACTACTGCTAATTTTAATTCAGCCATACAGTAGTAATATTTTATATAGTTGTGGCCATAGAGTATTTTAACAATAAAGACGACCTCTATATTACTGAATGTTAATGTATTAGGCATAATCAATCACAATATTTTAAACATAACATACTGCAGATTTTCATAGACTACTTATGATTTTGAAAAGCAAAAAGTTGTGTAGTGTTTACCTAATGAATTTTATTACACGAGTTAGATTTCTCAATTAAATTAACTGCTGTTACTGTTAACGCATTTCAAATGCCTAAAGTGAACACTGAACAGTTGTCAATTGAGACCGCTAAGGTTAACCTACTATGCATAGCCTTCTCATAGTTTATACGGGGCTAAAGGCTCCACGGGGTAAAAGGCTCATTTGATTTGATTTTCCTCTAAACTTGCCTCAGCACTTTCCAAAACATCTGCTTTTCAAGATGCAGGTGGAAATTTGTCTGATCTTTGACGCGATCGCGGGCAGCAGCGCAAAGTTAAGCTCAAAGCTTCTTTGATCTAATATTTAATGTTTTTTTAAAATGTTGTAGATTTAAGTAGCAAATAAGATTCACAAAAATTATTGACTATTTGAGACAAAGGCCTTGTTAATGATTTTCAGTTTTGTTCAAGGTAATTAAAGCAACAGTTTTTCAATAACGGAAGAATATGTAAAGTATGGAAGGCTATTTGGGGGCCAAAGGCACCATATTTTAACATGATAAAAATAGTTAGCTGACTTTTCCATTTGTTGACATGACATGGTTAAAATCTGATGGTAAATATCATATATGAAGTTGGGTGTCCATCTTAGAGATAATCACCATATTTTTTAAATGAAACCATCATATTTAAATACTAAATTTTAGAATCTTTTCTTTTTAAAATTATTTTGTTTCTATATTTTAATGACAGCATATTTATTGAACAAAATTAATTCTTTTTATCAAAATAAACAGAAAATATTTTAAACTTTCACTTCACTATTTCACTATTTTTTCACTATTGTTAGATAAAGTATTTGTATCAATACTGTGTCTTTTTCCCCATGCTGGCCCCTCTCGCCACCCCATACATTTATAAGATTTTTAAACAAAATAAACCACTTTTATGATTTATTTTCACCCAAAATCTGTTGCTCTACAAATGTTCAATACAAACATATATATATATTTTCTGCAATTATGCATTATGGGAGCAATGAAAAGCACATTTTTCTTAAGGTGTTCCTTTAGCCCCGTTGTACCCTATTGCTGCTGTTAAATCAACAATAATAGTAAAATTTTAACCTTACTGACTATTTCCGGACATTCATTTCGTGTTTGTTAAATAACCTAATTTTAACCTACTGTAGTCCTAATATCTGTTTATCACCCATAGTGAACTGAGCAAAGAACAGCTATGAAGTTTAACCTTCAAAAAACTGTTCATAAAGTTTAAATGCTTTCAAATGCCCATAAGCTACAAACTGAAGTATCCATATTCCACCTACTACATTGACTCCGTTACATCAGCCAGACAAGTTTCTATATTTGACCTACTGAACTTTCGGCCAAAGAATCCTCAATCTTAAACTTTCTACACATGCTTCTTGACTCCTGATGTTTCCTCAGCCACACAGTAGTTCAAATTTGAACTTTTGAATATATTTCTGGCCAAAGAGTCATTGAACTTCAACTTTTTACACATACTCATAGATTCCTTCTGATGTTTCATCAGCCAGAGAGTAGAAAATATTTAACATACTAAACATACAGCATTTCTGGCCAAAGAGTCATCAAAGGATAACTTACACAAAGGGTTGAACTTGCATTCTCATAGACTTCTTTTGTTGTTACATCAACAATAAATTAGTCCAAATTTGACACAACCATATTTCTGGCCAAAAAGTCCTCGATCTTAAGCTTTCTATACATGCCTTCTGTTGTTTCATCAGCCATACAGTAGTTCAAATTTGACCTTTTGAGCGTATGCATGGCCAAAGAGTCCTTGATCTTGCGCATAATCTATTAGATGTTTCTAAGGCATAAGGCCGGTTTCAGTTTCATTAATATTTCAGATAAACCTGTTTTTAATCTTTTGGCAAAAATACATGACGTAATCTGAATTTAGTAATGTTGATTTGGCCTCCAATTGTCAAGTTAAAGAAGACCTAATCTGGTTTCACCTGGTTTTTGTATCAAGGTAATTAGCCCTTGTTTCATTGAAGTACATAATTCTTCATTAATAATACATTCAGATTAGAATTGCCACTGTTAAAGAAGCTCTAGAGGCAATTCTTCTGGGTAAATGCAAAAAAAAATCCCTCATGTATGCCAAACACCATTTGTATGAATTTGGCAATAAGCCAAGCAGATATTTAGCTAACTTGATGAGACATAAAGCAGAGTCTCACATGTGAAAAACTCATCCGGACAGATAGTGTATAGTAATAAGGAGATTAATACAACTTTCCAGTTGTTCTATGAGAAGCTGTACAGTTCAGAAATAGACTCTCTATTTGAAGCTGATATGGAGAGTTTTTTTAATGGCCTCAGCATACACAGAGCCTCAAATAAACAGAAAGAGATGCTTAATAAACATGAGACTGAGGAAGAAGTTAAATCTGCTATTAAAGCCTTACGTAACAATAAGGTGCCTGGGCCTGATGGGCTCACATTAGAGTTCTATAAAGAATTAAAAGATCTTCTACTTCCTCTGTTACTTAGAATGCTGTCTTTCTCTTTTGACACAGGTAGTTTGCCACGATCAATGCTAGAGGCTAATATATCGTTAATTCTAAAAAAAAAAAAATTGGCCAGCAGAAGAATTCTTATCCTATCGACCAATCTCATTATTAAATGTAGACAGGAATAGCTAAAATCTTGTCTAAAAGGTTGAAAGTTATACTTCCGCATATAATTAACACTGATCAGACTGAGTTTATTTCAGGCTGAATGTCCTATAATAGTATTCGCCGTTTACTTAATTTTATACAGCATGGTCAAAATATTCAGAGTGGATCATTGGTGGTATCACTCGATGCTGAGAAGGCATTTGACAGGATAAAGTGGCCCTATCTCTTTCGGGTTTTACAAATTTAATTTAGGTAACAATCTTATAAGATTGGTGATGCTGCTCTATGCATTGCCACAAGCCTCTATATTGACCAATGGCATTTGCTCTCCATTCTTTTCTCTGAACCCAGGGTAAAGGCAAGGTTGCCCTATGTCCCTACAGTTATTTGCTTTGGCGATTGCGCCCTTGGCTCAGGCCATTAGAGAGGACTCCGCTATAGAAGGTATTAATGTGGGGCCAAAGGATCACACGATATCATTATATGCAGATGATATACTTCTATACCTAAGTAATTCAAGCTCATAGAATCTACGTCCAGAAATATGTTCAGTAATCAGATATGGACAATTGTCTGTCTGATGTAGTTAATATCGGAAAGACTTATTGAGTATGTGTAGAAAGTTAAAGTTTGAGAATTTGTCCAAAAATAAGTTCAATGGGTCAAATACAGACTAACATCAAAAGGAGTCATGAGTACGTATAGAAAGCTACAGTTCAAAGAATCTTTGGCGAGAAAGAAGTCATACTTGATCTACTGATGAAACATCAGAAGTATTCTATGATTATGTATGAAAACTTCAATATTGAGGACTGTTTGCCCAAAAATAAGTTCAATAAGGTCAAATTCTGTCTACTGTTGATGAAACATCAGAAGGAGAGTATGTATAGAAAGTTGAAGTTCAACGACTACTTGGCGAGCAATATATTCAAAAAGTCATACATGAAACATCAGAAGTAGTCTATGAGTATGTATAGAGAGTTCAATATTGAGGACTCTTTGTCCAAAAATACGTTCAATAGGTCAAATAAGAACTACTCTCAGTCTGATAAAACATCAGAAGGAATCTAGGAGTATGTATATGAAGTTAAAGTTCAAAGACTCCTTACTGAGAAATCAATTCAAAAAGTCATACTTGATCTACTGATGAAACATCAGGAGTCATGAGTATGTATAGAAAGTTCAATATTGAGGACTATGTCCAAAATTATGTTCTATAGGTCAAACACGGACTGGTTAATGAAACATCAAAAGTAGTCTATGAGTACAGAAAGTTCAACATTGAGGACTCTTTGTTTAAAAATATGTTCAATAGGTCAGATATGAACTACTCTCCGTCTGATAAAACATCATAAGGAGTCTATGAGTACGTTTATAAACTTAAAATTATATATAAACTAGAAATATATTCTAACAGTCATGTTTGAACTACTGATGAAACATCAGGAGTCAATGAGCATGCAAAGAAAGTTCATTGAACCTACGGCCAGAAATATGTTCAGTAGTCAAATATGGACAATTGTCTGGCTGAACTAACATCTGAAAGAGTCAGTGAGTACGTATAGAAAGTTAACGAGAACTCTTTGACCAAAAATATGTTCACATCAGAAGTGTATGAGTGTGTATATAAACTTAATGTTCAAAGACTCTTTAGCTAGAAACCGAAAAACATAACAGTACAACAGAAGAGTGAAGAATGCACAACAAAATATGTTAGTTATCTTATACAGTGCAATTAGCACTATAGTTAGTTGTTCTATGCATTGGAGTGCAAAAGTACGTATTGTTGTGTTATCCGAAGGGATAACAAAACCTGCGTAAATAATGCACAACGTTAGAATGAAGAGCGCACAAAAGGAAATTTTAGCTCTTATATGCAATGTAATAAAACATGTTGTTTTTCAATGCACAACAGATTAATTTAGATCGTGCACGCAATGCATATCTCATGTGCTATAATTTCAATGCACAACGTAATAAGTCAGTTCGTGCATGCAGTAGCTCGTGCTATCTCTTCGATGTACAACGGAATAAATTATTGTATGCAAAAACACATATGCTGTTCTTACAAGCACAATGCTTGTCATTTAAACTTGAAATGATCTTGCATGCGGTGCAACAGGCATATATATCACTTCATTGTACAAAGGAATGTTATTTCTTGCATGCACTGCAATTAAACAGCGCGTAATTTCATGTTATTCTTCAATGAATCATTAAAAGTGTATGTTTCCATTAGATGGCAGAAATTTCTTCACTAAATCATGGCACATTTTTATAACATCTATTACATTAGTAGTCAAATAGGTCTATTTCATACATATCTAAGAAGTGCATATTTTACGTTATTCGTCAAAACACAACGTATAGTGCAATTTGACAATGTAAAGCAACAGCACAATATCACTAATGCACATCGGAATGAGTTTTTTTTTAGCTTATATGTTATTCTTCAATGCTTAGCGTTGAACGTGTGTGCAATACAATTCTTGTATACATTGCAATGCAACAAGTGCATAGCTTATGTGTTATGCTTCAATGTACAGCGTTAGATGGTGAATGCAATACAATGCAACAAGCACAAATGTCAGCTCTTCAAAGCACAACGGAATGAGTTGTATGTATTGTAAAAGCAACATCTTATGTTTTTCTCATCAAATGCACAGTGTTATTCTTCAATGCACAGCGTGTGTGCAATGCAATGCAAAGCAAAAGCAGACATGTTAACTCTTCAGTGCAAATCGGAATTAGTTAGTTATTGTATGCATTGCATTGCAACAAGTGCTTAGTGCAAAGCAACAGCACAAACACTTATCGAAATAAGTTAGTTCTTGTATGCATTGCAATGCAACAAGTGTATAGCTTATATGTTATTCTTCAATGCACAGCGTTATTCTTCAATGCACAGCGTGTGCAATGCAGTGCAAAAGCAAACGTTAACTCTTCAGTGCAAATCGGAATTAGTTAGTTCTTGTATGCATTGCATTTGCAACAAGTGCTTAGTGCAAAGCAACAGCACAAATGCTTATCGGAATAAGCACAAATGAAACAGAACAAATGTTATCTCTTCAATGCACATCGGAATGAGTTAGTTCTTGTATGCCTTGTAATTCAACAAGTGCTTAGTTAGTGCAAAGCAACAGCACAAATGTTATCTCTTCAATGCATATCGAAATGAGTTATTTTTATGCATTGCAATGCAACAAGTGTATAGCTTATATGTTATTCTTAAATGCACAGCGTTATTCTTCAATGCACAGCGTGTGTGCAATGCAATGCAAAAGCAAACATAACTCTTCAGTGCAAATCGGAATTAGTTAGTTCTTGTATGCACTGCATTTGCAACAAGTGCTTATTGCAAAGCAACAGCACAAATGCTTATCGGAATAAGTTAGTTCTTGTATGCACTGCAATGCAACAAGTGCATAGCTTATATGTTATGCTTCACTGTACAGCGTTAGATGGTGTGTGCAATGCAATGCAACAGCACAAATGTTATCTCCAGTGCATATCGGAATGAGTTAGTTCTTGTATACATTGCAATGCAACAAGTGTATAGCGTATATGTTATTCTTAAATGTACAGCGTTATTCTTCAATGCACAGCCTGTGTGCAATGCAATGCAAAAGCAAACATAACTCTTCAGTGCAAATCGGAATTAGTTAGTTCTTGTATGCATTGCATTGCAACAAGTGCTTAGTGCAAAGCAACAACACAAATGCTTATCGGAATAAGTTAGTTTTGTATGCACTTCAATGCAACAAGTGCATAGCTTATATGTTATAAGCTATGCATTGCATACTACACAAATTTGTTGTATGCAATGCATTGCGAAGCACATACGTTATGTGTTGTCCTTTCATTGCACAGAGGACTAGGTTAGATATTAAATGCAAAGCAATGAAACATCACAGATGTTATCTCTTCAATGCACATCGGAATGAGTTAGTTCTTGTATGCCTTGCAATTCAACAAATGCTTAGTTAGTGCAAAGCAACAGCACAAATGTTATCTCTTCAATGCATATCGAAATGAGTAACTTCTTTTTATGCATTGCAATGAAACAAGTGCATAGCTTATATGTTATGCGTCAATGTACAGTGTAGATAGTGTGTGCAATGCAATGCAACAGCATAAATGTTATCTCCAGTGCATATCGGAATGAGTTATGCATTGCAATGCAACAAGCTTATATGTTATTCTTAAATGCACAGCGTTATTCTTCAATGCACAGCGTGTGTGCAATGCAATGCAAAAGCAAACATGTTAACTCTTCAGTGCAAATCGGAATTAGTTAGTTCTTTATGCATTGCATTTGCAACAAGTGCTTAGTGCAAAGCAACAGCGCAAATGCTTATCGGAATAAGTTAGTTCTTGTATGCATTGCAATGCAACAAGTACATAGCTTATATGTTATGCTTCACTGTACAGCGTTAGATGGTGTGTGCAATGCAATGCAACAGCAGAAAATTCTATCTCACCAGTGCTTATAGGATTGATTAGTTCTTGTCTGTTTTGCAATGCAACAAGTGAATAGCTACATGTTATTCTCCAATACATAACGTTTGATCGTGTGTGCAATCCAATATAACAGCACATATCTCTTCAATGCACTTGAATAAGTTAGTTCTTGTATGCATTGCAATGCAACAAGTGCATAGCGTAAATGTTTTTCTAAATGTATAAGCTATGCATTGCATACTACACAAATGTGTAGTTATGCATAGCGTAAATGTTTTTCTAAATGTATAAGCTATGCATTGCATACTACACAAATGTGTAGTTATGCATTGCATACTACACTTCAATGCACTTGAGTGAGTTAGTTCTTGTATGCATTGCATTGCAACAAGTGCATAGCTTAAATGTTTTTCTAAATGTATAAGATATGCATTGCATACTACACAAATGTGTTGTGTGCAATGCATTGCGAAGCACATATGTTATGTGTTGTCCTTTAATTGCACAGTGGAATAGGTTAGATATTAAATGCAAAGCAATGAAACAGCACAAACGTTATCTCTTCAATGCACATCGTAATGAGTTAGTTCTTGTATGCCTTACAATTCAACAAGTGCTTAGTTAGTGCAATGCAACAGAACAAATATTATCTCCAGTGCATATCGGAATGAGTTAGTTCTTGTATGCATTGCAATGCAACAAGTGTATATCTTATATGTTATTCTTAAATGCACAGCGTTATTCTTCAATGCACAGCCTGTGTGCAATGCAATGCAAAAGCAAACATGTTAACTCTTCAGTGCAAATCGGAAATAGTTAATTCTTGTATGCATTGCATTGCAACAAGTGCTTAGTGCAAAGCAACAGCACAAATGCTTATCGGAATAAGTTAGTTGTTGTATGCATTGCAATGCAACAAGTGCATAGCTTATATGTTATAAGATGTGTTTCATATGTCATATGTCACATATGTTATGTGTTGCGAAACACATATGTTGTGTTGTCCTTTCATTGCACAGAGGACTAGGTTAGATATTAAATGCAAAGCAATGAAACAGCACAAACGTTATCTCTTCAATGAACATCGGAATGAGTTAGTTCTGGTATGTCTTGCAATTCTACAAGTGCTTAGTTAGTGCAAAGCAACAGCACAAATGTTATCTCTTCAATGCATAGCGAAATGAGTAACTTCTTTTTATGCATTGCAATGCAACAAGAGCATAGCTTATATGTTATGCGTCAATGTAGATGATGTGTGCAATGCAATGCAACAGCATAAATGTTATCTCCAGTGCATATCGGAATGAGTTATGCATTGCAATGCAACAAGCTTATATGTTATTCTTAAATGCACAGCGTTATTCTTCAATGCACAACGTGTGTGCAATGCAATGCAAAAGCAAACATGTTAACTCTTCAGTGCAAATCGGAATTAGTTAGTTCTTGTATGCATTGTATTGCAACAAGTGCTTAGTGCAAAGCAACAGCACAAATGCTTATTGGAATAAATTAGTTGTTGTATGCATTGCAATGCAACAAGTGCATAGCTTATATGTTATAAGCTGTGTTTCATATGTCATATGTCACATATGTTATGTGTTTCGCAACACATAACATGTGTTGCGAAACACATATGTTATGTGTTGTCCTTTCATTGCACAGAGAACTAGGTTAGATATTAAATGCAAAGCAATGAAACAGCAGAGATGTTATCTCTTCAATGCACATCGGAATGAGTTAGTTCTGGTATGCCTTGCAATTCAACAAGTGCTTAGTTAGTGCAAAGCAACAGCACAAATGTTATCTCTTCAATGCATATCGAAATGAGTAACTTCTTTTTATGCACTGCAATGAAACAAGTGCATAGCTTATATGTTATGCGTCAATGTACAGCGTAGATGATGTGTGCAATGCAATGCAACAGCACATACGTTATCTCCAATGCATAGCGGAATAAGTTAATTCTTGTGTGCACTGCAATGCAACAAGTGCATAGCTTATATGTTATTCTTAAATGCACAGCGTTATTCTTCAATGCACAGCGTGTGTGCAATGCAAAAGCAAACATGTTAACTCTTCAGTGCAAATCTTCAGTGCAAATCATTTGCAACAAGTGCTTAGTGCAAAGCAACAGCACAAATGCTTATCGGAATAAGTTAGTTCTTGTATGCACTGCAATGCAACAAGTGCATAGCTTATATGTTATGCTTCACTGTACAGCGTTAGATGGTGTGTGCAATGCAATGCAACAGCACAAATGTTGTCTCACCAGTGCTTATAGGATTGATTAGTTCTTGTCTGTTTTGCAATGCAACAAGTGAATAGTTACATGTTATTCTCCAATACACAACGTTTGATCGTGTGTGCAATGCAATATAACAGCACATATCTCTTCAATGCACTTGAATGAGTTAGTTCTTGTATGCATTGCAATGCAACAAGTGCATAGCGTAAATGTTTTTCTAAATGTATAAGCTATGCATTGCATACTACACAAATGTGTTGTATGCAATGCATTGCGAAGCACATATGTTATGTGTTGTCCTTTCATTGCACAGAGAACTAGGTTAGATATTAAATGCAAAGCAATGAAACAGCACAAAAGTTATCTCTTCAATGCACATCGGAATGAGTTAGTTCTTGTATGCATTGCAATGCAACAAGTGTATAGCTTATATGTTATTCTTAAATGCACAGCGTTATTCTTCAATGCACAGCTTGTGTGCAGGGCAATGCAACAAGTGCATAGCGTAAATGTTTTTCTTCAATGCACAGCGTTAGAACGTGTATGCAATGCAATGCAACAGCACATACGTTATCTCCAATGCATAGCGGAATGAGTTAGTTCTTGTATGCAATACAATGCAACAAGTGCATAACTTATGTGCTATACTTCGATGTACAGCGTTAGAATGCATCAAATACATGCGTTATTCTTCATTGTACAACAGAATAAGATAGTTATTGTATACAGTGCAATTAGCACTATAGTTAGTTGTTCTATGCATTGGAAAGTAAAAGTACGCATTGTTGTGTTATACGAAGGGATAACAAAACCTGCGTGAAGAATGCACACGTTAGAATAAAGAGAACAACAAGTAACAGACCACAAGTGACAGACAATTGTCCATATCTGACTACTGAACATATTTCTGGACGTAGATTCTATGAACGTTCTATACATGCTCATTGACTCCTGATGTTTCATCAGTAGTTCAAGAACGACTTTTCAAGTATGACTATTTTACATTCTCATAGACTCCTTCTGATGTTTCGTCAGTAGCTAAAGTATGACTTTTTGAACATATTTATGAGTATGACTCCGACTATGAGTTCAAAGACAAAGAGGAGACTCAAAAAATATGTTCAATAAGTCAAAAAAGGACAACTCTCAGTCTGATAAAACATCAGAAGTGTATAAGTATGTGTGTAAAGTTAAAGTTCAAAGACTCCTTGCCGAGAAATGTATTCCAAAAGTCATACTTGAACTATTGATGAAACATCAGAAGTATTCTATATGTATGGAAAGTTCAATATTGAGGACTCTTTGTCCAAAAACAAGTTCAATCGGCCAAATATGGACTACTGTCTGACTAATGAAACATCAGAAGGAGTCTATGAGTATGAATAAAAAGTTCAAATTCATAGAATCTACTTCCAGATATATTGTTCAGTAATGAGATATGAACATCTGTCTGTCTAATGTAATAGCTGAAAGAGTCAATGAGAATGTATAGAAAGTTAAACTTCAAAGCCTACTTGGCAAGAAATATATTCCAAAAGTCATACTTGAACTACCGATGAAACATCAGGTGTTCTGTGAGTATGTAAGGAAAGTTCAATATTGAGGATTCTTTGTCCAAAAATATGTTCAATAGGTCAAATAAGAACTACTTTCAGTCTGATAAAACATCAGAAGTCTATAAATACGTATGTAAAGTTAAAGTTCAAAGACTCCTTGCAGAGAAATGTATTCGAAAAGTCATACTTGAACTATTGATGAAACATCAGAAGTATTCTATATGTATGGAAAGTAAAATATTGAGGACTCTTTGTCAAAAATTATTTTCAATAGGTCAAAAACGGACTACTGTCTGGCTAATGAAACATCAGAAGGAGTCTATGAGTATGAATAAAAAGTTCAAATTCATAGAAACTACGTCCAGAAAAATTTGTTCAGTAATTAGATATGAACATCTGTCTGTCTAATGTAATAGCTGAAAGAGTCAATGACAATGTATAGAAAGTTAAATATCAAAGCCTACTTGGCAAGAAATATATTCAAAAAGTCATACTTGAACTACTGATGAAACATCAGAAGTATTCTGTATGTATGGACAGTTCAATATTGAGGATTCTTTGTGCAACAATATGTTCAATAGGTCAAATAAGAACTACTCTCAGTCGGATAAAACATCACAAGAAGTCTATAAGTACGTATGTAAAGTTAAAGTTCAAAGACTCCTTGGCGAGAAATGTATTCCAAAAATCATACTTGAACTATTGATGAAACATCAGAAATATTCTATATGTATGGAACGTTCAATATTGAGGACTCTTTGTCCAAAAACAAGTTCAGTCGGTCAAATAAGAACTACTCTCAGTCTGATAAAACATCAAAAGTCTATAAGTACGTATGTAAAGTTAAAGTTCAAAGAGTCTTTTGCGAGAAATGTATTCGAAAAGTCATACTTGAATTACTGATGAAACATCAAAAGTATTCTATATGTATGGAAAGTTCAATATTGAGGATTCTTTGTCCAAAATTATGTTCAATAGGTCAAAAACGGATTACTGTCTGGCTGATGAAACATCAGAAGGAGAGTATGAGAATGTATAGAAAGTTCAATATTGAGGACTCTGTCCAAAAATAAGTTCAATCGGTCAAATATGGACTACTGTATGGTTAATGAAACATCAAAAGGAGTCTATGAGTATGAATAAAAAGTTCATATAATCTACATCCAGAAATATTGTTCAGTAATCAGATATGAACAACTGTCTGTCTAATGTAATATCTGAAAGAGTCAATGAGAATGTATAGAAAGTTAATGTTCAAAGCCTTCTTGGCAAGAAATATATTCAAAAAGTCATACTTGAACTATTGATGAAACATCAGAAGTATTCTAAGAGTATGCATGGAAAGTTCAATGTTGAGGACTCTGTCCAAAATTATGATCAATAGGTCAAATACGGAATATTGTCTGATTAATGAAACATCAAAAGGAGTCTATGATTACGTATAGAAAGTTCAAGTTCATAGACTATAGGGGCAGAGATATATTCAGTAGTCAAATATGGGCAGTTTGTCTTCCTGATGTAATTTCTGAAAGAGTCAATGAGTATGTGCAGAAAGTTACATTTTGAGAACTCTTTGTCCAACAATATGTTTAATAGGTCAAATTCTGACTACTGTCTGGCTGATAAAACATCAGAAGGAGAGTATGAGAATGTATATAAAGTTAAAGTTCAAAGACTCCTTGGCGAGAAATATATTCGTCAAATTTGACCTACTGATGAATCATCAGAAGTATTCTATGAGAATGTATAGAAATTTCAGCATTGAGGACTCTTTGTCCAAAAACAAGTTAAATCGGTCAAATATGGACTACTGTCCGGTTAATGAAACATCAGTAGGAGTCTATATGAATAAAAAGTTCAAGTTCATAGAATCTATGTCCAGAAATATTGTTCAGTAATCAGATATGAACCGTCTGTCTAATGTAATATCTGAAAGAGTCAATGAGTATGTGTAGAAAGTTAAAGTTTGAGAACTCTTTGTCCAAAAATATGTTCAATATGTCAAATTCTGACAATTGTCTGGTTAATGAAACATCAGAAGGAGTCTATGAGTATGAATAAAAAGTTCAAGTTCATAGAATCTACGTCAAGAAATAAGTTCAGTAATCAGATATGTACAATTGTCTGTCTAATGTAATATCTGAAAGAGTCAATGAGTATGTGTAGAAAGATAAAGTTTGAGAACTCTTTGTCCAACAATACATTCAATAGGTCAAATTCTGACTATTGTCTGGTTAATGAAACATCAGAAGGAGTCTATGAGTATAAATAAAAAGTTCAAGTTCATAGGATCTACGTCCAGAAATATTGTTCAGTAATCAGATATGAACAACTGTCTGTCTAATGTAATATCTGAAAGAGTCAATGAGTACGTGCAGAAAGTTACATTTTGAGAACTCTTTGTCCAACAATATGTTTAATAGGTCAAATTCTGACTATTGTCTGGCTGGTAAAACATCAGAAGGAGAGTATGAGAATGTATATAAAGTTAAAGTTCAAAGACTCCTTGGCGAGAAATATATTCAAGTCAAACTTGACCTACTGATGAATCATCAGAAGTATTCTATGAGAATGTATAGAAAGTTCAATATTGAGGACTCTTTGTCCAAAAACAAGTTCAATCGGTCAAATATGGACTACTGTCCGGTTAATGAAACATCAGTAGGAGTCTATGAATATAAATATAAAGTTCAAGTTCATAGAATCTACGTCCAGAAATATTGTTCAGTAATCAGATATGAACTGTCTGTCTGATGTAATATCTGAAATAATCAATGAGTATGTGTAGAAAGTTAAAGTTTGAGAACTCTTTGTCCAAAAATATGTTCAATAGGTCAAATTCTGACAATTGTCTGGTTAATGAAACATCAGAAGGAGTCTATGAGTATGAATAAAAAGTTCATGTTCATAGAATCTACGTCAAGAAATAAGTTCAGTAATCAGATATGGACAATTGTCTGTCTGATGTAATATCTGAAAGAGTCAATGAGTATGTGTAGAAAGTTAAAGTTTGAGAACTCTTTGTCCAAAAATATATTCAATAGGTCAAATTCTAACTACTGTCTGGCTAATGAAACATCAGTAGGAGTCTATGAGTATGAATAAAAAGTTCAAGTTCATAGAATTTATGTCCAGAAATATTGTTCAGTAATCAGATATGAACAACTGTCTGTCTAATGTAATATCTGAAAGTCAATGAGTATGTGTAGAAAGTTAAAGTTTGAGAACTCTTTGTCCAAAAATATGTTCAATAGGTCAAATTCTGACCACTGTCTGGTTAATGAAACATGAGGAGTCTATGAGTATGAATAAAAAGTTCAAGTTCATAGAATCTACGTCCAGAAATATGTTCAGTAATCAGATATGAACATCTGTCTGTCTAATGTAATAGCTGAAAGAGTCAATGAGAATGTACAGAAAGTTAAAGTTCAAAGCCTACTTGGCAAGAAATATATTCAAAAAGTCATACTTGAACTACTGATGAAACATCAGAAGTATTCTGTATGTATGGACAGTTCAATATTGAGGATTCTTTGTCCAACAGTATGTTCAATAGGTCAAATAAGAACTACTCTCAGTCTGATAAAACATCAGGTCTATAAGTACGTATGTAAAGTTAAATTTCAAAGACTCCTTGGCAAGAAATGTATTCCAAAAGTCATACTTGAACTATTGATGAAACATCAGAAGTATTCTATATGTATGGAACGTTCAATATTGAGGACTCTTTGTACAAAAACAAGTTCAATCGGTCAAATAAGAGCTACTCTCAGTCTGATAAAACATCAAAAGTCTTTAAGTACGTATGTAAAGTTAAAGTTCAAAGAGTCTTTGGCGAGAAATGTATTCGAAAAGTCATACTTGAGTTACTGATGAAACATCAAAAGTATTCTATATGTATGGAAAGTTCAATATTGAGGATTCTTTGTCCAAAATTATGTTCAATAGGTCAAAAACAGATTACTGTCTGGTTAATAAAACATCAAAAGGAGTCTATGAGTATGAATAAAAAGTTCAAGTTCATAGAATCTACGTCAAGAAATACGTTCAGTAATCAGATATGGACAATTGTCTGTCTGATGTAATATCTGAAAGAGTCAATGAGTATGTGTAGAAAGTTAAAGTTTGAGAACTCTTTGTCTAAAAATATATTCAATAGGTCAAATTCTAACTACTGTCTGGCTAATGAAACATCAGTAGGAGTCTATGAGTATGAATAAAAAGTTCAATATTGAGGACTCTTTGTCCAAAAACAAGTTCAGTCGGTCAAATATGGACTACTGTCCGGTTAATTAAACATCAGTAGGAGTCTATGAGTATGAATAAAAAGTTCAAGTTCATAGAATCTATGTCAAGAAATATGTTCAGTAATCAGATATGGACAATTGTCTGTCTGATGTAATATCTGAAAGAGTCAATGAGTATGTGTAGAAAGTTAAAGTTTGAGAACTCTTTGTCTAAAAATATGTTGAACAGTTCAAATTCTAACTGCTGTCTGGATAATGAAACATCAGAAGTAGTCTATGAGTATGAATAAAAAGTTCAAGTTCATAGAATCTACGTCCAGAAATACTGTTCAGTAATCCGATATGAACATCTGTAGTAGCTGAAAGAGTCAATAAGAATGTATAGAAAGTTAAAGTTCAAAGCCTACTTGGCAAGAAATACATTCCAAAAGTCATACTTGAACTACCGATGAAACATCAGAAGTATTCTCTGAGTATGTATGGAAAGTTCAATATTAAGGATTCTTTGTCCAAAATTATGTTCAATAGGTCAAAAACGGATTACTGTCTGGTTAATGAAACATCAAAAGGAGTCTATGAGTATGAATAAAAAGTTCAAGTTCATAGAATCTACGTCAAGAAATACGTTCAGTAATCAGATATGGACAATTGTCTGTCTGATGTAATATCTGAAAGACTCAATGAGTATGTGTAGAAAGTTAAAGTTTGAGAACTCTTTGTCCAAAATTATGTTCAATAGGTCAAAAACGGATTACTGTCTGGTTAATGAAACATCAGGAGTCTATGAGTATGAATAAAAAGTTCAAGTTCATAGAATCTACGTCAAGAAATAAGTTCAGTAATCAGATATGTACAATTGTCTGTCTAATGTAATATCTGAAAGAGTCAATGAGTATGTGTAGAAAGATAAAGTTTGAGAACTCTTTGTCCAACAATACATTCAATAGGTCAAATTCTGACTATTGTCTGGTTAATGAAACATCAGAAGGAGTCTATGAGTATGAATAAAAAGTTCAAGTTCATAGGATCTACGTCCAGAAATATTGTTCAGTAATCAGATATGAACAACTGTCTGTCTAATGTAATATCTGAAAGAGTCAATGAGTACGTGCAGAAAGTTACATTTTGAGAACTCTTTGTCCAACAATATGTTTAATAGGTCAAATTCTGACTATTGTCTGGCTGGTAAAACATCAGAAGGAGAGTATGAGAATGTATATAAAGTTAAAGTTCAAAGACTCCTTGGCGAGAAATATATTCAAGTCAAACTTGACCTACTGATGAATCATCAGAAGTATTCTATGAGAATGTATAGAAAGTTCAATATTGAGGACTCTTTGTCCAAAAACAAGTTCAATCGGTCAAATATGGACTACTGTCCGGTTAATGAAACATCAGTAGGAGTCTATGAATATAAATATAAAGTTCAAGTTCATAGAATCTACGTCCAGAAATATTGTTCAGTAATCAGATATGAACTGTCTGTCTGATGTAATATCTGAAAGAATCAATGAGTATGTGTAGAAAGTTAAAGTTTGAGAACTCTTTGTCCAAAAATATGTTCAATAGGTCAAATTCTGACAATTGTCTGGTTAATGAAACATCAGAAGGAGTCTATGAGTATGAATAAAAAGTTCATGTTCATAGAATCTACGTCAAGAAATAAGTTCAGTAATCAGATATGGACAATTGTCTGTCTGATGTAATATCTGAAAGAGTCAATGAGTATGTGTAGAAAGTTAAAGTTTGAGAACTCTTTGTCCAAAAATATATTCAATAGGTCAAATTCTAACTACTGTCTGGCTAATAAAACATCAGTAGGAGTCTATGAGTATGAATAAAAAGTTCAAGTTCATAGAATTTATGTCCAGAAATATTGTTCAGTAATCAGATATGAACAACTGTCTGTCTAATGTAATATCTGAAAGTCAATGAGTATGTGTAGAAAGTTAAAGTTTGAGAACTCTTTGTCCAAAAATATGTTCAATAGGTCAAATTCTGACCACTGTCTGGCTAATGAAACATGAGGAGTCTATGAGTATGAATAAAAAGTTCAAGTTCATAGAATCTACGTCCAGAAATATGTTCAGTAATCAGATATGAACATCTGTCTGTCTAATGTAATAGCTGAAAGAGTCAATGAGAATGTACAGAAAGTTAAAGTTCAAAGCCTACTTGGCAAGAAATATATTCAAAAAGTCATACTTGAACTACTGATGAAACATCAGAAGTATTCTGTATGTATGGACAGTTCAATATTGAGGATTCTTTGTCCAACAGTATGTTCAATAGGTCAAATAAGAACTACTCTCAGTCTGATAAAACATCAGGTCTATAAGTACGTATGTAAAGTTAAATTTCAAAGACTCCTTGGCAAGAAATGTATTCCAAAAGTCATACTTGAACTATTGATGAAACATCAGAAGTATTCTATATGTATGGAACGTTCAATATTGAGGACTCTTTGTACAAAAACAAGTTCAATCGGTCAAATAAGAGCTACTCTCAGTCTGATAAAACATCAAAAGTCTTTAAGTACGTATGTAAAGTTAAAGTTCAAAGAGTCTTTGGCGAGAAATGTATTCGAAAAGTCATACTTGAGTTACTGATGAAACATCAAAAGTATTCTATATGTATGGAAAGTTCAATATTGAGGATTCTTTGTCCAAAATTATGTTCAATAGGTCAAAAACAGATTACTGTCTGGTTAATAAAACATCAAAAGGAGTCTATGAGTATGAATAAAAAGTTCAAGTTCATAGAATCTACGTCAAGAAATACGTTCAGTAATCAGATATGGACAATTGTCTGTCTGATGTAATATCTGAAAGAGTCAATGAGTATGTGTAGAAAGTTAAAGTTTGAGAACTCTTTGTCTAAAAATATATTCAATAGGTCAAATTCTAACTACTGTCTGGCTAATGAAACATCAGTAGGAGTCTATGAGTATGAATAAAAAGTTCAATATTGAGGACTCTTTGTCCAAAAACAAGTTCAGTCGGTCAAATATGGACTACTGTCCGGTTAATTAAACATCAGTAGGAGTCTATGAGTATGAATAAAAAGTTCAAGTTCATAGAATCTATGTCAAGAAATATGTTCAGTAATCAGATATGGACAATTGTCTGTCTGATGTAATATCTGAAAGAGTCAATGAGTATGTGTAGAAAGTTAAAGTTTGAGAACTCTTTGTCTAAAAATATGTTGAACAGTTCAAATTCTAACTGCTGTCTGGATAATGAAACATCAGAAGTAGTCTATGAGTATGAATAAAAAGTTCAAGTTCATAGAATCTACGTCCAGAAATACTGTTCAGTAATCCGATATGAACATCTGTAGTAGCTGAAAGAGTCAATAAGAATGTATAGAAAGTTAAAGTTCAAAGCCTACTTGGCAAGAAATACATTCCAAAAGTCATACTTGAACTACCGATGAAACATCAGAAGTATTCTCTGAGTATGTATGGAAAGTTCAATATTAAGGATTCTTTGTCCAAAATTATGTTCAATAGGTCAAAAACGGATTACTGTCTGGTTAATGAAACATCAAAAGGAGTCTATGAGTATGAATAAAAAGTTCAAGTTCATAGAATCTACGTCAAGAAATACGTTCAGTAATCAGATATGGACAATTGTCTGTCTGATGTAATATCTGAAAGACTCAATGAGTATGTGTAGAAAGTTAAAGTTTGAGAACTCTTTGTCCAAAATTATGTTCAATAGGTCAAAAACGGATTACTGTCTGGTTAATGAAACATCAGGAGTCTATGAGTATGAATAAAAAGTTCAAGTTCATAGAATCTACGTCAAGAAATAAGTTCAGTAATCAGATATGTACAATTGTCTGTCTAATGTAATATCTGAAAGAGTCAATGAGTATGTGTAGAAAGATAAAGTTTGAGAACTCTTTGTCCAACAATACATTCAATAGGTCAAATTCTGACTATTGTCTGGTTAATGAAACATCAGAAGGAGTCTATGAGTATGAATAAAAAGTTCAAGTTCATAGGATCTACGTCCAGAAATATTGTTCAGTAATCAGATATGAACAACTGTCTGTCTAATGTAATATCTGAAAGAGTCAATGAGTACGTGCAGAAAGTTACATTTTGAGAACTCTTTGTCCAACAATATGTTTAATAGGTCAAATTCTGACTATTGTCTGGCTGGTAAAACATCAGAAGGAGAGTATGAGAATGTATATAAAGTTAAAGTTCAAAGACTCCTTGGCGAGAAATATATTCAAGTCAAACTTGACCTACTGATGAATCATCAGAAGTATTCTATGAGAATGTATAGAAAGTTCAATATTGAGGACTCTTTGTCCAAAAACAAGTTCAATCGGTCAAATATGGACTACTGTCCGGTTAATGAAACATCAGTAGGAGTCTATGAATATAAATATAAAGTTCAAGTTCATAGAATCTACGTCAAGAAATAAGTTCAGTAATCAGATATGGACAATTGTCTGTCTGATGTAATATCTGAAAGAGTCAATGAGTATGTGTAGAAAGTTAAAGTTTGAAAACTCTTTGTCCAAAAATATATTCAATAGGTCAAATTCTAACTACTGTCTGGCTAATGAAACATCAGTAGGAGTCTATGAGTATGAATAAAAAGTTCAAGTTCATAGAATTTATGTCCAGAAATATTGTTCAGTAATCAGATATGAACAACTGTCTGTCTAATGTAATATCTGAAAGTCAATGAGTATGTGTAGAAAGTTAAAGTTTGAGAACTCTTTGTCCAAAAATATGTTCAATAGGTCAAATTCTGACCACTGTCTGGCTAATGAAACATGAGGAGTCTATGAGTATGAATAAAAAGTTCAAGTTCATAGAATCTACGTCCAGAAATATGTTCAGTAATCAGATATGAACATCTGTCTGTCTAATGTAATAGCTGAAAGAGTCAATGAGAATGTACAGAAAGTTAAAGTTCAAAGCCTACTTGGCAAGAAATATATTCAAAAAGTCATACTTGAACTACTGATGAAACATCAGAAGTATTCTGTATGTATGGACAGTTCAATATTGAGGATTCTTTGTCCAACAGTATGTTCAATAGGTCAAATAAGAACTACTCTCAGTCTGATAAAACATCAGGTCTATAAGTACGTATGTAAAGTTAAATTTCAAAGACTCCTTGGCAAGAAATGTATTCCAAAAGTCATACTTGAACTATTGATGAAACATCAGAAGTATTCTATATGTATGGAACGTTCAATATTGAGGACTCTTTGTACAAAAACAAGTTCAATCGGTCAAATAAGAGCTACTCTCAGTCTGATAAAACATCAAAAGTCTTTAAGTACGTATGTAAAGTTAAAGTTCAAAGAGTCTTTGGCGAGAAATGTATTCGAAAAGTCATACTTGAGTTACTGATGAAACATCAAAAGTATTCTATATGTATGGAAAGTTCAATATTGAGGATTCTTTGTCCAAAATTATGTTCAATAGGTCAAAAACAGATTACTGTCTGGTTAATAAAACATCAAAAGGAGTCTATGAGTATGAATAAAAAGTTCAAGTTCATAGAATCTACGTCAAGAAATACGTTCAGTAATCAGATATGGACAATTGTCTGTCTGATGTAATATCTGAAAGAGTCAATGAGTATGTGTAGAAAGTTAAAGTTTGAGAACTCTTTGTCTAAAAATATATTCAATAGGTCAAATTCTAACTACTGTCTGGCTAATGAAACATCAGTAGGAGTCTATGAGTATGAATAAAAAGTTCAATATTGAGGACTCTTTGTCCAAAAACAAGTTCAGTCGGTCAAATATGGACTACTGTCCGGTTAATTAAACATCAGTAGGAGTCTATGAGTATGAATAAAAAGTTCAAGTTCATAGAATCTATGTCAAGAAATATGTTCAGTAATCAGATATGGACAATTGTCTGTCTGATGTAATATCTGAAAGAGTCAATGAGTATGTGTAGAAAGTTAAAGTTTGAGAACTCTTTGTCTAAAAATATGTTGAACAGTTCAAATTCTAACTGCTGTCTGGATAATGAAACATCAGAAGTAGTCTATGAGTATGAATAAAAAGTTCAAGTTCATAGAATCTACGTCCAGAAATACTGTTCAGTAATCCGATATGAACATCTGTAGTAGCTGAAAGAGTCAATAAGAATGTATAGAAAGTTAAAGTTCAAAGCCTACTTGGCAAGAAATATATTCCAAAAGTCATACTTGAACTACCGATGAAACATCAGAAGTATTCTCTGAGTATGTATGGAAAGTTCAATATTAAGGATTCTTTGTCCAAAATTATGTTCAATAGGTCAAAAACGGATTACTGTCTGGTTAATGAAACATCAAAAGGAGTCTATGAGTATGAATAAAAAGTTCAAGTTCATAGAATCTACGTCAAGAAATACGTTCAGTAATCAGATATGGACAATTGTCTGTCTGATGTAATATCTGAAAGACTCAATGAGTATGTGTAGAAAGTTAAAGTTTGAGAACTCTTTGTCCAAAATTATGTTCAATAGGTCAAAAACGGATTACTGTCTGGTTAATGAAACATCAAAAGGAGTCTATGAGTATGAATAAAAAGTTCAAGTTCATAGAATCTACGTCAAGAAATACGTTCAGTAATCAGATATGAACAACTGTCTGTCTAATGTAATATCTGAAAGAGTCAATGAGAATGTATAGAAAGTAAATGCTCAAAGCCTTCTTGGCAAGAAATATATTCAAAAAGTCATACTTGAACTACTGATGAAACATCAGAAGTATTCTAAGAGTATGCACGGAAAGTTCAATGTTGAGGACTCTGTCCAAAATTATGATCAATAGGTCAAATACGGAATATTGTCTGGTTAATGAAACATCGAAAGGAGTCTATGATTACCTATAGAAAGTTCAAGTTCATAGAATATAGGAGCAGAGATATATTCAGTAGTCAAATATGGGCAGTTTGTCTTCCTGATGTAATTTCTGAAAGAGTCAATGAGTATGTGCAGAAAGTTACATTTTGAGAACTCTTTGTCCAACAATATGTTTAATAGGTCAAATTCTGACTACTTTCTGGCTGATAAAACATCAGAAGGAGAGTATGAGAATGTATATAAAGTTAAAGTTCAAAGACTCCTTGTTGAGAAATTTATTCAAGTCAAACTTGACCCACTGATGAATCATCAGAAGTATTCTATGATTATGTACGGAAAGTTCCATATTTAGGAGTCTTTGTCCAAAATTATGTTCAATAGGTCAAATACGGACTACTGTCTGGTTAATGAAACATCAAAAGGAGTCTATGAGTATGAATAAAAAGTTCAAGTTCATAGAATCTACGCCAAAAATATTGCTGATGAAACATCAGAAGGAGAGTATGAGAATGTATAGAAAGTTCAATATTGAGGACTCTTTGTCCAAAAATAAGTTCAATCGGTCAAATATGGACTACTGTATGGTTAATGAAACATCAAAAGGAGTCTATGAGTATGAATAAAAAGTTCAAGTTTATAGAATCTACGTCCAGAAATATTGTTCAGTAATCAGATATGAACATATGTCTGTCTAATGCAATAGCTGAAAGAGTCAATGAGAATGTATAGAAAGGTAAAGTTCAAAGCGTACTTGGCATGAAATATATTCAAAAAGTCATACTTGAACTACTGATGAAACATCAGTATTCTGAGAGTATGTATGGAAAGTGAGGATATTGACTCATATTGAGGATTCTTTGTCCAAAAATATATTCAATAGGTCAAATAAGAACTACTCTCAGTCTGATATTACATCAGAAGGAGTCTATGAGTATGTATATAAAGTTAACGTTCAAAGACTCCTTAGTGAGAAATATATTCAAAAAGTCATACTTGAACTACTGATGAAACATCAAAAGTACTCTACGTGTATGTATGGAAAGTTCAATATTGAGCCCAAAATTATGATCAATAGGTCAAATACGGAATACTGTCTGGTTAATGAAACATCAAAAGGAGTCTATGATTACGTATAGAAAGTTCAAGTTCATAGAATCTAGGGGTAGAAATATATTCAGTAGTCAGATATGGGCAATTGTCTTGCTGATGTAATTTCTGAAAGAGTCAATGAGTATGTGCAGAAAGTTAAATTTTGAGAACTCTTTTTCCAAAAATATGTTTAATAGGTCAAATTCTGACTACTGTCTGGCTGATGAAACATCAGATTTAGAGTATGAAAATGTACAGAAAGTTAACGTTCAAAGACTTCTTCGTGAGAAATATATTCAAAAAGTCACACTTGAACTACTGATGAAACATCAGAAGCAGTCTATGAGTATTTATAGAAAGTTCAATATTTAGAACTTTGTCCAAAAATATATTCAGTAGGTCAAATTCTGACTACTTTCTGGATGATGAAACCAGGAGAGTATGAGAATGTATAGAAAGTTCAATATTGAGGACTCTTTGTCCAAAAATAAGTTCAATCGGTCAAATATGGACTACTGTATGGTTAATGAAACATCAAAAGGAGTCTATGAGTATGAATAATAAAATCTACGTCCAGAAATATTGTTCAGTAATCAGATATGAACATCTGTCTGTCTAATGTAATAGCTGAAAGAGTCAATGAGAATGTATAGAAAGTTAAAGTTCAAAGCCTACTTGGCAAGAAATATATTCAAAAAGTCATACTTGAACTTCTGATGAAACATCAGAAGTATTCTGAGAGTATGTATGGAGAGTTAAATACTGAGGATTCTTTATCCAAAAATATGTTCAATAGGTCAAATAAGAACTACTCTCAGTCTGATAAAACATCAGAAGAAGTCTATAAGTACATATGTAAATTTAAAGTTCAAAGACTCCTTGGTGAGAAGTGTATTCCAAAAGTCATACTTGAACTACTGATGAAACATTAGAAGTATTCTATATGTATGGAAAGTTCAATATTGAGGACTCTTTGTCCAAAAATAAGTTCAATCGGTCAAATATGGACTACTGTATGGTTAATGAAACATCAAAAGGAGCCTATAAGTATGAACAAAAAGTTCAAGTTCATAGAATCTACGTCCAGAAATATGTTCAGTAATCAGATATGGACAATTTTCTGTCTGATGTAATATCTGAAAGACTCAATGAGTATGTGTAGAAAGTTAAAGTTTGAGAACTCTTTGTCCAAAAATATGTTCAACAGGTCAAATTCTGACTACTGTCTGGCTGATAAAACATCACAAGGAGAATGTATAGAAAGTTAAATTTCAATGACTACTTGGCGAGAAATATATTCAAAAAGTCATACATGAACTGCTTGATGAAACATCAGAAGTATTCTATGAGTATGTATGGAAAGTTCAATATTGAGGACTCTGTCCAAAATTATTATCAATAGGTCTAATACGGAATATTGTCTGGTTAATGAAACATCAAAAGGAGTCTATGATTACGTATAGAAAGTTCAAGTTCATAGAATCTACATCAAGAAATATTGTTCAGTAATCAGATATGGACAATTGTCTGTCTGATGTAATATCTGAAAGACTCAATGAGTATGTGTAGAAAGTAAAAGTTTGAGAACTCTTTGTCCAAAATTATGTTCAATAGGTCAAATTCTGATTACTCTCTGGCTGATGAAACATCAAAAGGAGAGTATGAGAATGTATAGAAAGTTCAATATTGAGGACTCTTTGTCCAAAAATAAGTTCAATCGGTCAAATATGGACTTCTGTATGGTTAATGAAACATCAAAAGGAGTCTATGAGTATGAATAAAAAGTTCAAGTTCATAGAATCTACCTCCAGAAATATTGTTCAGTAATCAGATATGAACATCTGTCTGTCTAATGTAATAGCTGAAAGAGTCAATGAGAATTTATAGAAAGTTAAAGTTCAAAGCCTACTTGGCAAGAAATATATTCAAAAAGTCAGACTTGAACTACTGATGAAACATCAGAAGTATCCTGAGAGTATGTATGGAAAGTTCAGTATTGAGGATTCTTTGTCCTAAAATATGTTCAATAGGTCAAATAAGAACTACTCTCAGACTGATAAAACATCAGAAGAAGTCTATAAGTACGTATGGAAAGTTAAAGTTCAAAGACTCCTTGGCGAGAAATGTATTCCAAAAGTCATACTTCAACTACTGATGAAACATCAAAAGTATTCTATATGTATGGAAAGTTCAATATTGAGGACTCTTTGTCCAAAATTATGTTCAATAGGTCAAAAACGGACTACTGTCTGGTTAATGAAACATCAAAAGGAGTCTATGAGTATGAATAAAAAGTCCAAGTTCATAGAATCTACGTCAAGAAATGTTGTTCAGTAATCAGATATGAACAACTGTTTGTCTAATTTAATATCTGAAAGACTCAATGAGTATGTGTAGAAAGTTAAAGTTTGAGAACTCTGTCCAAAAATATGTTCAATTAGTCAAATTCTGACTACTGTCTGACTGATGAAACATCAGATTTAGAGTATGAGAATGTATAGAAAGTTAACGTTCAAAGACTCCTTCGCGAGAAACATATTCAAAACGTCATACTTGAACTACTGATGAAACATCAGAAGTAGTCTATAAGTATGTATAGAAAGTTCAATATTGTGAACTTTGTCCAAAATTATGTTCAATAGGTCAGATTCTGACTACTGTCTGGCTGATGAAACATCAGAAGGAGAGTATGAGAATGTATAGAAAATTCAATATTGAGGACTCTTTAACCAAAATTATGTTCAATAGGTCATAAACGGACTGCTGTCTGGTTAATGAAACATCAAAAGGAGTCTTTGAGTATGAATAAAAAGTTCAAGTTCATAGAATCTAGGGGCAGAAATATATTCAGTAGTCAGATATGGGCAATTGTCTTGCTGATGTAATTTCTGAAAGAATCAATGAGTATGTGCAGAAAGTTAAATTTTGAGAACTCTTTTCCAAAAATATGTTTAATAGGTCAAATTCTGACTACTGTCTGGCTGATAAAACATCAGAAGGAGAGTATGAGAATGTATAGAATGTTCAATATTGAGGACTCTTTGTCCAAAAATAAGTTCAGTAGGTCAAATTCTGATTACTGTCTGGCTGATGAAACATCAGAAGGAGAGTATGAGAATATATAGAAAGTTCAATATTAAGGTCTCTTTGTCCACAAATAAGTTAAATTGGTCATATATGAACTATTCCCAGTCTAATAAAACATCAGAAGGAGTCTATGAGCATGTATTTACGGCTAAGGAGTCTTTGAAATTTAACTTCATTTACATACTCATACACTCCATTATTGACCTACTGAACATATTTCTGGCCAAAGAGTCATCAAAGGAGTAACTTACTATGCGTTCTCATAGAAGTCTTTGATTTTACATTACCATATATTAGTCAATATTTAACCCATAAAACATTTTTTCTGGCCAAAGAGTGCTGGAACCTTAACTTTCTGATGATGAACATGCAGCCATTAAGTCCATATTAGACTTATTGAACATAATTCTTTCCAGAGAATACTCGATCTGGAACTTTCTATTAATGTCATTCACTCCTTCTGATGTTACATCAGCCTGACAGAAGTCCATATTTGACCTACTGAAATTTTTTCTGGCCAAGGAGTCCTCAAGTTTGAACTTTTTATACATGCTAATTGACTCCAGATGTTTTATTAGCCACATTTAATTTGCCATACAGCCTTTTTACATCATCCAGACCACTGTCAGACCATATTTGACCTGCTGAACGTTTTGGCTGATGATTCTTTCATCTTGATCTTCCTTTACATTTCCCATTGACTCCTTCTGATGTTTCAGCCATACAGGTTCAAATTTTACCTACTGAACTTTTTTTCTGGCCGAAGAGTCTTTGATATTGAACTTTATGTACACACTCCTTGTGTTTCATTAGCCAGACAGTGGATCATTTTGATTTTTTGACTATATTTCTGGCCAAAGAGTCCTGGAACTTTAACTTTCTGTACATGCTGACTGCGGATGTTTCATTAGCCACACCACAGTCGATATTTGACCTATTGAATATATTTCCGGCAAAAGGCTCCTCAATCTTGAACTTTCTAAACATGATCATGACTCCTTCAGTTATACAGTAGAAGGAGTCATACAGTATTTCAAATTTGACCTTTGAATATATTTCTGGCCAAAAAGTCTTTGAACTTCAACTTTCTATGCATACTCATAGACTCCTAATGTTTCATCAGACACACAGTAGGCCATATATTGGACCTATATATATATATATATATATATATATATATATATATATATAATCTGACCAAATATTCTTCAAAGGGATCACTTACTATGCATTTTTTGATGTTACATCAACCATATATTAGTCAAAATTTAACCCATCAAACATTTTTTCTGGCCAAAGAGTCTTTGATCTTGAACTGTATATACATACTCATTGACTCCTTATGTTTCATTAGCCAGCCAGTAGCTCGTTTTCATCTTTTGAATATATTTCTGGCCAAAGAGTCCAAAGACTCTTGTATGCAATTCAGTGCAACATCAACTAATGTAATGTGATATCTCTTTATTGCACAAAGGAATAAGTAGGCCTAAGTTATTGTATGCAAATTAACAGAGCATTATTTCATGGCTTATTCTTCAGTGCACAATTTGTTCTTGTATGCATTGCAATGGATCAACCCATATGTCTTTTTTCAATGCACAACGGAATAAGTCTGTTCTTGTATGCAATGCAAAGAAACAGAGCTCATCACTTGTATTATTCTTCAATGCACATGTCAATAAGGTAATTGTATACAGTGCAGTGCAACAGCACATATTATCTCTTCAATTGACAAAGGAATAAGTTAGTTCGTGCATGCAATGCAACAGTGTTAAATGTTAAACTTAATGTTATAAACTATAAAATTAACTATAATATTAATTAACTACAAAACTTAATGTTTAACGTTTAATGTTAAAAGACACTGCAAAGAGCAAATATTATGCTCTATTATTTAGTGCACTAGTCATTACATTAATTGTATGCTACACATACAAATACACATACAATTTACAAAGGAGTAAGTTAGATCGTATATACGCGCAATTAAATAACGACAGCGTATTCCTTATTCTTCGTCATGTCTCCAGTACCAATCAATGTACAATGGTACAATCTGTTAAAGAGCCTCTGTGGACAAACAACAACAACAAACAACAACAAACAATTTGCTCTTGCTTATTTGCAATTTACAATGAAAGAGCGCATATTGGGTTTTATCGTCAGCGCACAGCAGAATTAGTTCTTTTTCACACAGCAATGAATTAGAGCACGCATGAGAGAATGTGCTTTGGCATGATTGTCGTTAACATTGTTAATTTATAGAACATACTTCTAGTCATAGAGTCCTCTAACGTTAACATCTATATCATATATCTATACATACTCACAGACTACTGCTGATTTTAATTCAGTCATACAGTAGTAATATTTTATATAGTTGTGGCCATAGAGTATTTTAACAATAAAGACGACCTCTATATTACTGAATGTTAATGTATTAGGCATAATCAATCACAATATTTTAAACATAACATACTGCAGATTTTCATAGACTACTTATGATTTTGAAAAGCAAAAAGTTGTGTAGTGTTTACCTTATGAATTTTATTACACGAGTTAGATTTCTCAATTAAATTAACTGCTGTTACTGTTAACGCATTTCAAATGCCTAAAGTGAACACTGAACAGTTGTCAATTGAGACCGCTAAGGTTAACCTACTATGCATAGCCTTCTCATAGTTTATACGGGGCTAAAGGCTCCACGGGGTAAAAGGCTCATTTGATTTGATTTTCCTCTAAACTTGCCTCAGCACTTTCCAAAACATCTGCTTTTCAAGATGCAGGTGGAAATTTGTCTGATCTTTGACGCGATCGCGGGCAGCAGCGCAAAGTTAAGCTCAAAGCTTCTTTGATCTAATATTTAATGTTTTTTTTAAAATGTTGTAGATTTAAGTAGCAAATAAGATTCACAAAAATTATTGACTATTTGAGACAAAGGCCTTGTTAATGATTTTCAGTTTTGTTCAAGGTAATTACAAAACAGCTAAAAAGCAACAGTTTTTCAATAACGGAAGAATATGTAAAGTATGGAAGGCTATTTGGGGGCCAAAGGCACCATATTTTAACATGATAAAAATAGTTAGCTGACTTTTCCATTTGTTGACATGACATGGTTAAAATCTGATGGTAAATATCATATATGAAGTTGGGTGTCCATCTTAGAGATAATCACCATATTTTTTAAATGAAACCATCATATTTAAATACAATATTTCAGAATCTTTTCTTTTTAAAATTATTTTGTTTCTATATTTTAATGACAGCATATTTATTGAACAAAATTCTTTTTATCAAAATAAACAGAAAATATTTTAAACTTTCACTTCACTATTCACTATTTCACTATTTTTTCACTATTGTTAGATAAAGTATTTGTATCAATACTGTGTGTCTTTTTCCCCATGCTGGCCCCTCTCGCCACCCCATACATTTATAAGATTTTTAAACAAAATAAACCACTTTTATGATTTATTTTCACCCAAAATCTGTTGCTCTACAAATGTTCAATACAAACATATATATATATTTTCTGCAATTATACATTATGGGAACAATGAAAAGCACGTTTTTCTTAAGGTGTTCCTTTAGCCCCATTGTACCCTATTGCTTCTGTTAAATCAACAATAATAGTAAAATTTTAACCTTACTGACTATTTCCGGACATTCATTTCGTGTTTGTTAATAAACCTAATTTTAACCTACTGTAGTCCTAATATCTGTTTATCACCCATAGTGAACAGAGCAAAGAACAGCTATGAAGTTTAACCTTCAAAAAACTGTTCATAAAGTTTAAATGCTTTCAAATGCCCATAAGCTACAAACTGAAGTATCCATATTCCACCTACTACATTGACTCCGTTACATCAGCCAGACAAGTTTCTATATTTGACCTACTGAACTTTCGGCCAAAGAGTCCTCAATCTTAAACTTTCTACACATGCTTCTTGACTCCTGGTGTTTACTCAGCCACACAGTAGTTCAAATTTGAACTTTTAAATATATTTCTGGCCAAAGAGTCCTTGAACTTCAACTTTTTACACATACTCATAGATTCCTTCTGATGTTTCATCAGCCAGAGAGTAGACCATATTTAACATACTAAACATACAGTATTTCTGGCCAAAGAGTCATCAAAGGATAACTTACACAAAGGGTTGAACTTGCATTCTCATAGACTTCTTTTGTTGTTACATCAACAATAAATTAGTCCAAATTTGACACATTAACCATATTTCTGGCCAAAAAGTCCTCGATCTTAAGCTTTCTATACATGCCTTCTGTTGTTTCATCAGCCATACAGTAGCTCAAATTTGACTTTTTGAGCGTATGCATGGCCAAAGAGTCCTTGATCTTGCGCGTAATCTATTAGATGTTTTTAAGGCATAAGGCCGGTTTCAGTTTCATTAATATTTCAGATAAACCTGTTTTTAATCTTTTGGCAAAAATAAATGACATAATCATGTAATCTGAATTTAGTAATGTTGATTGGCCTCCAATTGTCAAGTTAAAGAAGACCTTTACCTGGTTTTTGTATCAAGGTAATTAGCCCTTGTTTCATTGAAGTACATAATTCTTCATTAATAATACATTCAGATTAGAATTGCCACTGTTAAAGAAGCTCTAGAGGCAATTCTTCTGGGTAAATGCAAAAAAAATCCCTCATGTATGCCAAACACCATTTGTATGAATTTGCCAATAAGCCAAGCAGATATTTAGCTAACTTGATGAGACATAAAGCAGAGTCTCACATGTGAAAAACTCATCCGGACAGATAGTGTATAGTAATAAGGAGATTAATACAACTTTCCAGTTGTTCTATGAGAAGCTGTACAGTTCAGAAATAGACTCTCTATTTGAAGCTGATATGGAGAGTTTTTTTTAATGGCCTCAGCATACCCAGAGCCTCAAACAAACAGAAAGAGATGCTTAATAAACATGAGACTGAGGAAGAAGTTAAATCTGCTATTAAAGCCTTACGTATCAATAAGGTGCCTGGGCCTGATGGGCTGACATTAGAGTTCTATAAAGAATTAAAAGATCTTCTACTTCCTCTGTTACTTAGAATGCTGTCTTTTTCTTTTGACACAGGTAGTTTGCCACGATCAATGCTAGAGGCTAATATATCGTTAATTCTAAAAAAAAAAAAAATTGGCCAGCAGAAGAATTCTTATCCTATCGACCAATCTCACTATTAAACGTAAACAGGAAGCTAATAGCTAAAATCTTGTCTAAAAGGTTGAAAGTTATACTTCCGCATATAATTAACACTGATCAGACTGAGTTTATTTCAGGCTGAATGTCCTGTAATAGTATTCGCCGTTTACTTAATTTTATACAGCATGGTCAAAATATTCAGAGTGGATCATTGGTGGTATCACTCGATGCTGAGAAGGCATTTGACAGGATAAAGTGGCCCTATCTCTTGACCAATGGCATTCGCTCTCCATTCTTTTCTCTGAACCGAGGGACAAGGCAAGGTTGCCCTATGTCCCTACAGTTATTTGCTTTGGCGATTGCGCCCTTGGCTCAGGCCAGTAGAGAGGACTCCGCTATAGAAGGTATTAATGTGGGGCCAAAGGATCACACGATATCATTATATGCAGATGATATACTTCTAGACCTATGTAATTCAAGTTCATAGAATCTACGTCCAGAAATATGTTCAGTAAACAGATATGGACATTAACGGTCTGTCTGTCTGATGTAGTTAATATCGGAAAGACTTAATGAGTATGTGTAGAAAGTTAAAGTTTGAGAATTTGTCCAAAAATAAGTTCAATGGGTCAAATACAGACTACATCAAAAGGAGTCATGAGTACGTATAGAAAGCTAAAGTTCAAAGAATCTTTGGCGAGAAAGAAGTCATACTTGATCTACTGATGAAACATCAGAAGTATTCTATGATTATGTATGAAAACTTCAATATTGAGGACTGTTTGCCCAAAAATAAGTTCAATAAGGTCAAATTCTGTCTACTGTCTGGCTGATGAAACATCAGAAGGAGAGTATGTATAGAAAGTTGAAGTTCAACGACTACTTGGCGAGAAATATATTCAAAAAGTCATACATGAAACATCAGAAGTAGTCTATGAGTATGTATAGAAAGTTCAATACTGAGGACTCTTTGTCCAAAAATACGTTCAATAGGTCAAATAAGAACTACTCTCAGTCTGATAAAACATCAGAAGGAATCTAGGAGTATGTATATGATGTTAAAGTTCAAAGACTCTTTAGTGAGAAATCAATTCAAAAAGTCATACTTGATCTACTGATGAAACATCAGGAGTCATGAGTATGTATAGAAAGTTCAATATTGAGGACTATGTCCAAAATTATGTTCTATAGGTCAAACACGGACTGGTTAATGAAACATCAAAAGTCGTCTATGAGTACAGAAAGTTCAATATTGAGGACTCTTTGTTTAAAAATATGTTCAATAGGTCAGATATGAACTACTCTCCGTCTGATAAAACATCATAAGGAGTCTATGAGTACGTTTATAAACTTAAAATTATATATAAACTAGAAATATATTCTAACAGTCATTTTTGAACTACTGATGAAACATAAGGAGTCAATGAGCATGCAAAGAAAGTTCATTGAATCTACGGCCAGAAATATGTTCAGTAGTCAAATATGGACAATTGTCTGGCTGAACTAACATCTGAAAGAGTCAGTATGTATAGAAAGTTAACGTTTGAGAACTCTTTGACCAAAAATATGTTCACATCAGAAGTGTATGAGTGTGTATATAAACTTAATGTTCAAAGACTCTTTAGCTAGAAACAGAAAAACATAACAGTAGAGTGAAGAATGCACAACAAAATATGTTAGTTATCGTATACAGTGCAATTAGCACTATAGTTAGTTGTTCTATGCATTGGAGTGCAAAAGTGCGTGTTGTTGTGTTATCCGAAGGGATAACAAAACCTGCGTGAATAATGCACAACGTTAGAATGAAGAGCGCACAAAAGGAAATTTTAGCTCTTATATGCAATGTAATGAAACGTTGTTTTTCAATGCACAACAGATTAATTTAGATCGTGCACGCAATGCATATCTCATGTGCTATAATTTCAATGCACAACGTAATAAGTCAGTTCGTGCATGCAGTAGCTCGTGCTATCTCTTCGATGTACAATGGAATAAATTATTGTATGCAAAAACACATGCTGTTCTTACAAGCACAATGGTTTAAACTTTAAATGATCTTGCATGCCGTGCAACAGGCATATATATCACTTCATTGTACAAAGGAATGTTATTTCTTGCATGCACTGCAATTAAACAGCGCGTAATTTCATGTTATTCTTCAATGAATCCTTAAAACTGTATGTTTCCATTAGATGGCAGAAATTTCTTCACTAAATCATGGCACATTTTTATAACATCTATTACATTAGTAATCAGATAGGTCTATATGATGCATATCTAAGAAGAGCATATTTTACGTTATTCTTCAATACACAACGTATAGTGCAATTTGACAATGCAATACAACAGCACAATATCACTAATGCACATCGGAATGAGTTTTTTTTTTTTTTTAGCTTATATGTTATTCTTCAATGCTTAGCGTTGAACTTGTATGCAATACAATGCAACAGCACAAATGTTATCTCCAGTGCACATCGGATTGAGTTAGTTCTTGTACTGCAATGCAACAAGTGCATAGCTTAAATTGTATTCTCAATACACAACGTACAGCGTTAGAACGTGTCTGCAATGCAATATAAACATCACATATCTCTTAAATGCATATCGGAATGAGTTAGTTCTTGTATACATTGCAATGCAACAAGTGCATAGCTTATGTGTTATGCTTCAATGTACAGCGTTAGATGGTGAACGCAATACAATGCAACAAGCACAAATGTCAGCTCTTCAAAGCACAACGGAATGAGTTGTATGTATTGTAAAAACAACATCTAATGTTTTTCTCATCAAATGCACAGCGTTATTCTTCAATGCACAGCGTGTGTGCAATGCAATGCAAAAGCAGACATGTTAACTCTTCAGTGCAAATCGGAATTAGTTAGTTATTGTATGCATTGCATTGCAACAAGTGCTTAGTGCAAAGCAACAGCACAAATTCTTATCGGAATAAGCACAAATGAAACAGCACAAATGTTATCTCTTCAATGCATATCGAAATGAGTTTCTTTTATTATGCATTGCAATGAAACAAGTGTATAGCTTATATGTTATTCTTAAATGCACAGCGTTATTCTTCAATGCACAGCGTGTGTGCAACGCAATGCAAAAGCAGACATGTTAACTCTTCAGTGCAAATCGGAATTAGTTAGTTCTTGTATGCATTGCATTTGCAACAAGTGCTTAGTGCAAAGTAACAGCACAAATGCTTATCGGAATAAGCACAAATGAAACAGCACAAATGTTATGCTTCAATGCACATCGGAATGAGTTAGTTCTTGTATGCCTTGTACAAGTGCTTAGTTAGTGCAAAGAAACAGCACAAATGTTATCTCTTTAATGCATATCGAAATGAGTTACTTTGTTTAAGCATTCCAATGCAACAAGTGTATAGCTTATATGTTATTCTTAAATGCACAGCGTTATTCTTCAATGCACAGCGTGTGTGCAATGCAATACAAAAGCAAACATGTTAACTCTTCAGTGCAAATCGGAATTAGTTAGTTCTTGTATGCACTGCATTTGCAACAAGTGCTTAGTGCAAAGCAACAGCACAAATGCTTATAGGAATAAGTTAGTTCTTATATGCACTGCAATGCAACAAGTGCATAGCTTATATGTTATGCTTCACTGTACAGCGTTAGATGGTGTGTGCAATGCAATGCAACAGCACAAATGTTATCTCCAGTGCATATCGGAATGAGTTAGTTCTTGTATGCATTGCAATGCAACAAGTGTATAGCGTGTATGTTATTCTTAAATGCACAGCGTTATTCTTCAATGCACAGCGTGTGTGCAACGCAATGCAAAAGCAAACATCTTAACTCTTCAGTGCAAATCGGAATTAGTTAGTTCTTGTATGCATTGCATTGCAACAAGTGCTTAGTGCAAAGCAACAACACAAATGCTTATCGGAATAAGTTAGTTTTGTATGCACTGCAGTGCAACAAGTGCATAGCTTATATGTTATAAGCTATGCATTGCATACTACACAAATGTGTTGTATGCAATGCATTCCGAAGCACATATGTTATGTGTTGTTCTTTCATTGCACAGAGGACTAGGTTAGATATTAAATGCAAAGCAATGAAACAGCACAGACGTTATCTCTTCAATGCACATCGGAATGAGTTAGTTCTTGTATGCCTTGCAATTCAACAAATGCTTAATTAGTGCAAAGCAACAGCACAAATGTTATCTCTTCAATGCATATCGAAATGAGTAACTTCTTTTTATGCATTACAATGCAACAAGTGCATAGCTTATATGTTATGCGTCAATGTACAGCGTAGATGATGTGTGCAATGCAATGCAACAGCACAAATGTTATCTCCAGTGCATATCGGAATGAGTTATGCATTGCAATGCAACAAGCTTATATGTTATTCTTAAATGCACAGCGTTATTCTTCAATGCACAGCGTGTGTGCAATGCAATGCAAAAGCAAACATGTTAACTCTTCAGTGCAAATCGGAATTAGTTAGTTCTTGTATTCACTGCATTTGCAACAAGTGCTTGTTGCAAAGCAACAGCACAAATGCTTATCGGAAAAAGTTAGTTCTTGTATGCACTGCAATGCAACAAGTGCATAGCTTATATGTTATGCTTCACTGTACAGCGTTAGATGGTGTGTGCAATGCAATGCAACAGCACAAAATTCTATCTCACCAGTGCTTATAGGATTGATTAGTTCTTGTCTGTTTTGCAATGCAACAAGTGAATAGCTACATGTTATTCTCCAATACATAACGTTTGATCATGTGTGCAATCCAATAAAACAGCACATATCTCTTCAATGCACTTGAATAAGTTAGTTCTTGTATGCATTGGAATGCAACAAGTGCATAGCGTAAATGTTTTTCTAAATGTATAAGCTATGCATTGCATACTACACAAATGTGTTGTATGCAATGCATTGCGATGCACATATGTAATGTGTTGTCCTTTCATTGCACAGAGGACTAAGTTAGATATTAAATGCAAAGCAATGAAACAGCACAAATGTTATCTCTTCAATGCACATCGGAATGAGTTAGTTCTGGTATCCCTTGCAATTCAACAAGTGCTTAGTTAGTGCAAAGCAACAGCACAAATGTTATCTCTTCAATGCATATCGAAATGAGTAACTTTTTTTATGCATTGCAATGCAACAAGTGCATAGCTTATATGTACAGCGTAGATGATGTGTGCAATGCAATGCAACAGCACATACGTTAACTCCAATGCATAGCGGAATAAGTTAGTTCTTGTATGCACTGCAATGCAACAAGTGCATAGCTTATATGTTATTCTTAAATGCACGGCGTTATTCTTCAATGCACAGCGTGTGTGCAATGCAATGCAAAAGCGAACATGTTAACTCTTCAGTGCAAATCTATGCACTGCAATGCAACAAGTGCATAGCTTATATGTTATGCTTCACTGTACAGCGTTAGATGGTGTGTGCAATGCAATGCAACAGCACAAATGTTATCTCACCAGTGCTTATAGGATTGATTATAAGCAATCCTATAAGCAATCCTTTGTGCTGTTTCATTGCTTTGCATTTAACCTAATCTAACCTAGTCCTCTGTGCAATGAAAGGACAGCACATAACATAAGTGTTTTTTCTAAATGTATAAGCTATGCATTGCATACTACACAAATGTGTAGTTATGCACAGCGTAAATGTTTTTCTAAATATATAAGCTATGCATTGCATACTACACAAATGTGTTGTATGCAATGCATTGCGAAGCACATATGTTATGTGTTGTCCTTTCATTGCACAGAGGACTAGGTTAGATTAGGTTAAATGCAAAGCAATGAAACAGCACAAATGTTTATCTCTTCAATGCACATCGGAATGAGTTAGTTCTTGTATGCCTTGCAATTCAACAAGTGCTTAGTTAGTGCAATGCAACAGAACAAATATTATCTCCAGTGCATATCGGAATGAGTTAGTTCTTGTATGCATTGCAATGCAACAAGTGTATAGCTTATATGTTATTCTTAAATGCACAGCGTTATTCTTCAATGCACAGCGTGTGTGCAATGCAATGCAAAAGCAAACAAGTTAACTCTTCAGTGCAAATCGGAATTAATTAGTTCTTGTATGCATTGCATTTGCAACAAGTGCTTAGTGCAAAGCAACAGCACAAATGCTTATCGGAATAAGTTAGTTCCTGTACGCACTGCAATGCAACAAGTGCATAGCTTATATGATAAGCGTCAATGTACAGCGTAGATGACGTGTGCAATGCAATGCAACAGCACAAATGTTATCTCCAGTGCATATCGGAATGAGTTAGTTTTTGTATGCATTGCAATGCAACAAGTGTATAGCTTATATGTTATTCTTAAATGCACAGCGTTATTCTTCAATGCACAGCGTGTGTGCAATGCAATGCAAAAGCAAACATCTTAACTCTTCAGTGCAAATCGGAATTAGTTAGTTCTTGTATGTATTGCATTTGCAACAAGTGCTTAGTGCAAAGCAACAGCACAAATGCTTATCGGAATAAGTTAGTTCTTGTATGAATTGCAATGCAACAAGTACATAGCTTATATGTTATGCTTCACTGTACAGCGTTAGATGATGTGTGCAATGCAATGCAACAGCACAAATGTTTTCTCAGCAGTGCTTATAGGATTGATTAGTTCTTGTCTGTTTTGCAATGCAACAAGTGAATAGCTACATGTTATTCTCCAATACAAAACGTTTGATCGTGTGTGCAATCCAATATAACAGCACATATCTCTTCAAAGCACGAATAAGTTAGTTCTTGTATGCATTGCAATGCAACAAGTGCATAGCGTAAATGTTTTTCTTCAATGCACAGCGTTAGAACGTGTATGCAATGCAATGCAACAGCACATACGTTATCTCCAATGCATAGCGGAATGAGTTAGTTCTTGTATGCAATACAATGCAACAAGTGCATAGCTTATGTGCTATACTTCGATGTACAGCGTTAGAATGCATCAAATACATGCGTTATTCTTCATTGTACAACAGAATAAGATAGTTATTGTATACAGTGCAATTAGCACTATATTTAGTTGTTCTATGCATTGGAAAGTAAAAGTACGCATTGTTGTGTTATACGAAGGGATAACAAAACCTGCGTGAAGAATGCACACGTTAGAATAAAGAGCGCAACAAGTGACAGACCACAAGTGACAGACAATTGTCCATAGCTGACTACTGAACATATTTCTGGACGTAGATTCTATAAACTTTCTATACATGCTCACTGACTCCTGATGTTTCATCAGTAGTTCAAGAACGACTTTTCAAGTATGACTATTTTACATTCTCATAGACTCCTTCTGATGTTTCGTCAGTAGCTAAAGTATGACTTTTTGAACATATTTATGAGTATGACTCCGACTATGAGTTCAAAGACTCAGAGGAGACTCCAAAAATATGTTCAATAAGTCAAATAAGGACTACTCTCAGTCTGATAAAACATCAGGAGTCTATGAGTATATGCATTTAAAGTTCAAATACTATTTGGACAGAAATATATTCCAAAAGTCATACTCGAAGTACTGATGAAACATCAGAAGTATTCTGTGAGTATGTATGGAAAGTTCAATAATGAGGACTCTTTGTCCAAAAATAAGTTCAATCGGTCAAATATGGACTACTGTATGAAACATCAAAAGGAGTCTATGAGTATGAATAAATAGATCAAGTTCATAGAATCTACTTCCAGAAATATTGTTCAGTAATCAGATATGAACATCTGTCCGTCTAATGTAATAGCTGAAAGAGTCAATGAGAATTTATAGAAAGTTAAAGTTCAAAGCCTACTTGGCAAGAAATATATTCAAAAAGTCATACTTGAACTACTGATGAAACATCAAAAGTATTCTGTATGTATGGAAAGTTCAATATTGAGGATTCTTTGTCCAAAAATATGTTTAATAGGTCAAAAAAGAACTACTCAGTCTGATAAAACATCAGAAGTCTATAAGTACGTATGTAAAGTTAAAGTTCAAAGACTCCTTGCCGAGAAATGTATTCCAAAAATCATACTTGAACTATTGATGAAACATCAGAAGCATTCTATATGTATGGAAAGTTCAATATTGAGGACTCTTTGTCACAATTTGTTCAATAGGTCAAAAACGGACTGGCTAATGAAACATCAGAAGGAGTCTATGAGTATGAATAAAAAGTTCAAGTTCATAGAATCTACGTCAAGAAATATTGTTCAGTAATCAGATATGAACATCTGTCTGTCTAATGTAATAGCTGAAAGAGTCAATGACAATGTATAGAAAGTTAAATATCAAAGCCTACTTGGCAAGAAATATATTCAAAAAGTCATACTTGAACTACTGATGAAACATCAGAAGTATTCTGTATGTATGGACAGTTCAATATTGAGGATTCTTTGTCCAAAAATATGTTTAATAGGTCAAAAAAGAACTACTCAGTCTGATAAAACATCAGAAGAAGTCTATAAGTACGTATGTAAAGTTAAAGTTCAAAGACTCCTTGGCAAGAAATGTATTCCAAAAGTCATACTTGAACTATTGATGAAACATCAGAAGTATTCTATATGTATGGAAAGTTCAATATTGAGGCCTCTTTATCAAAAATTATGTTCAATAAGTCAAAAACGGACTACTGTCTGGTTAATGAAACATTAGAAGGAGTCTATGAGTATGAATAAAAAGTTTAAATTAATAGAATCTACTTCAAGAAATATGTTCAGTAATCAGATATGGACAATTGTCTGTCTGATGTAATATCTGAAAGAGTCAATGAGTATGTGTAGAAAGTTAAAGTTTGAGAACTCTTTGTCCAAAATTATGTTCAATAGGTCAAATTCTGATTACTCTCTGGCTGATGAAACATCAGAAAGAGAGTATGAGAATGTATAGAAAGTTCAATATTGAGGACTCTTTGTCCAAAAACAAGTTCAATCGGTCAAATATGGACTGCTATCCGGTTAATGAACCATCAGTAGGAGTATGAGTATGAATAAAAAGTTCAAGTTCATAGAATCTACGTCCAGAAATATTGTTCAGTAATCAGATATGAACTGTCTGTCTAATATAATAGCTGAAAGAGTCAATGACAATGTATAGAAAGTTAAATATCAAAGCCTACTTGGCAAGAAATATATTCAAAAAGTCATACTTGAACTACTGATGAAACATCAGAAGTATTCTGTATGTATGGACAGTTCAATATTGAGGATTCTTTGTCCAAAAATATGTTTAATAGGTCAAAAAAGAACTACTCAGTCTGATAAAACATCAGAAGAAGTCTATAAGTACGTATGTAAAGTTAAAGTTCAAAGACTCCTTGGCAAGAAATGTATTCCAAAAGTCATACTTGAACTATTGATGAAACATCAGAAGTATTCTATATGTATGGAAAGTTCAATATTGAGGCCTCTTTATCAAAAATTATGTTCAATAAGTCAAAAACGGACTACTGTCTGGTTAATGAAACATTAGAAGGAGTCTATGAGTATGAATAAAAAGTTCAAATTAATAGAATCTACTTCAAGAAATATGTTCAGTAATCAGATATGGACAATTGTCTGTCTGATGTAATATCTGAAAGAGTCAATGAGTATGTGTAGAAAGTTAAAGTTTGAGAACTCTTTGTCCAAAATTATGTTCAATAGGTCAAATTCTGATTACTCTCTGGCTGATGAAACATCAGAAAGAGAGTATGAGAATGTATAGAAAGTTCAATATTGAGGACTCTTTGTCCAAAAACAAGTTCAATCGGTCAAATATGGACTGCTATCCGGTTAATGAACCATCAGTAGGAGTATGAGTATGAATAAAAAGTTCAAGTTCATAGAATCTACGTCCAGAAATATTGTTCAGTAATCAGATATGAACTGTCTGTCTAATATAATAGCTGAAAGAGTCAATGACAATGTATAGAAAGTTAAATATCAAAGCCTACTTGGCAAGAAATATATTCAAAAAGTCATACTTGAACTACTGATGAAACATCAGAAGTATTCTGTATGTATGGACAGTTCAATATTGAGGATTCTTTGTGCAACAATATGTTCAATAGGTCAAATAAGAACTACTCTCAGTCGGATAAAACATCACAAGAAGTCTATAAGTACGTATGTAAAGTTAAAGTTCAAAGACTCCTTGGCGAGAAATGTATTCCAAAAATCATACTTGAACTATTGATGAAACATCAGAAGTATTCTATATGTATGGAACGTTCAATATTGAGGACTCTTTGTCCAAAAACAAGTTCAATCGGTCAAATAAGAACTACTCTCAGTCTGATAAAACATCAAAAGTCTATAAGTACGTATGTAAAGTTAAAGTTCAAAGAGTCTTTGGCGAGAAATGTATTCGAAAAGTCATACTTGAATTACTGATGAAACATCAAAAGTATTCTATATGTATGGAAAGTTCAATATTGAGGATTCTTTGTCCAAAATTATGTTCAATAGGTCAAAAACGGATTACTGTCTGGTTAATAAAACATCAAAATGAGTCTATGAGTATGAATAAAAAGTTCAAGTTCATAGAATCTACATCAAGATATACATTCAGTAATCAGATATGGACAATTGTCTGTCTGATGTAATATCTGAAAGACTCAATGAGTATGTGTAGAAAGTTAAAGTTTGAGAACTCTTTGTCCAAAATTATGTTCAATAGGTCAAATTCTGATTACTCTCTGGCTGATGAAACATCAGAAGGAGAATATATAGAAAGTTACATTTCAATGACTGCTTGGCGAGAAATATATTCAAAAAGTCATACTTGAACTACTGATGAAACATCAGAAGTATTCTATGAGTATGTATGGAAAGTTCAGTATTGAGGACTCTGTCCAAAATTATGATCAATAGGTCAAATACGGAATATTGTCTGATTAATGAAACATCAAAAGGAGTCTATGATTACGTATAGAAAGTTCAAGTTCATAGAATCTAGGGGCAGAAATATATTCAGTAGTCAGATATGGGCAATTGTTTTGCTGATGTAATTTCTGAAAGAGTCAATGAGTATGTGCAGAACGTTACATTTTGAGAACTCTTTGTCCAAAATTATGTTCAATAGGTCAAATTCTGATTACTCTCTGGCTGATGAAACATCAGAAGGAGAGTATGAGAATGTATAGAAAGATCAATATTGAGGACTCTTTGTCCAAAAATAAGTTAAATCGGTCAAATATGGACTACTGTATGGTTAATGAAACATCAAGAGGAGTCTATGAGTGTGAATAAAAAGTTCATATAATCTACATCAAGAAATAAGTTCAGTAATCAGATATGTACAATTGTCTGTCTGATGTAATATCTGAAAGAGTCAATGAGTATGTGTAGAAAGATAAAGTTTGAGAACTCTTTGTCCAACAATACGTTCAATAGGTCAAATTCTGACTATTGTCTGGTTAATGAAACATCAGAAGGAGTCTATGAGTATGAATAAAAAGTTCAGGTTCATAGAATCTACATCAAGAAATAAGTTCAGTAATCAGATATGGACAATTGTCTGTCTGATGTAATATTTGAAAGAGTCAATGAGTATGTGTAAAAAGTTAAAGTTTGAGAACTCTTTGTCCAAAAATATATTCAATTTGTCAAATTCTAACTACTGTCTGGCTAATGAAACATCAGTAGGAGTCTATGAGTATGAATAAAAAGTTCAAGTTCATAGAATCTACGTCCAGAAATATTGTTCAGTAATCAGATATGAACAACTATCTGTCTAATGTAATATCTGAAAGAGTCAATGAGTATGTGCAGAAAGTTACATTTTGAGAACTCTTTGTCCAACAATATGTTTAATAGGTCAAATTCTGACTACTGTCTGGCTGATAAAACATCCGAAGGAGAGTATAAGAATGTATATAAAGTTAAAATTCAAAGACTCCTTGGCGAGAAATATATTCAAGTCAAATTTGACCTACTGATGAATCATCAGAAGTATTCTATGAGAATGTATAGAAAGTTCAATATTGAGGACTCTTTGTCCAAAAACAAGTTCAATCGGTCAAATATGGACTACTGTCCGGTTAATGAAACATCAGTAGGAATCTATGAATATAAATATAAAGTTCAAGTTCATAGAATCTACGTCCAGAAATATTGTTCAGTAGTCAGATATGAACTGTCTGTCTGATGTAATATCTGAAAGAATCAATGAGTATGTGTAGAAAGTTAAAGTTTGAGAACTCTTTGTCCAAAAATATGTTCAATAGGTCAAATTCTGACTACTGTCTGGTTAATGAAACATCAGAAGTAGTCTATGAGTATGAATAAAAAGTTCAAGTTCATAGAATCTACGTCAAGAAATAAGTTCAGTAATCAGATATGGACAATTGTCTGTCTGATGTAATATCTGAAAGAGTCAATGAGTATGTGTAGAAAGTTAAAGTTTGAGAACTCTTTGTCCAAAAATATATTCAATAGGTCAAATTCTAACTACTGTCTGGCTAATGAAACATCAGTAGGAGTCTATGAGTATGAATAAAAAGTTCAAGTTCATAGAATTTATGTCCAGAAATATTGTTCAGTAATCAGATATGAACAACTGTCTGTCTAAGGTAATATCTGAAAGTCAATGAGTATGTGTAGAAAGTTAAAGTTTGAGAACTCTTTGTCCAAAAATATGTTCAATAGGTCAAATTCTGACTACTGTCTGGTTAATGAAACATGAGAAGGAGTCTATGAGTATGAATAAAAAGTTCAAGTTCATAGAATCTACGTCCAGAAATATGTTCAGTAATCAGATATCAACATCTGTCTGTCTAATGTAATAGCTGAAAGAGTCAATGAGAATGTACAGAAAGTTAAAGTTCAAAGCCTACTTGGCAAGAAATATATTCCAAAAGTCATACTTGAACTACCGATGAAACATCAGAAGTATTCTGTGAGTATGTATGGAAAGTTCAATATTGAGGATTCTTTGTCCAAAAATATGTTCAATAGGTCAAATAAGAGCTACTCTCAGTCTGATAAAACATCAGAAGTCTATAAGTATGTATGTAAAGTTAAAGTTCAAAGACTCCTTGTCGAGAAATGTATTCCAAAAGTCATACTTGAACTACCAATGAAACATCAAAAGTATTCTATATGTATGGAAAGTTCAATAGTGAGGACTCTTTGTCCAAAATTATGTTCAATATGTCAAAAATGGACTACTGTCTGGTTAATGAAACATCAAAAGGAGTCTATGAGTATGAATAAAAAGTTCAAGTTCATAGAATCTACGTCAAGAAATATTGTTCAGTAATCAGATATGGACAATTGTCTGTCTGATGTAATAGCTGAAAGAGTCAATGACAATGTATAGAAAGTTAAATATCAAAGCCTACTTGGCAAGAAATATATTCAAAAAGTCATACTTGAACTACTGATGAAACATCAGAAGTATTCTGTATGTATGGACAGTTCAATATTGAGGATTCTTTGTCCAACAATATGTCCAGAAGGTCAAATAAGAACTACTCTCAGTCTGATAAAACATCAGGTCTATAAGTACGTATGTAAAGTTAAAGTTCAAAGACTCCTTGGCGAGAAATGTATTCCAAAAGTCATACTTGAACTATTGATGAAACATCAAAAGTATTCTATATATATGGAAAGTTCAATATTGAGGATTCTTTGTCCAAAATTATGTTCAATAGGTCAAAAACGGATTACTGTCTGGTTAATAAAACATCAAAAGGAGTCTATGAGTATGAATAAAAGTTCAAGTTCGTAGAATCTACGTCAAGAAATACGTTCAGTAATCAGATATGGACAATTGTCTGTCTGATGTAATATATGAAAGACTCAATGAGTATGTGTAGAAAGTTAAAGTTTGAGAACTCTGTCCAAAATTATGTTCAATAGGTCAAATTCTGATTACTCTCTGGCTGATGAAACATCAGAAAGAGAGTATGAGAATGTATAGAAAGTTCAATATTGAGGACTCTTTGTCCAAAAACAAGTTCAGTTGGTCAAACATGGACTACTGTCCGGTTAATGAAACATCAGTAGGAGTCTATGATTACGTATAGAAAGTTCAAGTTCATAGAATCTACATCCAGAAATATTGTTCAGTAATCAGATATGAACATATGTCTGTCTAATGTAATAGCTGAAAGAGTCAATGAGAATGTATAGAAAGTTAAAGTTCAAAGCCTACTTGGCATGAAATACATTCAAAAAGTCATACTTCAACAACTGATGAAACATCAGAAGTATTCTGAGAGTATGTATGGAAAGTTCAGTATTGAGGATTCTTTGTCCAAAAATGTATTCAATAGGTCAAATAAGAACTACTCGCAGTCTGATATTACAGCAGAAGGAGTCTATGAGTATGTATATAAAGTTAACGTTCAAAGACTCCTTAGTGAGAAATATATTCAAAAAGTCATACTTGAACTACTGATGAAACATCAGAAGTATTCTATATGTATGGGAAGTTCAATATTGAGGACTCTTTGTCCAAAAATAAGTTCAATCGGTCAAATATGGACTACTGTATGGTAAATGAAACATCAAAAGGAGCCTATAAGTATGAACAAAAAGTTCAAGTTCATAGAATCTACGTCCAGAAATATGTTCAGTAATCAGATATGGACAATTGTCTGTCTGATGTAATATCTGAAAGACTCAATGAGTATGTGTAGAAAGTTAAAGTTTGAGAACTCTTTGTCCAAAAATATGTTCAACAGGTCAAATTCTGACTACTGTCTGGCTGATGAAACATCACAAGGAGAATGTATAGAAAGTTAACTTTCAATGACTACTTGGCGGGAAATATATTCAAAATGAACTACTTGATGAAACATTAGGAGTATGTATGGAAAGTTCAATATTGAGGACTCTGTCCAAAATTATGATCAATAGGTAAAATACGGAATATTGTCTGGTTAATGAGACATCAAAAGGAGTCTATGATTACGTATAGAAAGTTCAAGTTCATAGAATCTACATCCAGAAATATTGTTCAGTAATCAGATATGAACAACTGTCTGTCTAATGTAATATCTGAAAGAGTCAATGAGTATGTGTAGAAAGTTAAAGTTTGAGAACTCTTTGTCCAAAAATATGTTCAATAGTTCAAATTCTAACTACTGTCTGGCTAGTGAAACATCAGAAGTAGTCTATGAGTATGAATAAAAAGTTCAAGTTCATAGAATCTACGTCCAGAAATATTGTTCAGTAATCAGATATGAACATCTGTAGTAGCTGAAAGAGTCAATAAGAATGTATAGAAAGTTAAAGTTCAAAGCCTACTTGGCAAGAAATATATTCCAAAAGTCATACTTGACCTACTGATGAAACATCAGAAGTATTCTATGAGTATGTATGGAAAGTTCAGTATTGAGGACTCTTTGTCCAAAAATAAGTTCAATCGGTCAAATATGGACTACTGTATGGTTAATGAAACATCAAAAGGAGTCTATGAGTATGAATAAAAAGTTCAAGTTCATAGAATCTACGTCCAGAAATATTGTTCAGTAATCAGATATGAACATTTGTCTGTCTAATGTAATAGCTGAAAGAGTCAATGAGAATGTATAGAAAGTTAAAGTTCAAAGCCTACTTGGCATGAAATATATTCAAAAAGTCATACTTGAACTACTGATGAAACATCAGAAGTATTCTGAGAGTATGTATGGAAAGTTCAGTATTGAGGATTCTTTGTCCAAAAATGTATTCAATAGGTCAAATAAGAACTACTCGCAGTCTGATATTACATCAGAAGGAGTCTATGAGTATGTATATAAAGTTAACGTTCAAAGACTCCTTAGTGAGAAATATATTCAAAAAGTCATACTTGAACTACTGATGAAACATCAGAAGTATTCTATATGTATGGGAAGTTCAATATTGAGGACTCTTTGTCCAAAAATAAGTTCAATCGGTCAAATATGGACTACTGTATGGTAAATGAAACATCAAAAGGAGCCTATAAGTATGAACAAAAAGTTCAAGTTCATAGAATCTACGTCCAGAAATATGTTCAGTAATCAGATATGGACAATTGTCTGTCTGATGTAATATCTGAAAGACTCAATGAGTACGTGTAGAAAGTTAAAGTTTGAGAACTCTTTGTCCAAAAATATGTTCAACAGGTCAAATTCTGACTACTGTCTGGCTGATGAAACATCACAAGGAGAATGTATAGAAAGTTAAATTTCAATGACTACTTGATGAAACATCAGGAGTATGTATGGAAAGTTCAATATTGAGGATTCTTTGTGCAACAATATGTTCAATAGGTCAAATAAGAACTACTCTCAGTCTGATAAAACATCAAAAGTCTATAAGTACGTATGTAAAGTTAAAGTTCAAAGAGTGTTTGGCGAGAAATGTATTCGAAAAGTCATACTTGAATTACTGATGAAACATCAAAAGTATTCTATATGTATGGAAAGTTCAATATTGAGGATTCTTTGTCCAAAATTATGTTCAATAGGTCAAAAACGGATTACTGTCTGGTTAATGAAACATCAAAAGGAGTCTATGAGTATGAATAAAACGTTCAAGTTCATAGAATCTACGACAAGAAAAACGTTTAGTAATCAGATATGGACAATTGTCTGCCTGATGTAATATCTGAAAGACTCAATGAGTATGTGTAGAAAGTTAAAGTTTGAGAACTCTTTGTCCAAAATTATGTTCAATAGGTCAAATTCTGATTACTCTCTGGCTGATGAAACATCAGAAGGAGAATATATAGAAAGTTACATTTCAATGACTGCTTGGCGAGAAATATATTCAAAAAGTCATACTTGACCTACTGATGAAACATCAGAAGTATTCTATGAGTATGTATGGAAAGTTCAGTATTGAGGACTCTTTGTCCAAAAATAAGTTCAATCGGTCAAATATGGACTACTGTATGGTTAATGAAACATCAAAAGGAGTCTATGAGTATGAATAAAAAGTTCAAGTTCATAGAATCTACGTCCAGAAATATTGTTCAGTAATCAGATATGAACATATGTCTGTCTAATGTAATAGCTGAAAGAGTCAATGAGAATGTATAGAAAATTAAAGTTCAAAGCCTACTTGGCATGAAATATATTCAAAAAGTCATACTTGAACTACTGATGAAACATCAGAAGTATTCTGAGAGTATGTATGGAAAGTTCAGTATTGAGGATTCTTTGTCCAAAAATGTATTCAATAGGTCAAATAAGAACTACTCGCAGTCTGATATTACATCAGAAGGAGTCTATGAGTATGTATATAAAGTTAACGTTCAAAGACTCCTTAGTGAGAAATATATTCAAAAAGTCATACTTGAACTACTGATGAAACATCAGAAGTATTCTATATGTATGGGAAGTTCAATATTGAGGACTCTTTGTCCAAAAATAAGTTAAATCGGTCAAATATGGACTACTGTATGGTAAATGAAACATCAAAAGGAGCCTATAAGTATGAACAAAAAGTTCAAGTTCATAGAATCTACGTCCAGAAATATGTTCAGTAATCAGATATGGACAATTGTCTGTCTGATGTAATATCTGAAAGACTCAATGAGTATGTGTAGAAAGTTAAAGTTTGAGAACTCTTTGTCCAAAAATATGTTCAACAGGTCAAATTCTGACTACTGTCTGGCTGATGAAACATCACAAGGAGAATGTATAGAAAGTTAAATTTCAATGACTACTTGATGAAACATCAGGAGTATGTATGGAAAGTTCAATATTGAGGACTCTGTCCAAAATTATGATCAATAGGTCAAATACGGAATATTGTCTGGTTAATGAGACATCAAAAGGAGTCTATGATTACGTATAGAAAGTTCAAGTTCATAGAATCTACATCCAGAAATATTGTTCAGTAATCAGATATGAACAACTGTCTGTCTAATGTAATATCTGAAAGAGTCAATGAGTATGTGTAGAAAGTTAAAGTTTGAGAACTCTTTGTCCAAAATTATGTTCAATAGGTCAAATTCTGACTACTGTCTGACTGATGAAACATCAGATTTAGAGTATGAGAATGTATAGAAAGTTCAATATTGAGGACTCTTTAACCAAAATTATGTTCAATAGGTCATAAACGGACTGCTGTCTGGTTAATGAAACATCAAAAGGAGTCTTTGAGTATGAATAAAAAGTTCAAGTTCATAGAATCTAGGGGCAGAAATATATTCAGTAGTCAGATATGGGCAATTGTCTTGCTGATGTAATTTCTGAAAGAGTCAATGAGTATGTGCAGAAAGTTAAATTTTGAGAACTCTTTTCCAAAAATATTTTAATAGGTCAAATTCTGACTACTGTCTGGCTGATAAAACATCAGAAGGAGAGTATGAGAATGTATAGAATGTTCAATATTGAGGACTCTTTGACCAAAAATAAGTTCAGTAGGTCAAATTCTGATTACTGTCTGGCTGATGAAACATCAGAAGGAGAGTATGAGAATATATAGAAAGTTCAATATTAAGGTCTCTTTGTCCACAATGAAGTTAAATTGGTCAAATATGAACTATTCCCAGTCTGATAAAACATCAGAAGGAGTCTATGAGTATGTATTTACGGCTAAGGAGTCTTTGAAATTTAACTTTATTTACATACTCATACACTCCATTATTGACCTACTGAACATATTTCTGGCCAAAGAGTCATCAAAGGAGTAACTTACTATGCGTTCTCATAGAAGTCTTTGATTTTACATTACCATATATTAGTCAATATTTAACCCATAAAACATTTTTTCTGGCCAAAAAGTGCTGGAACCTTAACTTTCTAAATATACTCATAGTCTCTTTCTGATGATGAACATGCAGCCATTAATTCCATTAGACTTATTGAACATAATTCTTTCCATAGAATACTCGATCTGGAACTTTCTATTAATGTCATTCACCCCTTCTGATGTTACATCAGCCTGACAGAAGTCCATATTTGACCTATTGAAATTTTTTCTGGCCAAGGAGTCCTCAAGTTTGAACTTTTTATACATGCTAATTGACTCCAGATGTTTTATTAGCCACATTTAATTTGCCATACAGCCTTTTTACATCATCCAGACCACTGTCAGACCATATTTGACCTGCTGAACGTTTTGGCCGATGATTCTTTCATCTTGATCTTCCTTTACATTTCCCATTGACTCCTTCTGATGTTTCAGCCATACAGTAGTTCAAATTTTACCTACTGAACTTTTTTTCTGGCCGAAGAGTCTTTGATATTGAACTTTATGTACACACTCCTTGTGTTTCATTAGCCAGACAGTGGATCATTTTGATTTTTTGACTATATTTCTGGCCAAAGAGTCCTGGAACTTTAACTTTCTGTACATGCTGACTGCGGATGTTTCATTAGCCACACCACAGTCGATATTTGACCTATTGAATATATTTCCGGCAAAAGGCTCCTCAATCTTGAACTTTCTAAACATGATCATGACTCCTTCAGTCATACAGTAGAAGGAGTCATACAGTATTTCAAATTTGACCTTTGAATATATTTTTGGCCAAAAAGTCTTTGAACTTCAACTTTCTATGCATACTCATAGACTCCTAATGTTTCATCAGACACACAGTAGGCCATATATTGGACCTATATATATATATATATATATATATATAATCTGACCAAATATTCTTCAAAGGGATCACTTACTATGCATTTTTTGATGTTACAATCAAATTAGTCAAAATTTAACCCATCAAACATTTTTTCTGGCCAAAGAGTCTTTGATCTTGAACTGTATATACATACTCATTGACTCCTTATGTTTCATTAGCCAGCCAGTAGCTCGTTTTGATCTTTTGAATATATTTCTGGCCAAAGAGTCCAAAGACTCTTGTATGCAGTTCAGTGCAACATCAACTAATGTAATGTGATATCTCTTTATTGCACAAAGGAATAAGTAGGCCTAAGTTATTGTATGCAAATTAACAGAGCATTATTTCATGGCTTATTCTTCAGTGCACAATTTGTTCTTGTATGCATTGCAATGGATCAACCCATATGTCTTTTTTCAATGCACAACGGAATAAGTCTGTACTTGTATGCAATGCAAAGAAACAGAGCTCATCACTTGTATTATTCTTCAATGCACGTCAATAAGGTTATTTTATACAGTGCAGTGCAACAGGACATATTATCTCTTCAATTGACAAAGGAATAAGTTAGTTCGTGCATGCAATGCAACAGCGTTAAATGTTAAACTTAATGTTATAAACTATAAAATTAACTATAATATTAATTAACTATAAAACTTAATGTTTAACGTTTAATGTTAAAAGACACTGCAAAGAGCAAATATTACGCTCTATTATTTAGTGCACTAGTCATTACGTTAATTGTATGCTACACATACACATACAAATACACATACAATTTACAAAGGAGTAAGTTAGATCGTATATACGCGCAATTAAATAACGACAGCGTATTCCTTATTCTTCGTCATGTCTCCAGTACAATAATCAATGTACAATGGTACAATCTGTTAAAGAGCCTCTGTGGACAAACAACAACAACAAACAATTTGCTCTTGCTTATTTGCAATTTACAATGAAAGAGCGCATATTGGGTTTTATCGTCAGCGCACAGCAGAATTAGTTCTTTTTCACACAGCAATGAATTAGAGCACGCACGAGAGAATGTGCTTTGGCATGATTGTCGTTAACATTGTTAATTTATAGAACATACTTCTAGTCATAGAGTCCTCTAACGTTAACTTCTATATCATATATCTATACATACTCACAGACTACTGCTGATTTTAATTCAGCCATACAGTAGTAATATTTTATATAGTTGTGGCCATAGAGTATTTTAACAATAAAGACGACCTCTATATTACTGAATGTTAATGTATTAGGCATAATCAATCACAATATTTTAAACATAACATACTGCAGATTTTCATAGACTACTTATGATTTTGAAAAGCAAAAAGTTGTGTAGTGTTTACCTAATGAATTTTATTACACGAGTTAGATTTCTCAATTAAATTAACTGCTGTTACTGTTAACGCATTTCAAATGCCTAGAGTGAACACTGAACAGTTGTCAATTGAGACCGCTAAGGTTAACCTACTATGCATAGCCTACTCATACGGGGCTAAAGGCTCCACGGGGTAAAAGGCTCATTTGATTTGATTTTCCTCTAAACTTGCCTCAGCACTTTCCAAAACATCTGCTTTTCAAGATGCAGGTGGAAATTTGTCTGATCTTTGACGCGATCGCGGGCAGCAGCGCAAAGTTAAGCTCAAAGCTTCTTTGATCTAATATTTAATGTTTTTTTAAAATGTTGTAGATTTAAGTAGCAAATAAGATTCACAAAAATTATTGACTATTTGAGACAAAGGCCTTGTTAATGATTTTCAGTTTTGTTCAAGGTAGTTAAAGCAACAGTTTTTCAATAACGGAAGAATATGTAAAGTATGGAAGGCTATTTGGGGGCCAAAGGCTCCATATTTTAACATGATAAAAATAGTTAGCTGACTTTTCCATTTGTTGACATGACATGGTTAAAATCTGATGGTAAATATCATATATGAAGTTGGGTGTCCATCTTAGAGATAATCACCATATTTTTTAAATGAAACCATCATATTTAAATACTAAATTTTAGAATCTTTTCTTTTTAAAATTATTTTGTTTCTATATTTTAATGACAGCATATTTATTGAACAAAATTAATTCTTTTTATCAAAATAAACAGAAAATATTTTAAACTTTCACTTCACTATTTCACTATTTTTTCACTATTGTTAGATAAAGTATTTGTATCAATACTGTGTCTTTTTCCCCATGCTGGCCCCTCTCGCCACCCCATACGTTTATAAGATTTTTAAACAAAATAAACCACTTTTATGATTTATTTTCACCCAAAATCTGTTGCTCTACAAATGTTCAATACAAACATATATATATATTCTGCAATTATACATTATGGGAGCAATGAAAAGCACATTTTACTTAAGGTGTTCCTTTAGCCCCGTTGTACCCTATTGCTGCTGTTAAATCAACAATAATAGTAAAATTTTAACCTTACTGACTATTTCCGGACATTCATTTCGTGTTTGTTAAATAACCTAATTTTAACCTACTGTAGTCCTAATATCTGTTTATCACCCATAGTGAACAGAGCAAAGAACAGCTATGAAGTTTAACCTTCAAAAAACTGTTCATAAAGTTTAAATGCTTTCAAATGCCCATAAGCTACAAACTGAAGTATCCATATTCCACCTACTACATTGACTCCGTTACATCAGCCAGACAAGTTTCTATATTTGACCTACTGAACTTTCGGCCAAAGAGTCCTCAATCTTAAACTTTCTACACATGCTTCTTGACTCCTGATGTTTCCTCAGCCACACAGTAGTTCAAATTTGAACTTTTGAATATATTTCTGGCCAAAGAGTCCTTGAACTTCAACTTTTTACACATACTCATAGATTCCTTCTGATGTTTCATCAGCCAGAGAGTAGACCATATTTAACATACTAAACATACAGTATTTCTGGCCAAAGAGTCATCAAAGGATAACTTACACAAAGGGTTGAACTTGCATTCTCATAGACTTCTTTTGTTGTTACATCAACAATATATTAGTCCAAATTTGACACATTAACCATATTTCTGGCCAAAAAGTCCTCGATCTTAAGCTTTCTATACATGCCTTCTGTTGTTTCATCAGCCATACAGTAGTTCAAATTTGACCTTTTGAGCGTATGCATGGCCAAAGAGTCCTTGATCTTGCGCATAATCTATTAGATGTTTTTAAGGCATAAGGCCGGTTTCAGTTTCTTTAATATTTCAGATAAACCTGTTTTTAATCTTTTGGCAAAAATACATGACATAATCATGTAATCTGAATTTAATAATGTTGATTGGCCTCCAATTGTCAAGTTAAAGAAGACCTTTACCTGGTTTTTGTATCAAGGTAATTAGCCCTTGTTTCATTGAAGTACATAATTCTTCATTAATAATACATTCAGATTAGAATTGCCACTGTTAAAGAAGCTCTAGAGGCAATTCTTCTGGGTAAATGCAAAAAAAATCACTCATGTATGCCAAACACCATTTGTATGAATTTGGCAATAAGCCAAGCAGATATTTAGCTAACTTGATGAGACATAAAGCAGAGTCTCACATGTGAAAAACTCATCCGGACAGATAGTTTATAGTAGTAAGGAGATTAATACAACTTTCCAGTTGTTCTATGAGAAGCTGTACAGTTCAGAAATAGACTCTCTATTTGAAGCTGATATGGAGAGTTTTTTTAATGGCCTCAGCATACCCAGAGCCTCAAATAAACAGAAAGAGATGCTTTATAAACATGAGACTGAGGAAGAAGTTAAATCTGCTATTAAAGCCTTACGTAACAATAAGGTGCCTGGGCCTGATGGGCTCACATTAGAGTTCTATAAAGAATTAAAAGATCTTCTACTTCCTCTGTTACTTAGAATGCTGTCTTTCTCTTTTGACACAGGTAGTTTGCCACGATCAATGCTAGAGGCTAATATATCGTTAATTCTAAAAAAAAAAAATTGGCCAGCAGAAGAATTCTTATCCTATCGACCAATCTCATTATTAAATGTAGACAGGAAGCTAATAGCTAAAATCTTGTCTAAAAGGTTGAAAGTTATACTTCCGCATATAATTAACACTGATCAGACTGAGTTTATTTCAGGCTGAATGTCCTATAATAGTATTCGCCGTTTACTTAATTTTATACAGCATGGTCAAAATATTCAGAGTGGATCATTGGTGGTATCACTCGATGATGAGAAGGCATTTGACAGGATAAATTGGCCCTATCTCTTTCGGGTTTTACAAATTTAATTTAGGTAACAATCTTATAAGATTGGTGATGCTGCTCTATGCGTTGCCACAAGCCTCTATATTGACCAGTGGCATTCGCTCTCCATTCTTTTCTCTGAACTGAGGGACAAGGCAAGGTTGCCCTATGTCCCTACAGTTATTTGCTTTGGCGATTGCGCCCTTGGCTCAGGCCATTAGAGAGGACTCCGCTATAGAAGGTATTAATGTGGGGCCAAAGGATCACACGATATCATTATATGCAGATGATATACTTCTATACTTAAGTAATTCAAGCTCATAGAATCTACGTCCAGAAATATGTTCAGTAATCAGATATGGACAATTGTCTGTCTGATGTAGTTAATATCGGAAAGACTTAATGAGTATGTGTAGAAAGTTAAAGTTTGAGAATTTGTCCAAAAATAAGTTCAATGGGTCAAATACAGACTGCATCAAAAGGAGTCATGAGTACGTATAGAAAGCTAAAGTTCAAAGAATCTTTGGCGAGAAAAAAGTCATACTTGATCTACTGATGAAACATCAGAAGTATTCTATGATTATGTATGAAAACTTCAATATTGAGGACTGTTTGCCCAAAAATAAGTTCAATAAGGTCAAATTCTGTCTACTGTCTGACTGATGAAACATCAGACGGAGAGTATGTATAGAAAGTTGAAGTTCAACGACTACTTGGCGAGAAATATATTCAAAAAGTCATACATGAAACATCAGAAGTAGTCTATGAGTATGTATAGAAAGTTCAATATTGAGGACTCTTTGTCCAAAAATACGTTCAATAGGTCAAATAAGAACTACTCTCAGTCTGATAAAACATCAGAAGGAATCTAGGAGTATGTATAAAGTTCAAAGACTCCTTACTGAGAAATCAATTCAAAAAGTCATACTTGATCTACTGATGAAACATCAGGAGTCATGAGTATGTATAGAAAGTTCAATATTGAGGACTATGTCCAAAATTATGTTCTATAGGTCAAACACGGACTGGTTAATGAAACATCAAAAGTAGTCTATGAGTACAGAAAGTTCAATATTGAGGACTCTTTGTTTAAAAATATGTTCAATAGGTCAGATATGAACTACTCTCGTCTGATAAAACATCATAAGGAGTCTATGAGTACGTTTATAAACTTAAAATTATATATAAACTAGAAATATATTCTAACAGTCATTTTTGAACTACTTATGAAACATCAGGAGTCAATGAGCATGCAAAGAAAGTTCATTGAATCTACGGCCAGAAATATGTTCAGTAGTCAAATATGGACAATTGTCTTGCTGAACTAACATCTGAAAGAGTCAGTATGTATAGAAAGTTAACGTTTGAGAACTCTTTGACCAAAAATATGTTCACATCAGAAGTGTATGAGTGTGTATATAAACTTAATGTTCAAAGACTCTTTAGCTAGAAACAGAAAAACATAACAGTACAACAGTAGAGTGAAGAATGCACAACAAAATATGTTAGTTATCGTATACAGTGCAATTAGCACTATAGTTAGTTGTTCTATGCATTGGAGTGCAAAAGTACGTATTGTTGTGTTATCCGAAGGGATAACAAAACCTGCGTGAATAATGCACAACGTTAGAATGAAGAGCGCACAAAAGGAAATTTTAGCTCTTATATGCAATGTAATGAAACATGTTGTTTTTCAATGCACAACAGATTAATTTAGATCGTGCACGCAATGCATATCTCATGTGCTATAATTTCAATGCACAACGTAATAAGTCAGTTCGTGCATGCAGTAGCTCGTGCTATCTCTTCGATGTGCAACGGAATAAATTATTGTATGCAAAAACACATATGCTGTTCTTACAAGCACAATGGTTTAAACTTTAAATGATCTTGCATTCCGTGCAACAGGCATATATATCACTTCATTGTACAAAGGAATGTTATTTCTTGCATGCACTAAAATTAAACAGCGCGTAATTTTATGTTATTCTTCAATGAATCCTTAAAAGTGTATGTTTCCATTAGATGGCAGAAATTTCTTTACTAAATCATGGCACATTTTTATAACATCTATTACATTAGTAGTCAAATAGGTCTATTTGATACATATCTAAGAAGTGCATATTTTACGTTATTCTTCAATACACAACGTATAGTGCAATTTGACAATGCAATGCAACAGCACAATATCACTAATGCACATCGGAATGAGGTTTTTTTTTTTTTTTAGCTTATTTGTTATTCTCCAATGCTTAGCGTTGAACGTGTATGCAATACAATGCAACAGCACAAATGTTATCTCCAGTGCACATCGGATTGAGTTAGTTCTTGTATTGCAATGCAACAAGTGCATAGCTTAAATTTTATTCTCAATACACAACGTACAGCGTTAGAACGTGTCTGCAATGCAATATAAACAGCACATATCTCTTAAATGCATATCGGAATGAGTTAGTTCATGTATACATTGCAATGCAACAAGTGCATAGCTTATGTGTTATGCTTCAATGTACAGCGTTAGATGGTGAATGCAATACAATGCAACAAGCACAAATGTCAGCTCTTCAAAGCACAACGGAATGAGTTGAATGTGTTGTAAAAACAACATCTAATGTTTTTCTCATCAAATGCACAGCGTTATTCAATGCAATGCAAAAGCAGACATGTTAACTCTTCAGTGCAAATCGGAATTAGTTAGTTATTGTATGCATTGCATTGCAACAAGTGCTTAGTGCAAAGCAAAAGCACAAATGCTTATCGGAATAAGCACAAATGAAACAGCACAAATGTTATCTCTTCAATGCACATCGGAATGAGTTAGTTCTTGTATGCCTTGCAATTCAACAAGTGCTTAGTTAGTGCAAAGCAACAGCACAAATGTTATCTCTTCAATGCATATCAAAATGAGTTTCTTTTATTATGCATTGCAATGAAACAAGTGTATAGCTTATATGTTATTCTTAAATGCATAGCGTTATTCTTCAATGCACAGCGTGTGTGCAATGCAATGCAAAAGCAAACATGTTAACTCTTCAGTGCAAATCGGAATTAGTTAGTTCTTGTATGCACTGCATTTTGCAACAAGTGCTTAGTGCAAAGCAACAGCACAAATGCTTATCGGAATGAGTTAGTTCTTGTATGCACTGCAATGCAAAAAGTGCATAGCTTATATGTTATTCTTAAATGCACAGCATTATTCTTCAATGCACAGCGTGTGTGCAATGCAATGCAAAAGCAAACATGTTAACTCTTCAGTGCAAATCAGAATTAATTAGTTCTTGCATGCATTGCATTTGCAACAAGTGCTTAGTGCAAAGCAACAGCACAAATGCTTATCGGAATAAGCACAAATGAAACAGCACAAATGTTATCTCTTCAATGCACATCGGAATGAGTTAGTTCTTGTATGCCTTATAATTCAACAAGTGCTTAGTTAGTGCAAAGAAACAGCACAAATGTTATCTCTTCAATGCATATCGAAATGAGTTACTTTTTTATGCATTGCAATGCAACGTGTATAGCTTATATGTTATTCTTAAATGCACAGCGTTATTCTTCAATGCACAGCGTGTGTGCAATGCAATGCAAAAGCACAAATGTTATCTCCAGTGCATATCGGAATGAGTTAGTTCTTGTATGCACTGCATTTGCAACAAGTGCTTAGTGCAAAGCAACAGCACAATGCTTATCGGAATAAGTTAGTTCTTGTATGCACTGCAATGCAACAAGTGCATAGCTTATATGTTATGTTTCACTGTACAGCGTTAGATGGTGTGTGCAATGCAATGCAACAGCACAAATGTTATCTCCAGTGCATATCGGAATGAGTTAGTTCTTGTATGCATTGCAATGCAACAAGTGTATAGCGTATATGTTATTCTTAAATGCACAGCGTTATTCTTCAATGCACAGCGTGTGTGCAATGCAAATGCAGAAGCAAACATCTTAACTCTTCAGTGCAAATCGGAATTAGTTAGTTCTTGTATGCATTGCATTGCAACAAGTGCTTAGTGCAAAGCAACAACACAAATGCTTATCGGAATAAGTTAGTTTTGTATGCACTGCAATGCAACAAGTGCATAGCTTATATGTTATTCTTAAATGCACGGCGTTATTCTTCAGTGCACCGCGTGTGTGCAATGCAATGCAAGAGCGAACATGTTAACTCTTCAGTGTAAATCTATGCACTGCATTTGCAAATAGTGCTTAGTGCAAAGCAACAGCACAAATGCTTATCGGAATAAGTTAGTTCTTGTATGCACTGCAACGCAATAAGTGCATAGCTTATATGTTATGCTTCACTGTACAGCGTTAGATGGTGTGTGCAATGCAATGCAACAGCACAAATGTTCTCACCAGTGCTTATAGGATTGATTATAAGCAATCCTATAAGCAATCCTTTGTGCTGTTTCATTGCTTTGCATTTAACCTAATCTAACCTAGTCCTCTGTGCAATGAAAGGACAACACATAACATATGTGTTTTTTCTAAATGTATAAGCTATGCATTGCATACTCCACAAATGTGTAGTTATGCACAGCGTAAATGTTTTTCTAAATGTATAAGCTGTGCATTGCATACTAAACAAATGTGTTGTATGCAATGCATTGCGAAGCATATATGTAACGTGTTGTCCTTTCATTGCACAGAGGACTAGGTTAGATATTAAATGCAAAGCAATGAAACAGCACAAATGTTATCTCTTCAATGCACATCGGAATGAGTTAGTTCTTGTATGCCTTGTAATTCAACAAGTGCTTAGTTAGTGCAAAGCAACAGCACACATGTTATCTCTTCAATGCATATCGAAATTAGTTTCTTTTTTTATGCATTGCAATGCAATGCAAAGTGTATAGCTTATATGTTATTCTTAAATGCACAGCGATATTCTTCAATGCACAGCGTGTGTGCAATGCAATGCAAAAGCAAACATGATAACTCTTCAGTGCAAATCGGAATTAGTTAGTTCTTGTATGCACTGCATTTGCAACAAGTGCATAGCTTATATGTTATGCTTCACTGTACAGCGTTAGATGGTGTGTGCAATGCAATGCAACAGCACAAATGTTATCTCCAGTGCAAATCGGAATTAGTTAGTTCTTGTATGCATTGCATTGCAACAAGTGTTTAGTGCAAAGCAACAACACAAATGCTTATCGGAACAAGCACAAATAAAACAGCACAAATGTTATCTCTTCAATGCACATCGGAATGAGTTAGTTTTGTATGCACTGCAACGCAACAAGTGCATAGCTTATATGTTATAAGCTATGCATTGCATAGTACACAAATGTGTTGTATGCAATGCATTGCGAAGCACATATGTTATGTGTTGTCCTTTCATTGCACAGAGGACTAGGTTAGATATTAAATGCAAAGCAATGAAACAGCACAGATGTTATCTCTTCAATGCACATCGGAATGAGTTAGTTCTTGTATGCCTTGCAATTCAACAAATGCTTAGTTAGTGCAAAGCAACAGCACAAATGTTATCTCTTCAATGCATATCGAAATGAGTAACTTCTTTTTATGCATTACAATGCAACAAGTGCATAGCTTATATGTTATGCGTCAATGTACAGCGTAGATGATGTCTGCAATGCAATGCAACAGCACAAATGTTATCTCCAGTGCATATCGGAATGAGTTATGCATTGCAATGCAACAAGCTTATATGTTATTCTTAAATGCACAGCGTTATTCTTCAATGCACAGCGTGTGTGCAATGCAATGCAAAAGCAAACATGTTAACTCTTCAGTGCAAATCGTAATTAGTTAGTTCTTTATGCACTGCATTTGCAACAAGTGCTTAGTGCAAAGCAACAGCACAAATGCTTATCGGAATAAGTTAGTTCTTGTATGCATTGCAATGCAACAAGTACATAGCTTATATGTTATGCTTTACTGTACAGCGTTAGATGGTGTGTGCAATGCAATGCAACAGCAGAAAATTCTATCTCACCAGTGCTTATAGGATTGATTAGTTCTTGTCTGTTTTGCAATGCAACAAGTGAATAGCTACATGTTATTCTCCAATACATAACGTTTGATCGTGTGTGCAATCCAATATAACAGCACATATCTCTTCAATGCACTTGAATAAGTTAGTTCTTGTATGCATTGCAATGCAACAAGTGCATAGCGTAAATGTTTTTCTTCAATGCACAGCGTTAGAACGTGTATGCAATGCAATGCAACAGCACATACGTTATCTCCAATGCATAGCGAATGAGTTAGTTCTTGTATGCAATACAATGCAACAAGTGCATAGCTTATGTGCTATACTTCGATGTACAGCGTTAGAATGCATCAAATACATGCGTTATTCTTCATTGTGCAACAGAATAAGATAGTTATTGTATACAGTGCAATTAGCACTATATTTAGTTGTTCTATGCATTGGAAAGTAAATGTACTCATTGTTGTGTTATACGAAGGGATAACAAAACCTGCGTGAAGAATGCACACGTTAGAATAAAGAGCGCAACAAGTGACAGACCACAAGTGACAGACAATTGTCCATATCTGACTACTGAACATATTTCTGGACGTAGATTCTATGAACTTTCTATACATGCTCATTGACTCCTGATGTTTCATCAGTAGTTCAAGAACGACTTTTCAAGTATGACTATTTTACATTCTCATAGACCCCTCTGATGTTTCGTCAGTAGCTAAAGTATGACTTTTTGAACATATTTATGAGTATGACTCCGACTATGAGCTCAAAGATTCAGAGGAGACTCCAAAAATATGTTCAATAAGTCAAATAAAGACTACTCTCAGTCTGATAAAACATCAGAAGTCTATAAGTACGTATGTAAAGTTAAAGTTCAAAGACTCCTTGCCGAGAAATGTATTCCAAAAGTCATACTTGAACTATTGATGAAACATCAGAAGTATTCTAATTATATGGAAAGTTCAATATTGAGGACTCTTTGTCACAAATTATGTTCAATAGGTCAAAAACGGACTACTGTCTGGCTAATGAAACATCAGAAGGAGTCTATGAGTATGAATAAAAAGTTCAAGTTCATAGAATCTAGTCCAGAAATATTGTTCAGTAATCATATATGAACATCTGTCTGTCTAATGTAATAGCTGAAAGAGTCAATGACAATGTATAGAAAGTTAAATATCAAAGCCTACTTGGCAAGAAATATATTCAAAAAGTCATACTTGAACTACTGATGAAACATCAGAAGTATTCTGTATGTATGGACAGTTCAATATTGAGGATTCTTTGTCCAACAATATGTTCAATAGGTCAAATAAGAACTATGCTCAGTCTGATAAAACATCACAAGAAGTCTATAAGTACATATATAAAGTTAAAGTTCAGTATTTGTAGAAAGATAAAGTTTAAAGTTAAATGAGTATTTGTAGAAAGATAAAGTTTGAGAACTCTTTGTCCAAAATTATGTTCAATAGGTCAAATTCTGGTTACTCTCTGGCTGATGAATCATCAGAAGGAGAGTATGAGAATGTATAGAAAATTCAATATTGAGGACTCTTTGTCCAAAAACAAGTTCAATCGGTCAAATAAGAACTACTCTCAGTCTGATAAAACATCAAAAGTATATAAGTACGTATGTAAAGTTAAAGTTCAAAGAGTCTTTGGTGAGAAATGTATTCGAAAAGTCATACTTGAATTACTGATGAAACATCAAAAGTATTCTACATGTATGGAAAGTACAATATTGAGGATTCTTTGTCCAAAATTATGTTCAGTAGGTCAAAAACGGATTACTGTCTGGTTAATGAAATATCAAAAGGAGTCTATGACTATGAATAAAAAGTTCAAGTTCATAGAATCTACGTCAAGAAATACGTTCAGCAATCAGATATGGACAATTGTCTGTCTGATGTAATATCTGAAAGACTCAATGAGTATGTGTAGAAAGTTAAAGTTTGAGAACTCTTTGTCCAAAATTATGTTCAATAGGTCAAATCCTGATTACTCTCTGGCTGATGAAACATCAGAAGGAGAGTATGAGAATGTATAGAAAGTTCAATATTGAGGACTCTTTGTCCAAAAACAAGTTCAATCGGTCAAATATGGACTACTGTCCGGTTAATGAAACATCAGTAGGAGTCTATGAGTATGAATAAAAAGATAAAGTTCATAGAATCTACGTCCAGAAATATTGTTCAGTAATCAGATATGAACTGTCTGTCTAATGTAATATCTGAAAGAGTCAATGAGTATGTGTAGAAAGTTAAACTTTGAGAACTCTTTGTCCAAAAATATGTTCAATAGGTCAAATTCTGACTACTGTCTGGTTAATGAAACATCAGAAAGAGTCTATGAGTATGAATAAAAAGTTCAAGTTCATAGAATCTACGTCAAGAAATAAGTTCAGTAATCAGATATGAACAACTGTCTGTCTCATGTAATATCTGAAGGAGTCAATGAGTATGTGTAGAAAGTTAAAGTTTGAGAACTCTTTGTCCAAAAATATATTCAATAGGTCAAATTCTAACTACTGTCTGGCTAATGAAACATCAGAAGGAGTCTATGAGTATGAATAAAAAGTTAAAGTTCATAGAATCTACGTCCAGAAATATTGTTCAGTAATGAGATATGAACATCTGCCTGTCTAATGTAATAGCTGAAAGAGTCAATGAGAATGTATAGAAAGTTAAAGTTCAAAGCCTACTTGGCAAGAAATATATTCAAAAAGTCATACTTGAACTACCGATGAAACATCAGAAGTGTTCTGTGAGTATGTATGGAAAGTTCAATATTGAGGATTCTTTGTCCAATAACAAGTTCAATCGGTCAAATAAGAACTACTCTCAGTCTGATGAAACTTCAAAAGTCTGTAAGTACGTATGTAAAGTTAAAGTTCAGAGTCTTTGGCGAGAAATGTATTCGAAAAGTCACACTTGAATTACTGAGGGAACATCAAAAGTATTCTATGTGTATGGAAAGTTCAATATTGAGGATTCTTTGTCCAAAATTATGTTCAATAGGTCAAAAACGGATTACTGTCTGGTTAATGAAACATCAAAATGAGTCCATGAGTATGAATAAAAAGTTCAAGTTCATAGAATCTACGTCAAGAAATACGTTCAGTAATCAGATATGGACAATTGTCTGTCTGACGTAATATCTGAAAGACTCAATGAGTATGTGTAGAAAGTTAAAGTTTGAGAACTCTTTGTCCAAAATTATGTTCAATAGGTCAAATTCTGATTACTCTCTGGCTGATGAAACATCAGAAGGAGAATATATAGAAAGTTACATTTCAATGACTGCTTGGCGAGAAATATATTCAAAAAGTCATACTTGAACTACTGATGAAACATCAGAAGTATTCTATGAGTATGTATGGAAAGTTCAGTATTGAGGACTCTGTCCAAAATTATGACCAATAGGTCAAATACGGAATATTGTCTGATTAATGAAACATCAAAAGGAGTCTATGATTACGTATAGAAAGTTCAAGTTCATAGAATCTAGGGGCAGAAATATATTCAGTAGTCAGATATGGGCAATTGTCTTGCTGATGTAATTTCTGAAAGAGTCAATGAGTATGTGCAGAATGTTACATTTTGAGAACTCTTTTTCCAAAAATATGTTTAATAGGTCAAATTCTGACCACTGTCTGGTTAATGAAACATCAGAAGGAGTATATGAGAATGAATAAAAAGTTCAAGTTCATAGAATCTACGTCCAGAAATATTGTTCAGTAATCAGATATGAACAACTGTCTGTCTAATGTAATATCTAAAAGAGTCAATGAGTATGTGTAGAAAGTTAAAGTTTGAGAACACTTTGTCCAAAATTATGTTCAATAGGTCAAATTCTGATTACTCTCTGGCTGATGAAACATCAGAAGGAGAGTATGAGAATGTATAGAAAGTTCATATAATCTACATCCAGAAATATTGTTCAGTAATCAGATATGAACAACTGTCTGTCTAATGTAATATCTGAAAGAGTCAATGAGAACGTATAGAAAGTTAATGTTCAAAGCCTTCTTGGCAAGAAATATATTCAAAAAGTCATACTTGAACTACTGATGAAACATCAGAAGTATTCTAAGAATATGTATGGAAAGTTCAATATTGAGGACTCTGTCCAAAATTATGATCAATAGGTCAAATACGGAATATTGTCTGGTTAATGAAACATCAAAAAGAGTCTATGATTACGTATAGAAAGTTCAAGTTCACAGAATATAGGGGCAGAGATATATTCAGTAATCAAATATGGGCAGTTTGTCTTCCTGATGTAATTTCTGAAAGAGTCAATGAGTATGTGCAGAAAGTTACATTTTGAGAGCTCTTTGTCCAACAATATGTTTAATAGGTCAAATTCTGACTACTGTCTGGCTGATAAAACATCAGAAGGAGAGTATGAGAATGTATATAAAGTTAAAGTTCAAAGACTCCTTGGCGAGAAATATCTTCGTCAAATTTGACCTACTGATGAATCATCAGAAGTATTCTATGAGAATGTATAGAAAGTTCAGTATTGAGGACTCTTTGTCCAAAAACAATTTCAATCGGTCAAATATGGACTACTGTCCGGTTGATGAAACATCAGGAGGAGTCAATATGAATAAAAAGTTCAAGCTCATAGAATCTACGTCAAGAAATAAGTTCAGTAATCAGATATGAACAACTGTCTGTCTCATGTAATATCTGAAGGAGTCAATGAGTATGTGTAGAAAGTTAAAGTTTGAGAACTCTTTGTCCAAAAATATATTCAATAGGTCAAATTCTAACTACTGTCTGGCTAATGAAACATCAGAAGGAGTCTATGAGTATGAATAAAAAGTTAAAGTTCATAGAATCTACGTCCAGAAATATTGTTCAGTAATGAGATATGAACATCTGCCTGTCTAATGTAATAGCTGAAAGAGTCAATGAGAATGTATAGAAAGTTAAAGTTCAAAGCCTACTTGGCAAGAAATATATTCAAAAAGTCATACTTGAACTTCCGATGAAACATCAGAAGTGTTCTGTGAGTATGTATGGAAAGTTCAATATTGAGGATTCTTTGTCCAAAAAAAAGTTCAATCGGTCAAATAAGAACTACTCTCAGTCTGATAAAACTTCAAAAGTCTATAAGTACGTATGTAAAGTTAAAGTTCAGAGTCTTTGGCGAGAAATGTATTCGAAAAGTCATACTTGAATTACTGAGGAAACATCAAAAGTATTCTATGTGTATGGAAAGTTCAATATTGAGGATTCTTTGTCCAAAATTATGTTCAATAGGTCAAAAACGGATTACTGTCTGGTTAATGAAACATCAAAATGAGTCTATGAGTATGAATAAAAAGTTCAAGTTCATAGAATCTACGTCAAGAAATACGTTCAGTAATCAGATATGGACAATTGTCTGTCTGATGTAATATCTGAAAGACTCAATGAGTATGTGTAGAAAGTTAAAGTTTGAGAACTCTTTGTCCAAAATTATGTTCAATAGGTCAAATTCTGATTACTCTCTGGCTGATGAAACATCAGAAGGAGAATATATAGAAAGTTACATTTCAATGACTGCTTGGCGAGAAATATATTCAAAAAGTCATACTTGAACTACTGATGAAACATCAGAAGTATTCTATGAGTATGTATGGAAAGTTCAGTATTGAGGACTCTGTCCAAAATTATGACCAATAGGTCAAATACGGAATATTGTCTGATTAATGAAACATCAAAAGGAGTCTATGATTACGTATAGAAAGTTCAAGATCATAGAATCTAGGGGCAGAAATATATTCAGTAGTCAGATATGGGCAATTGTCTTGCTGATGTAATTTCTGAAAGAGTCAATGAGTATGTGCAGAATGTTACATTTTGAGAACTCTTTTTCCAAAAATATGTTTAATAGGTCAAATTCTGACCACTGTCTGGTTAATGAAACATCAGAAGGAGTCTATGAGAATGAATAAAAAGTTCAAGTTCATAGAATCTACGTCCAGAAATATTGTTCAGTAATCAGATATGAACAACTGTCTGTCTAATGTAATATCTAAAAGAGTCAATGAGTATGTGTAGAAAGTTAAAGTTTGAGAACACTTTGTCCAAAATTATGTTCAATAGGTCAAATTCTGATTACTCTCTGGCTGATGAAACATCAGAAGGAGAGTATGAGAATGTATAGAAAGTTCAATATTGAGGACTCTTTGTCCAAAAATAAGTTCAATCGGTCAAATATGGACTACTGTATGGTTAATGAAACATCAAAAGGAGTCTATGAGTATGAATAAAAAGTTCATATAATCTACATCCAGAAATATTGTTCAGTAATCAGATATGAACAACTGTCTGTCTAATGTAATATCTGAAAGAGTCAATGAGAATGTATAGAAAGTTAATGTTCAAAGCCTTCTTGGCAAGAAATATATTCAAAAAGTCATACTTTAACTACTGATGAAACATCAGAAGTATTCTAAGAATATGTATGGAAAGTTCAATATTGAGGACTCTGTCCAAAATTATGATCAATAGGTCAAATACGGAATATTGTCTGGTAAATGAAACATCAAAAAGAGTCTATGATTACGTATAGAAAGTTCAAGTTCACAGAATATAGGGGCAGAGATATATTCAGTAGTCAAATATGGGCAGTTTGTCTTCCTGATGTAATTTCTGAAAGAGTCAATGAGTATGTGCAGAAAGTTACATTTTGAGAGCTCTTTGTCCAACAATATGTTGAATAGGTCAAATTCTGACTACTGTCTGGCTGATAAAACATCAGAAGGAGAGTATGAGAATGTATATAAAGTTAAAGTTCAAAGACTCCTTGGCGAGAAATATATTCGTCAAATTTGACCTACTGATGATTCATCAGAAGTATTCTATGAGAATGTATAGAAAGTTCAGTATTGAGGACTCTTTGTCCAAAAACAAGTTCAATTGGTCAAATATGGACTACTGTCCGGTTGATGAAACATCAGGAGGAGTCTATATGAATAAAAAGTTCAAGTTCATAGAATCTATGTCCAGAAATATTGTTCAGTAATCAGATATGAACTGTCTGTCTAATGTAATATCTGAAAGAGTCAATGAGTATGTGTAGAAAGTTAAAGTTTGAGAACTCTTTGTCCAACAATATGTTCAATAGGTCAAATTCTGACTATTGTCTGGTTAATGAAACATCAGAAGGAGTCTATGAGTATGAATAAAAAGTTTAAGTTCATAGAATCTACGTCAAGAAATAAGTTCAGTAATCAGATGACAATTGTCTGTCTGATGTAATATTTGAAAGAGTCAATGAGTATGTGCAGAAAGTTACATTTTGAGAACTCTTTGTCCAACAATATGTTTAATAGGTCAAATTCTGACCACTTTCTGGCTGACAAAACATCAGAAGGAGAGTAGGAGAATGTATATAAAGATAAAGTTCAAAGGCTCCTTGGCGAGAAATATATTCAAGTCAAATTTGACCTACTGATGAATCATCAGAAGTATTCTATGAGAATGTATAGAAAGTTCAACACTGAGGACTCTTTGTCCAAAAACAAGTTCAGTCGGTCAAATACGGACTACTGTCCGGTTAATGAAACATCAGTAGGAGTCTATGAGTATGAATAAAAAGTTCAAGTTCATAGAATCTACATCCAGAAATATTGTTCAGTAATCAGATATGAACTGTCTGTCTGATGTAATATCTGAAAGAGTCAATGAGTATGTGTAGAAAGTTAAAGTTCAAAGCCTACTTGGCAAGAAATATATTCAAAAAGTCATACTTGAACTACCGATGAAACATCAGAAGTGTTCTGTGAGTATGTATGGACAGTTCAATATTGAGGATTCCTTGTCCAAAAACAAGTTCAATCGGTCAAATAAGAACTACTCTCAGTCTGATAAAACTTCAAAAGTCTATAAGTACGTATGTAAAGTTAAAGTTCAGAGTCTTTGGCGAGAAATGTATTCGAAAAGTCATACTTGAATTACTGAGGAAACATCAAAAGTGTTCTATGTGTATGGAAAGTTCAATATTGAGGATTCTTTGTCCAAAATTATGTTCAATAGGTCAAAAACGGATTACTGTCTGGTTAATGAAACATCAAAAGGATTCTATGAGTATGAATAAAAAGTTCAACTTCATAGAATCTACGTCAAGAAATACGTTCAGTAATCAGATATGGACAATTGTCTGTCTGATGTAATATATAAAAGACTCAATGAGTATGTGTAGAAAGTTAAAGTTTGAGAACTCTGGCCAAAATTATGTTCAATAGGTCAAATTCTGATTACTCTCTGGCTGATGAAACATCAGAAGGAGAGTATGAGAATGTATAGAAAGTTCAATATTGAGGACTCTTTGTCCAAAAACAAGTTCAATCGGTCAAATATGGACTACTGTCCAGTTAATGAAACATCAGTAGGAGTCTATGAGTATGAATAAAAAGTTCAAGTTCATAGAATCTATATCAAGAAATATGTTCAGTAATCAGATATGGACAATTGTCTGTCTGATGTAATATCTGAAAGAGTAAATGAGTATGTGTAGAAAGTTAAAGTTTGAGAACTCTTTGTCCAAAAATATGTTCAATAGTTCAAATTCTAACTACTGTCTGGCTAATGAAACATCAGAAGTAGTCTATGAGTATGAATAAAAAGTTCAAGTTCATAGAATCTACGTCCAGAAATATTGTTCAGTAATCAGATATGAACATCTGTAGTAGCTGAAAGAGTCAATAAGAATGTATAGAAAGTTAAAGTTCAAAGCCTACTTGGCAAGAAATAAATTCCAAAAGTCATACTTGAACTACCGATGAAACATCAGAAGTATTCTGTGAGTATGTATGGAAAGTTCAATATTGAGGATTCTTTGTCCAAAAATATGTTCAATAGGTCAAATAAGAACTACTCTCAGTCTGATAAAACATCAAAAGTCTATAAGTACGTATGTAAAGTTAAAGTTCAGAGTCTTTGGCGAGAAATGTATTCGAAAAGTCATACTTGAATTACTGATGAAACATCAAAAGTATTCTATATGTATGGAAAGTTCAATATTGAGGATTCTTTGTCCAAAATTATGTTCAATAGGTCAAAAACGGATTACTGTCTGGTTAATGAAACATCAAAATGAGTCTATGAGTATGAATAAAAAGTTCAAGTTCATAGAATCTACGTCAAGAAATACGTTCAGTAATCAGATATGGACAATTGTCTGTCTGATGTAATATCTGAAAGACTCAATGAGTATGTGTAGAAAGTTAAAGTTTGAGAACTCTTTGTCCAAAATTATGTTCAATAGGTCAAATTCTGATTACTCTCTGGCTGATGAAACATCAGAAGGAGAATATATAGAAAGTTACATTTCAATGACTGCTTGGCGAGAAATATATTCAAAAAGTCATACTTGAACTACTGATGAAACATCAGAAGTATTCTATGAGTATGTATGGAAAGTTCAGTATTGAGGACTCTGTCCAAAATTATGACCAATAGGTCAAATACGGAATATTGTCTGATTAATGAAACATCAAAAGGAGTCTATGATTACGTATAGAAAGTTCAAGTTCATAGAATCTAGGGGCAGAAATATATTCAGTAGTCAGATATGGGCAATTGTCTTGCTGATGTAATTTCTGAAAGAGTCAATGAGTATGTGCAGAATGTTACATTTTGAGAACTCTTTTTCCAAAAATATGTTTAATAGGTCAAATTCTGACCACTGTCTGGTTAATGAAACATCAGAAGGAGTCTATGAGAATGAATAAAAAGTTCAAGTTCATAGAATCTACGTCCAGAAATATTGTTCAGTAATCAGATATGAACAACTGTCTGTCTAATGTAATATCTAAAAGAGTCAATGAGTATGTGTAGAAAGTTAAAGTTTGAGAACACTTTGTCCAAAATTATGTTCAATAGGTCAAATTCTGATTACTCTCTGGCTGATGAAACATCAGAAGGAGAGTATGAGAATGTATAGAAAGTTCAATATTGAGGACTCTTTGTCCAAAAATAAGTTCAATCGGTCAAATATGGACTACTGTATGGTTAATGAAACATCAAAAAGAGTCTATGATTACGTATAGAAAGTTCAAGTTTACAGAATATAGGGGCAGAGATATATTCAGTAATCAAATATGGGCAGTTTGTCTTCCTGATGTAATTTCTGAAAGAGTCAATGAGTATGTGCAGAAAGTTACATTTTGAGAGCTCTTTGTCCAACAATATGTTTAATAGGTCAAATTCTGACTACTGTCTGGCTGATAAAACATCAGAAGGAGAGTATGAGAATGTATATAAAGTTAAAGTTCAAAGACTCCTTGGCGAGAAATATATTTGTCAAATTTGACCTACTGATGAATCATCAGAAGTATTCTATGAGAATGTATAGAAAGTTCAGTATTGAGGATTCTTTGTCCAAAAACAAGTTCAATCGGTCAAATATGGACTACTGTCCGGTTGATGAAACATCAGGAGGAGTCAATATGAATAAAAAGTTCAAGCTCATAGAATCTACGTCAAGAAATAAGTTCAGTAATCAGATATGAACAACTGTCTGTCTCATGTAATATCTGAAGGAGTCAATGAGTATGTGTAGAAAGTTAAAGTTTGAGAACTCTTTGTCCAAAAATATATTCAATAGGTCAAATTCTAACTACTGTCTGGCTAATGAAACATCAGAAGGAGTCTATGAGTATGAATAAAAAGTTAAAGTTCATAGAATCTACGTCCAGAAATATTGTTCAGTAATGAGATATGAACATCTGCCTGTCTAATGTAATAGCTGAAAAAGTCAATGAGAATGTATAGAAAGTTAAAGTTCAAAGCCTACTTGGCAAGAAATATATTCAAAAAGTCATACTTGAACTACCGATGAAACATCAGAAGTGTTCTGTGAGTATGTATGGAAAGTTCAATATTGAGGATTCTTTGTCCAAAAACAAGTTCAATCGGTCAAATAAGAACTACTCTCAGTCTGATAAAACTTCAAAAGTCTATAAGTACGTATGTAAAGTTAAAGTTCAGAGTCTTTGGCGAGAAATGTATTCGAAAAGTCATACTTGAATTACTGAGGAAACATCAAAAGTATTCTATGTGTATGGAAAGTTCAATATTGAGGATTCTTTGTCCAAAATTATGTTCAATAGGTCAAAAACGGATTACTGTCTGGTTAATGAAACATCAAAATGAGTCTATGAGTATGAATAAAAAGTTCAAGTTCATAGAATCTACGTCAAGAAATACGTTCAGTAATCAGATATGGACAATTGTCTGTCTGATGTAATATCTGAAAGACTCAATGAGTATGTGTAGAAAGTTAAAGTTTGAGAACTCTTTGTCCAAAATTATGTTCAATAGGTCAAATTCTGATTACTCTCTGGCTGATGAAACATCAGAAGGAGAATATATAGAAAGTTACATTTCAATGACTGCTTGGCGAGAAATATATTCAAAAAGTCATACTTGAACTACTGATGAAACATCAGAAGTATTCTATGAGTATGTATGGAAAGTTCAGTATTGAGGACTCTGTCCAAAATTATGACCAATAGGTCAAATACGGAATATTGTCTGATTAATGAAACATCAAAAGGAGTCTATGATTACGTATAGAAAGTTCAAGTTCATAGAATCTATGGGCAGAAATATATTCAGTAGTCAGATATGGGCAATTGTCTAGCTGATGTAATTTCTGAAAGAGTCAATGAGTATGTGCAGAATGTTACATTTTGAGAACTCTTTTTCCAAAAATATGTTTAATAGGTCAAATTCTGACCACTGTCTGGTTAATGAAACATCAGAAGGAGTCTATGAGAATGAATAAAAAGTTCAAGTTCATAGAATCTACGTCCAGAAATATTGTTCAGTAATCAGATATGAACAACTGTCTGTCTAATGTAATATCTAAAAGAGTCAATGAGTATGTGTAGAAAGTTAAAGTTTGAGAACACTTTGTCCAAAATTATGTTCAATAGGTCAAATTCTGATTACTCTCTGGCTGATGAAACATCAGAAGGAGAGTATGAGAATGTATAGAAAGTTCAATATTGAGGACTCTTTGTCCAAAAATAAGTTCAATCGGTCAAATATGGACTACTGTATGGTTAATGAAACATCAAAAGGAGTCTATGAGTATGAATAAAAAGTTCATATAATCTACATCCAGAAATATTGTTCAGTAATCAGATAAGAACAACTTTCTGTCTAATGTAATATCTGAAAGAGTCAATGAGAATGTATAGAAAGTTAATGTTCAAAGCCTTCTTGGCAAGAAATATATTCAAAAAGTCATACTTGAACTACTGATGAAACATCAGAAGTATTCTAAGAATATGTATGGAAAGTTCAATATTGAGGACTCTGTCCAAAATTATGATCAATAGGTCAAATACGGAATATTGTCTGGTTAATGAAACATCAAAAAGAGTCTATGATTACGTATAGAAAGTTCAAGTTCACAGAATATAGGGGCAGAGATATATTCAGTAGTCAAATATGGGCAGTTTGTCTTCCTGATGTAATTTCTGAAAGAGTCAATGAGTATGTGCAGAAAGTTACATTTTGAGAGCTCTTTTTCCAACAATATGTTTAATAGGTCAAATTCTGACTACTGTCTGGCTGATAAAACATCAGAAGGAGAGTATGAGAATGTATATAAAGTTAAAGTTCAAAGACTCCTTGGCGAGAAATATATTCGTCAAATTTGACCTACTGATGAATCATCAGAAGTATTCTATGAGAATGTATAGAAAGTTCAGTATTGAGGACTCTTTGTCCAAAAACAAGTTCAATCGGTCAAATATGGACTACTGTCCGGTTGATGAAACATCAGGAGGAGTCTATATGAATAAAAAGTTCAAGTTCATAGAATCTATGTCCAGAAATATTGTTCAGTAATCAGATATGAACTGTCTGTCTAATGTAATATCTGAAAGAGTCAATGAGTATGTATTGAAAGTTCAATATTGAGGACTCTTTGTCCAAAAACAAGTTCAGTCGGTCAAATACGGACTACTGTCCGGTTAATGAAACATCAGTAGGAGTCTATGAGTATGAATAAAATGTTCAAGTTCATAGAATCTACGTCAAGAAATAAGTTCAGTAATCAGATATGGACATCTGTCTGATGTAGTATCTGAAAGAGTCAATGAGTATGTGTAGAAAGTTAAAGTTTGAGAACTCTTTGTCCAAAAATATATTGAATAGGTCAAATTCTAACTACTGTCTGGCTAATAAAACATCAGTAGGAGTCTATGAGTATGAATAAAAAGTTCAAGTTCATAGAATTTACGTCCAGAAATATTGTTCAGTAATCAGATATGAACAACTGTCTGTCTAATGTAATATCTGAAAGAGTCAATGAGTATGTGTAGAAAGTTAAAGTTTGAGAACTCTTTGTCCAAAAATATGTTCAATAGGTCAAATTCTGACTACTGTCTGGCTAATGAAACATGAGCAGGAGTCTATGAGTATGAATAAAAAGTTCAAGTTCATAGAATCTACGTCCAGAAATATGTTCAGTAATCAGATATGAACATCTGTCTGTCTAATGTAATAGCTGAAAAAGTCAATGAGAATGTATAGAAAGTTAAAGTTCAAAGCCTACTTGGCAAGAAATATATTCCAAAAGTCATACCTGAACTATCGATGAAACATCAAAAGTATTCTGTGAGTATGTATGGAAAGTTCAATATTGAGGATTCTTTGTCCAAAAATATGTTCAATAGGTCAAATAAGAGCTACTCTCAGTCTGATAAAACATCAGAAGTCTATAAGTATGTATGTAAAGTTAGAGTTCAAAGACTCCTTGTCGAGAAATGTATTCCAAAAGTCATACTTGAACTACCAATGAAACATCAAAAGTATTCTATATGTATGGAAAGTTCAATAGTGAGGACTCTTTGTCCAAAATTATGTTCAATATGTCAAAAACGGACTACTGTCTGGTTAATGAAACATCAAAAGGAGTCTATGAGTATGAATAAAAAGTTCAAGTTCATAGAATCTTCGTCAAGAAATATGTTCAGTAATCAGATATGGACAATTGTCTGTCTGATGTACTATCTGAAAGAGTCAATGAGTATGTGTAGAAAGTTAAAGTTTGAGAACTCTTTGTCCAAAATTATGTTCAATAGGTCAAATTCTGATTACTCTCTGGCCGATGAAACATCAGAAGGAGAATATATAGAAAGTTACATTTCAATGACTACTTGGCGAGAAATATATTCAAAAAGTCATACTTGAACTACTGATGAAACATCAGAAGTATTCTATATGTATGGTAAGTTCAGTATTGAGGACTCTGTCCAAAATTATGATCAATAGGTCAAATACGGAATATTGTCTGGTTAATGAAACATCAAAAGGAGTCTATGATTATGTATAGAAAGTTCAAGTTCATAGAATATAGGGGCAGAGATATATTCAGTAGTCAGATATGGGCAGTTTGTCTTGCTGATGTAATTTCTGAAAGAGTCAATGAGTATGTGCAGAAAGTTACATTTTGAGAACTCTTTGTCCAAAAATATGTTTAATAGGTCAAATTCTGACTACTGTCTGGCTGATAAAACATCAGAAAGAGAGTATGAGAATGTATATAAAGTTAAAGTTCAAAGACTCCTTGGTGAGAAATATATTCAAGTCAAATTTGATCTATTGATGAATCATCAGAAGTATTCTATGAGAATGTATAGAAAGTTCAATATTGAGGACTCTTTGTCCGTCCAAAAATAAGTTCAATCGGTCAAATATGGACTACTGTCCGGTTAATGAAACATCAGTAGGAGTCTATGAGTATGAATAAAAGTTCAAGTTCATAGAATCTATGTCAAGAAATATTGTTCAGTAATCAGATATGAACATCTGTCTGTCTAATGTAATAGCTGAAAGAGTCAATGACAATGTATAGAAAGTTAAATATCAAAGCCTACTTGGCAAGAAATATATTCAAAAAATCATACTTGAACTACTGATGAAACTTCAGAAGTATTCTGTATGTATGGACAGTTCAATATTGAAGATTCTTTGTCCAACAATATGTTCAATAGGTCAAATAAGAACTGCTCTCAGTCTGATAAAACATCAAAAGTCTATAAGTACGTATGTAAAGTTAAAGTTCAAAGAGTCTTTGGAGAGAAATGTATTCGAAAAGTCATACTTGAATTACTGATGAAAAGTCAAAAGTATTCTATATGTATAGAAAGTTCAATATTGAGGATTCTTTGTCCAAAATTATGTTCAATAGGTCAAAAACGGATTACTGTCTGGTTAATGAAACATCAAAATATTCTATGAGTATGAATAAAAAGTTCAACTTCATAGAATCTACGTCAAGAAATACGTTCAGTAATCAGATATGGACAATTGTCTGTCTGATGTAATATATAAAAGACTCAATGAGTATGTGTAGAAAGTTAAAGTTTGAGAACTCTGGCCAAAATTATGTTCAATAGGTCAAATTCTGATTACTCTCTGGCTGATGAAACATCAGAAGGAGAGTATGAGAATGTATAGAAAGTTCAATATTGAGGACCCTTTGTCCAAAAACAAGTTCAATCGGTCAAATATGGACTACTGTCCGGTTAATGAAACATCAGTAGGAGTCTATGAGTATGAATAAAAAGTTCAAGTTCATAGAATCTATGTCAAGAAATATGTTCAGTAATCAGATATGGACAATTGTCTGTCTGATGTAATATCTGAAAGAGTAAATGAGTATGTGTAGAAAGTTAAAGTTTGAGAACTCTTTGTCCAAAAATATGTTCAATAGTTCAAATTCTAACTACTGTCTGGCTAATGAAACATCAGAAGTAGTCTATGAGTATGAATAAAAAGTTCAAGTTCATAGAATCTACGTCCAGAAATATTGTTCAGTAATCAGATATGAACGTCTGTAGTAGCTGAAAGAGTCAATGAGAATGTATAGAAAGTTAAAGTTCAAAGCCTACTTGGCAAGAAATATATTCCAAAAGTCATACTTGAACTACCGATGAAACAGAAGTATTCTGTGAGTATGTATGGAAAGTTCAATATTGAGGATTCTTTGTCCAAAAATATGTTCAATAGGTCAAATAAGAACTACTCTCAGTCTGATAAAACATCAAAAGTCTATAAGTACGTATGTAAAGTTAAAGTTCAAAGAGTCTTTGGCGAGAAATGTATTCGAAAAGTCATACTTGAATTACTGATGAAACATCAAAAGTATTCTATGATTATGTATGAAAACTTCAATATTGAGGACTGTTTGCCCAAAAATAAGTTCAATAAGGTCAAATTCTGTCTACTGTCTGGCTGATGAAACATCAGAAGGAGAGTATATATAGAAAGTTGAAGTTCAACGACTACTTGGTGAGAAACATATTCAAAAAGTCATACATGAAACATCAGAAGTAGTCTATGAGTATGTATGAAAACTTCAATATTGAGGACTGTTTGCCCAAAAATAAGTTCAATAAGGTCAAATTCTGTCTACTGTCTGGCTGATGAAACATCAGAAGGAGAGTATGTATATGAAGTTAAAGTTCAAAGACTCCTTAGTGAGAAATCAATTCAAAAAGTCATACTTGATCTACTGATGAAACATCAGGAGTCATGAGTATGTATAGAAAGTTCAATATTGAGGACTATGTCCAAAATTATGTTCTATAGGTCAAACACGGACTTTTTAATGAAACATCAAAAGTAGTCTATGAGTACATAAAGTTCAATATTGAGGACTCTTTGTTTAAAAATATGTTCAATAGGTCAGATATGAACTACTCTCCGTCTGATAAAACATCATAAGGAGTCTATGAGTACGTTTATAAACTTAAAATTATATATAAACTAGAAATATATTCTAACAGTCATATTTGAACTACTGATGAAACATCAGGAGTCAATGAACATGCAAAGAAAGTTTATTGAATCTACGGCCAGAAATATGTTCAGTAGTCAAATATGGACAATTGTCTGGCTGAGCTAACATCTGAAAGAGTCAGTATGTATAGAAAGTTAACGTTTGAGAACTCTTTGACCAAAAATATGTTCACATCAGAAGTGTATGAGTGTGTATATAAACTTAATGTTCAAAGACTCTTTAGCTAGAAACAGAAAAACATAACAGTACAACAGAAGAGTGAAGAATGCACAACAAAATATGTTAGTTATCGTATACAGTGCAATTAGCACTATAGTTAGTTGTTCTATGCATTGGAGTACGTATTGTTGTGTTATCCGAAGGGATAACAAAACCTGCGTGAATAATGCACAATGTTAGAATGAAGAGCGCACAAAAGGAAATTTTAGCTCTTATATGCAATGTAATGAAACGTTGTTTTTCAATGCACAACAGATTAATTTAGATCGTGCACGCAATGCATATCTCATGTGCTATAATTTCAATGCACAACGTAATAAGTCAGTTCGTGCATGCAGTAGCTCGTGCTATCTCTTCGATGTACAACGGAATAAATTATTGTATGCAAAAACACATATGCTGTTCTTACAAGCACAATGGTTTAAACTTTAAATGATCTTGCATGCCGTGCAACAGGCATATATATCACTTCATTGTACAAAGGAATGTTATTTCTTGCATGCACTGCAATTAAACAGCGCGTAATTTCATGTTATTCTTCAATGAATCCTTAAAAGTGTGTTTCCATTAGATGGCAGAAATTTCTTCACTAAATCATGGTACATTTTTATAACATCTATTACATTAATAGTCAAATAGGTATATTTCATACATATCTAAGAAGTGCATATTTTACGTTATTCTTCAATACACAACGTATAGTGCAATTTGACAATGCAATGCAACAGCACAATATCACTAATGCACATCGGAATGAGTTTTTTTTTTTAGCTTATATATTATTCTTCAATGCTTAGCGTTGAACGTGTATGCAATACAATTCTTGTATACATTGCAATGCAACAAGTGCATAGCTTGTGTTATGCTTCAATGTACAGCGTTAGATGGTGAATGCAATACAATGCAACAAGCACAAAATGTCAGCTCTTCAAAGCACAACGGAATGAGTTGTATGTATTGTAAAAGCAACATCTTATGTTTTTCTCATCAAATGCACAAGCGTGTGTGCAATGCAATGCAAAGGCAGACATGTTAACTCTTCAGTGCAAATCGGAATTAGTTAGTTATTGTATGCATTGCGTTGCAACAAGTGCTTAGTGCAAAGCAACAGCACAAATGCTTATCGGAATAAGTTAGTTCTTGTATGCATTGCAATGCAACAAGTGTATAGCTTATATGTTATTCTTAAATGCACAGCGTTATTCTTCAATGCACAGCGTGTGTGCAATGCAATGCAAAAGCAAACATGTTAACTCTTCAGTGCAAATCGGAATTAGTTAGTTCTTGTATGCACTGCATTTTGCAACAAGTGCTTAGTGCAAAACAACAGCACAAATGATTATCGGAATAAGTTAGTTCTTGTATGCATTGCAATGCAACAAGTGCATAGCTTACATGTTATTCTTAAATGCACAGCGTTATTCTTTTTATTCATACTACACAAATGTGTTGTATGCAATGCATTGCGAAGCACATATGTTATGTGTTGTCCTTTCATTGCACAGAGGACTAGGTTAGATATTAAATGCAAAGCAATGAAACAGCACAGATGTTATCTCTTCAATGCACATCGGAATGAGTTAGTTCTTGTATGCCTTGCAATTCAACTAGTGCAAAGCAACAGCACAAATGTTATCTCTTCAATGCATATCGAAATGAGTAACTTCTTTTTATGCATTGCAATGAAACAAGTGCATAGCTTATATGTTATGCGTCAATGTACAGTGTAGATGATGTGTGCAATGCAATGCAACAGCATAAATGTTATCTCCAGTGCATATCGGAATGAGTTATGCATTGCAATGCAACAAGCTTATATGTTATTCTTAAATGCACAGCGTTATTCTTCAATGCACAGCGTGTGTGCAATGCAATGCAAAAGCAAACATCTTAACTCTTCAGTGCAAATGTGTTGTATGCAATGCATTGCGAAGCACATATGTTATGTGTTGTCCTTTCATTGCACAGAGGACTAGGTTAGATGTTAAATGCAAAGCAATGAAACAGCACAAACGTTATCTCTTCAATGCACATCGGAATGAGTTAGTTCTTGTATGCCTTGCAATTCAACAAGTGCTTAGTCAGTGCAATGCAATGCAACAAATGTTATCTCCAGTGCATATCGGAATGAGTTATGCATTGCAATGCAACAAGCTTATATGTTATTCTTAAATGCACAGCGTTATTCTTCAATGCACAGCGTGTGTGCAATGCAATGCAAAAGCAAACATGTTAACTCTTCAGTGCAAATCGGAATTAGTTAGTTCTTGTATGCATTGCATTGCAACAAGTGCATAGTTTATATGTTATGCGTCAATGTACAGCGTAGATGATGTGTGCAATGCAATGCAACAGCACATACGTTATCTCCAATGCATAGTGGAATAAGTTAGTTCTTGTATGCACTGCAATGCAACAAGTGCATAGCATATATATGTTATTCTTAAATGCACAGCGTTATTCTTCAATGCACAGCGTTGTGTGCAATGCAATGCAAAAGCAAACATGTTAACTCTTCAGTGCAAATCTATGCGCTGCATTTGCAACAAGTGCTTAGTGCAAAGCAACAGCACAAATGCTTATCGGAATAAGTTAGTTCTTGTATGCACTGCAATGCAACAAGTGCATAGCTTATATGTTATGCTTCACTGTACAGCGTTAGATGGTGTGTGCAATGCAATGCAACAGCACAAATGTTATCTCACCAGTGCTTATTGGATTGATTAGTTCTTGTCTGTTTTGCAATGCAACAAGTGAATAGCTACATGTTATTCTCCAATACACAACGTTTGATCATGTGTGCAATGCAATATAACAGCACATATCTCTTCAATGCACTTGAATGAGTTAGTTCTTGTATGCATTGCAATGCAACAAGTGCATAGCGTAAATGTTTTTCTAAATGTATAAGCTATGCATTGCATACTACACAAATGTGTTGTATGCAATGCATTGCGAAACACATATGTTATGTGTTGTCCTTTCATTGCACAGAGGACTAGGTTAGATTAGGTTAAATACAAAGCAATGAAACAGCACAAAAGTTATCTCTTCAATGCACATCGGAATGAGTTAGTTCTTGTATGCATTGCAATGCAACAAGTGTATAGCTTATATGTTATTCTTAAATGCACAGCTTTATTCTTCAATGCACAGCGTGTGTGCAATGCAATGCAAAAGCAAACATGTTAACTCTTCAGTGCAAATCGGAATTAGTTAGTTCTTGTATGCACTGCATTTTGCAACAAGTGCTTAGTGCAAAGCAACAGCACAAATGCTTATCGGAATAAGCACAAATGACACAGCACAAATGTTATTTCTTCAATGCACATCGGAATGAGTTAGTTCTTGTATGCCTTGTAATTCAACAAGTGCTTAGTTAGTGCAAAGCAACAGCACAAATGTTATCTCTTCAATGCATATCGAAATGAGTTACTTTTTTTATGCATTGCAATGCAACAAGTGTATAGCTTATATGTTATTCTTCAATGCACAGCGTGTGTGCAATGCAATGCAAAAGCAAACATGTTAACTCTTCAGTGCAAATATGTTAAATATGTTATAGCTTATATGTTATTCTTAAATGCACAGCGTTATTCTTCAATGCACAGCGTGTGTGCAATGCAATGCAAAAGCAAACATCTTAACTCTTCAGTGCAAATCGGAATTAGTTAGTTCTTGTATGCACTGCAATGCAACAAGTGCATAGCGTAAATGTTTTTCTTCAATGCACAGCGTTAGAACGTGTGTGCAATGCAATGCAACAGCACAAATGTTATCTCACCAGTGCTTATAGGATTGATTAGTTCTTGTCTGTTTTGCAATGCAACAAGTGAATAGCTACATGTTATTCTCCAATACACAACGTTTGATCATGTGTGCAATGCAATATAACAGCACATATCTCTTCAATGCACTTGAATGAGTTAGTTCTTGTATGCATTGCAATGCAACAAGTGCATAGCGTAAATGTTTTTCTAAATGTATAAGCTATGCATTGCATACTACACAAATGTGTTGTATGCAATGCATTGCGAAACACATATGTTATGTGTTGTCCTTTCATTGCACAGAGGACTAGGTTAGATTAGGTTAAATACAAAGCAATGAAACAGCACAAAAGTTATCTCTTCAATGCACATCGGAATGAGTTAGTTCTTGTATGCATTGCAATGCAACAAGTGTATAGCTTATATGTTATTCTTAAACGCACAGCTTTATTCTTCAATGCACAGCGTGTGTGCAATGCAATGCAAAAGCAAACATGTTAACTCTTCAGTGCAAATCGGAATTAGTTAGTTCTTGTATGCACTGCATTTTGCAACAAGCGCTTAGCGCAAAGCAACAGCACAAATGCTTATCGGAATAAGCACAAATGACACAGCACAAATGTTATCTCTTCAATGCACATCGGAATGAGTTAGTTCTTGTATGCCTTGTAATTCAACAAGTGCTTAGTTAGTGCAAAGCAACAGCACAAATGTTATCTCTTCAATGCACATCGAAATGAGTTACTTTTTTTATGCATTGCAATGCAACAAGTGTATAGCTTATATGTTATTCTTCAATGCACAGCTGTGTGCAATGCAATGCAAAAGGAAACAACTCTTCAGTGCAAATATGTTAAATATGTTATAGCTTATATGTTATTCTTAAATGCACAGCGTTATTCTTCAATGCACAGCGTGTGTGCAATGCAATGCAAAAGCAAACATCTTAACTCTTCAGTGCAAATCGGAATTAGTTAGTTCTTGTATGCACTGCAATGCAACAAGTGCATAGCGTAAATGTTTTTCTTCAATGCACAGCGTTAGAACGTGTATGCAATGCAATGCAACAGCACAAATGTTATCTCACCAGTGCTTATAGGATTGATTAGTTCTTGTCTGTTTTGCAATGCAACAAGTGAATAGCTACATGTTATTCTCCAATACATAACGTTTGATCGTTTGTGCAATCCAATATAACAGCACATATCTCTTCAATGCACTTGAATAAGTTAGTTCTTGTATGCAATACAATGCAACAAGTGCATAACTTATGTGCTATACTTCGATGTACTTCATTGTACAACAGAATAAGATAGTTATTGTATATAGTGCAATTAGCACTATAGTTAGTTGTTCTATGCATTGTAAAGTAAAAGTACGCATTGTTGTGTTATCCGAAGGGATAACAAAACCTGCGTGAAGAATGCACACGTTAGAATAAAGAGCGCAACAAGTGACAGACCACAAGTGACAGACAATTGTCCATATCTGACTACTGAACATATTTCTGGACGTAGATTCTTTGAACTTTCTATACATGCTCATTGACTCCTGATGTTTCATCAGTAGTTCAAGAACGACTTTTCAAGTATGACTATTTTACATTCTCATAGACTCCTTCTGATGTTTCGTCAGTAGCTAAAGTATGACTTTTTGAACATATTTATGAGTATGACTCCGACTATGAGTTCAAAGACTCAGAGGAGACTCCAAAAATATGTTCAATAAGTCAAATAAGGACTACTCTCAGTCTGATAAAACATCAGGAGTCTATGAGTATATACATTTAAAGTTCAAATACTATTTGGACAGAAATATATTCCAAAAGTCATACTCGAAGTACTAATGAAACATCAGAAGTATTCTGTGAGTATGTATGGAAAGTTCAATAATGAGGACTCTGTCCAAAAATAAGTTCAATAGGTCAAATTCTGGTTACACTCTGGCTGATGAAACATCAGAAGGAGAGTATGAGAATGTATAGAAAGTTCAATATTGAGGACTCTTTGTCCAAAAATAAGTTCAATCGGTCAAATATGGACTACTGTATGGTTAATGAAACATCAAAAGGAGTCTATGAGTATGAATAAAAAGTTCAAGTTCATAGAATCTACCTCCAGAAATATTGTTCAGTAATCAGATATGAACATCTGTCTGTCTAATGTAATAGCTGAAAGAGTCAATGAGAATTTATAGAAAGTTAAAGTTCAAAGCCTACTTGGCAAGAAATATATTCAAAAAGTCATACTTGAACTACTGATGAAACATCAGAAGTATTCTGTGAGTATGGACAGTTCAATATTGAGGATTCTTTGTCCAAAAATATATTCAATAGGTCAAATAAGAACTACTCTCAGTCTGATAAAACATCAGAAGTCTATAAGTACGTATGTAAAGTTAAAGTTCAAAGACTCCTTGGCGAGAAATGTATTCCAAAAGTCATACTTGAACTATTGATGAAACATCAGAAGTATTCTATATGTATGGAAAATTCAATATTGAGGACTCTTTGTCCAAAAACAAGTTCAGTCTGTCAAATAAGAACTACTCTCAGTCTGATAAAACATCAAAAGTCTATAAGTACTTATGTAAAGTTAAAGTTCAATGAGTCTTTGGCGAGAAATGTATTCGAAAAGTCATACTTGAATTACTGATGAAACATCAAAAGTATTCTATATGTATGGAAAGTTCAATATTGAGGATTCTTTGTCCAAAATTATGTTCAATAGGTCAAAAACGGATTACTGTCTGGTTAATGAAACATCAAAATGAGTCTATGAGTATGAATAAAAAGTTCAAGTTCATAGAATCTACGTCAAGAAATACGTTCAGTAATCAGATATGGACAATTGTCTGTCTGATGTAATATATGAAAGACTCAATAAGTATGTGTAGACAGTTAAAGTTTGAGAACTCTTTGTCCAAAATTATGTTCAATAGGTCAAATTCTGATTACTCTCTGGCTGATGAAACATCAGAAGGACAGTATGAGAATGTATAGAAACTTCAATATTGAGGACTCTTTGTCCAAAAACAAGTTCAATCGGTCAAATATGGACTACTGTCCGGTTAATCAAACATCAGTAGGAGTCTATGAGTATGAATAAAAGTTCAAGTTCATAGAATCTATGTCAAGAAATATTGTTCAGTAATCAGATATGAACATCTGTCTGTCTAATGTAATAGCTGAAAGAGTCAATGACAATGTATAGAAAGTTAAATATCAAAGCCTACTTGGCAAGAAATATATTCAAAAAGTCATACTTGAACTACTGATGAAACATCAGAAGTATTCTGTATGTATGGACAGTTCAATATTGAGGATTCTTTGTCCAACAATATGTTCAATAGGTCAAATAAGAACTACTCTCAGTCTGATAAAACATCAGAAATCTATAAGTACGTATGTAAAGTTAAAGTTCAAAGACTCCTTGGCGAGAAATGTATTCCAAAAGTCATACTTGAACTATTGATGAAACATCAGAAGTATTCTGTGAGTATGTATGGAAAGTTCAATTTTGAGGATTCTTTGTCCAAAAATATGTTCAATAGGTCAAATAAGAACTACTCTCAGTCTGATAAAACATCAAAAGTCTATAAGTACTTATGTAAAGTTAAAGTTCAATGAGTCTTTGGCGAGAAATGTATTCGAAAAGTCATACTTGAATTACTGATGAAACATCAAAAGTATTCTATATGTATGGAAAGTTCAATATTGAGGATTCTTTGTCCAAAATTATGTTCAATAGGTCAAAAACGGATTACTGTCTGGTTAATGAAACATCAAAATGAGTCTATGAGTATGAATAAAAAGTTCAAGTTCATAGAATCTACGTCAAGAAATACGTTCAATAATCAGATATGGACAATTGTCTGTCTGATGTAATATATGAAAGACTCAATGAGTATGTGTAGACAGTTAAAGTTTGAGAACTCTTTGTCCAAAATTATGTTCAATAGGTCAAATTCTGATTACTCTCTGGCTGATGAAACATCAGAAGGACAGTATGAGAATGTATAGAAAGTTCAATATTGAGGACTCTTTGTCCAAAAACAAGTTCAATCGGTCAAATATGGACTACTGTCCGGTTAATCAAACATCAGTAGGAGTCTATGAGTATGAATAAAAGTTCAAGTTCATAGAATCTATGTCAAGAAATATTGTTCAGTAATCAGATATGAACATCTGTCTGTCTAATGTAATAGCTGAAAGAGTCAATGACAATGTATAGAAAGTTAAATATCAAAGCCTACTTGGCAAGAAATATATTCAAAAAGTCATACTTGAACTACTGATGAAACATCAGAAGTATTCTGTATGTATGGACAGTTCAATATTGAGGATTCTTTGTCCAACAATATGTTCAATAAGTCAAATAAGAACTACTCTCAGTCTGATAAAACATCAGAAGTCTATAAGTACGTACGTAAAGTTAAAGTTCAAAGACTCCTTGGCGAGAAATGTATTCCAAAAGTCATACTTGAACTATTGATGAAACATCAGAAGTATTCTGTGAGTATGTATGGAAAGTTCAATATTGAGGATTCTTTGTCCAAAAATATGTTCAATAGGTCAAATAAGAACTACTCTCAGTCTGATAAAACATCAAAAGTCTATAAGTACTTATGTAAAGTTAAAGTTCAATGAGTCTTTGGCGAGAAATGTATTCGAAAAGTCATACTTGAATTACTGATGAAACATCAAAAGTATTCTATATGTATGGAAAGTTCAATATTGAGGATTCTTTGTCCAAAATTATGTTCAATAGGTCAAAAACGGATTACTGTCTGGTTAATGAAACATCAAAATGAGTCTATGAGTATGAATAAAAAGTTCAAGTTCATAGAATCTACGTCAAGAAATACGTTCAGTAATCAGATATGGACAATTGTCTGTCTGATGTAATATATGAAAGACTCAATGAGTATGTGTAGACAGTTAAAGTTTGAGAACTCTTTGTCCAAAATTATGTTCAATAGGTCAAATTCTGATTACTCTCTGGCTGATGAAACATCAGAAGGACAGTATGAGAATGTATAGAAAGTTCAATATTGAGGACTCTTTGTCCAAAAACAAGTTCAATCGGTCAAATATGGACTACTGTCCGGTTAATCAAACATCAGTAGGAGTCTATGAGTATGAATAAAAGTTCAAGTTCATAGAATCTATGTCAAGAAATATTGTTCAGTAATCAGATATGAACATCTGTCTGTCTAATGTAATAGCTGAAAGAGTCAATGACAATGTATAGAAAGTTAAATATCAAAGCCTACTTGGCAAGAAATATATTCAAAAAGTCATACTTGAACTACTGATGAAACATCAGAAGTATTCTGTATGTATGGACAGTTCAATATTGAGGATTCTTTGTCCAACAATATGTTCAATAGGTCAAATAAGAACTACTCTCAGTCTGATAAAACATCAGAAGTCTATAAGTACTTATGTAAAGTTAAAGTTCAAAGAGTCTTTGGCGAGAAATGTATTCGAAAAGTCATAATTGAATTACTGATGAAACATCAAAAGTATTCTATATGTATGGAAAGTTTAATATTGAGGATTCTTTGTCCAAAATTATGTTCAATAGGTCAAAAACGGATGACTGTCTGGTTAATGAAACATCAAATGGAGTCTATGAGTATGAATAAAAAGTTCAAGTTCATAGAATCTACGTCAAGAAATACGTTCAGTAATCAGATATGGACAATTGTCTGTCTGATGTAATATATGAAAGACTCAATGAGTATGTGTAGAAAGTTAAAGTTTGAGAACTCTGTCCAAAATTATGTTCATTAGGTCAAATTCTGATTACTCTCTGGCTGATGAAACATCAGAAGGAGAGTATGAGAATGTATAGAAAGTTCAATATTGAGGACTCTTTGTCCAAAAATAAGTTCAAACGGTCAAATATGGACTACTGTCCAGTTAATGAAACATCAAAAGGAGTCTATGAGTATGAATAAAAAGTTCATATAATCTACATCCAGAAATATTGTTCAGTAATCAGATATGAACAACTGTCTGTCTAATGTAATATCTGAAAGAGTCAATGATTATGTGTAGAAAGTTAAAGTTTGAGAACTCTTTGTCCAAAAATATATTCAATAGGTTAAATTCTAACTACTGTCTGGCTAATGAAACATCAGTAGGAGTCTATGAGTATGAATAAAAAGTTCAAGTTCATAGAATCTACTTCCAGAAATATGTTCAGTAATCAGATATGAACATCTGTCTGTCTAATGTAATAGCTGAAAGAGTCAATGAGAATGTATAGAAAGTTAAAGTTCAAAGCCTACTTGGCAAGAAATATATTCCAAAAGTCATACCTGAACTACCGATGAAACATCAGAAGTATTCTGTATGTATGGAAAGTTCAATATTGAGGATTCTTTGTCCAAAAATATGTTCAATAGGTCAAATAAGAGCTACTCTCAGTCTGATAAAACATCAGAAGTCTATAAGTATGTATGTAAAGTTAAAGTTCAAAGACTCCTTGTCGAGAAATGTATTCCAAAAGTCATACTTGAACTACCAATGAAACATCAAAAGTATTCTATATGTATGGAAAGTTCAATAGTGAGGACTCTTTGTCCAAAATGATGTTCAATCGGTCAAAAACGGACTACTGTCTGGTTAATGAAACATCAAAAGGAGTCTATGAGTATGAATAAAAAGTTCAAGTTCATAGAATCTACGTCAAGAAATATGTTCAGTAATCAGATATGGACAATTGTCTGTCTGATGTACTATCTGAAAGAGTCAATGAGTATTTGTAGAAAGTTAAAGTTTGAGAACTCTTTGTCCAAAATTATGTTCAATAGGTCAAATTCTGATTACTCATTCTCATACTTGAGAATATATAGAAAGTTACATTTCAATGACTACTTGGCGAGAAATATATTCAAAAAGTCATACTTGAGCTACTGATGAAACATCAGAAGTATTCTATATGTATGGAAAGTTCAGTATTGAGGACTCTGTCCAAAATTATTATCAATAGGTCAAATACAGAATATTGTCAGGTTAATGAAACATCAAAAGGAGTCTATGATTACGTATAGAAAGTTCAAGTTCATAGAATATAGGGATATAATATAGGGATATATATTCAGAGATATATTCAGCAGTCAGATATGGGCAGTTTGTCTTGCTGATGTAATTTCTGAAAGAGTCAATGAGTATGTGCAGAAAGCTACATTTTGAGAACTCTTTGTCCAAAAATATGTTTAATAGGTCAAATTCTGACCACTGTCTGGTTAATGAAACATCAGAAGGAGTCTATGAGAATGAATAAAAAGTTCAAGTTCATAGAATCTACGTCCAGAAATATTGTTCAGTAATCAGATATGAACAACTGTCTGTCTAATGTAATATCTAAAGGAGTCAATGAGTATGTGTAGAAAGTTAAAGTTTGAGAACAATTTGTCCAAAATTATGTTCAATAGGTCAAATTCTGATTACTCTCTGGCTAATGAAACATCAGAAGGAGAGTATGAGAATGTATAGAAAGTTCAATATTGAGGACTCTTTGTCCAAAAATAAGTTCATTCGGTCAAAAATGGACTACTGTATAGTTAATGAAACATCAAAAGGAGTCTATGAGTATGAATAAAAAGTTCATATAATCTACATCCAGAAATATTGTTCAGTAATCAGATATGAACAACTGTCTGTCTAATGTAATATCTGAAAGAGTCAATGAGAATGTATAGAAAGTTAATGTCAAAGCCTTCTTGGCAAGAAATATATTCAAGAAGTCATACTTGAACTACTGATGAAACATCAGAAGTATTCTAAGAGTATGTATGGAAAGTTCAATATTGAGGACTCTGTCCAAAATTATGATCAATAGGTCAAATACGGAATATTGTCTGGTTAATGAAACATCAAAAAGAGTCTATGATTACGTATAGAAAGTTCAAGTTTATAGAATATAGGGGCAGATATATATTCAGTAGTCAGATATGGGCAGTTTGTCTTCCTGATGTAATTTCTGAAAGAGTAAATAAGTATGTGCAGAAAGTTACATTTTGAGAACTCTTTGTCCAACAATATGTTTAATAGGTCAAATTCTGACTACTGTCTGGCTGATAAAACAACAGAAGGAGAGTATGAGAATGTATATAAAGTTAAAGTTCAAAGACTCCTTGGCGAGAAACATATTCGTCAAATTTGACCTACTGATGAATCATCAGAAGTATTCTATGAGAATGTATAGAAAGTTCAGTATTGAGGACTCTTTGTCCAAAAACAAGTTCAATCAGTCAAATATGGACTAGTGTCCGGTTAATGAAACATCAGTAGGAGTCTATATGAATAAAAAGTTCAAGTTCATAGAATCTATGTCCAGAAATATTGTTCAGTAATCAGATATGAACTGTCTGTCTAATGTAATATCTGAAAGAGTCAATGAGTATGTGTAGAAAGTTAAAGTTTGAGAACTCTTTGTCCAAAAATATGTTCAATAGGTCAAATTCTGACAATCGTCTGGTTAATGAAACATCAGAAGGAGTCTATGAGTATGAATAAAAAGTTCAAGTTCATAGAATCTACGTCAAGAAATAAATTCAGTAATCAGATATGTACAATTGTCTGTCTAATGTAATATCTGAAAGAGTCAATGAGTATGTGTAGAAAGTTAAAGTTTGAGAACTCTTTGTCCAAAAATATATTCAATAGGTCAAATTCTAACTACTGTCTGGCTAATGAAACATCAGTAGGAGTCTATGAGTATGAATAAAAAGTTCAAGTTCATAGAATCTACGTCCAGAAATATTGTTCAGTAATCAGATATGAACAACTGTCTGTCTAATGTAATATCTGAAAGAGTCAATGAGTATGTGCAGAAAGTTACATTTTGAGAACTCTTTGTCCAACAATATGTTTAATAGGTCAAATTCTGATTACTCTCTGGCTAATGAAACATCAGAAGGAGAATATATAGAAAGTTACATTTCAATGACTACTTGGCGAGAAATATATTCAAAAAGCCATACTTGAACTACTGATGAAACATCAGAAGTATTCTATATGTATGGAAAGTTCAGTATTGAGGACTCTGTCCAAAATTATGATCAATAGGTCAAATACGGAATATTGTCTGGTTAATGAAACATCAAAAGGAGTCTATGATTACATATAGAAAGTTCAAGGTCATAGAATATAGGGGCAGAGATATATTCAGTAGTCAGATATGGGCAGTTTGTCTTGCTGATGTAATTTCTTAAAGAGTCAATGAGTATGTGCAGAAAGTTACATTTTGAGAACTCTTTGTCCAAAAATATGTTTAATAGGTCAAATACGGACTACTGTCTGGTTAATGAAACATCAAAAGGAGTCTATGAGTATGAATAAAAAGTTCAAGTTCATAGAATCTACGCCAAAAATATTGCTGATGAAACATCAGAAGGAGAGTATGAGAATGTATAGAAAGTTCAATATTGAGGACTCTTTGTCCAAAAATAAGTTCAATCGGTCAAATATGGACTACTGTATGGTTAATGAAACATCAAAAGGAGTCTATGAGTATGAATAAAAAGTTCAAGTTCATAGAATCTACGTCCAGAAATATTGTTCAGTAATCAGATATGAACATATGTCTGTCTAATGTAATAGCTGAAAGAGTCAATGAGAATGTATAGAAAGTTAAAGTTCAAAGCCTACTTGGCATGAAATATATTCAAAAAGTCATACTTGAACTACTGATGAAACATCAGAAGTATTCTGAGAGTATGTATGGAAAGTTCAATATTGAGGATTCTTTGTCCAAATATATATTCAATAGGTCAAATAAGAACTACTCTCAGTCTGATATTACATCAGAAGGAGTCTATGAGTATGTATATAAAGTTAACGTTCAAAGACTCCTTAGTGAGAAATATATTTAAAAAGTCATAATTTAACTACTGATGAAACATCAGAAGTACTCTATGTGTATTTATGGAAAGTTCAATATTGAGTCCAAAATTATGATCAATAGGTCAAATACGGAATACTGTCTGGTTAATGAAACATCAAAAGGAGTCTATGATTACGTATAGAAAGTTCAAGTTCATAGAATCTAGGGGTAGAAATATATTCAATAGTCAGATATGGGCAATTGTCTTGCTGATGTAATTTCTGAAAGAGTCAATGAGTATGTGCAGAAAGTTAAATTTTGAGAACTCTTTTTCCAAAAATATGTTTAATAGGTCAAATTCTGACTACTGTCTGGCTGATGAAACATCAGATTTAGAGTATGAAAATGTACAGAAAGTTAACGTTCAAAGACTCCTTCGTGAGAAATATATTCAAAAAGTCATACTTGAACTACTGATGAAACATCAGAAGTAGTCTATGAGTATTTATAGAAAGTTCAATATTGAGAACTTTGTCCAAAAATATATTCAGTAGGTCAAATTCTGACTACTTTCTGGATGATGAAACATCAGAAGGAGAGTATGAGAACGTATAGAAAGTTCAATATTGAGGACTCTTTGTCCAAAAATAAGTTCAGTCGGTCAAATATGGACTACTGTATGGTTAATGAAACATCAAAAGGAGTCTATGAGTATGAATAATAGAATCTACATCCAGAAATATTGTTCAGTAATCAGATATGAACATCTGTCTGTCTAATGTAATAGCTGAAAGAGTCAATGAGAATGTATAGAAAGTTAAAGTTCAAAGCCTACTTGGCAAGAAATATATTCAAAAAGTCATACTTGAACTTCTGATGAAACATCAGAAGTATTCTGAGAGCATGTATGGAGAGTTCAATATTGAGGTTTCTTTGTCCAAAAATATGTTCAATAGGTCAAATAAGAACTACTCTCAGTCTGATAAAACATCAGAAGTCTAAAAGTACATATGTAAATTTAAAGTTCAAAGACTCCTTGGTGAGAAATGTATTCCAAAAGACATACTTGAACTACTGATGAAACATCAGAAGTATTCTATATGTATGGAAAGTTCAATATTTAGGACTCTTTGTCCAAAAATAAGTTCAATCGGTCAAATATGGACAATGAAACATCAAAAGGAGCCTATAAGTATGAACAAAAAGTTCAAGTTCATAGAATCTACGTCCAGAAATATGTTCAGTAATCAGATATGGACAATTGTCTGTCTGATGTAATATCTGAAAGACTCAATAAGTATGTGTAGAAAGTTAAAGTTTGAGAACTCTTTGTCCAAAAATATGTTCAACAGGTCAAATTCTGACTACTGTCTGGCTGATAAAACATCACAAGGAGAATGTATAGAAAGGTAAATTTCAATGACTACTTGGCGAGAAATATGTTCAAAAAGTCATACATGAACTACTTGATGAAACATCAGAAGTATTATATGAGTATGTATGGAAAGTTCAATATTGAGGACTCTGTCCAAAATTATGATCAATAGGTCAAATACGGAATATTGTCTGGTTAATGAAACATCAAAAGGAGTCTATGATTACGTATAGAAAGTTCAAGTTCATAGAATCTACATACAGAAATATTGTTCAGTAATCAGATATGAACAACTGTCTGTCTAATGTAATATCTGAAAGAGTCAATGAGTATGTGTAGAAAGTTAAAGTTTGAGAACTCTTTGTCCAAAATTATGTTCAATAGGTCAAATTCTGATTACTCTCTGGCTGATGAAACATCAGAAGGAGAGTATGAGAATGTATAGAAAGTTCAATATTGAGGACTCTTTGTCCAAAAATAAGTTCAATCGGTCAAATATGGACTACTGTATGGTTAATGAAACATCAAAAGGAGTCTATGAGTATGAATAAAAAGTTCAAGTTCATAGAATCTACGTCCAGAAATATTGTTCAGTAATCAGATATGAACATATGTCTGTCTAATGTAATAGCTGAAAGAGTCAATGAGAATGTATAGAAAGTTAAAGTTCAAAGCCTACTTGGCATGAAATATATTCAAAAAGTCATACTTGAACTACTGATGAAACATCAGAAGTATTCTGAGAGTATGTATGGAAAGTTCAATATTGAGGATTCTTTGTCCAAATATATATTCAATAGGTCAAATAAGAACTACTCTCAGTCTGATATTACATCAGAAGGAGTCTATGAGTATGTATATAAAGTTAACGTTCAAAGACTCCTTAGTGAGGAATATATTCAAAAAGTCATAATTTAACTACTGATGAAACATCAGAAGTACTCTATGTGTATTTATGGAAAGTTCAATATTGAGTCCAAAATTATGATCAATAGGTCAAATACGGAATACTGTCTGGTTAATGAAACATCAAAAGGAGTCTATGATTACGTATAGAAAGTTCAAGTTCATAGAATCTAGGGGTAGAAATATATTCAATAGTCAGATATGGGCAATTGTCTTGCTGATGTAATTTCTGAAAGAGTCAATGAGTATGTGCAGAAAGTTAAATTTTGAGAACTCTTTTTCCAAAAATATGTTTAATAGGTCAAATTCTGACTACTGTCTGGCTGATGAAACATCAGATTTAGAGTATGAAAATGTACAGAAAGTTAACGTTCAAAGACTCCTTCGTGAGAAATATATTCAAAAAGTCATACTTGAACTACTGATGAAACATCAGAAGTAGTCTATGAGTATTTATAGAAAGTTCAATATTGAGAACTTTGTCCAAAAATATATTCAGTAGGTCAAATTCTGACTACTTTCTGGATGATGAAACATCAGAAGGAGAGTATGAGAATGTATAGAAAGTTCAATATTGAGGACTCTTTGACCAAAAATAAGTTCAGTCGGTCAAATATGGACTACTGTATGGTTAATGAAACATCAAAAGGAGTCTATGAGTATGAATAATAGAATCTACATCCAGAAATATTGTTCAGTAATCAGATATGAACATCTGTCTGTCTAATGTAATAGCTGAAAGAGTCAATGAGAATGTATAGAAAGTTAAAGTTCAAAGCCTACTTGGCAAGAAATATATTCAAAAAGTCATACTTGAACTTCTGATGAAACATCAGAAGTATTCTGAGAGCATGTATGGAGAGTTCAATATTGAGGTTTCTTTGTCCAAAAATATGTTCAATAGGTCAAATAAGAACTACTCTCAGTCTGATAAAACATCAGAAGTCTAAAAGTACATATGTAAATTTAAAGTTCAAAGACTCCTTGGTGAGAAATGTATTCCAAAAGTCAAACTTGAACTACTGATGAAACATCAGAAGTATTCTATATGTATGGAAAGTTCAATATTGAGGACTCTTTGTCCAAAAATAAGTTCAATCGGTCAAATATGGACAATGAAACATCAAAAGGAGCCTATAAGTATGAACAAAAAGTTCAAGTTCATAGAATCTACGTCCAGAAATATGTTCAGTAATCAGATATGGACAATTGTCTGTCTGAAAGACTCAATGAGTATGTGTAGAAAGTTAAAGTTTGAGAACTCTTTGTCCAAAAATATGTTCAACAGGTCAAATTCTGACTACTGTCTGGCTGATGAAACATCACAAGGAGAATGTATAGAAAGGTAAATTTCAATGACTACTTGGCGAGAAATATATTCAAAAAGTCGTACATGAACTACTTGATGAATCATCAGAAGTATTATATGAGTATGTATGGAAAGTTCAATATTGAGGATTCTTTGTCCAAATATATATTCAATAGGTCAAATAAGAACTACTCTCAGTCTGATATTACATCAGAAGGAGTCTATGAGTATGTATATAAAGTTAACGTTCAAAGACTCCTTAGTGAGAAATATATTCAAAAAGTCATAATTTAACTACTGATGAAACATCAGAAGTACTCTATGTGTATTTATGGAAAGTTCAATATTGAGTCCAAAATTATGATCAATAGGTCAAATACGGAATACTGTCTGGTTAATGAAACATCAAAAGGAGTCTATGATTACGTATAGAAAGTTCAAGTTCATAGAATCTAGGGGTAGAAATATATTCAATAGTCAGATATGGGCAATTGTCTTGCTGATGTAATTTCTGAAAGAGTCAATGAGTATGTGCAGAAAGTTAAATTTTGAGAACTCTTTTTCCAAAAATATGTTTAATAGGTCAAATTCTGACTACTGTCTGGCTGATGAAACATCAGATTTAGAGTATGAAAATGTACAGAAAGTTAACGTTCAAAGACTCCTTCGTGAGAAATATATTCAAAAAGTCATACTTGAACTACTGATGAAACATCAGAAGTAGTCTATGAGTATTTATAGAAAGTTCAATATTGAGAACTTTGTCCAAAAATATATTCAGTAGGTCAAATTCTGACTACTTTCTGGATGATGAAACATCAGAAGGAGAGTATGAGAATGTATAGAAAGTTCAATATTGAGGACTCTTTGACCAAAAATAAGTTCAGTCGGTCAAATATGGACTACTGTATGGTTAATGAAACATCAAAAGGAGTCTATGAGTATGAATAATAGAATCTACATACAGAAATATTGTTCAGTAATCAGATATGAACATCTGTCTGTCTAATGTAATAGCTGAAAGAGTCAATGAGAATGTATAGAAAGTTAAAGTTCAAAGCCTACTTGGCAAGAAATATATTCAAAAAGTCATACTTGAACTTCTGATGAAACATCAGAAGTATTCTGAGAGCATGTATGGAGAGTTCAATATTGAGGTTTCTTTGTCCAAAAATATGTTCAATAGGTCAAATAAGAACTACTCTCAGTCTGATAAAACATCAGAAGTCTAAAAGTACATATGTAAATTTAAAGTTCAAAGACTCCTTGGTGAGAAATGTATTCCAAAAGTCAAACTTGAACTACTGATGAAACATCAGAAGTATTCTATATGTATGGAAAGTTCAATATTGAGGACTCTTTGTCCAAAAATAAGTTCAATCGGTCAAATATGGACAATGAAACATCAAAAGGAGCCTATAAGTATGAACAAAAAGTTCAAGTTCATAGAATCTACGTCCAGAAATATGTTCAGTAATCAGATATGGACAATTGTCTGTCTGAAAGACTCAATGAGTATGTGTAGAAAGTTAAAGTTTGAGAACTCTTTGTCCAAAAATATGTTCAACAGGTCAAATTCTGACTACTGTCTGGCTGATGAAACATCACAAGGAGAATGTATAGAAAGGTAAATTTCAATGACTACTTGGCGAGAAATATATTCAAAAAGTCGTACATGAACTACTTGATGAATCATCAGAAGTATTATATGAGTATGTATGGAAAGTTCAATATTGAGGACTCTGTCCAAAATTATGATCAACAGGTCAAATACGGAATATTGTCTGGTTAGTGAAACATCAAAAGGAGTCTATGATTACGTGTAGAAAGTTCAAGTTCATAGAATCTACATACAGAAATATTGTTCAGTAATCAGACATGAACAACTGTCTGTCTAATGTAATATCTGAAAGAGTCAATGAGTATGTGTAGAAAGTTAAAGTTTGAGAACTCTTTGTCCAAAATTATGTTCAATAGGTCAAATTCTGATTACTCTCTGGCTGATGAAACATCAGAAGGAGAATATGAGAATGTATAGAAAGTTCAATATTGAGGACTCTTTGTCCAAAAATAAGTTCAATCGGTCAAATATGGACTACTGTATGGTTAATGAAACATCAAAAGGAGTCTATGAGTATGAATAAAAAGTTCAAGTTCATAGAATCTACGTCCAGAAATATGTTCAGTAATCAGATATGAACATATGTCTGTCTAATGTAATAGCTGAAAGAGTCAATGAGACTGTATAGAAAGTTAAAGTTCAAAGCCTACTTTGCAAGAAATATATTCAAAAAGTCATACTTGAACTTCTGATGAAACATCAGAAGTATTCTGAGAGTATGTATGGAGAGTTCAATATTGAGGATTCTTTGTCCAAAAATATGTTCAATAGGTCAAATAAGAACTACTCTCAGTCTGATAAAACATCAGAATAAGTCTATAAGTACATATGTAAATTTAAAGTTCAAAGACTCCTTGGTGAGAAATGTATTCCAAAAGTCATACTTGAACTACTGATGAAACATCAGAAGTATTCTATATGTATGGAAAGTTCAATATTGAGGACTCTTTGTCCAAAAATAAGTTCAATCGGTCAAATATGGACTACTGTATGGTTAATGAAACATCAAAAGGAGCCTATAAGTATGAACAAAAAGTTCAAGTTCATAGAATCTACGTCCAGAAATATGTTTAGTAATCAGATATGGACAATTGTCTGTCTGATGTAATATCTGAAAGACTCAATGAGTATGTGTAGAAAATTAAAGTTTGAGAACTCTGTCCAAAAATATGTTCAACAGGTCAAATTCTGACTACTGTCTGGCTGATGAAACATCACAAGGAGAATGTATATAAAGTTAAATTTCAATGACTACTTGGCGAGAAATATATTCAAAAAGTCATACATAAACTACCTGATGAAACATCAGAAGTATTCTATGAGTATGTATGGAAAGTTCAATATTGAGGACTCTGTCCAAAATTATGATCATTAGGTCAAATACGGAATATTGTCTGGTTAATGAAACATCAAAAGGAGTCTATGATTACGTATAGAAAGTTCAAGTTCATAGAATCTACATCCAGAAATATTGTTCAGTAATCAGATATGAACAACTGTCTGTCTAATGTAATATCTGAAAGAGTCAATGAGTATGTGTAGAAAGTTAAAGTTTGAGAACTCTTTGGCCAAAATTATGTTCAATAGGTCAAATTCTGATTACTCTCTGGCTGATGAAACATCAGAAGGAGAGTACGAGAATGTATAGAAAGTTCAATATTGAGGACTCTTTGTCCAAAAATAAGTTCAATCGGTCAAATATGGACTACTGTATGGTTAATGAAACATCAAAAGGAGTCTATGAGTATGAATAAAAAGTTCAAGTTCATAGAATCTACCTCCAGAAATATTGTTCAGTAATCAGATATGAACATCTGTCTGTCTAATGTAATAGCTGAAAGAGTCAATGAGAATTTATAGAAAGTTAAAGTTCAAAGCCTACTTGGCAAGAAATATATTCAAAAAGTCATACTTGAACTACCGATGAAACATCAGAAGTATTCTGAGAGTATGTATGGAAAGTTCAGTATTGAGGATTCTTTGTCCAAAAATATTTTCAATAGGTCAAATAAGAACTACTCTCAGTCTGATAAAACATCAGAATAAGTCTATAAGTACATATGTAAATTTAAAGTTCAAAGACTCCTTGGTGAGAAATGTATTCCAAAAGTCATACTTGAACTACTGATGAAACATCAGAAGTATTCTATATGTATGGGAAGTTCAATATTGAGGACTCTTTGTCCAAAAATAAGTTCAATCGGTCAAATATGGACTACTGTATGGTTAATGAAACATCAAAAGGAGCCTATAAGTATGAACAAAAAGTTCAAGTTCATAGAATCTACGTCCAGAAATATGTTCAGTAATCAGATATGAACAATTGTCTGTCTGATGTAATATCTGAAAGACTCAATGAGTATGTGTAGAAAGTTAAAGTTTGACAACTCTTTGTCCAAAAATATGTTCAACAGGTCAAATTCTGACTACTGCCTGGCTGATGAAACATCACAAGGAGAATGTATAGAAAGGTAAATTTCAATGACTACTTGGCGAGAAATATATTCAAAAAGTCATACATGAACTACTTGATGAAACATAAGGAGTATGTATGGAAAGTTCAATATTGAGGACTCTGTCCAAAATTATGATCAATAGGTCAAATACGGAATATTGTCTGGTTAATGAAACATCAAAAGGAGTCTATGATTACGTATAGAAAGTTCAAGTTCATAGAATCTACATCCAGAAATATTGTTCAGTAATCAGATATGAACAACTGTCTGTCTAATGTAATATCTGAAAGAGTCAATGAGTATGCGTAGAAAGTTAAAGTTTGAGAACTCTTTGTCCAAAATTATGTTCAATAGGTCAAATTCTGACTACTGTCTGACTGATGAAACATCAGATTTAGAGTATGAGAATGTATAGAAAGTTAACGTTCAAAGACTCCTTCGCGAGAAACATATTCAAAACGTCATACTTGAACTAATGATGAAACATCAGAAGTAGTCTTTAAGTATGTATAGAAAGTTCAATATTGTGAACTTTGTCCAAAATTATGTTCAGTAGGTCAGATTCTGACTACTGTCTGGCTGATGAAACATCAGAAGGAGAGTATGAGAATGTATAGAAAGTTCAATATTGAGGACTCTTTGTCCAAAAATAAGTTCAGTAGGTCAAATTCTGATTACTGTCTGGCTGATGAAACATCAGAAGGAGAGTATGAGAATGTATAGAAAGTTCAATATTAAGGTCTCTTTGTCCACAAATAAGTTAAATTGGTCAAATATGAACTATTCCCAGTCTGATAAAACATCAGAAGGAGTCTTTGAAATTTAACTTTATTTACATACTCATACACTCCATTATTGACCTTCTGAACATATTTCTGGCCAAAGAGTCATCAAAGGAGTAACTTACTATGCGTTCTCATAGAAGTCTTTGATTTTACATTACCATATATTAGTCAGTATTTAACCCATAAAACTTTTTTTCTGGCCAAAGAGTGCTGGAACCTTAACTTTCTAAATATACTCATAGTCTCTTTCTGATGATGAACATGCAGCCATTAAGTCCATATTAGACTTATTGAACATAATTCTTTCCAGAGAATACTCGATCTGGAACTTTCTATTAATGTCATTCACTCCTTCTGATGTTACATCAGCCTGACAGAAGTCCATATTTGACCTACTGAAATTTTTTCTGGCCAAGGAGTCCTCAAGTTTGAACTTTTTATACATGCTAATTGACTCCAGATGTTTTATTAGCCACATTTAATTTGCCATACAGCCTTTTTACATCATCCAGACCACTGTCAGACCATTTTTGACCTGCTGAACGTTTTGGCCGATGATTCTTTCATCTTCCTTTACATTTCCCATTGACTCCTTCTGATGTTTCAGCCATACAGTAGTTCAAATTTTACTCACTGAACTTTTTTTCTGGCCGAAGAGTCTTTGATATTGAACTTTATGTACACACTCCTTGTGTTTCATTAGCCAGACAGTGGATCATTTTGATTTTTTGACTATATTTCTGGCCAAACAGTCCTGGAACTTTAACTTTCTGTACATGCTGACTGCGGATGTTTCATTAGCCACACCACAGTCGATATTTGACCTATTGAATATATTTCCGGCAAAAGGCTCCTCAATCTTGAACTTTCTAAACATGATCATGACTCCTTCAGTCATACAGTAGAAGGAGTCATACAGTATTTCAAATTTGACCTTTGAATATGTTTCTGGCCAAAAAGTCTTTGAGCTTCAACTTTCTATGCATACTCATAGACTCCTAATGTTTCATCAGACACACAGTAGGCCATATATTGGACCTATATATATATATATATAATCTGACCAAATATTCTTCAAAGGGATCACTTACTATGCATTTTTTGATGTTACATCAACCATATGTGTCAAAATTTAACCCATCAAACATTTTTTCTGGCCAAAGAGTCTTTGATCTTGAACTGTATATACATACTCATTGACTCCTTATGTTTCATTAGCCAGCCAGTAGCTCGTTTTGATCTTTTGAATATATTTCTGGCCAAAGAGTCCAAAGACTCTTGTACGCAATTCAGTGCAACATCAATTAATGTAATGTGATATCTCTTTATTGCACAAAGGAATAAGTAGGCCTAAGTTATTGTATGCAAATTAACAGAGCATTATTTCATGGCTTATTCTTCAGTGCACAATTTGTTCTTGTATGCATTGCAATGGATCAACCCATATGTCTTTTTTCAATGCACAACGGAATAAGTCAGCTCTTGTATGCAATGCAAAGAAACAGAGCTCATCACTTGTATTATTCTTCAATGCACATGTCAATTATTTTATATTATTTTAGGTTATTTTATACAGTGCAGTGCAACAGGACATATGTTTTATTTCTCTTCCAATTCACTTGAGTAAGTTAGCTCGTGATTGCAATGCAATGCAACATGAGTTGTCTCTTCAATGCACAAGTCAGTTATTGTATGCAAAAAATTATACATGTAATTCTTAAATGCACGCAGCATATGCAATCTTCTTGTATGCAATTCAGTGCAACATCAACTATGTTGTGAGTTATCTCTTCATTTCACAAAGAAATAATTTAGCTCTTGCATGCAATACAATGAAACTGCATAGTTTATATGCCATTTTTCAATGCACAACGGATTGACAGATCGTACATGCAAACCAATGCAACAGCACAATGTTACCTTATTTTTGTACGCAACACATACATACGTTATTCTTCGGAATAAATTAGTTCTCCAATCCACAACGGAATAATTGCAATGCAACGATACAGCGCATATCTTATGTTATTGTTTGTGCACAGGTCAATAAGTTAGTTATTTTATGCAACACGTACATGAGTTACTCTTCAATACACAACGGAGTAATTGAGTATGCAATGTAGTGCAATATCACCTATGTTATGAATGATCTCTTCGCTTGCACAGCGAATCAAGTTAGTTCTTGTATGCCAATGAAACGAAACAGAGCATATCACTTGTGTTATTCTTCAGGTCTTACAGTGCAACAGCACATATGTTGTATTATCTCTTCAATGCAAAAATGAATGTTACTTTTGCATAATGTTATTTTTCAATGCACAACAGAATAACTGAGATCTTGTAATGCAGAGTAACATCAACTATGTTGTGAGTGATATCTTCATTGTACAACGGAATAAGTTAGTTCTTTTATGCCGTTACTCTTCAATCACAAAGGAATAAATTCGTTCTTGTACACACCACATATATGCGTTATTCTTCAATGCACAGCGTGTGTGCAATGCAATGCAAAAGCAAACATGTTAACTCTTCAGTGCAAATCGGAATTAATTAGTTCTTGTATGCATTGCATTTGCAACAAGTGCTTAGTGCAAAGCAACAGCACAAATGCTTATCGGAATAAGCACAAATGAAACAGCACAAATGTTATCTCTTAAATGCATATCGAAATGAGTTACTTTTTTTATGCATTGCAATGCAACAAGTGTATAGCTTATATGTTATTCTTAAATGCACAGCGTCATTCTTCAATGCACTGCGTTATTCTTCAATGCACAGCTTGTGTGCAATGCAATGCAAAAGAAAACATGTTAACTCTTCAGTGCAAATCGGAATTAGTTAGTTCTTGTATGCACTGCATTTGCAACAAGTGCTTAGTGCAAAGCAACAGCACAAATGCTTATCGGAATAAGTTAGTTCTTGTATGCACTGCAATGCAACAAGTGCATAGCTTATATGTTATGCTTCACTGTACAGCGTTAGATGGTGTGTGCAATGCAATGCAACAGCACAAATGTTATCTCCAGTGCATATCGGAATGAGTTAGTTCTTGTATGCATTGCAATGCAACAAGTGTATAGCGTATATGTTATTCTTCAATGCACAGCGTGTGTGCAATGCAATGCAAAAGCAAACGTCTTAACTCTTCAGTGCAAATGTGTTGTATGCAATGCATTGCGAAGCACATATGTTATGTGTAGTCCTTTCATTGCACAGAGAACTAGGTTAGATATTAAATGCAAAGCAATGAAACAGCACAAACGTTATCTCTTCAATGCACATCGGAATGAGTTAGTTCTTGTATGCCTTGCAATTCAACAAGTGCTTAGTCAGTGCAATGCAATGCAACAAATGTTATCTCCAGTGCATATCGGAATGAGTTAGTTCTTGTACGCATTGCAATGCAACCAGTGTATAGCTTATATGTTATTCTTAAATGCACAGCGTTATTCTTCAGTGCACAGCCTGTGTGCAATGCAATGCAAAAGCAAACATGTTAACTCTACAATGCAAATCGGAATTAGTTAGTTCTTGTATGCACTGCATTGCAACAAGTGCTTAGTGCAAAGCAACAACACAAATGCTTATCGGAATAAGTTAGTTTTGTATGTACTGCAATGCAACAAGTGCATAGCTTATATGTTATGAGCTATGTATTGCATACTAATGTGTTGTATGCAATGCATTGCGAAGCACATATGTTATGTGTTGTCCTTTCATTGCACAGAGGACTAGGTTAGATATTAAATGCAAAGCAATGAAACAGCACAGATGTTCTTTTTCAGCTTCAATGCACATCGGAATGAGTTAGTTCTTGTATGCCTTGCAATTCAACAAATGCTTAGTTAATGCAAAGCAACAGCACAAATGTTATCTCTTCAATGCATAGCGAAATGAGTAACTTCTTTTTATGCAGTGCAATGCAACAAGCGCATATCTTATATGTTATGCGTCAATGTAGATGATGTGTGCAATGCAATGCAACAGCATAAATGTTATCTCCAGTGCATATCGGAATGAGTTATGCATTGCAATGCAACAAGCTTATATGTTATTCTTAAATGCACAGCGTTATTCTTCAATGCACAGCGTGTGTGCAATGCAATGCAAAAGCAAACATGTTAACTCTTCAGTGCAAATCGGAATTAGTTAGTTCTTGTATGCACTGCAATGCAACAAGTGCATAGCTTATATGTTATGCTTCACTGTACAGCGTTAGATGGTGTGTGCAATGCAATGCAACAGCACAAATGTTATCTCCAGTGCATATCGGAATGAGTTAGTTCTTGTATGCATTGCAATGCAACAAGTGTATAGCGTATATGTTATTCTTCAATGCACAGCGTGTGTGCAATGCAATGCAAAAATGAATGTTATGCAATGCAATGGCATAACTTTTGCATAATGTTGTTTTTCAATGCACAACAGAATAACTGAGATCTTGTAATGCAGAGTAACATCAACTATGTTGTGAGTGATATCTTCATTGTACAACGGAATATGTTAGTTCTTTTATGCCGTTACTCTTCAATCACAAAGGAATAAATTCGTTCTTGTACACACCACATATATGCGTTATTCTTCAAATGCACAGCGTGTGTGCAATGCAATGCAAAAGCAAACATGTTAACTCTTCAGTGCAAATCGGAATTAATTAGTTCTTGTATGCATTGCATTTGCAACAAGTGCTTAGTGCAAAGCAACAGCACAAATGCTTATCGGAATAAGCACAAATGAAACAGCACAAATGTTATCTCTTAAATGCATATCGAAATGAGTTACTTTTTTTATGCATTGCAATGCAACAAGTGTATAGCTTATATGTTATTCTTAAATGCACAGCGTTATTCTTCAATGCACAGCGTTATTCTTCAATGCACAGCTTGTGTGCAATGCAATGCAAAAGAAAACATGTTAACTCTTCAGTGCAAATCGGAATTAGTTAGTTCTTGTATACACTGCAATGCAACAAGTGCATAGCTTATATGTTATGCTTCACTGTACAGCGTTAGATGGTGTGTGCAATGCAATGCAACAGCACAAATGTTATCTCCAGTGCATATCGGAATGAGTTAGTTCTTGTGTGCATTGCAATGCAACAAGTGTATAGCGTATATGTTATTCTTCAATGCACAGCGTGTGTGCAATGCAATGCAAAAGCAAACGTCTTAACTCTTCAGTGCAAATGTGTTGTATGCAATGCATTGCGAAGCACATATGTTATGTGTAGTCCTTTCATTGCACAGAGAACTAGGTTAGATATTAAATGCAAAGCAATGAAACAGCACAAACGTTATCTCTTCAATGCACATCGGAATGAGTTAGTTCTTGTATGCCTTGCAATTCAACAAGTGCTTAGTCAGTGAAATGCAATGCAACAAATGTTATCTCCAGTGCATATCGGAATGAGTTAGTTCTTGTACGCATTGCAATGCAACCAGTGTATAGCTTATATGTTATTCTTAAATGCACAGCGTTATTCTTCAGTGCACAGCCTGTGTGCAATGCAATGCAAAAGCAAACATGTTAACTCTACAATGCAAATCGGAATTAGTTAGTTCTTGTATGCACTGCATTGCAACAAGTGCTTAGTGCAAAGCAACAACACAAATGCTTATCGGAATAAGTTAGTTTTGTATGTACTGCAATGCAACAAGTGCATAGCTTATATGTTATGAGCTATGTATTGCATACTAATGTGTTGTATGCAATGCATTGCGAAGCACATATGTTATGTGTTGTCCTTTCATTGCACAGAGGACTAGGTTAGATATTAAATGCAAAGCAATGAAACAGCACAGATGTTATCTTCAATGCACATCGGAATGAGTTAGTTCTTGTATGCCTTGCAATTCAACAAATGCTTAGTTAGTGCAAAGCAACAGCACAAATGTTATCTCTTCAATGCATAGCGAAATGAGTAACTTCTTTTTATGCAGTGCAATGCAACAAGCGCATATCTTATATGTTATGCGTCAATGTAGATGATGTGTGCAATGCAATGCAACAGCATAAATGTTATCTCCAGTGCATATCGGAATGAGTTATGCATTGCAATGCAACAAGCTTATATGTTATTCTTAAATGCACAGCGTTATTCTTCAATGCACAGCGTGTGTGCAATGCAATGCAAAAGCAAACATGTTAACTCTTCAGTGCAAATCGGAATTAGTTAGTTCTTGTATGCACTGCAATGCAACAAGTGCATAGCTTATATGTTATGCTTCACTGTACAGCGTTAGATGGTGTGTGCAATGCAATGCAACAGCACAAATGTTATCTCCAGTGCATATCGGAATGAGTTAGTTCTTGTATGCATTGCAATGCAACAAGTGTATAGCGTATATGTTATTCTTCAATGCACAGCGTGTGTGCAATGCAATGCAAAAATGAATGTTATGCAATGCAATGGCATAACTTTTGCATAATGTTATTTTTCAATGCACAACAGAATAACTGAGATCTTGTAATGCAGAGTAACATCAACTATGTTGTGAGTGATATCTTCATTGTACAAAGGAATATGTTAGTTCTTTTATGCCGTTACTCTTCAATCACAAAGGAATAAATTCGTTCTTGTACACACCACATATATGCGTTATTCTTCAATGCACAGCGTGTGTGCAATGCAATGCAAAAGAAAACATGTTAACTCTTCAGTGCAAATCGGAATTAATTAGTTCTTGTATGCATTGCATTTGCAACAAGTGCTTAGTGCAAAGCAACAGCACAAATGCTTATCGGAATAAGCACAAATGAAACAGCACAAATGTTATCTCTTAAATGCATATCGAAATGAGTTACTTTTTTTATGCATTGCAATGCAACAAGTGTATAGCTTATATGTTATTCTTAAGTGCACAGCGTTATTCTTCAATGCACAGCGTTATTCTTCAATGCACAGCTTGTGTGCAATGCAATGCAAAAGAAAACATGTTAACTCTTCAGTGCAAATCGGAATTAGTTAGTTCTTGTATGCACTGCATTTGCAACAAGTGCTTAGTGCAAAGCAACAGCACAAATGCTTATCGGAATAAGTTAGTTCTTGTATGCACTGCAATGCAACAAGTGCATAGCTTATATGTTATGCTTCACTGTACAGCGTTAGATGGTGTGTGCAATGCAATGCAACAGCACAAATGTTATCTCCAGTGCATATCGGAATGAGTTAGTTCTTGTATGCATTGCAATGCAACAAGTGTATAGCGTATATGTTATTCTTCAATGCACAGCGTGTGTGCAATGCAATGCAAAAGCAAACGTCTTAACTCTTCAGTGCAAATGTGTTGTATGCAATGCATTGCGAAGCACATATGTTATGTGTAGTCCTTTCATTGCACAGAGAACTAGGTTAGATATTAAATGCAAAGCAATGAAACAGCACAAACGTTATCTCTTCAATGCACATCGGAATGAGTTAGTTCTTGTATGCCTTGTAATTTAACAAGTGCTTAGTCAGTGCAATGCAATGCAACAAATGTTATCTCCAGTGCATATCGGAATGAGTTAGTTCTTGTACGCATTGCAATGCAACCAGTGTATAGCTTATATGTTATTCTTAAATGCACAGCGTTATTCTTCAGTGCACAGCCTGTGTGCAATGCAATGCAAAAGCAAACATGTTAACTCTACAATGCAAATCGGAATTAGTTAGTTCTTGTATGCACTGCATTGCAACAAGTGCTTAGTGCAAAGCAACAACACAAATGCTTATCGGAATAAGTTAGTTTTGTATGTACTGCAATGCAACAAGTGCATAGCTTATATGTTATGAGCTATGTATTGCATACTAATGTGTTGTATGCAATGCATTGCGAAGCACATATGTTATGTGTTGTCCTTTCATTGCACAGAGGACTAGGTTAGATATTAAATGCAAAGCAATGAAACAGCACAGATGTTATCTTCAATGCACATCGGAATGAGTTAGTTCTTGTATGCCTTGCAATTCAACAAATGCTTAGTTAGTGCAAAGCAACAGCACAAATGTTATCTCTTCAATGCATATCGAAATGAGTAACTTCTTTTTATGCAGTGCAATGCAACAAGCGCATATCTTATATGTTATGCGTCAATGTAGATGATGTGTGCAATGCAATGCAACAGCATAAATGTTATCTCCAGTGCATATCGGAATGAGTTATGCATTGCAATGCAACAAGCTTATATGTTATTCTTAAATGCACAGCGTTATTCTTCAATGCACAGCGTGTGTGCAATGCAATGCAAAAGCAAACATGTTAACTCTTCAGTGCAAATCGGAATTAGTTAGTTCTTGTATGCATTGCATTGCAACAAGTGCTTAGTGCAAAGCAACAGCACAAATGCTTATCGGAATAAGTTAGTTGTTGTATGCATTGCAATGCAACAAGTGCATAGCTTATATGTTATAAGCTGTGTTTCATGTCACATATGTTATGTGTTTCGCAACACATATGTTATGTGTTGTCCTTTCATTGCACAGAGGACTAGGTTAGATATTAAATGCAAAGCAATGAAACAGCACAGATGTTATCTCTTCAATGCACATCGGAATGAGTTAGTTCTGGTATGCCTTGCAATTCAACAAGTGCTTAGTTAGTGCAAAGCAACAGCACAAATGTTATCTCTTCAATGCATATCGAAATGAGTAACTTCTTTTTATGCACTGCAATGCAACAAGTGCATAGCTTATATGTTATGCGTCAATGTACAGCGTAGATGATGTGTGCAATGCAATGCAACAGCACATACGTTATCTCCATTGCATAGTGGAATAAGTTAGTTCTTGTATGCACTGCAATGCAACAAGTGCATAGCATATATATGTTATTCTTAAATGCACAGCGTTATTCTTCAATGCACAGCGTTGTGTGCAATGCAATGCAAAAGCAAACATGTTAACTCTTCAGTGCAAATCTATGCGCTGCATTTGCAACAAGTGCTTAGTGCAAAGCAACAGCACAAATGCTTATCGGAATAAGTTAGTTCTTGTATGCACTGCAATGCAACAAGTGCATAGCTTATATGTTATGCTTCACTGTACAGCGTTAGATGGTGTATGCAATGCAACAGCACAAATGTTATCTCACCAGTGCTTATTGGATTGATTAGTTCTTGTCTGTTTTGCAATGCAACAAGTGAATAGCTACATGTTATTCTCCAATACACAACGTTTGATCATGTGTGCAATGCAATATAACAGCACATATCTCTTCAATGCACTTGAATGAGTTAGTTCTTGTATGCATTGCAATGCAACAAGTGCATAGCGTAAATGTTTTTCTAAATGTATAAGCTATGCATTGCATACTACACAAATGTGTTGTATGCAATGCATTGCGAAACACATATGTTATGTGTTGTCCTTTCATTGCACAGAGGACTAGGTTAGATTAGGTTAAATACAAAGCAATGAAACAGCACAAAAGTTATCTCTTCAATGCACATCGGAATGAGTTAGTTCTTGTATGCATTGCAATGCAACAAGTGTATAGCTTGTATGTTATTCTTAAACGCACAGCTTTATTCTTAAACGCACAGCTTTATTCTTCAATGCACAGCGTGTGTGCAATGCAATGCAAAAGCAAACATAACTCTTCAGTGCAAATATGTTAAATATGTTATAGCTTATATGTTATTCTTAAATGCACAGCGTTATTCTTCAATGCACAGCGTGTGTGCAATGCAATGCAAAAGCAAACATCTTAACTCTTCAGTGCAAATCGGAATTAGTTAGTTCTTGTATGCACTGCAATGCAACAAGTGCATAGCGTAAATGTTTTTCTTCAATGCACAGCGTTAGAACGTGTATGCAATGCAATGCAACAGCACAAATGTTATCTCACCAGTGCTTATAGGATTGATTAGTTCTTGTCTGTTTTGCAATGCAACAAGTGAATAGCTACATGTTATTCTCCAATACATAACGTTTGATCGTGTGTGCAATCCAATATAACAGCACATATCTCTTCAATGCACTTGAATAAGTTAGTTCTTGTATGCAATACAATGTAACAAGTGCATAACTTATGTGCTATACTTCGATGTACTTCATTGTACAACAGAATAAGATAGTTATTGTATATAGTGCAATTAGCACTATAGTTAGTTGTTCTATGCATTGTAAAGTAAAAGTACGCATTGTTGTGTTATCCGAAGGGATAACAAAACCTGCGTGAAGAATGCACACGTTAGAATAAAGAGCGCAACAAGTGACAGACCACAAGTGACAGACAATTGTCCATATCTGACTACTGAACATATTTCTGGACGTAGATTCTTTGAACTTTCTATACATGCTCATTGACTCCTGATGTTTCATCAGTAGTTCAAGAACGACTTTTCAAGTATGACTATTTTACATTCTCATAGACTCCTTCTGATGTTTCGTCAGTAGCTAAAGTATGACTTTTTGAACATATTTATGAGTATGACTCCGACTATGAGTTCAAAGACTCAGAGGAGACTCCAAAAATATGTTCAATAAGTCAAAAAAGGATTACTCTCAGTCTGATAAAACATCAGGAGTCTATGAGTATATACATTTAATGTTCAAATACTATTTGGCCAGAAATATATTCCAAAAGTCATACTCGAAGTACTGATGAAACATCAGAAGTATTCTGTGAGTATGTATGGAAAGTTCAATAATGAGGACTCTGTCCAAAAATAAGTTCAATAGGTCAAATTCTGGTTACACTCTGGCTGATGAAACATCAGAAGGAGAGTATGAGAATGTATAGAAAGTTCAATATTGAGGACTCTTTGTCCAAAAATAAGTTCAATCGGTCAAATATGGACTACTGTATGGTTAATGAAACATCAAAAGGAGTCTATGAGTATGAATAAAAAGTTCAAGTTCATAGAATCTACCTCCAGAAATATTGTTCAGTAATCAGATATGAACATCTGTCTGTCTAATGTAATAGCTGAAAGAGTCAATGAGAATTTATAGAAAGTTAAAGTTCAAAGCCTACTTGGCAAGAAATATATTCAAAAAGTCATACTTGAACTACTGATGAAACATCAGAAGTATTCTGTGAGTATGGACAGTTCAATATTGAGGATTCTTTGTCCAAAAATATGTTCAATAGGTCAAATAAGAACTACTCTCAGTCTGATAAAACATCAGAAGTCTATAAGTACGTATGTAAAGTTAAAGTTCAAAGACTCCTTGGCGAGAAATGTATTCCAAAAGTCATACTTGAACTATTGATGAAACATCAGAAGTATTCTATATGTATGGAAAATTCAATATTGAGGACTCTTTGTCCAAAAACAAGTTCAGTCTGTCAAATAAGAACTACTCTCAGTCTGATAAAACATCAAAAGTCTATAAGTACTTATGTAAAGTTAAAGTTCAATGAGTCTTTGGCGAGAAATGTATTCGAAAAGTCATACTTGAATTACTGATGAAACATCAAAAGTATTCTATATGTATGGAAAGTTCAATATTGAGGATTCTTTGTCCAAAATTATGTTCAATAGGTCAAAAACGGATTACTGTCTGGTTAATGAAACATCAAAATGAGTCTATGAGTATGAATAAAAAGTTCAAGTTCATAGAATCTACGTCAAGAAATACGTTCAGTAATCAGATATGGACAATTGTCTGTCTGATGTAATATATGAAAGACTCAATAAGTATATGTAGACAGTTAAAGTTTGAGAACTCTTTGTCCAAAATTATGTTCAATAGGTCAAATTCTGATTACTCTCTGGCTGATGAAACATCAGAAGGACAGTATGAGAATGTATAGAAAGTTCAATATTGAGGACTCTTTGTCCAAAAACAAGCTCAATTGGTCAAATATGGACTACTGTCCGGTTAATCAAACATCAGTAGGAGTCTATGAGTATGAATAAAAGTTCAAGTTCATAGAATCTATGTCAAGAAATATTGTTCAGTAATCAGATATGAACATCTGTCTGTCTAATGTAATAGCTGAAAGAGTCAATGACAATGTATAGAAAGTTAAATATCAAAGCCTACTTGGCAAGAAATATATTCAAAAAGTCATACTTGAACTACTGATGAAACATCAGAAGTATTCTGTATGTATGGACAGTTCAATATTGAGGATTCTTTGTCCAACAATATATTCATTAGGTCAAATAAGAACTACTCTCAGTCTGATAAAACATCAGAAGTCTATAAGTACGTATGTAAAGTTAAAGTTCAAAGACTCCTTGGCGAGAAATGTATTCCAAAAGTCATACTTGAACTATTGATGAAACATCAGAAGTATTCTGTGAGTATGTATGGAAAGTTCAATATTGAGGATTCTTTGTCCAAAAATATGTTCAATAGGTCAAATAAGAACTACTCTCAGTCTGATAAAACATCAAAAGTCTATAAGTACTTATGTAAAGTTAAAGTTCAATGAGTCTTTGGCGAGAAATGTATTCGAAAAGTCATGAATTACTGATAAAACATCAAAAGTATTCTATATGTATGGAAAGTTCAATATTGAGGATTCTTTGTCCAAAATTATGTTCAATAGGTCAAAAACGGATTACTGTCTGGTTAATGAAACATCAAAATGAGTCTATGAGTATGAATAAAAAGTTCCAGTTCATAGAATCTACGTCAAGAAATACGTTCAGTAATCAGATATGGACAATTGTCTGTCTGATGTAATATATGAAAGACTCAATGAGTATGTGTAGACAGTTAAAGTTTGAGAACTCTTTGTCCAAAATTATGTTCAATAGGTCAAATTCTGATTACTCTCTGGCTGATGAAACATCAGAAGGACAGTATGAGAATGTATAGAAAGTTCAATATTGAGGACTCTTTGTCCAAAAACAAGTTCAATCGGTCAAATATGGACTACTGTCCGGTTAATCAAACATCAGTAGGAGTCTATGAGTATGAATAAAAGTTCAAGTTCATAGAATCTATGTCAAGAAATATTGTTCAGTAATCAGATATGAACATCTGTCTGTCTAATGTAATAGCTGAAAGAGTCAATGACAATGTATAGAAAGTTAAATATCAAAGACTACTTGGCAAGAAATATATTCAAAAAGTCATACTTGAACTACTGATGAAACATCAGAAGTATTCTGTATGTATGGACAGTTCAATATTGAGGATTCTTTGTCCAACAATATGTTCAATAGGTCAAATAAGAACTACTCTCAGTCTGATAAAACATCAGAAGTCTATAAGTACTTATGTAAAGTTAAAGTTCAATGAGTCTTTGGCGAGAAATGTATTCGAAAAGTCATACTTGAATTACTGATGAAACATCAAAAGTATTCTATATGTATGGAAAGTTCAATATTGAGGATTCTTTGTCCAAAATTATGTTCAATAGGTCAAAAACGGATTACTGTCTGGTTAATGAAACATCAAAATGAGTCTATGAGTATGAATAAAAAGTTCAAGTTCATAGAATCTACGTCAAGAAATACGTTCAGTAATCAGATATGGACAATTGTCTGTCTGATGTAATATATGAAAGACTCAATGAGTATGTGTAGACAGTTAAAGTTTGAGAACTCTTTGTCCAAAATTATGTTCAATAGGTCAAATTCTGATTACTCTCTGGCTGATGAAACATCAGAAGGACAGTATGAGAATGTATAGAAAGTTCAATATTGAGGACTCTTTGTCCAAAAACAAGTTCAATCGGTCAAATATGGACTACTGTCCGGTTAATCAAACATCAGTAGGAGTCTATGAGTATGAATAAAAGTTCAAGTTCATAGAATCTATGTCAAGAAATATTGTTCAGTAATCAGATATGAACATCTGTCTGTCTAATGTAATAGCTGAAAGAGTCAATGACAATGTATAGAAAGTTAAATATCAAAGCCTACTTGGCAAGAAATATATTCAAAAAGTCATACTTGAACTACTGATGAAACATCAGAAGTATTCTGTATGTATGGACAGTTCAATATTGAGGATTCTTTGTCCAACAATATGTTCAATAGGTCAAATAAGAACTACTCTCAGTCTGATAAAACATCAGAAGTCTATAAGTACGTATGTAAAGTTAAAGTTCAAAGACTCCTTGGCGAGAAATGTATTCCAAAAGTCATACTTGAACTATTGATGAAACATCAGAAGTATTCTATATATATGAAAAGTTCAATATTGAGGACTCTTTGTCCAAAAACAAGTTCAGTCGGTCAAATAAGAACTACTCTCAGTCTGATAAAACATCAAAAGTCTATAAGTACTTATGTAAAGTTAAAGTTCAAAGAGTCTTTGGCGAGAAATGTATTCGAAAAGTCATAATTGAATTACTGATGAAACATCAAAAGTATTCTATATGTATGGAAAGTTTAATATTGAGGATTCTTTGTCCAAAATTATGTTCAATAGGTCAAAAACGGATGACTGTCTGGTTAATGAAACATCAAATGGAGTCTATGAGTATGAATAAAAAGTTCAAGTTCATAGAATCTACGTCAAGAAATACGTTCAGTAATCAGATATGGACAATTGTCTGTCTGATGTAATATATGAAAGACTCAATGAGTATGTGTAGAAAGTTAAAGTTTGAGAACTCTGTCCAAAATTATGTTCATTAGGTCAAATTCTGATTACTCTCTGGCTGATGAAACATCAGAAGGAGAGTATGAGAATGTATAGAAAGTTCAATATTGAGGACTCTTTGTCCAAAAATAAGTTCAAACGGTCAAATATGGACTACTGTCCAGTTAATGAAACATCAAAAGGAGTCTATGAGTATGAATAAAAAGTTCATATAATCTACATCCAGAAATATTGTTCAGTAATCAGATATGAACAACTGTCTGTCTAATGTAATATCTGAAAGAGTCAATGATTATGTGTAGAAAGTTAAAGTTTGAGAACTCTTTGTCCAAAAATATATTCAATAGGTTAAATTCTAACTACTGTCTGGCTAATGAAACATCAGTAGGAGTCTATGAGTATGAATAAAAAGTTCAAGTTCATAGAATCTACGTCCAGAAATATGTTCAGTAATCAGATATGAACATCTGTCTGTCTAATGTAATAGCTGAAAGAGTCAATGAGAATGTATAGAAAGTTAAAGTTCAAAGCCTACTTGGCAAGAAATATATTCCAAAAGTCATACCTGAACTACCGATGAAACATCAGAAGTATTCTGTATGTATGGAAAGTTCAATATTGAGGATTCTTTGTCCAAAAATATGTTCAATAGGTCAAATAAGAGCTACTCTCAGTCTGATAAAACATCAGAAGTCTATAAGTATGTATGTAAAGTTAAAGTTCAAAGACTCCTTGTCGAGAAATGTATTCCAAAAGTCATACTTGAACTACCAATGAAACATCAAAAGTATTCTATATGTATGGAAAGTTCAATAGTGAGGACTCTTTGTCCAAAATGATGTTCAATAGGTCAAAAACGGACTACTGTCTGGTTAATGAAACATCAAAAGGAGTCTATGAGTATGAATAAAAAGTTCAAGTTCATAGAATCTACGTCAAGAAATATGTTCAGTAATCAGATATGGACAATTGTCTGTCTGATGTACTATCTGAAAGAGTCAATGAGTATTTGTAGAAAGTTAAAGTTTGAGAACTCTTTGTCCAAAATTATGTTCAATAGGTCAAATTCTGATTACTCATTCTCATACTTGAGAATATATAGAAAGTTACATTTCAATGACTACTTGGCGAGAAATATATTCAAAAAGTCATACTTGAGCTACTGATGAAACATCAGAAGTATTCTATATGTATGGAAAGTTCAGTATTGAGGACTCTGTCCAAAATTATTATCAATAGGTCAAATACAGAATATTGTCAGGTTAATGAAACATCAAAAGGAGTCTATGAGTATGAATAAAAAGTTCATATAATCTACATCCAGAAATATTGTTCAGTAATCAGATATGAACAACTGTCTGTCTAATGTAATATCTGAAAGAGTCAATGAGAATGTATAGAAAGTTAATGTCAAAGCCTTCTTGGCAAGAAATATATTCAAGAAGTCATACTTGAACTACTGATGAAACATCAGAAGTATTCTAAGAGTATGTATGGAAAGTTCAATATTGAGGACTCTGTCCAAAATTATGATCAATAGGTCAAATACGGAATATTGTCTGGTTAATGAAACATCAAAAAGAGTCTATGATTACGTATAGAAAGTTCAAGTTCATAGAATATAGGGGCAGATATATATTCAGTAGTCAGATATGGGCAGTTTGTCTTCCTGATGTAATTTCTGAAAGAGTAAATGAGTATGTGCAGAAAGTTACATTTTGAGAACTCTTTGTCCAACAATATGTTTAATAGGTCAAATTCTGACTACTGTCTGGCTGATAAAACAACAGAAGGAGAGTATGAGAATGTATATAAAGTTAAAGTTCAAAGACTCCTTGGCGAGAAACATATTCGTCAAATTTGACCTACTGATGAATCATCAGAAGTATTCTATGAGAATGTATAGAAAGTTCAGTATTGAGGACTCTTTGTCCAAAAACAAGTTCAATCAGTCAAATATGGACTAGTGTCCGGTTAATGAAACATCAGTAGGAGTCTATATGAATAAAAAGTTCAAGTTCATAGAATCTATGTCCAGAAATATTGTTCAGTAATCAGATATGAACTGTCTGTCTAATTTAATATCTGAAAGAGTCAATGAGTATGTGTAGAAAGTTAAAGTTTGAGAACTCTTTGTCCAAAAATATGTTCAATAGGTCAAATTCTGACAATCGTCTGGTTAATGAAACATCAGAAGGAGTCTATGAGTATGAATAAAAAGTTCAAGTTCATAGAATCTACGTCAAGAAATAAATTCAGTAATCAGATATGTACAATTGTCTGTCTAATGTAATATCTGAAAGAGTCAATGAGTATGTGTAGAAAGTTAAAGTTTGAGAACTCTTTGTGCAAAAATATATTCAATAGGTCAAATTCTAACTACTGTCTGGCTAATGAAACATCAGTAGGAGTCTATGAGTATGAATAAAAAGTTCAAGTTCATAGAATCTACGTCCAGAAATATTGTTCAGTAATCAGATATGAACAACTGTCTGTCTAATGTAATATCTGAAAGAGTCAATGAGTATGTGCAGAAAGTTACATTTTGAGAACTCTTTGTCCAACAATATGTTTAATAGGTCAAATTCTGATTACTCTCTGGCTGATGAAACATCTGAAGGAGAATATATAGAAAGTTACATTTCAATGACTACTTGGCGAGAAATATATTCAAAAAGCCATACTTAAACTACTGATGAAACATCAGAAGTATTCTATATGTATGGAAAGTTCAGTATTGAGGACTCTGTCCAAAATTATGATCAATAGGTCAAATACGGAATATTGTCTGGTTAATGAAACATCAAAAGGAGTCTATGATTACATATAGAAAGTTCAAGGTCATAGAATATAGGGGCAGAGATATATTCAGTAGTCAGATATGGGCAGTTTGTCTTGCTGATGTAATTTCTGAAAGAGTCAATGAGTATGTGCAGAAAGTTACATTTTGAGAACTCTTTGTCCAAAAATATGTTTAATAGGTCAAATACGGACTACTGTCTGGTTAATGAAACATCAAAAGGAGTCTATGAGTATGAATAAAAAGTTCAAGTTCATAGAATCTACGCCAAAAATATTGCTGATGAAACATCAGAAGGAGAGTATGAGAATGTATAGAAAGTTCAATATTGAGGACTCTTTGTCCAAAAATAAGTTCAATCGGTCAAATATGGACTACTGTATGTTTAATGAAACATCAAAAGGAGTCTATGAGTATGAATAAAAAGTTCAAGTTCATAGAATCTACGTCCAGAAATATTGTTCAGTAATCAGATATGAACATATGTCTGTCTAATGTAATAGCTGAAAGAGTCAATGAGAATGTATAGAAAGTTAAAGTTCAAAGCCTACTTGGCATGAAATATATTCAAAAAGTCATACTTGAACTACTGATGAAACATCAGAAGTATTCTGAGAGTATGTATGGAAAGTTCAGTATTGAGGATTCTTTGTCCAAAAATATATTCAATAGGTCAAATAAGAACTACTCTCAGTCTGATATTACATCAGAAGGAGTCTATGAGTATGTATATAAAGTTAACGTTCAAAGACTCCTTAGTGAGAAATATATTCAAAAAGTCATAATTTAACTACTGATGAAACATCAGAAGTACTCTATGTGTATTTATGGAAAGTTCAATATTGAGTCCAAAATTATGATCAATAGGTCAAATACGGAATACTGTCTGGTTAATGAAACATCAAAAGGAGTCTATGATTACGTATAGAAAGTTCAAGTTCATAGAATCTAGGGGTAGAAATATATTCAATAGTCAGATATGGGCAATTGTCTTGCTGATGTAATTTCTGAAAGAGTCAATGAGTATGTGCAGAAAGTTAAATTTTGAGAACTCTTTTTCCAAAAATATGTTTAATAGGTCAAATTCTGACTACTGTCTGGCTGATGAAACATCAGATTTAGAGTATGAAAATGTACAGAAAGTTAACGTTCAAAGACTCCTTCGTGAGAAATATATTCAAAAAGTCATACTTGAACTACTGATGAAACATCAGAAGTAGTCTATGAGTATTTATAGAAAGTTCAATATTGAGAACTTTGTCCAAAAATATATTCAGTAGGTCAAATTCTGACTACTTTCTGGATGATGAAACATCAGAAGGAGAGTATGAGAACGTATAGAAAGTTCAATATTGAGGACTCTTTGTCCAAAAATAAGTTCAGTCGGTCAAATATGGACTACTGTATGGTTAATGAAACATCAAAAGGAGTCTATGAGTATGAATAATAGAATCTACATCCAGAAATATTGTTCAGTAATCAGATATGAACATCTGTCTGTCTAATGTAATAGCTGAAAGAGTCAATGAGAATGTATAGAAAGTTAAAGTTCAAAGCCTACTTGGCAAGAAATATATTCAAAAAGTCATACTTGAACTTCTGATGAAACATCAGAAGTATTCTGAGAGCATGTATGGAGAGTTCAATATTGAGGTTTCTTTGTCCAAAAATATGTTCAATAGGTCAAATAAGAACTACTCTCAGTCTGATAAAACATCAGAAGTCTAAAAGTACATATGTAAATTTAAAGTTCAAAGACTCCTTGGTGAGAAATGTATTCCAAAAGACATACTTGAACTACTGATGAAACATCAGAAGTATTCTATATGTATGGAAAGTTCAATATTTAGGACTCTTTGTCCAAAAACAAGTTCAATCGGTCAAATATGGACAATGAAACATCAAAAGGAGCCTATAAGTATGAACAAAAAGTTCAAGTTCATAGAATCTACGTCCAGAAATATGTTCAGTAATCAGATATGGACAATTGTCTGTCTGATGTAATATCTGAAAGACTCAATAAGTATGTGTAGAAAGTTAAAGTTTGAGAACTCTTTGTCCAAAAATATGTTCAACAGGTCAAATTCTGACTACTGTCTGGCTGATAAAACATCACAAGGAGAATGTATAGAAAGGTAAATTTCAATGACTACTTGGCGAGAAATATGTTCAAAAAGTCATACATGAACTACTTGATGAAACATCAGAAGTATTATATGAGTATGTATGGAAAGTTCAATATTGAGGACTCTGTCCAAAATTATGATCAATAGGTCAAATACGGAATATTGTCTGGTTAATGAAACATCAAAAGGAGTCTATGATTACGTATAGAAAGTTCAAGTTCATAGAATCTACATACAGAAATATTGTTCAGTAATCAGATATGAACAACTGTCTGTCTAATGTAATATCTGAAAGAGTCAATGAGTATGTGTAGAAAGTTAAAGTTTGAGAACTCTTTGTCCAAAATTATGTTCAATAGGTCAAATTCTGATTACTCTCTGGCTGATGAAACATCAGAAGGAGAGTATGAGAATGTATAGAAAGTTCAATATTGAGGACTCTTTGTCCAAAAATAAGTTCAATCGGTCAAATATGGACTACTGTATGGTTAATGAAACATCAAAAGGAGTCTATGAGTATGAATAAAAAGTTCAAGTTCATAGAATCTACGTCCAGAAATATTGTTCAGTAATCAGATATGAACATATGTCTGTCTAATGTAATAGCTGAAAGAGTCAATGAGAATGTATAGAAAGTTAAAGTTCAAAGCCTACTTGGCATGAAATATATTCAAAAAGTCATACTTGAACTACTGATGAAACATCAGAAGTATTCTGAGAGTATGTATGGAAAGTTCAATATTGAGGATTCTTTGTCCAAATATATATTCAATAGGTCAAATAAGAACTACTCTCAGTCTGATATTACATCAGAAGGAGTCTATGAGTATGTATATAAAGTTAACGTTCAAAGACTCCTTAGTGAGAAATATATTCAAAAAGTCATAATTTAACTACTGATGAAACATCAGAAGTACTCTATGTGTATTTATGGAAAGTTCAATATTGAGTCCAAAATTATGATCAATAGGTCAAATACGGAATACTGTCTGGTTAATGAAACATCAAAAGGAGTCTATGATTACGTATAGAAAGTTCAAGTTCATAGAATCTAGGGGTAGAAATATATTCAATAGTCAGATATGGGCAATTGTCTTGCTGATGTAATTTCTGAAAGAGTCAATGAGTATGTGCAGAAAGTTAAATTTTGAGAACTCTTTTTCCAAAAATATGTTTAATAGGTCAAATTCTGACTACTGTCTGGCTGATGAAACATCAGATTTAGAGTATGAAAATGTACAGAAAGTTAACGTTCAAAGACTCCTTCGTGAGAAATATATTCAAAAAGTCATACTTGAACTACTGATGAAACATCAGAAGTAGTCTATGAGTATTTATAGAAAGTTCAATATTGAGAACTTTGTCCAAAAATATATTCAGTAGGTCAAATTCTGACTACTTTCTGGATGATGAAACATCAGAAGGAGAGTATGAGAACGTATAGAAAGTTCAATATTGAGGACTCTTTGTCCAAAAATAAGTTCAGTCGGTCAAATATGGACTACTGTATGGTTAATGAAACATCAAAAGGAGTCTATGAGTATGAATAATAGAATCTACATCCAGAAATATTGTTCAGTAATCAGATATGAACATCTGTCTGTCTAATGTAATAGCTGAAAGAGTCAATGAGAATGTATAGAAAGTTAAAGTTCAAAGCCTACTTGGCAAGAAATATATTCAAAAAGTCATACTTGAACTTCTGATGAAACATCAGAAGTATTCTGAGAGCATGTATGGAGAGTTCAATATTGAGGTTTCTTTGTCCAAAAATATGTTCAATAGGTCAAATAAGAACTACTCTCAGTCTGATAAAACATCAGAAGTCTAAAAGTACATATGTAAATTTAAAGTTCAAAGACTCCTTGGTGAGAAATGTATTCCAAAAGACATACTTGAACTACTGATGAAACATCAGAAGTATTCTATATGTATGGAAAGTTCAATATTTAGGACTCTTTGTCCAAAAATAAGTTCAATCGGTCAAATATGGACAATGAAACATCAAAAGGAGCCTATAAGTATGAACAAAAAGTTCAAGTTCATAGAATCTACGTCCAGAAATATGTTCAGTAATCAGATATGGACAATTGTCTGTCTGATGTAATATCTGAAAGACTCAATAAGTATGTGTAGAAAGTTAAAGTTTGAGAACTCTTTGTCCAAAAATATGTTCAACAGGTCAAATTCTGACTACTGTCTGGCTGATAAAACATCACAAGGAGAATGTATAGAAAGGTAAATTTCAATGACTACTTGGCGAGAAATATGTTCAAAAAGTCATACATGAACTACTTGAAACATCAGAAGTATTATATGAGTATGTATGGAAAGTTCAATATTGAGGACTCTGTCCAAAATTATGATCAATAGGTCAAATACGGAATATTGTCTGGTTAATGAAACATCAAAAGGAGTCTATGATTACGTACAGAAAGTTCAAGTTCATAGAATCTACATACAGAAATATTGTTCAGTAATCAGATATGAACAACTGTCTGTCTAATGTAATATCTGAAAGAGTCAATGAGTATGTGTAGAAAGTTAAAGTTTGAGAACTCTTTGTCCAAAATTATGTTCAATAGGTCAAATTCTGATTACTCTCTGGCTGATGAAACATCAGAAGGAGAGTATGAGAATGTATAGAAAGTTCAATATTGAGGACTCTTTGTCCAAAAATAAGTTCAATCGGTCAAATATGGACTACTGTATGGTTAATGAAACATCAAAAGGAGTCTATGAGTATGAATAAAAAGTTCAAGTTCATAGAATCTACGTCCAGAAATAATCAGATATGAACATATGTCTGTCTAATGTAATAGCTGAAAGAGTCAATGAGAATGTATAGAAAGTTAAAGTTCAAAGCCTACTTGGCATGAAATATATTCAAAAAGTCATACTTGAACTACTGATGAAACATCAGAAGTATTCTGAGAGTATGTATGGAAAGTTCAATATTGAGGATTCTTTGTCCAAATATATATTCAATAGGTCAAATAAGAACTACTCTCAGTCTGATATTACATCAGAAGGAGTCTATGAGTATGTATATAAAGTTAACGTTCAAAGACTCCTTAGTGAGAAATATATTCAAAAAGTCATACTTGAACTACTGATGAAACATCAGAAGTAGTCTATGAGTATTTATAGAAAGTTCAATATTGAGAACTTTGTCCAAAAATATATTCAGTAGGTCAAATTCTGACTACTTTCTGGATGATGAAACATCAGAAGGAGAGTATGAGAATGTATAGAAAGTTCAATATTGAGGACTCTTTGACCAAAAATAAGTTCAGTCGGTCAAATATGGACTACTGTATGGTTAATGAAACATCAAAAGGAGTCTATGAGTATGAATAATAGAATCTACATCCAGAAATATTGTTCAGTAATCAGATATGAACATCTGTCTGTCTAATGTAATAGCTGAAAGAGTCAATGAGAATGTATAGAAAGTTAAAGTTCAAAGCCTACTTGGCAAGAAATATATTCAAAAAGTCATACTTGAACTTCTGATGAAACATCAGAAGTATTCTGAGAGCATGTATGGAGAGTTCAATATTGAGGTTTCTTTATCCAAAAATATGTTCAATAGGTCAAATAAGAACTACTCTCAGTCTGATAAAACATCAGAAGTCTAAAAGTACATATGTAAATTTAAAGTTCAAAGACTCCTTGGTGAGAAATGTATTCCAAAAGTCAAACTTGAACTACTGATGAAACATCAGAAGTATTCTATATGTATGGAAAGTTCAATATTGAGGACTCTTTGTCCAAAAATAAGTTCAATCGGTCAAATATGGACAATGAAACATCAAAAGGAGCCTATAAGTATGAACAAAAAGTTCAAGTTCATAGAATCTACGTCCAGAAATATGTTCAGTAATCAGATATGGACAATTGTCTGTCTGATGTAATATCTGAAAGACTCAATGAGTATGTGTAGAAAATTAAAGTTTGAGAACTCTGTCCAAAAATATGTTCAACAGGTCAAATTCTGACTACTGTCTGGCTGATGAAACATCACAAGGAGAATGTATATAAAGTTAAATTTCAATGACTACTTGGCGAGAAATATATTCAAAAAGTCATACATAAACTACCTGATGAAACATCAGAAGTATTCTATGATTATGTATGGAAAGTTCAATATTGAGGACTCTGTCCAAAATTATGATCATTAGGTCAAATACGGAATATTGTCTGGTTAATGAAACATCAAAAGGAGTCTATGATTACGTATAGAAAGTTCAAGTTCATAGAATCTACATCCAGAAATATTGTTCAGTAATCAGATATGAACAACTGTCTGTCTAATGTAATATCTGAAAGAGTCAATGAGTATGTGTAGAAAGTTAAAGTTTGAGAACTCTTTGGCCAAAATTATGTTCAATAGGTCAAATTCTGATTACTCTCTGGCTGATGAAACATCAGAAGGAGAGTACGAGAATGTATAGAAAGTTCAATATTGAGGACTCTTTGTCCAAAAATAAGTTCAATCGGTCAAATATGGACTACTGTATGGTTAATGAAACATCAAAAGGAGTCTATGAGTATGAATAAAAAGTTCAAGTTCATAGAATCTACCTCCAGAAATATTGTTCAGTAATCAGATATGAACATCTGTCTGTCTAATGTAATAGCTGAAAGAGTCAATGAGAATTTATAGAAAGTTAAAGTTCAAAGCCTACTTGGCAAGAAATATATTCAAAAAGTCATACTTGAACTACCGATGAAACATCAGAAGTATTCTGAGAGTATGTATGGAAAGTTCAGTATTGAGGATTCTTTGTCCAAAAATATTTTCAATAGGTCAAATAAGAACTACTCTCAGTCTGATAAAACATCAGAATAAGTCTATAAGTACATATGTAAATTTAAAGTTCAAAGACTCCTTGGTGAGAAATGTATTCCAAAAGTCATACTTGAACTACTGATGAAACATCAGAAGTATTCTATATGTATGGGAAGTTCAATATTGAGGACTCTTTGTCCAAAAATAAGTTCAATCGGTCAAATATGGACTACTGTATGGTTAATGAAACATCAAAAGGAGCCTATAAGTATGAACAAAAAGTTCAAGTTCATAGAATCTACGTCCAGAAATATGTTCAGTAATCAGATATGAACAATTGTCTGTCTGATGTAATATCTGAAAGACTCAATGAGTATGTGTAGAAAGTTAAAGTTTGACAACTCTTTGTCCAAAAATATGTTCAACAGGTCAAATTCTGACTACTGCCTGGCTGATGAAACATCACAAGGAGAATGTATAGAAAGGTAAATTTCAATGACTACTTGGCGAGAAATATATTCAAAAAGTCATACATGAACTACTTGATGAAACATAAGGAGTATGTATGGAAAGTTCAATATTGAGGACTCTGTCCAAAATTATGATCAATAGGTCAAATACGGAATATTGTCTGGTTAATGAAACATCAAAAGGAGTCTATGATTACGTATAGAAAGTTCAAGTTCATAGAATCTACATCCAGAAATATTGTTCAGTAATCAGATATGAACAACTGTCTGTCTAATGTAATATCTGAAAGAGTCAATGAGTATGCGTAGAAAGTTAAAGTTTGAGAACTCTTTGTCCAAAATTATGTTCAATAGGTCAAATTCTGACTACTGTCTGACTGATGAAACATCAGATTTAGAGTATGAGAATGTTTAGAAAGTTAACGTTCAAAGACTCCTTCGCGAGAAACATATTCAAAACGTCATACTTGAACTAATGATGAAACATCAGAAGTAGTCTTTAAGTATGTATAGAAAGTTCAATATTGTGAACTTTGTCCAAAATTATGTTCAGTAGGTCAGATTCTGACTACTGTCTGGCTGATGAAACATCAGAAGGAGAGTATGAGAATGTGTAGAAAGTTCAATATTGAGGACTCTTTGTCCAAAAATAAGTTCAGTAGGTCAAATTCTGATTACTGTCTGGCTGATGAAACATCAGAAGGAGAGTATGAGAATGTATAGAAAGTTCAATATTAAGGTCTCTTTGTCCACAAATAAGTTAAATTGGTCAAATATGAACTATTCCCAGTCTGATAAAACATCAGAAGGAGTCTTTGAAATTTAACTTTATTTACATACTCATACACTCCATTATTGACCTTCTGAACATATTTCTGGCCAAAGAGTCATCAAAGGAGTAACTTACTATGCGTTCTCATAGAAGTCTTTGATTTTACATTACCATATATTAGTCAGTATTTAACCCATAAAACTTTTTTTCTGGCCAAAGAGTGCTGGAACCTTAACTTTCTAAATATACTCATAGTCTCTTTCTGATGATGAACATGCAGCCATTAAGTCCATATTAGACTTATTGAACATAATTCTTTCCAGAGAATACTCGATCTGGAACTTTCTATTAATGTCATTCACTCCTTCTGATGTTACATCAGCCTGACAGAAGTCCATATTTGACCTACTGAAATTTTTTCTGGCCAAGGAGTCCTCAAGTTTGAACTTTTTATACATGCTAATTGACTCCAGATGTTTTATTAGCCACATTTAATTTGCCATACAGCCTTTTTACATCATCCAGACCACTGTCAGACCATTTTTGACCTGCTGAACGTTTTGGCCGATGATTCTTTCATCTTCCTTTACATTTCCCATTGACTCCTTCTGATGTTTCAGCCATACAGTAGTTCAAATTTTACTCACTGAACTTTTTTTCTGGCCGAAGAGTCTTTGATATTGAACTTTATGTACACACTCCTTGTGTTTCATTAGCCAGACAGTGGATCATTTTGATTTTTTGACTATATTTCTGGCCAAACAGTCCTGGAACTTTAACTTTCTGTACATGCTGACTGCGGATGTTTCATTAGCCACACCACAGTCGATATTTGACCTATTGAATATATTTCCGGCAAAAGGCTCCTCAATCTTGAACTTTCTAAACATGATCATGACTCCTTCAGTCATACAGTAGAAGGAGTCATACAGTATTTCAAATTTGACCTTTGAATATGTTTCTGGCCAAAAAGTCTTTGCTTCAACTTTCTATGCATACTCATAGACTCCTAATGTTTCATCAGACACACAGTAGGCCATATATTGGACCTATATATATATATATATAATCTGACCAAATATTCTTCAAAGGGATCACTTACTATGCATTTTTTGATGTTACATCAACCATATGTGTCAAAATTTAACCCATCAAACATTTTTTCTGGCCAAAGAGTCTTTGATCTTGAACTGTATATACATACTCATTGACTCCTTATGTTTCATTAGCCAGCCAGTAGCTCGTTTTGATCTTTTGAATATATTTCTGGCCAAAGAGTCCAAAGACTCTTGTACGCAATTCAGTGCAACATCAATTAATGTAATGTGATATCTCTTTATTGCACAAAGGAATAAGTAGGCCTAAGTTATTGTATGCAAATTAACAGAGCATTATTTCATGGCTTATTCTTCAGTGCACAATTTGTTCTTGTATGCATTGCAATGGATCAACCCATATGTCTTTTTTCAATGCACAACGGAATAAGTCAGCTCTTGTATGCAATGCAAAGAAACAGAGCTCATCACTTGTATTATTCTTCAGTGCACATGTCAATTATTTTATATTATTTTAGGTTATTTTATACAGTGCAGTGCAACAGGACATATGTTTTATTTCTCTTCCAATTCACTTGAGTAAGTTAGCTCGTGATTGCAATGCAATGCAACATGAGTTGTCTCTTCAATGCACAAGTCAGTTATTGTATGCAAAAAATTATACATGTAATTCTTAAATGCACGCAGCATATGCAATCTTCTTGTATGCAATTCAGTGCAACATCAACTATGTTGTGAGTTATCTCTTCATTTCACAAAGAAATAATTTAGCTCTTGCATGCAATACAATGAAACTGCATAGTTTATATGCCATTTTTCAATGCACAACGGATTGACAGATCGTACATGCAAACCAATGCAACAGCACAATGTTACCTTATTTTTGTACGCAACACATACATACGTTATTCTTCGGAATAAATTAGTTCTCCAATCCACAACGGAATAATTGCAATGCAACGATACAGCGCATATCTTATGTTATTGTTTGTGCACAGGTCAATAAGTTAGTTATTTTATGCAACACGTACATGAGTTACTCTTCAATACACAACGGAGTAATTGAGTATGCAATGTAGTGCAATATCACCTATGTTATGAATGATCTCTTCGCTTGCACAGCGAATCAAGTTAGTTCTTGTATGCCAATGAAACGAAACAGAGCATATCACTTGTGTTATTCTTCAGGTCTTACAGTGCAACAGCACATATGTTGTATTATCTCTTCAATGCAAAAATGAATGTTATGCAATGCAATGGCATAACTTTTGCATAATGTTATTTTTCAATGCACAACAGAATAACTGAGATCTTGTAATGCAGAGTAACATCAACTATGTTGTGAGTGATATCTTCATTGTACAACGGAATATGTTAGTTCTTTTATGCCGTTACTCTTCAATCACAAAGGAATAAATTCGTTCTTGTACACACCACATATATGCGTTATTCTTCAATGCACAGCGTGTGTGCAATGCAATGCAAAAGCAAACATGTTAACTCTTCAGTGCAAATCGGAATTAATTAGTTCTTGTATGCATTGCATTTGCAACAAGTGCTTAGTGCAAAGCAACAGCACAAATGCTTATCGGAATAAGCACAAATGAAACAGCACAAATGTTATCTCTTAAATGCATATCGAAATGAGTTACTTTTTTTATGCATTGCAATGCAACAAGTGTATAGCTTATATGTTATTCTTAAATGCACAGCGTTATTCTTCAATGCACAGCGTTATTCTTCAATGCACAGCTTGTGTGCAATGCAATGCAAAAGAAAACATGTTAACTCTTCAGTGCAAATCGGAATTAGTTAGTTCTTGTATGCACTGCATTTGCAACAAGTGCTTAGTGCAAAGCAACAGCACAAATGCTTATCGGAATAAGTTAGTTCTTGTATGCACTGCAATGCAACAAGTGCATAGCTTATATGTTATGCTTCACTGTACAGCGTTAGATGGTGTGTGCAATGCAATGCAACAGCACAAATGTTATCTCCAGTGCATATCGGAATGAGTTAGTTCTTGTATGCATTGCAATGCAACAAGTGTATAGCGTATATGTTATTCTTCAATGCACAGCGTGTGTGCAATGCAATGCAAAAGCAAACGTCTTAACTCTTCAGTGCAAATGTGTTGTATGCAATGCATTGCGAAGCACATATGTTATGTGTAGTCCTTTCATTGCACAGAGAACTAGGTTAGATATTAAATGCAAAGCAATGAAACAGCACAAACGTTATCTCTTCAATGCACATCGGAATGAGTTAGTTCTTGTATGCCTTGTAATTCAACAAGTGCTTAGTCAGTGCAATGCAATGCAACAAATGTTATCTCCAGTGCATATCGGAATGAGTTAGTTCTTGTACGCATTGCAATGCAACCAGTGTATAGCTTATATGTTATTCTTAAATGCACAGCGTTATTCTTCAGTGCACAGCCTGTGTGCAATGCAATGCAAAAGCAAACATGTTAACTCTACAATGCAAATCGGAATTAGTTAGTTCTTGTATGCACTGCATTGCAACAAGTGCTTAGTGCAAAGCAACAACACAAATGCTTATCGGAATAAGTTAGTTTTGTATGTACTGCAATGCAACAAGTGCATAGCTTATATGTTATGAGCTATGTATTGCATACTAATGTGTTGTATGCAATGCATTGCGAAGCACATATGTTATGTGTTGTCCTTTCATTGCACAGAGGACTAGATATTAAATGCAAAGCAATGAAACAGCACAGATGTTATCTTCAATGCACATCGGAATGAGTTAGTTCTTGTATGCCTTGCAATTCAACAAATGCTTAGTTAGTGCAAAGCAACAGCACAAATGTTATCTCTTCAATGCATAGCGAAATGAGTAACTTCTTTTTATGCAGTGCAATGCAACAAGCGCATATCTTATATGTTATGCGTCAATGTAGATGATGTGTGCAATGCAATGCAACAGCATAAATGTTATCTCCAGTGCATATCGGAATGAGTTATGCATTGCAATGCAACAAGCTTATATGTTATTCTTAAATGCACAGCGTTATTCTTCAATGCACAGCGTGTGTGCAATGCAATGCAAAAGCAAACATGTTAACTCTTCAGTGCAAATCGGAATTAGTTAGTTCTTGTATGCATTGCATTGCAACAAGTGCTTAGTGCAAAGCAACAGCACAAATGCTTATCGGAATAAGTTAGTTGTTGTATGCATTGCAATGCAACAAGTGCATAGCTTATATGTTATAAGCTGTGTTTCATGTCACATATGTTATGTGTTTCGCAACACATATGTTATGTGTTGTCCTTTCATTGCACAGAGGACTAGGTTAGATATTAAATGCAAAGCAATGAAACAGCACAGATGTTATCTCTTCAATGCACATCGGAATGAGTTAGTTCTGGTATGCCTTGCAATTCAACAAGTGCTTAGTTAGTGCAAAGCAACAGCACAAATGTTATCTCTTCAATGCATATCGAAATGAGTAACTTCTTTTTATGCACTGCAATGCAACAAGTGCATAGCTTATATGTTATGCGTCAATGTACAGCGTAGATGATGTGTGCAATGCAATGCAACAGCACATACGTTATCTCCAATGCATAGTGGAATAAGTTAGTTCTTGTATGCACTGCAATGCAACAAGTGCATAGCATATATATGTTATTCTTAAATGCACAGCGTTATTCTTCAATGCACAGCGTTGTGTGCAATGCAATGCAAAAGCAAACATGTTAACTCTTCAGTGCAAATCTATGCGCTGCATTTGCAACAAGTGCTTAGTGCAAAGCAACAGCACAAATGCTTATCGGAATAAGTTAGTTCTTGTATGCACTGCAATGCAACAAGTGCATAGCTTATATGTTATGCTTCACTGTACAGCGTTAGATGGTGTATGCAATGCAACAGCACAAATGTTATCTCACCAGTGCTTATTGGATTGATTAGTTCTTGTCTGTTTTGCAATGCAACAAGTGAATAGCTACATGTTATTCTCCAATACACAACGTTTGATCATGTGTGCAATGCAATATAACAGCACATATCTCTTCAATGCACTTGAATGAGTTAGTTCTTGTATGCATTGCAATGCAACAAGTGCATAGCGTAAATGTTTTTCTAAATGTATAAGCTATGCATTGCATACTACACAAATGTGTTGTATGCAATGCTTTGCGAAACACATATGTTATGTGTTGTCCTTTCATTGCACAGAGGACTAGGTTAGATTAGGTTAAATACAAAGCAATGAAACAGCACAAAAGTTATCTCTTCAATGCACATCGGAATGAGTTAGTTCTTGTATGCATTGCAATGCAACAAGTGTATAGCTTATATGTTATTCTTAAATGCACAGCTTTATTCTTCAATGCACAGCGTGTGTGCAATGCAATGCAAAAGCAAACATGTTAACTCTTCAGTGCAAATCGGAATTAGTTAGTTCTTGTATGCACTGCATTTTGCAACAAGTGCTTAGTGCAAAGCAACAGCACAAACGCTTATCGGAATAAGCACAAATGAAACAGCACAAATGTTATCTCTTCAATGCATATCGAAATGAGTTACTTTTTTTATGCATTGCAATGCAACAAGTGTATAGCTTATATGTTATTCTTCAATGCACAGCGTGTGTGCAATGCAATGCAAAAGCAAACATGTTAACTCTTCAGTGCAAATATGTTAAATATGTTATAGCTTATATGTTATTCTCAAATGCACAGCGTTATTCTTCAATGCACAGCGTGTGTGCAATGCAATGCAAAAGCAAACATCTTAACTCTTCAGTGCAAATCGGAATTAGTTAGTTCTTGTATGCACTGCAATGCAACAAGTGCATAGCGTAAATGTTTTTCTTCAATGCACAGCGTTAGAACGTGTATGCAATGCAATGCAACAGCACAAATGTTATCTCACCAGTGCTTATAGGATTGATTAGTTCTTGTCTGTTTTGCAATGCTACAAGTGAACAGCTACATGTTATTCTCCAATACATAACGTTTGATCGTGTGTGCAATCCAATATAACAGCACATATCTCTTCAATGCACTTGAATAAGTTAGTTCTTGTATGCAATACAATGCAACAAGTGCATAAGTTATGTGCTATACTTCGATGTACTTCATTGTACAACAGAATAAGATAGTTATTGTATATAGTGCAATTAGCACTATAGTTAGTTGTTCTATGCATTGGAAAGTAAAAGTACGCATTGTTGTGTTATCCGAAGGGATAACAAAACCTGCGTGAAGAATGCACACGTTAGAATAAAGAGCGCAACAAGTGACAGACCACAAGTGACAGACAACAAGTGACAGACAATTGTCCATATCTGACTACTGAACATATTTCTGGACGTAGATTCTTTGAACTTTCTATACATGCTCATTGACTCCTGATGTTTCATCAGTAGTTCAAGAACGACTTTTCAAGTATGACTATTTTACATTCTCATAGACTCCTTCTGATGTTTCGTCAGTAGCTAAAGTATGACTTTTTGAACATATTTATGAGTATGACTCCGACTATGAGTTCAAAGACTCAGAGGAGACTCCAAAAATATGTTCAATAAGTCAAATAAGGACTACTCTCAGTCTGATAAAACATCAGGAGTCTATGAGTATATACATTTAAAGTTCAAATACTATTTGGACAGAAATATATTTCAAAAGTCATACTCGAAGTACTGATGAAACATCAGAAGTATTCTGTGAGTATGTATGGAAAGTTCAGTAATGAGGACTCTGTCCAAAATTATGTTCAATAGGTCAAATTCTGATTACTCTCTGGCTGATGAAACATCAGAAGGAGAGTATGAGAATGTATTGAAAGTTCAATATTGAGGACTCTTTGTCCAAAAATGTTTAATCGGTCAAATATGGACTACTGTATGGTTAATGAAACATCAAAAGGAGTCTATGAGTATGAATAAAAAGATCAAGTTCATAGAATCTACTTCCAGAAATATTGTTCAGTAATCAGATATGAACATCTGTCCGTCTAATGTAATAGCTGAAAGAGTCAATGAGAATTTATAGAAAGTTAAAGTTCAAAGCCTACTTGGCAAGAAATATATTCAAAAAGTCATACTTGAACTACTGATGAAACATCATATTCTGTGAGTATGTATGGAAAGTTCAATATTGAGGATTCTTTGTCCAAAAATATGTTCAATAGGTCAAATAAGAACTACTCTCAGTCTGATAAAACATCAGAAGTCTATAAGTACGTATGTAAAGTTAAAGTTCAAAGACTCCTTGTCGAGAAATGTATTCCAAAAGTCATACTTGAACTATTGATGAAACATCAGAAGTATTCTATATGTATGAAAAGTTCAATATTGAGGACTCTTTGTCCAAAAACAAGTTCAGTCGGTCAAATAAGAACTACTCTCAGTCTGATAAAACATCAAAAGTCTATAAGTACTTATGTAAAGTTAAAGTTCAAAGAGTCTTTGGCGAGAAATGTATTCGAAAAGTCATAATTGAATTACTGATGAAACATCAAAAGTATTCTATATGTATGGAACGTTCAATATTGAGGATTCTTTGTCCAAAATTATGTTCAATAGGTCAAAAACGGATGACTGTCTGGTTAATGAAACATCAAATGGAGTCTATGAGTATGAATAAAAAGTTCAAGTTCATAGAATCTACGTCAAGAAATACGTTCAGTAATCAGATATGGACAATTGTCTGTCTGATGTAATGTATGAAAGACTCAATGAGTATGTGTAGAAAGTTAAAGTTTGAGAACTCTGTCCAAAATTATGTTCAATAGGTCAAATTCTGATTACTCTCTGGCTGATGAAACATCAGAAGGAGAGTATGAGAATGTATAGAAAGTTCAATATTGAGGACTCTTTGTCCAAAAATAAATTCAAACGGTCAAATATGGACTACTGTCTGGTTAATGAAACATCAAAAGGAGTCTATGAGTATGAATAAAAAGTTCATATAATCTACATCCAGAAATATTGTTCAGTAATCAGATATGAACAACTGTCTGTCTAATGTAATATCTGAAAGAGTCAATGAGTATGTGTAGAAAGTTAAAGTTTGAGAACTCTTTGTCCAAAAATATTTTCAATATGTTAAATTCTAACTACTGTCTGGCTAATGAAACATCAGTAGGAGTCTAGGAGTATGAATAAAAAGTTCAAGTTCATAGAATTTACGTCCAGAAATATTGTTCAGTAATCAGATATGAACAACTGTCTGTCTAATGTAATATCTGAAAGAGTCAATGAGTATGTGTAGAAAGTTAAAGTTTGAGAACTCTTTGTCCAAAAATATGTTCAATAGGTCAAATTCTGACTACTGTCTGGCTAGTGAAACATCAGTAGGAGTCTATGAGTATGAATAAAAAGTTCAAGTTCATAGAATCTACGTCCAGAAATATGTTCAGTAATCAGATATGAACATCTGTCTGTCTAATGTAATAGCTGAAAGAGTCAATGAGAATGTATAGAAAGTTAAAGTTCAAAGCCTACTTGGCAAGAAATATATTCCAAAAGTCATACCTGAACTACCGATGAAACATCAGAAGTATTCTGTGAGTATGTATGGAAAGTTCAATATTGAGGATTCTTTGTCCAAAAATATGTTCAATAGGTCAAATAAGAGCTACTCTCAGTCTGATAAAACATCAGAAGTCTATAAGTACGTATGTAAAGTTAAAGTTCAAAAACTCCTTGTCGAGAAATGTATTCCAAAAGTCATACTTGAACTACCAATGAAACATCAAAAGTATTCTATATGTATGGAAAGTTCAATAGTGAGGACTCTTTGTCCAAAATGATGTTCAATAGGTCAAAAATGGACTACTGTCTGGTTAATGAAACATCAAAAGGAGTCTATGAGTATGAATAAAAAGTTCAAGTTCATAGAATCTACGTCAAGAAATATGTTCAGTAATCAGATATGGACAATTGTCTGTCTGATGTACTATCTGAAAGAGTCAATGAGTATTTGTAGAAAGTTAAAGTTTGAGAACTCTTTGTCCAAAATTATGTTCAATAGGTCAAATTCTGATTACTCATTCTCATACTTGAGAATATATAGAAAGTTACATTTCAATGACTACTTGGCGAGAAATATATTCAAAAAGTCATACTTGAGCTACTGATGAAACATCAGAAGTATTCTATATGTATGGAAAGTTCAGTATTGAGGACTCTGTCCAAAATTATTATCAATAGGTCAAATACAGAATATTGTCTGGTTAATGAAACATCAAAAGGAGTCTATGATTACGTATAGAAAGTTCAAGTTCATAGAATATAGGGATATAATATAGGGATATATATTCAGAGATATATTCAGTAGTCAGATATGGGCAGTTTGTCTTGCTGATGTAATTTCTGAAAGAGTCAATGAGTATGTGCAGAAAGCTACATTTTGAGAACTCTTTGTCCAAAAATATGTTTAATAGGTCAAATTCTGACCACTGTCTGGTTAATGAAACATCAGAAGGAGTCTATGAGAATGAATAAAAAGTTCAAGTTCATAGAATCTACGTCCAGAAATATTGTTCAGTAATCAGATATGAACAACTGTCTGTCTAATGTAATATCTAAAGGAGTCAATGAGTATGTGTAGAAAGTTAAAGTTTGAGAACAATTTGTCCAAAATTATGTTCAATAGGTCAAATTCTGATTACTCTCTGGCTAATGAAACATCAGAAGGAGAGTATGAGAATGTATAGAAAGTTAAAGTTCAAAGACTCCTTGGCGAGAAACATATTCGTCAAATTTGACCTACTGATGAATCATCAGAAGTATTCTAAGAGTATGTATGGAAAGTTCAATATTGAGGACTCTGTCCAAAATTATGATCAATAGGTCAAATACGGAATATTGTCTGGTTAATGAAACATCAAAAAGAGTCTATGATTACGTATAGAAAGTTCAAGTTCATAGAATATAGGGGCAGAGATATATTCAGTAGTCAGATATGGGCAGTTTGTCTTCCTGATGTAATTTCTGAAAGAGTAAATGAGTATGTGCAGAAAGTTACATTTTGAGAACTCTTTGTCCAACAATATGTTTAATAGGTCAAATTCTGACTACTGTCTGGCTGATAAAACATCAGAAGGAGAGTATGAGAATGTATAGAAAGTTAAAGTTCAAAGACTCCTTGGCGAGAAACATATTCGTCAAATTTGACCTACTGATGAATCATCAGAAGTATTCTATGAGAATGTATAGAAAGTTCAGTATTGAGGATTCTTTGTCCAAAAATATGTTCAATAGGTCAAATAAGAGCTACTCTCAGTCTGATAAAACATCAGAAGTCTATAAGTACGTATGTAAAGTTAAAGTTCAAAAACTTCTTGTCGAGAAATGTATTTCAAAAGTCATACTTGAACTACCAATGAAACATCAAAAGTATTCTATATGTATGGAAAGTTCAATAGTGAGGACTCTTTGTCCAAAATGATGTTCAATAGGTCAAAAATGGACTACTGTCTGGTTAATGAAACATCAAAAGGAGTCTATGAGTATGAATAAAAAGTTCAAGTTCATAGAATCTACGTCAAGAAATATGTTCAGTAATCAGATATGGACAATTGTCTGTCTGATGTACTATCTGAAAGAGTCAATGAGTATTTGTAGAAAGTTAAAGTTTGAGAACTCTTTGTCCAAAATTATGTTCAATAGGTCAAATTCTGATTACTCATTCTCATACTTGAGAATATATAGAAAGTTACATTTCAATGACTACTTGGCGAGAAATATATTCAAAAAGTCATACTTGAGCTACTGATGAAACATCAGAAGTATTCTATATGTATGGAAAGTTCAGTATTGAGGACTCTGTCCAAAATTATTATCAATAGGTCAAATACAGAATATTGTCTGGTTAATGAAACATCAAAAGGAGTCTATGATTACGTATAGAAAGTTCAAGTTCATAGAATATAGGGATATAATATAGGGATATATATTCAGAGATATATTCAGTAGTCAGATATGGGCAGTTTGTCTTGCTGATGTAATTTCTGAAAGAGTCAATGAGTATGTGCAGAAAGCTACATTTTGAGAACTCTTTGTCCAAAAATATGTTTAATAGGTCAAATTCTGACCACTGTCTGGTTAATGAAACATCAGAAGGAGTCTATGAGAATGAATAAAAAGTTCAAGTTCATAGAATCTACGTCCAGAAATATTGTTCAGTAATCAGATATGAACAACTGTCTGTCTAATGTAATATCTAAAGGAGTCAATGAGTATGTGTAGAAAGTTAAAGTTTGAGAACAATTTGTCCAAAATTATGTTCAATAGGTCAAATTCTGATTACTCTCTGGCTAATGAAACATCAGAAGGAGAGTATGAGAATGTATAGAAAGTTAAAGTTCAAAGACTCCTTGGCGAGAAACATATTCGTCAAATTTGACCTACTGATGAATCATCAGAAGTATTCTAAGAGTATGTATGGAAAGTTCAATATTGAGGACTCTGTCCAAAATTATGATCAATAGGTCAAATACGGAATATTGTCTGGTTAATGAAACATCAAAAAGAGTCTATGATTACGTATAGAAAGTTCAAGTTCATAGAATATAGGGGCAGAGATATATTCAGTAGTCAGATATGGGCAGTTTGTCTTCCTGATGTAATTTCTGAAAGAGTAAATGAGTATGTGCAGAAAGTTACATTTTGAGAACTCTTTGTCCAACAATATGTTTAATAGGTCAAATTCTGACTACTGTCTGGCTGATAAAACATCAGAAGGAGAGTATGAGAATGTATAGAAAGTTAAAGTTCAAAGACTCCTTGGCGAGAAACATATTCGTCAAATTTGACCTACTGATGAATCATCAGAAGTATTCTATGAGAATGTATAGAAAGTTCAGTATTGAGGACTCTTTGTCCAAAAACAAGTTCAATCGGTCAAATATGGACTACTGTCCGGTTAATGAAACATCAGTAGGAGTCTATATGAATAAAAAGTTCAAGTTCATAGAATCTATGTCCAGAAATATTGTTCAGTAATCAGATATGAACTGTCTGTCTAATGTAATATCTGAAAGAGTCAATGAGTATGTGTAGAAAGTTAAAGTTTGAGAACTCTTTGTCCAAAAATATGTTCAATAGGTCAAATTCTGACAATTGTCTGGTTAATGAAACATCAGAAAGAGTCTATGAGTATGAATAAAAAGTTCAAGTTCATAGAATCTACGTCAAGAAATAAATTCAGTAATCAGATATGTACAATTGTCTGTCTAATGTAATATCTGAAAGAGTCAATGAGTATGTGTAGAAAGTTAAAGTTTGAGAACTCTTTGTCCAACAATATGTTCAATAGGTCAAATTCTGACTATTGTCTGGTTAATGAAACATCAGAAGCAGTCTATGAGTGTGAATAAAAAGTTCAAGTTCATAGAATCTACGTCAAGAAATAAGTTCAGTAATCAGATATGGACAATTGTCTGTCTGATGTAATATTTGAAAGAGTCAATGAGTATGTGTAAAAAGTTAAAGTTTGAGAACTCTTTGTCCAAAAATATATTCAATAGGTCAAATTCTAACTACTGTCTGGCTAATGAAACATCAGTAGGAGTCTATGAGTATGAATAAAAAGTTCAAGTTCATAGAATCTACGTCCAGAAATATTGTTCAGTAATCAGATATGAACAACTGTCTGTCTAATGTAATATCTGAAAGAGTCAATGAGTATGTGCAGAAAGTTACATTTTGAGAACTCTTTGTCCAACAATATGTTTAATAGGTCAAATTCTGATTACTCTCTGGCTGATGAAACATCAGAAGGAGAATATATAGAAAGTTACATTTCAATGACTACTTGGCAAGAAATATATTCAAAAAGCCATACTTGAACTACTGATGAAACATCAGAAGTATTCTATATGTATGGAAAGTTCAGTATTGAGGACTCTGTCCAAAATTATGATCAATAGGTCAAATACGGAATATTGTCTGGTTAATGAAACATCAAAAGGAGTCTATGATTACATATAGAAAGTTCAAGGTCATAGAATATAGGGGCAGAGATATATTCAGTAGTCAGATATGGGCAGTTTGTCTTGCTGATGTAATTTCTGAAAGAGTCAATGAGTATGTGCAGAAAGTTACATTTTGAGAACTCTTTGTCCAAAAATATGTTTAATAGGTCAAATACGGACTACTGTCTGGTTAATGAAACATCAAAAGGAGTCTATGAGTATGAATAAAAAGTTCAAGTTCATAGAATCTACGCCAAAAATATTGCTGATGAAACATCAGAAGGAGAGTATGAGAATGTATAGAAAGTTCAATATTGAGGACTCTTTGTCCAAAAATAAGTTCAATCGGTCAAATATGGACTACTGTATGGTTAATGAAACATCAAAAGGAGTCTATGAGTATGAATGAAAAGTTCAAGTTCATTGAATCTACGTCCAGAAATATTGTTCAGTAATCAGATATGAACATATGTCTGTCTAATGTAATAGCTGAAAGAGTCAATGAGAATGTATAGAAAGTTAAAGTTCAAAGCCTACTTGGCATGAAATATATTCAAAAAGTCATACTTGAACTACTGATGAAACATCAGAAGTATTCTGAGAGTACGTATGGAAAGTTCAGTATTGAGGATTCTTTGTCCAAAAATATATTCAATAGGTCAAATAAGAACTACTCTCAGTCTGATATTACATCAGAAGGAGTCTATGAGTATGTATATAAAGTTAACGTTCAAAGACTCCTTAATGAGAAATATATTCAAAAAGTCATAATTTAACTACTGATGAAACATCAGAAGTACTCTATGTGTATTTATGGAAAGTTCAATATTGAGTCCAAAATTATGATCAATAGGTCAAATACGGAATACTGTCTGGTTAATGAAACATCAAAAGGAGTCTATGATTACGTATAGAAAGTTCAAGTTCATAGAATCTAGGGTTAGAAATATATTCAATAGTCAGATATGGGCAATTGTCTTGCTGATGTAATTTCTGAAAGAGTCAATGAGTATGTGCAGAAAGTTAAATTTTGAGAACTCTTTTTCCAAAAATATGTTTAATAGGTCAAATTCTGACTACTGTCTGGCTGATGAAACATCAGATTTAGAGTATGAAAATGTACAGAAAGTTAACGTTCAAAGACTCCTTCGTGAGAAATATATTCAAAAAGTCATACTTGAACTACTGATGAAACATCAGAAGTAGTCTATGAGTATTTATAGAAAGTTCAATATTGAGAACTTTGTCCAAAAATATATTCAGTAGGTCAAATTCTGGATGATGAAACATCAGAAGGAGAGTATGAGAATGTATAGAAAGTTCAATATTGAGGACTCTTTGTCCAAAAATAAGTTCAATCGGTCAAATATGGACTACTGTATGGTTAATGAAACATCAAAAGGAGTCTATGAGTATGAGTAATAGAATCTACGTCCAGAAATATTGTTCAGTAATCAGATATGAACATCTGTCTGTCTAATGTAATAGCTGAAAGAGTCAATGAGAATTTATAGAAAGTTAAAGTTCAAAGCCTACTTGGCAAGAAATATATTCAAAAAGTCATACTTGAACTACTGATGAAACATCAGAAGTATTCTGAGAGTATGTATGGAAAGTTCAGTATTGAGGATTCTTTGTCCAAAAATATGTTCAATAGGTCAAATAAGAACTACTCTCAGTCTGATAAAACATCAGAAGAAGTCTATAAGTACGTATGTAAAGTTAAAGTTCAAAGACTCCTTGGCGAGAAATGTATTCCAAAAGTCATACTTCAACTACTGATGAAACATCAAAAGTAATCTATATGTATGGAAAGTTCAATATTGAGGACTCTTTGTCCAAAATTATGTTCAATAGGTCAAAAACGGACTACTGTCTGGTTAATGAAACATCAAAAGGAGTCTATGAGTATGAATAAAAAGTTCAATATTGTGATCTTTGTCCAAAATTATGTTCAATAGGTCAGATTTTGACTACTGTCTGGCTGATGAAACATCAGAAGGAGAGTATGAGAATGTATAGAAAGTTCAATATTGAGGACTCTTTAACCAAAATTATGTTCAATAGGTCATAAACGGACTGCTGTCTGGTTAATGAAACATCAAAAGGAGTCTTTGAGTATGAATAAAAAGTTCAAGTTCATAGAATCTAGGGGCAGAAATATATTCAGTAGTCAGATATGGGCAATTGTCTTGCTGATGTAATTTCTGAACGAGTCAATGAGTATGTGCAGAAAGTTAAATTTTGAGAACTCTTTTCCAAAAATATTTTAATAGGTCAAATTCTGACTACTGTCTGGCTGATAAAACATCAGAAGGAGAGTATGAGAATGTATAGAATGTTCAATATTGAGGACTCTTTGTCCAAAAATAAGTTCAGTAGGTCAAATTCTGATTACTGTCTGGCTGATGAAACATCAGAAGGAGAGTATGAGAATATATAGAAAGTTCAATATTACGGTCTCTTTGTCCACAATGAAGTTAAATTGGTCAAATATGAACTATTCCCAGTCTGATAAAACATCAGAAGGAGTCTATGAGTATGTATTTACGGCTAAGGAGTCTTTGAAATTTAACTTTATTTACATACTCATACACTCCATTATTGACCTACTGAACATATTTCTGGCCAAAGAGTCATCAAAGGAGTAACTTACTATGCGTTCTCATAGAAGTCTTTGATTTTACATTACCATATATTAGTCAATATTTAACCCATAAAACATTTTTTCTGGCCAAAGAGTGCTGGAACCTTAACTTTCTAAATATACTCATAGTCTCTTTCTGATGATGAACATGCAGCCATTAATTCCATTAGACTTATTGAACATAATTCTTTCAATAGAATACTCGATCTGGAACTTTCTATTAATGTCATTCACCCCTTCTGATGTTACATCAGCCTGACAGAAGTCCATATTTGACCTATTGAAATTTTTTCTGGCCAAGGAGTCCTCAAGTTTGAACTTTTTATACATGCTAATTGACTCAGATGTTTTATTAGCCACATTTAATTTGCCATACAGCCTTTTTACATCATCCAGACCACTGTCAGACCATATCTGACCTGCTGAACGTTTTGGCCGATGATTCTTTCATCTTGATCTTCCTTTACATTTCCCATTGACTCCTTCTGATGTTTCAGCCATACAGTAGTTCAAATTTTACCTACTGAACTTTTTTTCTGGCCGAAGAGTCTTTGATATTGAACTTTATGTACACACTCCTTGTGTTTCATTAGCCAGACAGTGGATCATTTTGATTTTTTGACTATATTTCTGGCCAAAGAGTCCTGGAACTTTAACTTTCTGTACATGCTGACTGCGGATGTTTCATTAGCCACACCACAGTCGATATTTGACCTTTGAATATATTTCTGGCCAAAAAGTCTTTGAACTTCAACTTTCTATGCATACTCATAGACTCCTAATGTTTCATCAGACACACAGTAGGCCATATATTGGACCTATATATATTATATATATATATATATATATATAATCTGACCAAATATTCTTCAAAGGGATCACTTACTATGCATTTTTTGATGTTACATCAACCATATATTAGTCAAAATTTAACCCATCAAACATTTTTTCTGGCCAAAGAGTCTTTGATCTTGAACTGTATATACATACTCATTGACTCCTTATGTATCATTAGCCAGCCAGTAGCTCGTTTTGATCTTTTGAATATATTTCTGGCCAAAGAGTCCAAAGACTCTTGTATGCAATTCAGTGCAACATCAACTAATGTAATGTGATATCTCTTTATTGCACAAAGGAATAAGTAGGCCTAAGTTATTGTATGCAAATTAACAGAGCATTATTTCATGGCTTATTCTTCAGTGCACAATTTGTTCTTGTATGCATTGCAATGGATCAACCCATATGTCTTTTTTCAATGCACAACGGAATAAGTCAGTTCTTGTATGCAATGCAAAGAAACAGAGCTCATCACTTGTATTATTCTTCAATGCACATGTCAATAAGGTTATTTTATACAGTGCAGTGCAACAGGACATATGTTTTATTTCACTTCCAATTCACAAATGAGTAAGTTAGCTCGTGATTGCAATGCAATAGTTTATATGCCATTTTTCAATGCACAACGGATTGACAGATCGTACATGCAAACCAATGCAACAGCACAATGTTACCTTATTTTTGTACGCAACACATACATACGTTATTCTTCGGAATAAATTAGTTCTCTTCAATACACAACGGAGTAATTGAGTATGCAATGTAGTGCAATATCACCTATGTTATGAATGATCTCTTCGCTTGCACAGCGAATCAAGTTAGTTCTTGTATGCCAATGAAACGAAACAGAGCATATCACTTGTGTTATTCTTCAGGTCTTACAGTGCAACAGCACATACGTTGCATTATCTCTTCAATGCAAAAATGAATGTTATGCAATGCAATGGCATAACTTTTGCATAATGTTATTTTTCAATGCACAACAGAATAACTGAGATCTTGTAATGCAGAGTAACATCAACTATGTTGTGAGTGATATCTTCATTGTACAACGGAATAAGTTAGTTCTTTTATGCCGTTACTCTTCAATCACAAAGGAATAAATTCGTTCTTGTACACACCACATATATGCGTTATTTTTCAATGCACAACGGAATAAGTCAGTTCTTTTATACAACACACGTGTTATTTTTGAATGCACAACGGTTTAAGTTAGATAAGTTAGATGTTTTGTTTTATCGCTTTAAGTCAGTTCTTGTATGCAATCTATACATACTCACAGACTACTGCTGATTTTAATTCAGCCATACAGCAGTAATATTTTATATAGTTGTGGCCATAGAGTATTTTAACAATAAAGACGATCTCTATATTACTGAATGTTAATGTATTAGGCATAATCAATCACAATATTTTAAACATAACATACTGCAGATTTTCATAGACTACTTATGATTTTGAAAAGCAAAAAGTTGTGTAGTGTTTACCTTATGAATTTTATTACACGAGTTAGATTTCTCAATTAAATTAACTGCTGTTACTGTTAACGCATTTCAAATGCCTAAAGTGAACACTGAACAGTTGTCAATTGAGACCGCTAAGCATAGCCTTCTCATAGCTTATACGGGGCTAAAGGCTCCACGGGGTAAAAGGCTCATTTGATTTTCCTTTAAACTTGCCTCAGCACTTTCCAAAACATCTGCTTTTCAAGATGCAGGTGGAAATTTGTCTGATCTTTGACGCGATCGCGGGCAGCAGCGCAAAGTTAAGCTCAAAGCTTCTTTGATCTAATATTTAATGTTTTTTAAAACATTGTAGATTTAAGTAGCAAATAAGATTCACAAAAATTATTGACTATTTGAGACAAAGGCCTTGTTAATGATTTTCAGTTTTGTTCAAGGTAATTAAAGCAACAGTTTTTCAATAACGGAAGAATATGTAAAGTATGGAAGGCTATTTGGGGGCCAAAGGCACCATATTTTAACATGATAAAAATAGTTAGCTGACTTTTCCATTTGTTGACATGACATGGTTAAAATCTGATGGTAAATATCATATATGAAGTTGGGTGTCCAGATAATCACCATATTTTTTAAATGAAACCATCATATTTAAATACAATATTTCAGAATCTTTTCTTTTTAAAATTATTTTGTTTCTATATTTTAATGACAGCATATGTATTGAACAAAATTAATTATTTTATTTATCAAAATAAACAGAAAATATTTTAAACTTTCATTTCATTATTCACTATTTCACTATTTTTAAACTATTGTTAGACAAAGCATTTGTATCAATGCTGTGTGTCTTTTGCCCCATGCTGGCCCCTCTCGCCACCCCATACATTTACAAGATTTTTAAACAAAATAAAACACTTTTATGATTTATTTTCACCCAAAATCTGTTGCTCTACAAATGTTCAATACAAACATATATATATATTTTTTCTGCAATTATACATTATGGGAGCAATGAAAAGCACATTTTTCTTAAGGTGTTCCTTTAGCCCCGTTGTACCCTATTGCTGCTGTTAAATCAACAATAATAGTAAAATTTTAACCTTACTGACTATTTCCGGACATTCATTTCGTGTTTGTTAAATAACCTAATTTTAACCTACTGTAGTCCTAATATCTGTTTATCACCCATAGTGAACAGAGCAAAGAACAGCTATGTTTAACCTTCAAAAAACTGTTCATAAAGTTTAAAAGCTTTCAAATGCCAATAAGCTACAAACTGAAGTATCCATATTCCACCTACTACATTGACTCCGTTACATCAGCCAGACAAGTTTCTATATTTGACCTACTGAACTTTCGGCCAAAGAGTCCTCAATCTTAAACTTTCTACACATGCTTCTTGACTCCTGATGTTTCCTCAGCCACACAGTAGTTCAAATTTGAACTTTTGAATATATTTCTGGCCAAAGAGTCCTTGAACTTCAACTTTTTACACATACTCATAGATTCCTTCTGATGTTTCATCAGCCAGAGAGTAGACCATATTTAACATACTAAACATACAGTATTTCTGGCCAAAGAGTCATCAAAGGATAACTTACACAAAGGGTTGAACTTGCATTCTCATAGACTTCTTTTGTTGTTACATCAACAATAAATTAGTCCAAATTTGACACATTAACCATATTTCTGGCCAAAAAGTCCTCGATCTTAAGCTTTCTGTACATGCCTTCTGTTGTTTCATCAGCCATACAGTAGTTCAAATTTGACCTTTTGACCGTATGCATGGCCAAAGAGTCCTTGATCTTGCGCATAATCTATTAGATGTTTTTAAGGCATAAGGCCGGTTTCAGTTTCATTAATATTTCAGATAAACCTGTTTTTAATCTTTTGGCAAAAATAAATGACATAATCTGAATTTAGTAATGTTGATTGGCCTCCAATTGTCAAGTTAAAGAAGACCTTTACCTGGTTTTTGTATCAAGGTAATTAGCCCTTGTTTCATTGAAGTACATAATTCTTCATTAATAATACATTCAGATTAGAATTGCCACTGTTAAAGAAGCTCTAGAGGCAATTCTTCTGGGTAAATGCAAAAAAAATCCCTCATGTATGCCAAACACCATTTGTATGAATTTGGCAATAAGCCAAGCAGATATTTAGCTAACCTGATGAGACATAAAGCAGAGTCTCACATGTGAAAAACTCATCCGGACAGATAGTGTATAGTAATAAGGAGATTAATACAACTTTCCAGTTGTTTTATGAGAAGCTGTACAGTTCAGAAATAGACTCTTTATTTGAAGCTGATATGGAGAGTTTTTTTTAATGGCCTCAGCATACCCAGAAGCCTCAAATAAACAGAAAGAGATGCTTAATAAACATGAGACTGAGGAAGAAGTTAAATCTGCTATTAAAGCCTTACGTAACAATAAGGTGCCTGGGCCTGATGGACTCACATTAGAGTTCTATAAAGAATTAAAAGATCTTCTACTTCCTCTGTTACTTAGAATGCTGTCTTTCTCTTTTGGCACAGGTAGTTTGCCACGATCAATGCTAGAGGCTAATATATCGTTAATTCTAAAAAAAAAAAAATTGGCCAGCAGAAGAATTCTTATCCTATCGGCCAATCTCATTATTAAATGTAGACAGGAAGCTAATAGCTAAAATCTTGTCTAAAAGGTTGAAAGTTATACTTCCGCACATAATTAACACTGATCAGACTGAGTTTATTTCAGGCTGAATGTCCTGTAATAGTATTCGCCGTTTACTTAATTTTATACAGCATGGTCAAAATATTCAAAGTGGATCATTGGTGGTATCACTCGATGCTGAGAAGGCATTTGACAGGATAAAGTGGCCCTATCTCTTTCGGGTTTTACAAATTTAATTTAGGTAACAATCTTATAAGATTGGTGATGCTGCTCTATGCGTTGCCACAAGCCTCTATATTGACCAATGGCATTCGCTCTCCATTCTTTTCTCTTAACCGAGGGACAAGGCAAGGTTGCCCTATGTCCCTACAGTTATTTGCTTTGGCGATTGCGCCCTTGGCTCAGGCCATTAGAGAGGACTCCGCTATAGAAGGTATTAATGTGGGGCCAAAGGATCACACGATATCATTATATGCAGATGATATACTTCTATACCTAAGTAATTCAAGCTCATAGAATCTACGTCCAGAAATATGTTCAGTAATCAGATATGGACAATTGTCTGTCTGATGTAGTTAATATCGGAAAGACAATGAGTATGTGTAGAAAGTTAAAGTTTGAGAATTTGTCCAAAAATAAGTTCAATGGGTCAAATACAGACTACATCAAAAGGAGTCATGAGTACGTATAGAAAGCTAAAGTTCAAAGAATCTTTGGCGAGAAAGAAGTCATACTTGATCTACTGATGAAACATCAGAAGTATTCTATGATTATGTATGAAAACTTCAATATTGAGGACTGTTTGCCCAAAAATAAGTTCAATAGGTCAGATATGAACTACTCTCCGTCTGATAAAACATCATAAGGAGTCTATGAGTACGTTTGTAAATTTAAAATTACATATAAACTAGAAATATATTCTAACATATTCATGCAAATCGGAATTAGTTAGTTATTGTATGCATTGCATTGCAACAAGTGCTTAGTGCAATGCAACAGCACAAATGCTTATCGGAATAAGTTAGTTCTTGTATGCATTGCATTTGCAACAAGTGTTTAGTGCAAAGCAACAGCACAAACGCTTATCGGAATAAGCACAAATGAAACAGCACAAATGTTATCTCTTCAATGCATATCGAAATGAGTTACTTTTTTTATGCATTGCAATGCAACAAGTGTATAGCTTATATGTTATTCTTAAATGCACAGCGTTATTCTTCAATGCACAGCGTGTGTGCAACGCAATGCAAAAGCAAACATGTTAACTCTTCAGTGCAAATCGGAATTAGTTAGTTCTTGTATGCATTGCATTTGCAACAAGTGTTTAGTGCAAAGCAACAGCACAAATGCTTATCGGAATAAGCACAAATGAAACAGCACAAATGTTATCTCTTCAATGCATATCGAAATGAGTTACTTTTTTTATGCATTGCAATGCAACAAGTGTATAGCTTATATGTTATTCTTAAATGCACAGCGTTATTCTTCAATGCACAGCGTGTGTGCAATGCAATGCAAAAGCAAACATGTTAACTCTTCAGTGCAAATCGGAATTAGTTAGTTCTTGTATGCACTGCATTTTGCAACAAGTGCTTAGTGCAAAGCAACAGCACAAATGCTTATCGGAATAAGTTAGTTCTTGTATGCACTGCAATGCAACATGTGCATAGCTTATATGTTATTCTTAAATGCACAGCGTTATTCTTCAATGCACAGCGTGTGTGCATTGCAATGCAAAAGCAAACATGTTAACTCTTCAGTGCAAATCGGAATTAATTAGTTCTTGTATGCATTGCATTTGCAACAAGTGCTTAGTGCAAAGCAACAGCACAAATGCTTATCGGAATAAGCACAAATGAAACAGCACAAATGTTATCTCTTCAATGCACATCGGAATGAGTTAGTTCTTGTATGCCTTGTAATTCAACAAGTGCTTAGTTAGTGCAAGGAAACAGCACAAATGTTATCTCTTCAATGCATATCGAAATGAGTTACTTTTTTTATGCATTGCAATGCAACAAGTGTATAGCTTATATGTTATTCTTAAATGCACAGCGTTATTCTTCAATGCACAGCGTAATTCTTCAATGCACAGCGTGTGTGCAATGCAATGCAAAAGCAAACATGTTAACTCTTCAGTGCAAATCGGAATTAGTTAGTTCTTGTATGCATTGCATTTGTAACAAGTGTTTAGTGCATAGCAACAGCACAAATGCTTATCGGAATAAGCACAAATGAAACAGCACAAATGTTATCTCTTCAATGCATATCGAAATGAATTACTTTTTTTATGCATTGCAATGCAACAAGTGTATAGCTTATATGTTATTCTTAAATGCACAGCGTTATTCTTCAATGCACAGCGTGTGTGCAATGCAATGCAAAAGCAAACATGTTAACTCTTCAGTGCAAATCGGAATTAGTTAGTTCTTGTATGCACTGCATTTTGCAACAAGTGCTTAGTGCAAAGCAACAGCACAAATGCTTATCGGAATAAGTTAGTTCTTGTATGCACTGCAATGCAACATGTGCATAGCTTATATGTTATTCTTAAATGCACAGCGTTATTCTTCAATGCACAGCGTGTGTGCAATGCAATGCAAAATCAAACATGTTAACTCTTCAGTGCAAATCGGAATTAATTAGTTCTTGTATGCATTGCATATGCAACAAGTGCTTAGTGCAAAGCAACAGCACAAATGCTTATCGGAATAAGCACAAATGAAACAGCACAAATGTTATCTCTTCAATACACATCGGAATGAGTTAGTTCATGTATGCCTTGTAATTCAACAAGTGCTTAGTTAGTGCAAGGAAACAGCACAAATGTTATCTCTTCAATGCATATCGAAATGAGTTACTTTTTTTATGCATTGCAATGCAACAAGTGTATAGCTTATATGTTATTCTTAAATGCACAGCGTTATTCTTCAATGCACAGCGTAATTCTTCAAAGCACAGCGTGTGTGCAATGCAATGCAAAAGCAAACATGTTAACTCTTCAGTGCAAGTTAGTTAGTAGTTAGTTCTTGTATGCACTGCATTTGCAACAAGTGCTTATTGCAAAGCAACAGCACAAATGCTTATCGGAATAAGTTAGTTCTTGTATGCACTGCAATGCAACATGTGCATAGCTTGTTGTGCAATGCAATGCAAAAGCAAACATGTTAACTCTTCAGTGCAAATCGGAATTAATTAGTTCTTGTATGCATTGCATTTGCAACAAGTGCTTAGTGCAAAGCAACAGCACAAATGCTTATCGGAATAAGCACAAATGAAACAGCACAAATGTTATCTCTTCAATGCACATCGGAATGAGTTAGTTCTTGTATGCCTTGTAATTCAACAAGTGCTTAGTTAGTGCAAGGAAACAGCACAAATGTTATCTCTTCAATGCATATCGAAATGAGTTACTTTTTTTATGCATTGCAATGCAACAAGTGTATAGCTTATATGTTATTCTTAAATGCACAGCGTTATTCTTCAATGCACAGCGTAATTCTTCAATGCACAGCGTGTGTGCAATGCAATGCAAAAGCAAACATGTTAACTCTTCAGTGCAAATCGGAATTAGTTAGTTCTTGTATGCATTGCATTTGTAACAAGTGTTTAGTGCATAGCAACAGCACAAATGCTTATCGGAATAAGCACAAATGAAACAGCACAAATGTTATCTCTTCAATGCATATCGAAATGAGTTACTTTTTTTATGCATTGCAATGCAACAAGTGTATAGCTTATATGTTATTCTTAAATGCACAGCGTTATTCTTCAATGCACAGCGTGTGTGCAATGCAATGCAAAAGCAAACATGTTAACTCTTCAGTGCAAATCGGAATTAATTAGTTCTTGTATGCATTGCATTTGCAACAAGTGCTTAGTGCAAAGCAACAGCACAAATGCTTATCGGAATAAGCACAAATGAAACAGCACAAATGTTATCTCTTCAATGCACATCGGAATGAGTTAGTTCTTGTATGCCTTGTAATTCAGCAAGTGCTTAGATAGTGCAAAGCAACAGCACAAATGTTATCTCTTCAATGCATATCGAAATGAGTTACTTTTTTTATGCATTGCAATGCAACAAGTGTATAGCTTATATGTTATTCTTAAATGCACAGCGTTATTCTTCAATGCACAGCGTTATTCTTCAATGCACAGCGTGTGTGCAATGCAATGCAAAAGCAAACATGTTAACTCTTCAGTGCAAGTTAGTTAGTAGTTAGTTCTTGTATGCACTGCATTTGCAACAAGTGCTTATTGCAAAGCAACAGCACAAATGCTTGTTGCGAAACACATATGTTATGTGTTGTCCTTTCATTGCACAGAGGACTAGGTTAGATATTAAATGCAAAGCAATGAAACAGGACAGTTGTTATCTCTTCAATGCACATCGGAATGAGTTAGTTCTGGTATGCCTTGCAATTCAACAAGTGCTTAGTTAGTGCAAAGAAACAGTACAAATGTTATCTCTTCAATGCATATCGAAATGAGTAACTTCTTTTTATGCACTGCAATGCAACAAGTGCATAGCTTATATGTTATGCGTCAATGTACAGCGTAGATGATGTGTGCAATGCAATGCAACAGCACATACGTTATCGCCAATGCATAGTGGAATGTTAGTTCTTGTATGCACTGCAATGCAACAAGTGCATAGCTTATATGTTATTCTTAAATGCACAGCGTTATTCTTCAATGCACAGCTTGTGTGCAATGCAATGCAAAAGCAAACATGTTAACTCTTCAGTGCAAATCGGAATTAGTTAGCTCTTGTATGCATTGCATTTGCAACAAGTGCTTAGTGCAAAGCAACAGCACAAATGCTTATCGGAATAAGTTAGTTCTTGTACGCATTGCAATGCAACAAGTACATAGCTTACATGTTATGCTTCACTGTACAGCGTTAGATGATGTGTGCAATGCAATGCAACAGCACAAATATTATCTCACCAGTGCTTATATGATTGATTAGTTCTTGTCTGTTTTGCAATGCAACAAGTGAATAGCTACATGTTATTCTCCAATACATAACGTTTGATCGTGTGTGCAATCCAATATAACAGCACATATCTCTTCAATGCACTTGAATAAGTTAGTTCTTGTATGCATTGCAATGCAACAAATGCATAGCGTAAATGTTTTTCTTCAATGCACAGCGTTAGAACGTGTATGCAATGCAATGCAACAGCACATACGTTATCTCCAATGCATAGCGGAATGAGTTAGTTCTTGTATGCAATACAATGCAACAAGTGCATAACTTATGTGCTATACTTCGATGTACAGCGTTAGAATACATCAAATACATGCGTTATTCTTCATTGTACAACAGAATAAGATAGTTATTGTATATAGTGCAATTAGCACTATAGTTAGTTGTTCTATGCATTGGAAAGTAAAAGTACGCATCGTTGTGTTATCCGAAGGGATAACAAAACCTGCGTGAAGAATGCACACGTTAGAATAAAGAGCGCAACAAGTGACAGACCACAAGTGACAGACAATTGTCCATATCTGACTACTGAACATATTTCTGGACGTAGATTCTATGAACTTTCTATACATGCTCATTGATTCCTGATGTTTCATCAGTAGTTCAAGAACGACTTTTCAAGTATGACTATTTTACATTCTCATAGACTCCTTCTGATGTTTCGTCAGTAGCTAAAGTATGACTTTTTGAACATATTTATGTGTATGATTCCGACTATGAGTTCAAAGACTCAGAGGAGACTCCAAAAATATGTTCAATAAGTCAAATAAGGACTACTCTCAGTCTGATAAAACATCAGGAGTCTATGAGTATATACATTTAAAGTTCAAATACTATTTGGACAGAAATATATTCCAAAAGTCATACTCGAAGTACTGATGAAACATCAGAAGTATTCTATGAGTATGTATGGAAAGTTCAATAATGAGGACTCTGTCCAAAAATAAGTTCAATAGGTCAAATTCTGGTTACACTCTGGCTGATGAAACATCAGAAGGAGAGTATCAGAATGTATTGAAAGTTCAATATTGAGGACTCTTTGTCCAAAAATGTTCAGTCGGTCAAATATGGACTACTGTATGGTTAATGAAACATCAAAAGGAGTCTATGAGTATGAATAAAAAGATCAAGTTCATAGAATCTACTTCCAGAAATATTGTTCAGTAATCAGATATGAACATCTCTCCGTCTGATGTAATAGCTGAAAGAGTCAATGAGAATTTATAGAAAGTTAAAGTTCAAAGCCTACTTGGCAAGAAATATATTCAAAAAGTCATACTTGAACTACTGATGAAACATCAGAAGTATTCTGTGAGTATGTATGGAAAGTTCAATATTGAGGACTCTTTGTACAAAAACAAGTTCAATCGGTCAAATAAGAAATACTCTCAGTCTGATAAAACATCAAAAGTCTATAAGTACGTATGTAAAGTTAAAGTTCAAAGAGTCTTTGGCGAGAAATGTATTCGAAAAGTCATACTTGAATTACTGATGAAACATCAAAAGTATTCTATATGTATGGAAAGTTCAATATTGAGGATTCTTTGTCCAAAATTATGTTCAATAGGTCAAAAACGGATTACTGTCTGGTTAATGAAACATCAAAAGGAGTCTATGAGTATGAATAAAAAGTTCAAGTTCATAGAATCTACGTCAAGAAATACGTTCAGTAATCAGATATGGACAATTGTCTGTCTGATGTAATATCTGAAAGACTCAATGAGTATGTGTAGAAAGTTAAAGTTTGAGAACTCTTTGTCCAAAATTATGTTCAATAGGTCAAATTCTGATTACTCTCTGGCTGATGAAACATCAGAAGGAGAATATATAGAAAGTTACATTTCAATGACTGCTTGGCGAGAAATATATTCAAAAAGTCATACTTGAACTACTGATGAAACATCAGAAGTATTCTATGAGTATGTATGGAAAGTTCAGTATTGAGGACTCTGTCCAAAATTATGACCAATAGGTCAAATACGGAATATTGTCTGATTAATGAAACATCAAAAGGAGTCTATGATTACGTATAGAAAGTTCAAGTTCATAGAATCTAGGGGCAGAAATATATTCAGTAGTCAGATATGGGCAATTGTCTTGCTGATGTAATTTCTGAAAGAGTCAATGAGTATGTGCAGAATGTTACATTTTGAGAACTCTTTTTCCAAAAATATGTTTAATAGGTCAAATTCTGACCACTGTCTGGTTAATGAAACATCAGAAGGAGTCTATGAGAATGAATAAAAAGTTCAAGTTCATAGAATCTACGTCCAGAAATATTGTTCAGTAATCAGATATGAACAACTGTCTGTCTAATGTAATATCTGAAAGAGTCAATGAGAATGTATAGAAAGTTAATGTTCAAAGCCTTCTTGGCAAGAAATATATTCAAAAAGTCATACTTGAACTACTGAAGAAACATCAGAAGTATTCTAAGGATATGTATGGAAAGTTCAATATTGAGGACTCTGTCCAAAATTATGATCAATAGGTCAAATACGGAATATTGTCTGGTTAATGAAACATCAAAAAGAGTCTATGATTACGTATAGAAAGTTCAAGTTCATAGAATATAGGGGCAGAGATATATTCAGTAGTCAAATATGGGCAGTTTGTCTTCCTGATGTAATTTCTGAAAGAGTCAATGAGTATGTGCAGAAAGTTACATTTTGAGAACTCTTTGTCCAACAATATGTTTAATAGGTCAAATTCTGACTACTGTCTGGCTGATAAAACTTTAGAAGGAGAGTATGAGAATGTATATAAAGTTAAAGTTCAAAGACTCCTTGGTGAGAAATATATTCGTCAAATTTGACCTACTGATGAATCATCAGAAGTATTCTATGAGAATGTAAAGAAAGTTCAGTATTGAGGACTCTTTGTCCAAAAACAAGTTCAATCGGTCAAATATGGACTACTGTCCGGTTAATGAAACATCAGGAGGAGTCTATATGAATAAAAAGTTCAAGTTCATAGAATCTATGTCCAGAAATATTGTTCAGTAATCAGATATGAACTGTCTGTCTAATGTAATATCTGAAAGAGACAATGAGTATGTGTAGAAAGTTAAAGTTTGAGAACTCTTTGTCCAAAAATATGTTCAATAGGTCAAATTCTGACTACTGTCTGGTTAATGAAACATCAGAAGGAGTCTATGATTACGTATAGAAAGTTCAAGTTCATAGAATATAGGGGCAGAGATATATTCAGTAGTCAAATATGGGCAGTTTGTCTTCCTGATGTAATTTCTGAAAGAGTCAATGAGTATGTGCAGAAAGTTACATTTTGAGAACTCCTTGTCCAACAATATGTTTAATAGGTCAAATTCTGACAATTGTCTGGTTAATGAAACATCAGAAGGAGTCTATGAGTATGAATAAAAAGTTCAAGTTCATAGAATCTACGTCAAGAAATAAGTTCAGTAATCAGATATGTACAATTGTCTGTCTGATGTAATATCTGAAAGAGTCAATGAGTATGTGTAGAAAGATAAAGTTTGAGAACTCTTTGTCCAACAATATGTTCAATAGGTCAAATTCTGACTATTGTCTGGTTAATGAAACATCAGAAGGAGTCTATGAGTATGAATAAAAAGTTCAAGTTCATAGAATCTACGTCAAGAAATAAGTTCAGTAATCAGATATGGACAATTGTCTGTCTGATGTAATATTTGAAAGAGTCAATGAGTATGTGTAAAAAGTTAAAGTTTGAGAACTCTTTGTCCAAAAACATATTCAATAGGTCAAATTCTAACTACTGTGTGGCTAATGAAACATCAGTAGGAGTCTATGAGTATGAATAAAAAGTTCAAGTTCATAGAATCTACGTCCAGAAATATTGTTCAGTAATCAGATATAAACAACTGTCTGTCTAATGTAATATCTGAAAGAGTCAATGAGTATGTGCAGAAAGTTACATTTTGAGAACTCTTTGTCCAACAATATGTTTAATAGGTCAAATTCTGACTACTGTCTGGCTGAAAAAACATCAGAAGGAGAGTATGAGAATGTATATAAAGTTAAAGTTCAAAGACTCCTTGGCGAGAAATATATTCAAGTCAAATTTGACCTACTGATGAATCATCAGAAGTATTCTATGAGAATGTATAGAAAGTTCAATATTGAGGACTCTTTGTCCAAAAACAAGTTCAATCGGTCAAATATGGACTTCTGTCCGGTTAATGAAACATCAGTAGGAGTCTATGAGTATAAATATAAAGTTCAAGTTCATAGAATCTACGTCCAGAAATATTGTTCAGTAATCAGATATGAACTGTCTGTCTGATGTAATATTTGAAAGAATCAATGAGTATGTGTAGAAAGATAAAGTTTGAGAACTCTTTGTCCAAAAATATGTTCAATAGGTCAAATTCTGACTACTGTCAGGTTAATGAAACATCAGAAGGAGTCTATGAGTATGAATAAAAAGTTCAAGTTCATAGAATCTACGTCAAGAAATGTTCAGTAATCAGATATGGACAATTGTCTGTCTGATGTAATATCTGAAAGAGTCAATGAGTATGTGTAGAAAGTTAAAGTTTGAGAACTCTTTGTCCAAAAATATATTCAATAGGTCAAATTCTAACTACTGTCTGGCTAATGAAACATCAGTAGGAGTCTATGAGTATGAATAAAAAGTTCAAGTTCATAGAATTTACGTCCAGAAATATTGTTCAGTAATCAGATATGAACAATGTAATATCGGAAAGTCAATGAGTATGTGTAGAAAGTTAAAGTTTGAGAACTCTTTGTCCAAAAATATGTTCAATCGGTCAAATTCTAACTACTGTCTGGCTAATGAAACATGAGGAGTCTATGAGTATGAATAAAAAGTTAAAGTTCATAGAATCTACGTCCAGAAATATGTTCAGTAATCAGATATGAACATCTGTCTGTCTAATGTAATAGCTGAAAGAGTCAATGAGAATGTACAGAAAGTTAAAGTTCAAAGCCTACTTGGCAAGAAATATATTCCAAAAGTCATACTTGAACTACTTATGAAACATCAGAAGTATTCTGTGAGTATGTATGGAAAGTTCAATAGTGAGGACTCTTTGTCCAAAAATATGTTCAATAGGTCAAATAAGAGCTACTCTCAGTCTGATAAAACATCAGAAGTCTATAAGTATGTATGTAAAGTTAAAGTTCAAAGAATCCTTGTCGAGAAATGTATTCCAAAAGTCATACTTGAACTACCAATGAAACATCAAAAGTATTCTATATGTATGGAAAGTTCAATAGTGAGGACTCTTTGTCCAAAATTATGTTCAATATGTCAAAAACGGACTACTGTCTGGTTAATGAATCATCAAAAGGAGTCTATGAGTATGAATAAAAAGTTCAAGTTCATAGAATCTACGTCAAGAAATATGTTCAGTAATCAGATATGGACAATTGTCTGTCTGATGTAATATCTGAAAGAGTCAATGAGTATGTGTAGAAAGTTAAAGTTTGAGAACTCTTTGTCCAAAATTATGTTCAATAGGTCAAATTCGATTACTCTCTGGCTGATGAAACATCAGAAGGAGAATATATAGAAAGTTACATTTCAATGACTACTTGGCGAGAAATATATTCAAAAAGTCATACTTGAACTACTGATGAAACATCAGAAGTATTCTATATGTATGGAAAGTTCAGTATTGAGGACTCTGTCCAAAATTATGATCAATAGGTCAAATACGGAATATTGTCTGGTTAATGAAACATCAAAAGGAGTCTATGATTACGTATAGAAAGTTCAAGGTCATAGAATATAGGGGCAGAGATATATTCAGTAGTCAGATATGGGCAGTTTGTCTTGCTGATGTAATTTCTGAAAGAGTCAATGAGTATGTGCAGAAAGTTACATTTTGAGAACTCTTTGTCCAAAAATATGTTTAATAGGTCAAATTCTGACTACTGTCTGGCTGATAAAACATCAGAAGGAGAGTATGAGAATGTACATAAAGTTAAAGTTCAAAGACTCCTTGGTGAGAAATATATTCAAGTCAAATTTGACCTACTGATGAATCATCAGAAGTATTCTATGAGAATGTATAGAAAGTTCAATATTGAGGACTCTTTGTCCAAAAACAAGTTCAATCGGTCAAATATGGACTACTGTCCGGTTAATGAAATATCAGTAGGAGTCTATGAGTATGAATTAAAGTTCAAGTTCATAGAATCTATGTCAAGAAATATTGTTCAGTAATCAGATATGAACATCTGTCTGTCTAATGTAATAGCTGAAAGAGTCAATGACAATGTATAGAAAGTTAAATATCAAAGCCTACTTGGCAAGAAATATATTCAAAAAGTCATACTTGAACTACTGATGAAACATCAGAAGTATTCTGTATGTATGGACAGTTCAATATTGAGGATTCTTTGTCCAACAATATGTTCAATAGGTCAAATAAGAACTACTCTCAGTCTGATAAAACATCAGAAGTCTATAAGTACGTATGTAAAGTTAAAGTTCAAAGACTCATTGGCGAGAAATGTATTCCAAAAGTCATACTTGAACTATTGATGAAACATCAGAAGTATTCTATATGTATGGAAAGTTCAATATTGAGGACTCTTTGTACAAAAACAAGTTCAATCGGTCAAATAAGAACTACTCTCAGTCTGATAAAACATCAAAAGTCTATAAGTACGTATGTAAAGTTAAAGTTCAAAGAGTCTTTGGCGAGAAATGTATTCGAAAAGTCATACTTGAATTACTGATGAAACATCAAAAGTATTCTATATGTATGGAAAGTTCAATATTGAGGATTCTTCCAAAATTATGTTCAATAGGTCAAATTCTGATTACTCTCTGGCTGATGAAACATCAGAAGGAGAGTATGAGAATGTAAAGAAAGTTCAATATTGAGGACTCTTTGTCAAAAAACAAGTTCAATCGGTCAAATATGGACTACTGTCCGGTTAATGAAACATCAGTAGTAGTCTATGAGTATGAATAAAAAGTTCAAGTTCATAGAATCTACCTCCAGAAATATTGTTCAGTAATCAGATATGAACATCTGTCTGTCTAATGTAATAGCTGAAAGAGTCAATGAGAATTTATAGAAAGTTAAAGTTCAAAGCCTACTTGGCAAGAAATATATTCAAAAAGTCATACTTGAACTACCGATGAAACATCAGAAGTATTCTGAGAGTATGTATGGAAAGTTCAGTATTGAGGATTCTTTGTCCAAAAATATGTTCAATAGGTCAAATAAGAACTACTCTCAGTTTGATAAAACATCAGAAGAAGTCTATAAGTACATATGTAAATTTAAAGTTCAAAGACTCCTTGGTGAGAAATGTATTCCAAAAGTCATACTTGAACTACTGATGAAACATCAGAAGTATTCTATATTTATGGGAAGTTCAATATTGAGGACTCTTTGTCCAAAAATAAGTTCAATCGGTCATATATGGACTACTGTCTGGTTAATGAAACATCAAAATGAGTCTATGAGTATGAATAAAAAGTTCAAGTTCATAGAATCTACATCAAGAAATACGTTCAGTAATCAGATATGGACAATTGTCTGTCTGATGTAATATATGAAAGACTCAATGAGTATGTGTAGAAAGTTAAAGTTTGAGAACTCTTTGTCCAAAATTATGTTCAATAGGTCAAATTCTGATTACTCTCTGTCTGATGAAACATCAGAAGGACAGTATGAGAATGTATAGAAAGTTCAATATTGAGGACTCTTTGTCCAAAAACAAGTTCAATCGGTCAAATATGGACTACTGTCCGGTTAATCAAACATCAGTAGGAGTCTATGAGTATGAATAAAAGTTCAAGTTCATAGAATCTATGTCAAGAAATATTGTTCAGTAATCAGATATGAACATATGTCTGTCTAATGTAATAGCTGAAAGAGTCAATGACAATGTATAGAAAGTTAAATATCAAAGCCTACTTGGCAAGAAATATATTCAAAAAGTCATACTTGAACTACTGATGAAACATCAGAAGTATTCTGTATGTATGGACAGTTCAATATTGAGGATTCTTTGTCCAACAATATGTTCAATAGGTCAAATAAGAACTACTCTCAGTCTGATAAAACATCAGAAGTCTATGAATACGTATGTAAAGTTAAAGTTCAAAGACTCCTTGGCGAGAAATGTATTCCAAAAGTCATACTTGAACTATTGATGAAACATCAGAAGTATTCTATATGTATGGGAAGTTGAATATGTATCTATATGTATGGGAAGAGTCAATGAGTATGTGTAGAAAGTTAAAGTTTGAGAACTCTTTGTCCAAAAATATGTTCAATAGGTCAAATTCTGACTACTTTCTGGATGATGAAACATCAGAAGGAGAGTATGAGAATGTATAGAAAGTTCAATATTGAGGACTCTTTGTCCAAAAATAAGTTCAATCGGTCAAATATGGACTAGTGTCCGGTTAATGAAACATCAGTAGGAGTCTATATGAATAAAAAGTTCAAGTTCATAGAATCTATGTCCAGAAATATTGTTCAGTAATCAGATATGAACTGTCTGTCTAATGTAATATCTGAAAGAGTCAATGAGTATGTGTAGAAAGTTAAAGTTTGAGAACTCTTTGTCCAACAATATGTTCAATAGGTCAAATTCTGACTATTGTCTGGTTAATGAAACATCAGAAGGAGTCTATGAGTGTGAATAAAAAGTTCAAGTTCATAGAATCTACGTCAAGAAATAAGTTCAGTAATCAGATATGGACAATTGTCTGTCTGATGTAATATTTGAAAGAGTCAATGAGTATGTGTAAAAAGTTAAAGTTTGAGAACTCTTTGTCCAAAAATATATTCAATAGGTCAAATTCTAACTACTGTCTGGCTAATGAAACATCAGTAGGAGTCTATGAGTATGAATAAAAAGTTCAAGTTCATAGAATCTACGTCCAGAAATATTGTTCAGTAATCAGATATGAACAACTGCCTGTCTAATGTAATATCTGAAAGAGTCAATGAGTATGTGCAGAAAGTTACATTTTGAGAACTCTTTGTCCAACAATATGTTTAATAGGTCAAATTCTGATTACTCTCTGGCTGATGAAACATCAGAAGGAGAATATATAGAAAGTTACATTTCAATGACTACTTGGCAAGAAATATATTCAAAAAGCCATACTTGAACTACTGATGAAACATCAGAAGTATTCTATATGTATGGAAAGTTCAGTATTGAGGACTCTGTCCAAAATTATGATCAATAGGTCAAATACGGAATATTGTCTGGTTAATGAAACATCAAAAGGAGTCTATGATTACATATAGAAAGTTCAAGGTCATAGAATATAGGGGCAGAGATATATTCAGTAATCAGATATGGGCAGTTTGTCTTGCTGATGTAATTTCTGAAAGAGTCAATGAGTATGTGCAGAAAGTTACATTTTGAGAACTCTTTGTTCAAAAATATGTTTAATAGGTCAAATTCTGACTACTGTCTGGTTAATGAAACATCAAAAGGAGTCTATGAGTATGAATAAAAAGTTCAAGTTCATAGAATCTACGTCAAAAAATATTGCTGATGAAACATCAGAAGGAGAGTACGAGAATGTATAGAAAGTTCAATATTGAGGACTCTTTGTCCAAAAATAAGTTCAATCGGTCAAATATGGACTACTGTATGGTTAATGAAACATCAAAAGGAGTCTATGAGTATGAATAAAAAGTTCAAGTTCATAGAATCTACGTCCAGAAATATTGTTCAGTAATCAGATATGAACATATGTCTGTCTAATGTAATAGCTGAAAGAGTCAATGAGAATGTATAGAAAGTTAAAGTTCAAAGCCTACTTGGCATGAAATATATTCAAAAAGTCATACTTGAACTACTGATGAAACATCAGAAGTATTCTGAGAGTATGTATGGAAAGTTCAGTATTGAGGATTCTTTTTCAAAAATATATTCAATAGGTCAAATAAGAACTACTCTCAGTCTGATATTACATCAGAAGGAGTCTATGAGTATGTATATAAAGTTAACGTTCAAAGACTCCTTAGTGAGAAATATATTCAAAAAGTCATAATTTAACTACTGATGAAACATCAGAAGTACTCTATGTGTATTTATGGAAAGTTCAATATTGAGTCAAAATTATGATCAATAGGTCAAATACGGAATACTGTCTGGTTAATGAAACATCGAAAGGAGTCTATGGTTACGTATAGAAAGTTCAAGTTCATAGAATCTAGGGGTAGAAATATATTCAATAGTCAGATATGGGCAATTGTCTTGCTGATGTAATTTCTGAAAGAGTCAATGAGTATGTGCAGAAAGTTAAATTTTGAGAACTCTTTTTCCAAAAATATGTTTAATAGGTCAAATTCTGACTACTGTCTGGCTGATGAAACATCAGATTTAGAGTATGAAAATGTACAGAAAGTTAACGTTCAAAGACTCCTTCGTGAGAAATATATTCAAAAAGTCATACTTGAACTACTGATGAAACATCAGAAGTAATCTATGAGTATTTATAGAAAGTTCAATATTGAGAACTTTGTCCAAAAATATATTCAGTAGGTCAAATTCTGACTACTTTCTGGATGATGAAACATCAGAAGGAGAGTATGAGAATGTATAGAAAGTTCAATATTGAGGACTCTTTGTCCAAAAATAAGTTAAATTGGTCAAATATGAACTATTCCCATTCTGATAAAACATCAGATGTATTGTCAATATGTATTTACGGCTAAGGAGTCTTTGAAATTTAACTTTATTTACATACTCATACACTCCATTATTGACCTACTGAACATATTTCTGGCCAAAGAGTCATCAAAGGAGTAACTTACTATGCGTTCTCATAGAAGTCTTTGATTTTACATTACCATATATTAGTCAATATTTAACCCATAAAACATTTTTTCTGGCCAAAGAGTGCTGGAACCTTAACTTTCTAAATATACTCATAGTCTCTTTCTGATGATGAACATGCAGCCATTAAGTCAATATTAGACTTATTGAACATAATTCTTTCCAGAGAATACTCGATCTGGAACTTTCTATTAATGTCATTCACTTCTTCTGATGTTACATGAGCCTGACAGAAGTCCATATTTGACCTACTGAAATTTTTTCTGGCCAAGGAGTCCTCAAGTTTGAACTTTTTATACATGCTAATTGACTCCAGATGTTTTATTAGCCACATTTAATTTGCCATACAGCCTTTTTACATCATCCAGACCACTGTCAGACCATATTTGACCTGCTGAACGTTTTGGCCGATGATTCTTTCATCTTGATCTTCCTTTACATTTCCCATTGACTCCTTCTGATGTTTCAGCCATACAGTAGTTCAAATTTTACCTACTGAACTTTTTTTCTGGCCGAAGAGTCTTTGATATTGAACTTTATGTACACACTCCTTGTGTTTCAATAGCCAGACAGTGGATCATTTTGATTTTTTGACTATATTTCTGGCCAAAGAGTCCTGGAACTTTAACTTTCTGTACATGCTGACTGCGGATGTTTCATTAGCCACACCACAGTCGATATTTGACCTATTGAATATATTTCCGGCAAAAGGCTCCTCAATCTTGAACTTTCTAAACATGATCATGACTCCTTCAGTCATACAGTAGGAGTCATACAGTATTTCAAATTTGACCTTTGAATATATTTCTGGCCAAAAAGTCTTTGAACTTCAACTTTCTATGCATACTCATAGACTCCTAATGTTTCATCAGACACACAGTAGGCCATATATTGGACCTATATATATATATATATATATATATATATATATAATCTGACCAAATATTCTTCAAAGGAATCACTTACTATGCATTTTTTGATGTTACATCAACCATATATTTGTCAAAATTTAACCCATCAAACATTTTTTCTGGCCAAAGAGTCTTTGATCTTGAACTGTATATACATACTCATTGACTCCTTATGTTTCATTAGCCAGCCAGTAGCTCGTTTTGATCTTTTGAATATATTTCTGGCCAAAGAGTCCAAAGACTCTTGTATGCAATTCAGTGCAACATCAACTAATGTAATGTGATATCTCTTTATTGCACAAAGGAATAAGTAGGCCTAAGTTATTGTATGCAAATTAACAGAGCATTATTTCATGGCTTATTCTTCAGTGCACAATTTGTTCTTGTATGCATTGCAATGGATCAACCCATATGTCTTTTTTCAATGCACAACGGAATAAGTCTGTACTTGTATGCAATGCAAAGAAACAGAGCTCATCACTTGTATTATTCTTCAATGCACGTCAATAAGGTTATTTTATACAGTGCAGTGCAACAGGACATATTATCTCTTCAATTGACAAAGGAATAAGTTAGTTCGTGCATGCAATGCAACAGCGTTAAATGTTAAACTTAATGTTATAAACTATAAAATTAACTATAATATTAATTAACTATAAAACTTAATGTTTAACGTTTAATGTTAAAAGACACTGCAAAGAGCAAATATTACGCTCTATTATTTAGTGCACTAGTCATTACGTTAATTGTATGCTACACATACACATACAAATACACATACAATTTACAAAGGAGTAAGTTAGATCGTATATACGCGCAATTAAATAACGACAGCGTATTCCTTATTCTTCGTCATGTCTCCAGTACAATAATCAATGTACAATGGTACAATCTGTTAAAGAGCCTCTGTGGACAAACAACAACAACAAACAATTTGCTCTTGCTTATTTGCAATTTACAATGAAAGAGCGCATATTGGGTTTTATCGTCAGCGCACAGCAGAATTAGTTCTTTTTCACACAGCAATGAATTAGAGCACGCACGAGAGAATGTGCTTTGGCATGATTGTCGTTAACATTGTTAATTTATAGAACATACTTCTAGTCATAGAGTCCTCTAACGTTAACTTCTATATCATATATCTATACATACTCACAGACTACTGCTGATTTTAATTCAGCCATACAGTAGTAATATTTTATATAGTTGTGGCCATAGAGTATTTTAACAATAAAGACGACCTCTATATTACTGAATGTTAATGTATTAGGCATAATCAATCACAATATTTTAAACATAACATACTGCAGATTTTCATAGACTACTTATGATTTTGAAAAGCAAAAAGTTGTGTAGTGTTTACCTAATGAATTTTATTACACGAGTTAGATTTCTCAATTAAATTAACTGCTGTTACTGTTAACGCATTTCAAATGCCTAGAGTGAACACTGAACAGTTGTCAATTGAGACCGCTAAGGTTAACCTACTATGCATAGCCTACTCATACGGGGCTAAAGGCTCCACGGGGTAAAAGGCTCATTTGATTTGATTTTCCTCTAAACTTGCCTCAGCACTTTCCAAAACATCTGCTTTTCAAGATGCAGGTGGAAATTTGTCTGATCTTTGACGCGATCGCGGGCAGCAGCGCAAAGTTAAGCTCAAAGCTTCTTTGATCTAATATTTAATGTTTTTTTAAAATGTTGTAGATTTAAGTAGCAAATAAGATTCACAAAAATTATTGACTATTTGAGACAAAGGCCTTGTTAATGATTTTCAGTTTTGTTCAAGGTAATTAAAGCAACAGTTTTTCAATAACGGAAGAATATGTAAAGTATGGAAGGCTATTTGGGGGCCAAAGGCTCCATATTTTAACATGATAAAAATAGTTAGCTGACTTTTCCATTTGTTGACATGACATGGTTAAAATCTGATGGTAAATATCATATATGAAGTTGGGTGTCCATCTTAGAGATAATCACCATATTTTTTAAATGAAACCATCATATTTAAATACTAAATTTTAGAATCTTTTCTTTTTAAAATTATTTTGTTTCTATATTTTAATGACAGCATATTTATTGAACAAAATTAATTCTTTTTATCAAAATAAACAGAAAATATTTTAAACTTTCACTTCACTATTTCACTATTTTTTCACTATTGTTAGATAAAGTATTTGTATCAATACTGTGTCTTTTTCCCCATGCTGGCCCCTCTCGCCACCCCATACGTTTATAAGATTTTTAAACAAAATAAACCACTTTTATGATTTATTTTCACCCAAAATCTGTTGCTCTACAAATGTTCAATACAAACATATATATATATTCTGCAATTATACATTATGGGAGCAATGAAAAGCACATTTTACTTAAGGTGTTCCTTTAGCCCCGTTGTACCCTATTGCTGCTGTTAAATCAACAATAATAGTAAAATTTTAACCTTACTGACTATTTCCGGACATTCATTTCGTGTTTGTTAAATAACCTAATTTTAACCTACTGTAGTCCTAATATCTGTTTATCACCCATAGTGAACAGAGCAAAGAACAGCTATGAAGTTTAACCTTCAAAAAACTGTTCATAAAGTTTAAATGCTTTCAAATGCCCATAAGCTACAAACTGAAGTATCCATATTCCACCTACTACATTGACTCCGTTACATCAGCCAGACAAGTTTCTATATTTGACCTACTGAACTTTCGGCCAAAGAGTCCTCAATCTTAAACTTTCTACACATGCTTCTTGACTCCTGATGTTTCCTCAGCCACACAGTAGTTCAAATTTGAACTTTTGAATATATTTCTGGCCAAAGAGTCCTTGAACTTCAACTTTTTACACATACTCATAGATTCCTTCTGATGTTTCATCAGCCAGAGAGTAGACCATATTTAACATACTAAACATACAGTATTTCTGGCCAAAGAGTCATCAAAGGATAACTTACACAAAGGGTTGAACTTGCATTCTCATAGACTTCTTTTGTTGTTACATCAACAATATATTAGTCCAAATTTGACACATTAACCATATTTCTGGCCAAAAAGTCCTCGATCTTAAGCTTTCTATACATGCCTTCTGTTGTTTCATCAGCCATACAGTAGTTCAAATTTGACCTTTTGAGCGTATGCATGGCCAAAGAGTCCTTGATCTTGCGCATAATCTATTAGATGTTTTTAAGGCATAAGGCCGGTTTCAGTTTCTTTAATATTTCAGATAAACCTGTTTTTAATCTTTTGGCAAAAATACATGACATAATCATGTAATCTGAATTTAATAATGTTGATTGGCCTCCAATTGTCAAGTTAAAGAAGACCTTTACCTGGTTTTTGTATCAAGGTAATTAGCCCTTGTTTCATTGAAGTACATAATTCTTCATTAATAATACATTCAGATTAGAATTGCCACTGTTAAAGAAGCTCTAGAGGCAATTCTTCTGGGTAAATGCAAAAAAAATCACTCATGTATGCCAAACACCATTTGTATGAATTTGGCAATAAGCCAAGCAGATATTTAGCTAACTTGATGAGACATAAAGCAGAGTCTCACATGTGAAAAACTCATCCGGACAGATAGTTTATAGTAGTAAGGAGATTAATACAACTTTCCAGTTGTTCTATGAGAAGCTGTACAGTTCAGAAATAGACTCTCTATTTGAAGCTGATATGGAGAGTTTTTTTAATGGCCTCAGCATACCCAGAGCCTCAAATAAACAGAAAGAGATGCTTAATAAACATGAGACTGAGGAAGAAGTTAAATCTGCTATTAAAGCCTTACGTAACAATAAGGTGCCTGGGCCTGATGGGCTCACATTAGAGTTCTATAAAGAATTAAAAGATCTTCTACTTCCTCTGTTACTTAGAATGCTGTCTTTCTCTTTTGACACAGGTAGTTTGCCACGATCAATGCTAGAGGCTAATATATCGTTAATTCTAAAAAAAAAAAATTGGCCAGCAGAAGAATTCTTATCCTATCGACCAATCTCATTATTAAATGTAGACAGGAAGCTAATAGCTAAAATCTTGTCTAAAAGGTTGAAAGTTATACTTCCGCATATAATTAACACTGATCAGACTGAGTTTATTTCAGGCTGAATGTCCTATAATAGTATTCGCCGTTTACTTAATTTTATACAGCATGGTCAAAATATTCAGAGTGGATCATTGGTGGTATCACTCGATGATGAGAAGGCATTTGACAGGATAAATTGGCCCTATCTCTTTCGGGTTTTACAAATTTAATTTAGGTAACAATCTTATAAGATTGGTGATGCTGCTCTATGCGTTGCCACAAGCCTCTATATTGACCAGTGGCATTCGCTCTCCATTCTTTTCTCTGAACTGAGGGACAAGGCAAGGTTGCCCTATGTCCCTACAGTTATTTGCTTTGGCGATTGCGCCCTTGGCTCAGGCCATTAGAGAGGACTCCGCTATAGAAGGTATTAATGTGGGGCCAAAGGATCACACGATATCATTATATGCAGATGATATACTTCTATACTTAAGTAATTCAAGCTCATAGAATCTACGTCCAGAAATATGTTCAGTAATCAGATATGGACAATTGTCTGTCTGATGTAGTTAATATCGGAAAGACTTAATGAGTATGTGTAGAAAGTTAAAGTTTGAGAATTTGTCCAAAAATAAGTTCAATGGGTCAAATACAGACTGCATCAAAAGGAGTCATGAGTACGTATAGAAAGCTAAAGTTCAAAGAATCTTTGGCGAGAAAAAAGTCATACTTGATCTACTGATGAAACATCAGAAGTATTCTATGATTATGTATGAAAACTTCAATATTGAGGACTGTTTGCCCAAAAATAAGTTCAATAAGGTCAAATTCTGTCTACTGTCTGACTGATGAAACATCAGACGGAGAGTATGTATAGAAAGTTGAAGTTCAACGACTACTTGGCGAGAAATATATTCAAAAAGTCATACATGAAACATCAGAAGTAGTCTATGAGTATGTATAGAAAGTTCAATATTGAGGACTCTTTGTCCAAAAATACGTTCAATAGGTCAAATAAGAACTACTCTCAGTCTGATAAAACATCAGAAGGAATCTAGGAGTATGTATAAAGTTCAAAGACTCCTTACTGAGAAATCAATTCAAAAAGTCATACTTGATCTACTGATGAAACATCAGGAGTCATGAGTATGTATAGAAAGTTCAATATTGAGGACTATGTCCAAAATTATGTTCTATAGGTCAAACACGGACTGGTTAATGAAACATCAAAAGTAGTCTATGAGTACAGAAAGTTCAATATTGAGGACTCTTTGTTTAAAAATATGTTCAATAGGTCAGATATGAACTACTCTCGTCTGATAAAACATCATAAGGAGTCTATGAGTACGTTTATAAACTTAAAATTATATATAAACTAGAAATATATTCTAACAGTCATTTTTGAACTACTTATGAAACATCAGGAGTCAATGAGCATGCAAAGAAAGTTCATTGAATCTACGGCCAGAAATATGTTCAGTAGTCAAATATGGACAATTGTCTTGCTGAACTAACATCTGAAAGAGTCAGTATGTATAGAAAGTTAACGTTTGAGAACTCTTTGACCAAAAATATGTTCACATCAGAAGTGTATGAGTGTGTATATAAACTTAATGTTCAAAGACTCTTTAGCTAGAAACAGAAAAACATAACAGTACAACAGTAGAGTGAAGAATGCACAACAAAATATGTTAGTTATCGTATACAGTGCAATTAGCACTATAGTTAGTTGTTCTATGCATTGGAGTGCAAAAGTACGTATTGTTGTGTTATCCGAAGGGATAACAAAACCTGCGTGAATAATGCACAACGTTAGAATGAAGAGCGCACAAAAGGAAATTTTAGCTCTTATATGCAATGTAATGAAACATGTTGTTTTTCAATGCACAACAGATTAATTTAGATCGTGCACGCAATGCATATCTCATGTGCTATAATTTCAATGCACAACGTAATAAGTCAGTTCGTGCATGCAGTAGCTCGTGCTATCTCTTCGATGTGCAACGGAATAAATTATTGTATGCAAAAACACATATGCTGTTCTTACAAGCACAATGGTTTAAACTTTAAATGATCTTGCATTCCGTGCAACAGGCATATATATCACTTCATTGTACAAAGGAATGTTATTTCTTGCATGCACTAAAATTAAACAGCGCGTAATTTTATGTTATTCTTCAATGAATCCTTAAAAGTGTATGTTTCCATTAGATGGCAGAAATTTCTTTACTAAATCATGGCACATTTTTATAACATCTATTACATTAGTAGTCAAATAGGTCTATTTGATACATATCTAAGAAGTGCATATTTTACGTTATTCTTCAATACACAACGTATAGTGCAATTTGACAATGCAATGCAACAGCACAATATCACTAATGCACATCGGAATGAGGTTTTTTTTTTTTTTTAGCTTATTTGTTATTCTCCAATGCTTAGCGTTGAACGTGTATGCAATACAATGCAACAGCACAAATGTTATCTCCAGTGCACATCGGATTGAGTTAGTTCTTGTATTGCAATGCAACAAGTGCATAGCTTAAATTTTATTCTCAATACACAACGTACAGCGTTAGAACGTGTCTGCAATGCAATATAAACAGCACATATCTCTTAAATGCATATCGGAATGAGTTAGTTCATGTATACATTGCAATGCAACAAGTGCATAGCTTATGTGTTATGCTTCAATGTACAGCGTTAGATGGTGAATGCAATACAATGCAACAAGCACAAATGTCAGCTCTTCAAAGCACAACGGAATGAGTTGAATGTGTTGTAAAAACAACATCTAATGTTTTTCTCATCAAATGCACAGCGTTATTCAATGCAATGCAAAAGCAGACATGTTAACTCTTCAGTGCAAATCGGAATTAGTTAGTTATTGTATGCATTGCATTGCAACAAGTGCTTAGTGCAAAGCAAAAGCACAAATGCTTATCGGAATAAGCACAAATGAAACAGCACAAATGTTATCTCTTCAATGCACATCGGAATGAGTTAGTTCTTGTATGCCTTGCAATTCAACAAGTGCTTAGTTAGTGCAAAGCAACAGCACAAATGTTATCTCTTCAATGCATATCAAAATGAGTTTCTTTTATTATGCATTGCAATGAAACAAGTGTATAGCTTATATGTTATTCTTAAATGCATAGCGTTATTCTTCAATGCACAGCGTGTGTGCAATGCAATGCAAAAGCAAACATGTTAACTCTTCAGTGCAAATCGGAATTAGTTAGTTCTTGTATGCACTGCATTTTGCAACAAGTGCTTAGTGCAAAGCAACAGCACAAATGCTTATCGGAATGAGTTAGTTCTTGTATGCACTGCAATGCAAAAAGTGCATAGCTTATATGTTATTCTTAAATGCACAGCATTATTCTTCAATGCACAGCGTGTGTGCAATGCAATGCAAAAGCAAACATGTTAACTCTTCAGTGCAAATCAGAATTAATTAGTTCTTGCATGCATTGCATTTGCAACAAGTGCTTAGTGCAAAGCAACAGCACAAATGCTTATCGGAATAAGCACAAATGAAACAGCACAAATGTTATCTCTTCAATGCACATCGGAATGAGTTAGTTCTTGTATGCCTTATAATTCAACAAGTGCTTAGTTAGTGCAAAGAAACAGCACAAATGTTATCTCTTCAATGCATATCGAAATGAGTTACTTTTTTATGCATTGCAATGCAACGTGTATAGCTTATATGTTATTCTTAAATGCACAGCGTTATTCTTCAATGCACAGCGTGTGTGCAATGCAATGCAAAAGCACAAATGTTATCTCCAGTGCATATCGGAATGAGTTAGTTCTTGTATGCACTGCATTTGCAACAAGTGCTTAGTGCAAAGCAACAGCACAATGCTTATCGGAATAAGTTAGTTCTTGTATGCACTGCAATGCAACAAGTGCATAGCTTATATGTTATGTTTCACTGTACAGCGTTAGATGGTGTGTGCAATGCAATGCAACAGCACAAATGTTATCTCCAGTGCATATCGGAATGAGTTAGTTCTTGTATGCATTGCAATGCAACAAGTGTATAGCGTATATGTTATTCTTAAATGCACAGCGTTATTCTTCAATGCACAGCGTGTGTGCAATGCAAATGCAGAAGCAAACATCTTAACTCTTCAGTGCAAATCGGAATTAGTTAGTTCTTGTATGCATTGCATTGCAACAAGTGCTTAGTGCAAAGCAACAACACAAATGCTTATCGGAATAAGTTAGTTTTGTATGCACTGCAATGCAACAAGTGCATAGCTTATATGTTATTCTTAAATGCACGGCGTTATTCTTCAGTGCACCGCGTGTGTGCAATGCAATGCAAGAGCGAACATGTTAACTCTTCAGTGTAAATCTATGCACTGCATTTGCAAATAGTGCTTAGTGCAAAGCAACAGCACAAATGCTTATCGGAATAAGTTAGTTCTTGTATGCACTGCAACGCAATAAGTGCATAGCTTATATGTTATGCTTCACTGTACAGCGTTAGATGGTGTGTGCAATGCAATGCAACAGCACAAATGTTCTCACCAGTGCTTATAGGATTGATTATAAGCAATCCTATAAGCAATCCTTTGTGCTGTTTCATTGCTTTGCATTTAACCTAATCTAACCTAGTCCTCTGTGCAATGAAAGGACAACACATAACATATGTGTTTTTTCTAAATGTATAAGCTATGCATTGCATACTCCACAAATGTGTTGTATGCAATGCATTGCGAAGCATATATGTAACGTGTTGTCCTTTCATTGCACAGAGGACTAGGTTAGATATTAAATGCAAAGCAATGAAACAGCACAAATGTTATCTCTTCAATGCACATCGGAATGAGTTAGTTCTTGTATGCCTTGTAATTCAACAAGTGCTTAGTTAGTGCAAAGCAACAGCACACATGTTATCTCTTCAATGCATATCGAAATTAGTTTCTTTTTTTATGCATTGCAATGCAATGCAAAGTGTATAGCTTATATGTTATTCTTAAATGCACAGCGATATTCTTCAATGCACAGCGTGTGTGCAATGCAATGCAAAAGCAAACATGATAACTCTTCAGTGCAAATCGGAATTAGTTAGTTCTTGTATGCACTGCATTTGCAACAAGTGCATAGCTTATATGTTATGCTTCACTGTACAGCGTTAGATGGTGTGTGCAATGCAATGCAACAGCACAAATGTTATCTCCAGTGCAAATCGGAATTAGTTAGTTCTTGTATGCATTGCATTGCAACAAGTGTTTAGTGCAAAGCAACAACACAAATGCTTATCGGAACAAGCACAAATAAAACAGCACAAATGTTATCTCTTCAATGCACATCGGAATGAGTTAGTTTTGTATGCACTGCAACGCAACAAGTGCATAGCTTATATGTTATAAGCTATGCATTGCATAGTACACAAATGTGTTGTATGCAATGCATTGCGAAGCACATATGTTATGTGTTGTCCTTTCATTGCACAGAGGACTAGGTTAGATATTAAATGCAAAGCAATGAAACAGCACAGATGTTATCTCTTCAATGCACATCGGAATGAGTTAGTTCTTGTATGCCTTGCAATTCAACAAATGCTTAGTTAGTGCAAAGCAACAGCACAAATGTTATCTCTTCAATGCATATCGAAATGAGTAACTTCTTTTTATGCATTACAATGCAACAAGTGCATAGCTTATATGTTATGCGTCAATGTACAGCGTAGATGATGTCTGCAATGCAATGCAACAGCACAAATGTTATCTCCAGTGCATATCGGAATGAGTTATGCATTGCAATGCAACAAGCTTATATGTTATTCTTAAATGCACAGCGTTATTCTTCAATGCACAGCGTGTGTGCAATGCAATGCAAAAGCAAACATGTTAACTCTTCAGTGCAAATCGTAATTAGTTAGTTCTTTATGCACTGCATTTGCAACAAGTGCTTAGTGCAAAGCAACAGCACAAATGCTTATCGGAATAAGTTAGTTCTTGTATGCATTGCAATGCAACAAGTACATAGCTTATATGTTATGCTTTACTGTACAGCGTTAGATGGTGTGTGCAATGCAATGCAACAGCAGAAAATTCTATCTCACCAGTGCTTATAGGATTGATTAGTTCTTGTCTGTTTTGCAATGCAACAAGTGAATAGCTACATGTTATTCTCCAATACATAACGTTTGATCGTGTGTGCAATCCAATATAACAGCACATATCTCTTCAATGCACTTGAATAAGTTAGTTCTTGTATGCATTGCAATGCAACAAGTGCATAGCGTAAATGTTTTTCTTCAATGCACAGCGTTAGAACGTGTATGCAATGCAATGCAACAGCACATACGTTATCTCCAATGCATAGCGAATGAGTTAGTTCTTGTATGCAATACAATGCAACAAGTGCATAGCTTATGTGCTATACTTCGATGTACAGCGTTAGAATGCATCAAATACATGCGTTATTCTTCATTGTGCAACAGAATAAGATAGTTATTGTATACAGTGCAATTAGCACTATATTTAGTTGTTCTATGCATTGGAAAGTAAATGTACTCATTGTTGTGTTATACGAAGGGATAACAAAACCTGCGTGAAGAATGCACACGTTAGAATAAAGAGCGCAACAAGTGACAGACCACAAGTGACAGACAATTGTCCATATCTGACTACTGAACATATTTCTGGACGTAGATTCTATGAACTTTCTATACATGCTCATTGACTCCTGATGTTTCATCAGTAGTTCAAGAACGACTTTTCAAGTATGACTATTTTACATTCTCATAGACCCCTCTGATGTTTCGTCAGTAGCTAAAGTATGACTTTTTGAACATATTTATGAGTATGACTCCGACTATGAGCTCAAAGATTCAGAGGAGACTCCAAAAATATGTTCAATAAGTCAAATAAAGACTACTCTCAGTCTGATAAAACATCAGAAGTCTATAAGTACGTATGTAAAGTTAAAGTTCAAAGACTCCTTGCCGAGAAATGTATTGTAAAAGTCATACTTGAACTATTGATGAAACATCAGAAGTATTCTAATTATATGGAAAGTTCAATATTGAGGACTCTTTGTCACAAATTATGTTCAATAGGTCAAAAACGGACTACTGTCTGGCTAATGAAACATCAGAAGGAGTCTATGAGTATGAATAAAAAGTTCAAGTTCATAGAATCTAGTCCAGAAATATTGTTCAGTAATCATATATGAACATCTGTCTGTCTAATGTAATAGCTGAAAGAGTCAATGACAATGTATAGAAAGTTAAATATCAAAGCCTACTTGGCAAGAAATATATTCAAAAAGTCATACTTGAACTACTGATGAAACATCAGAAGTATTCTGTATGTATGGACAGTTCAATATTGAGGATTCTTTGTCCAACAATATGTTCAATAGGTCAAATAAGAACTATGCTCAGTCTGATAAAACATCACAAGAAGTCTATAAGTACATATATAAAGTTAAAGTTCAGTATTTGTAGAAAGATAAAGTTTAAAGTTAAATGAGTATTTGTAGAAAGATAAAGTTTGAGAACTCTTTGTCCAAAATTATGTTCAATAGGTCAAATTCTGGTTACTCTCTGGCTGATGAATCATCAGAAGGAGAGTATGAGAATGTATAGAAAATTCAATATTGAGGACTCTTTGTCCAAAAACAAGTTCAATCGGTCAAATAAGAACTACTCTCAGTCTGATAAAACATCAAAAGTATATAAGTACGTATGTAAAGTTAAAGTTCAAAGAGTCTTTGGTGAGAAATGTATTCGAAAAGTCATACTTGAATTACTGATGAAACATCAAAAGTATTCTACATGTATGGAAAGTACAATATTGAGGATTCTTTGTCCAAAATTATGTTCAGTAGGTCAAAAACGGATTACTGTCTGGTTAATGAAATATCAAAAGGAGTCTATGACTATGAATAAAAAGTTCAAGTTCATAGAATCTACGTCAAGAAATACGTTCAGCAATCAGATATGGACAATTGTCTGTCTGATGTAATATCTGAAAGACTCAATGAGTATGTGTAGAAAGTTAAAGTTTGAGAACTCTTTGTCCAAAATTATGTTCAATAGGTCAAATCCTGATTACTCTCTGGCTGATGAAACATCAGAAGGAGAGTATGAGAATGTATAGAAAGTTCAATATTGAGGACTCTTTGTCCAAAAACAAGTTCAATCGGTCAAATATGGACTACTGTCCGGTTAATGAAACATCAGTAGGAGTCTATGAGTATGAATAAAAAGATAAAGTTCATAGAATCTACGTCCAGAAATATTGTTCAGTAATCAGATATGAACTGTCTGTCTAATGTAATATCTGAAAGAGTCAATGAGTATGTGTAGAAAGTTAAACTTTGAGAACTCTTTGTCCAAAAATATGTTCAATAGGTCAAATTCTGACTACTGTCTGGTTAATGAAACATCAGAAAGAGTCTATGAGTATGAATAAAAAGTTCAAGTTCATAGAATCTACGTCAAGAAATAAGTTCAGTAATCAGATATGAACAACTGTCTGTCTCATGTAATATCTGAAGGAGTCAATGAGTATGTGTAGAAAGTTAAACTTTGAGAACTCTTTGTCCAAAAATATATTCAATAGGTCAAATTCTAACTACTGTCTGGCTAATGAAACATCAGAAGGAGTCTATGAGTATGAATAAAAAGTTAAAGTTCATAGAATCTACGTCCAGAAATATTGTTCAGTAATGAGATATGAACATCTGCCTGTCTAATGTAATAGCTGAAAGAGTCAATGAGAATGTATAGAAAGTTAAAGTTCAAAGCCTACTTGGCAAGAAATATATTCAAAAAGTCATACTTGAACTACCGATGAAACATCAGAAGTGTTCTGTGAGTATGTATGGAAAGTTCAATATTGAGGATTCTTTGTCCAATAACAAGTTCAATCGGTCAAATAAGAACTACTCTCAGTCTGATGAAACTTCAAAAGTCTGTAAGTACGTATGTAAAGTTAAAGTTCAGAGTCTTTGGCGAGAAATGTATTCGAAAAGTCACACTTGAATTACTGAGGGAACATCAAAAGTATTCTATGTGTATGGAAAGTTCAATATTGAGGATTCTTTGTCCAAAATTATGTTCAATAGGTCAAAAACGGATTACTGTCTGGTTAATGAAACATCAAAATGAGTCCATGAGTATGAATAAAAAGTTCAAGTTCATAGAATCTACGTCAAGAAATACGTTCAGTAATCAGATATGGACAATTGTCTGTCTGACGTAATATCTGAAAGACTCAATGAGTATGTGTAGAAAGTTAAAGTTTGAGAACTCTTTGTCCAAAATTATGTTCAATAGGCCAAATTCTGATTACTCTCTGGCTGATGAAACATCAGAAGGAGAATATATAGAAAGTTACATTTCAATGACTGCTTGGCGAGAAATATATTCAAAAAGTCATACTTGAACTACTGATGAAACATCAGAAGTATTCTATGAGTATGTATGGAAAGTTCAGTATTGAGGACTCTGTCCAAAATTATGACCAATAGGTCAAATACGGAATATTGTCTGATTAATGAAACATCAAAAGGAGTCTATGATTACGTATAGAAAGTTCAAGTTCATAGAATCTAGGGGCAGAAATATATTCAGTAGTCAGATATGGGCAATTGTCTTGCTGATGTAATTTCTGAAAGAGTCAATGAGTATGTGCAGAATGTTACATTTTGAGAACTCTTTTTCCAAAAATATGTTTAATAGGTCAAATTCTGACCACTGTCTGGTTAATGAAACATCAGAAGGAGTATATGAGAATGAATAAAAAGTTCAAGTTCATAGAATCTACGTCCAGAAATATTGTTCAGTAATCAGATATGAACAACTGTCTGTCTAATGTAATATCTAAAAGAGTCAATGAGTATGTGTAGAAAGTTAAAGTTTGAGAACACTTTGTCCAAAATTATGTTCAATAGGTCAAATTCTGATTACTCTCTGGCTGATGAAACATCAGAAGGAGAGTATGAGAATGTATAGAAAGTTCATATAATCTACATCCAGAAATATTGTTCAGTAATCAGATATGAACAACTGTCTGTCTAATGTAATATCTGAAAGAGTCAATGAGAACGTATAGAAAGTTAATGTTCAAAGCCTTCTTGGCAAGAAATATATTCAAAAAGTCATACTTGAACTACTGATGAAACATCAGAAGTATTCTAAGAATATGTATGGAAAGTTCAATATTGAGGACTCTGTCCAAAATTATGATCAATAGGTCAAATACGGAATATTGTCTGGTTAATGAAACATCAAAAAGAGTCTATGATTACGTATAGAAAGTTCAAGTTCACAGAATATAGGGGCAGAGATATATTCAGTAATCAAATATGGGCAGTTTGTCTTCCTGATGTAATTTCTGAAAGAGTCAATGAGTATGTGCAGAAAGTTACATTTTGAGAGCTCTTTGTCCAACAATATGTTTAATAGGTCAAATTCTGACTACTGTCTGGCTGATAAAACATCAGAAGGAGAGTATGAGAATGTATATAAAGTTAAAGTTCAAAGACTCCTTGGCGAGAAATATCTTCGTCAAATTTGACCTACTGATGAATCATCAGAAGTATTCTATGAGAATGTATAGAAAGTTCAGTATTGAGGACTCTTTGTCCAAAAACAATTTCAATCGGTCAAATATGGACTACTGTCCGGTTGATGAAACATCAGGAGGAGTCAATATGAATAAAAAGTTCAAGCTCATAGAATCTACGTCAAGAAATAAGTTCAGTAATCAGATATGAACAACTGTCTGTCTCATGTAATATCTGAAGGAGTCAATGAGTATGTGTAGAAAGTTAAAGTTTGAGAACTCTTTGTCCAAAAATATATTCAATAGGTCAAATTCTAACTACTGTCTGGCTAATGAAACATCAGAAGGAGTCTATGAGTATGAATAAAAAGTTAAAGTTCATAGAATCTACGTCCAGAAATATTGTTCAGTAATGAGATATGAACATCTGCCTGTCTAATGTAATAGCTGAAAGAGTCAATGAGAATGTATAGAAAGTTAAAGTTCAAAGCCTACTTGGCAAGAAATATATTCAAAAAGTCATACTTGAACTTCCGATGAAACATCAGAAGTGTTCTGTGAGTATGTATGGAAAGTTCAATATTGAGGATTCTTTGTCCAAAAACAAGTTCAATCGGTCAAATAAGAACTACTCTCAGTCTGATAAAACTTCAAAAGTCTATAAGTACGTATGTAAAGTTAAAGTTCAGAGTCTTTGGCGAGAAATGTATTCGAAAAGTCATACTTGAATTACTGAGGAAACATCAAAAGTATTCTATGTGTATGGAAAGTTCAATATTGAGGATTCTTTGTCCAAAATTATGTTCAATAGGTCAAAAACGGATTACTGTCTGGTTAATGAAACATCAAAATGAGTCTATGAGTATGAATAAAAAGTTCAAGTTCATAGAATCTACGTCAAGAAATACGTTCAGTAATCAGATATGGACAATTGTCTGTCTGATGTAATATCTGAAAGACTCAATGAGTATGTGTAGAAAGTTAAAGTTTGAGAACTCTTTGTCCAAAATTATGTTCAATAGGTCAAATTCTGATTACTCTCTGGCTGATGAAACATCAGAAGGAGAATATATAGAAAGTTACATTTCAATGACTGCTTGGCGAGAAATATATTCAAAAAGTCATACTTGAACTACTGATGAAACATCAGAAGTATTCTATGAGTATGTATGGAAAGTTCAGTATTGAGGACTCTGTCCAAAATTATGACCAATAGGTCAAATACGGAATATTGTCTGATTAATGAAACATCAAAAGGAGTCTATGATTACGTATAGAAAGTTCAAGATCATAGAATCTAGGGGCAGAAATATATTCAGTAGTCAGATATGGGCAATTGTCTTGCTGATGTAATTTCTGAAAGAGTCAATGAGTATGTGCAGAATGTTACATTTTGAGAACTCTTTTTCCAAAAATATGTTTAATAGGTCAAATTCTGACCACTGTCTGGTTAATGAAACATCAGAAGGAGTCTATGAGAATGAATAAAAAGTTCAAGTTCATAGAATCTACGTCCAGAAATATTGTTCAGTAATCAGATATGAACAACTGTCTGTCTAATGTAATATCTAAAAGAGTCAATGAGTATGTGTAGAAAGTTAAAGTTTGAGAACACTTTGTCCAAAATTATGTTCAATAGGTCAAATTCTGATTACTCTCTGGCTGATGAAACATCAGAAGGAGAGTATGAGAATGTATAGAAAGTTCAATATTGAGGACTCTTTGTCCAAAAATAAGTTCAATCGGTCAAATATGGACTACTGTATGGTTAATGAAACATCAAAAGGAGTCTATGAGTATGAATAAAAAGTTCATATAATCTACATCCAGAAATATTGTTCAGTAATCAGATATGAACAACTGTCTGTCTAATGTAATATCTGAAAGAGTCAATGAGAATGTATAGAAAGTTAATGTTCAAAGCCTTCTTGGCAAGAAATATATTCAAAAAGTCATACTTTAACTACTGATGAAACATCAGAAGTATTCTAAGAATATGTATGGAAAGTTCAATATTGAGGACTCTGTCCAAAATTATGATCAATAGGTCAAATACGGAATATTGTCTGGTAAATGAAACATCAAAAAGAGTCTATGATTACGTATAGAAAGTTCAAGTTCACAGAATATAGGGGCAGAGATATATTCAGTAGTCAAATATGGGCAGTTTGTCTTCCTGATGTAATTTCTGAAAGAGTCAATGAGTATGTGCAGAAAGTTACATTTTGAGAGCTCTTTGTCCAACAATATGTTGAATAGGTCAAATTCTGACTACTGTCTGGCTGATAAAACATCAGAAGGAGAGTATGAGAATGTATATAAAGTTAAAGTTCAAAGACTCCTTGGCGAGAAATATATTCGTCAAATTTGACCTACTGATGAATCATCAGAAGTATTCTATGAGAATGTATAGAAAGTTCAGTATTGAGGACTCTTTGTCCAAAAACAAGTTCAATTGGTCAAATATGGACTACTGTCCGGTTGATGAAACATCAGGAGGAGTCTATATGAATAAAAAGTTCAAGTTCATAGAATCTATGTCCAGAAATATTGTTCAGTAATCAGATATGAACTGTCTGTCTAATGTAATATCTGAAAGAGTCAATGAGTATGTGTAGAAAGTTAAAGTTTGAGAACTCTTTGTCCAAAAATATGTTCAATAGGTCAAATTCTGACTACTGTCTGGTTAATGAAACATCAGAAGGAGTCTATGAGTATGAATAAAAAGTTCAAGTTCATAGAATCTACGTCAAGAAATAAGTTCAGTAATCAGATATGTACAATTGTCTGTCTGATGTAATATCTGAAAGAGTCAATGAGTATGTGTAGAAAGTTAAAGTTTGAGAACTCTTTGTCCAACAATATGTTCAATAGGTCAAATTCTGACTATTGTCTGGTTAATGAAACATCAGAAGGAGTCTATGAGTATGAATAAAAAGTTTAAGTTCATAGAATCTACGTCAAGAAATAAGTTCAGTAATCAGATGACAATTGTCTGTCTGATGTAATATTTGAAAGAGTCAATGAGTATGTGCAGAAAGTTACATTTTGAGAACTCTTTGTCCAACAATATGTTTAATAGGTCAAATTCTGACCACTTTCTGGCTGACAAAACATCAGAAGGAGAGTAGGAGAATGTATATAAAGATAAAGTTCAAAGGCTCCTTGGCGAGAAATATATTCAAGTCAAATTTGACCTACTGATGAATCATCAGAAGTATTCTATGAGAATGTATAGAAAGTTCAACACTGAGGACTCTTTGTCCAAAAACAAGTTCAGTCGGTCAAATACGGACTACTGTCCGGTTAATGAAACATCAGTAGGAGTCTATGAGTATGAATAAAAAGTTCAAGTTCATAGAATCTACATCCAGAAATATTGTTCAGTAATCAGATATGAACTGTCTGTCTGATGTAATATCTGAAAGAGTCAATGAGTATGTGTAGAAAGTTAAAGTTCAAAGCCTACTTGGCAAGAAATATATTCAAAAAGTCATACTTGAACTACCGATGAAACATCAGAAGTGTTCTGTGAGTATGTATGGACAGTTCAATATTGAGGATTCCTTGTCCAAAAACAAGTTCAATCGGTCAAATAAGAACTACTCTCAGTCTGATAAAACTTCAAAAGTCTATAAGTACGTATGTAAAGTTAAAGTTCAGAGTCTTTGGCGAGAAATGTATTCGAAAAGTCATACTTGAATTACTGAGGAAACATCAAAAGTGTTCTATGTGTATGGAAAGTTCAATATTGAGGATTCTTTGTCCAAAATTATGTTCAATAGGTCAAAAACGGATTACTGTCTGGTTAATGAAACATCAAAAGGATTCTATGAGTATGAATAAAAAGTTCAACTTCATAGAATCTACGTCAAGAAATACGTTCAGTAATCAGATATGGACAATTGTCTGTCTGATGTAATATATAAAAGACTCAATTAGTATGTGTAGAAAGTTAAAGTTTGAGAACTCTGGCCAAAATTATGTTCAATAGGTCAAATTCTGATTACTCTCTGGCTGATGAAACATCAGAAGGAGAGTATGAGAATGTATAGAAAGTTCAATATTGAGGACTCTTTGTCCAAAAACAAGTTCAATCGGTCAAATATGGACTACTGTCCAGTTAATGAAACATCAGTAGGAGTCTATGAGTATGAATAAAAAGTTCAAGTTCATAGAATCTATGTCAAGAAATATGTTCAGTAATCAGATATGGACAATTGTCTGTCTGATGTAATATCTGAAAGAGTAAATGAGTATGTGTAGAAAGTTAAAGTTTGAGAACTCTTTGTCCAAAAATATGTTCAATAGTTCAAATTCTAACTACTGTCTGGCTAATGAAACATCAGAAGTAGTCTATGAGTATGAATAAAAAGTTCAAGTTCATAGAATCTACGTCCAGAAATATTGTTCAGTAATCAGATATGAACATCTGTAGTAGCTGAAAGAGTCAATGAGAATGTATAGAAAGTTAAAGTTCAAAGCCTACTTGGCAAGAAATAAATTCCAAAAGTCATACTTGAACTACCGATGAAACATCAGAAGTATTCTGTGAGTATGTATGGAAAGTTCAATATTGAGGATTCTTTGTCCAAAAATATGTTCAATAGGTCAAATAAGAACTACTCTCAGTCTGATAAAACATCAAAAGTCTATAAGTACGTATGTAAAGTTAAAGTTCAGAGTCTTTGGCGAGAAATGTATTCGAAAAGTCACACTTGAATTACTGATGAAACATCAAAAGTATTCTATATGTATGGAAAGTTCAATATTGAGGATTCTTTGTCCAAAATTATGTTCAATAGGTCAAAAACGGATTACTGTCTGGTTAATGAAACATCAAAATGAGTCTATGAGTATGAATAAAAAGTTCAACTTCATAGAATCTACGTCAAGAAATACGTTCAGTAATCAGATATGGACAATTGTCTGTCTGATGTAATATCTGAAAGACTCAATGAGTATGTGTAGAAAGTTAAAGTTTGAGAACTCTTTGTCCAAAATTATGTTCAATAGGTCAAATTCTGATTACTCTCTGGCTGATGAAACATCAGAAGGAGAATATATAGAAAGTTACATTTCAATGACTGCTTGGCGAGAAATATATTCAAAAAGTCATACTTGAACTACTGATGAAACATCAGAAGTATTCTATGAGTATGTATGGAAAGTTCAGTATTGAGGACTCTGTCCAAAATTATGACCAATAGGTCAAATACGGAATATTGTCTGATTAATGAAACATCAAAAGGAGTCTATGATTACGTATAGAAAGTTCAAGTTCATAGAATCTAGGGGCAGAAATATATTCAGTAGTCAGATATGGGCAATTGTCTTGCTGATGTAATTTCTGAAAGAGTCAATGAGTATGTGCAGAATGTTACATTTTGAGAACTCTTTTTCCAAAAATATGTTTAATAGGTCAAATTCTGACCACTGTCTGGTTAATGAAACATCAGAAGGAGTCTATGAGAATGAATAAAAAGTTCAAGTTCATAGAATCTACGTCCAGAAATATTGTTCAGTAATCAGATATGAACAACTGTCTGTCTAATGTAATATCTAAAAGAGTCAATGAGTATGTGTAGAAAGTTAAAGTTTGAGAACACTTTGTCCAAAATTATGTTCAATAGGTCAAATTCTGATTACTCTCTGGCTGATGAAACATCAGAAGGAGAGTATGAGAATGTATAGAAAGTTCAATATTGAGGACTCTTTGTCCAAAAATAAGTTCAATCGGTCAAATATGGACTACTGTATGGTTAATGAAACATCAAAAAGAGTCTATGATTACGTATAGAAAGTTCAAGTTTACAGAATATAGGGGCAGAGATATATTCAGTAATCAAATATGGGCAGTTTGTCTTCCTGATGTAATTTCTGAAAGAGTCAATGAGTATGTGCAGAAAGTTACATTTTGAGAGCTCTTTGTCCAACAATATGTTTAATAGGTCAAATTCTGACTACTGTCTGGCTGATAAAACATCAGAAGGAGAGTATGAGAATGTATATAAAGTTAAAGTTCAAAGACTCCTTGGCGAGAAATATATTTGTCAAATTTGACCTACTGATGAATCATCAGAAGTATTCTATGAGAATGTATAGAAAGTTCAGTATTGAGGACTCTTTGTCCAAAAACAAGTTCAATCGGTCAAATATGGACTACTGTCCGGTTGATGAAACATCAGGAGGAGTCAATATGAATAAAAAGTTCAAGCTCATAGAATCTACGTCAAGAAATAAGTTCAGTAATCAGATATGAACAACTGTCTGTCTCATGTAATATCTGAAGGAGTCAATGAGTATGTGTAGAAAGTTAAAGTTTGAGAACTCTTTGTCCAAAAATATATTCAATAGGTCAAATTCTAACTACTGTCTGGCTAATGAAACATCAGAAGGAGTCTATGAGTATGAATAAAAAGTTAAAGTTCATAGAATCTACGTCCAGAAATATTGTTCAGTAATGAGATATGAACATCTGCCTGTCTAATGTAATAGCTGAAAAAGTCAATGAGAATGTATAGAAAGTTAAAGTTCAAAGCCTACTTGGCAAGAAATATATTCAAAAAGTCATACTTGAACTACCGATGAAACATCAGAAGTGTTCTGTGAGTATGTATGGAAAGTTCAATATTGAGGATTCTTTGTCCAAAAACAAGTTCAATCGGTCAAATAAGAACTACTCTCAGTCTGATAAAACTTCAAAAGTCTATAAGTACGTATGTAAAGTTAAAGTTCAGAGTCTTTGGCGAGAAATGTATTCGAAAAGTCATACTTGAATTACTGAGGAAACATCAAAAGTATTCTATGTGTATGGAAAGTTCAATATTGAGGATTCTTTGTCCAAAATTATGTTCAATAGGTCAAAAACGGATTACTGTCTGGTTAATGAAACATCAAAATGAGTCTATGAGTATGAATAAAAAGTTCAAGTTCATAGAATCTACGTCAAGAAATACGTTCAGTAATCAGATATGGACAATTGTCTGTCTGATGTAATATCTGAAAGACTCAATGAGTATGTGTAGAAAGTTAAAGTTTGAGAACTCTTTGTCCAAAATTATGTTCAATAGGTCAAATTCTGATTACTCTCTGGCTGATGAAACATCAGAAGGAGAATATATAGAAAGTTACATTTCAATGACTGCTTGGCGAGAAATATATTCAAAAAGTCATACTTGAACTACTGATGAAACATCAGAAGTATTCTATGAGTATGTATGGAAAGTTCAGTATTGAGGACTCTGTCCAAAATTATGACCAATAGGTCAAATACGGAATATTGTCTGATTAATGAAACATCAAAAGGAGTCTATGATTACGTATAGAAAGTTCAAGTTCATAGAATCTATGGGCAGAAATATATTCAGTAGTCAGATATGGGCAATTGTCTAGCTGATGTAATTTCTGAAAGAGTCAATGAGTATGTGCAGAATGTTACATTTTGAGAACTCTTTTTCCAAAAATATGTTTAATAGGTCAAATTCTGACCACTGTCTGGTTAATGAAACATCAGAAGGAGTCTATGAGAATGAATAAAAAGTTCAAGTTCATAGAATCTACGTCCAGAAATATTGTTCAGTAATCAGATATGAACAACTGTCTGTCTAATGTAATATCTAAAAGAGTCAATGAGTATGTGTAGAAAGTTAAAGTTTGAGAACACTTTGTCCAAAATTATGTTCAATAGGTCAAATTCTGATTACTCTCTGGCTGATGAAACATCAGAAGGAGAGTATGAGAATGTATAGAAAGTTCAATATTGAGGACTCTTTGTCCAAAAATAAGTTCAATCGGTCAAATATGGACTACTGTATGGTTAATGAAACATCAAAAGGAGTCTATGAGTATGAATAAAAAGTTCATATAATCTACATCCAGAAATATTGTTCAGTAATCAGATAAGAACAACTTTCTGTCTAATGTAATATCTGAAAGAGTCAATGAGAATGTATAGAAAGTTAATGTTCAAAGCCTTCTTGGCAAGAAATATATTCAAAAAGTCATACTTGAACTACTGATGAAACATCAGAAGTATTCTAAGAATATGTATGGAAAGTTCAATATTGAGGACTCTGTCCAAAATTATGATCAATAGGTCAAATACGGAATATTGTCTGGTTAATGAAACATCAAAAAGAGTCTATGATTACGTATAGAAAGTTCAAGTTCACAGAATATAGGGGCAGAGATATATTCAGTAGTCAAATATGGGCAGTTTGTCTTCCTGATGTAATTTCTGAAAGAGTCAATGAGTATGTGCAGAAAGTTACATTTTGAGAGCTCTTTTTCCAACAATATGTTTAATAGGTCAAATTCTGACTACTGTCTGGCTGATAAAACATCAGAAGGAGAGTATGAGAATGTATATAAAGTTAAAGTTCAAAGACTCCTTGGCGAGAAATATATTCGTCAAATTTGACCTACTGATGAATCATCAGAAGTATTCTATGAGAATGTATAGAAAGTTCAGTATTGAGGACTCTTTGTCCAAAAACAAGTTCAATCGGTCAAATATGGACTACTGTCCGGTTGATGAAACATCAGGAGGAGTCTATATGAATAAAAAGTTCAAGTTCATAGAATCTATGTCCAGAAATATTGTTCAGTAATCAGATATGAACTGTCTGTCTAATGTAATATCTGAAAGAGTCAATGAGTATGTATTGAAAGTTCAATATTGAGGACTCTTTGTCCAAAAACAAGTTCAGTCGGTCAAATACGGACTACTGTCCGGTTAATGAAACATCAGTAGGAGTCTATGAGTATGAATAAAATGTTCAAGTTCATAGAATCTACGTCAAGAAATAAGTTCAGTAATCAGATATGGACATCTGTCTGATGTAGTATCTGAAAGAGTCAATGAGTATGTGTAGAAAGTTAAAGTTTGAGAACTCTTTGTCCAAAAATATATTGAATAGGTCGAATTCTAACTACTGTCTGGCTAATAAAACATCAGTAGGAGTCTATGAGTATGAATAAAAAGTTCAAGTTCATAGAATTTACGTCCAGAAATATTGTTCAGTAATCAGATATGAACAACTGTCTGTCTAATGTAATATCTGAAAGAGTCAATGAGTATGTGTAGAAAGTTAAAGTTTGAGAACTCTTTGTCCAAAAATATGTTCAATAGGTCAAATTCTGACTACTGTCTGGCTAATGAAACATGAGCAGGAGTCTATGAGTATGAATAAAAAGTTCAAGTTCATAGAATCTACGTCCAGAAATATGTTCAGTAATCAGATATGAACATCTGTCTGTCTAATGTAATAGCTGAAAAAGTCAATGAGAATGTATAGAAAGTTAAAGTTCAAAGCCTACTTGGCAAGAAATATATTCCAAAAGTCATACCTGAACTATCGATGAAACATCAGAAGTATTCTGTGAGTATGTATGGAAAGTTCAATATTGAGGATTCTTTGTCCAAAAATATGTTCAATAGGTCAAATAAGAGCTACTCTCAGTCTGATAAAACATCAGAAGTCTATAAGTATGTATGTAAAGTTAGAGTTCAAAGACTCCTTGTCGAGAAATGTATTCCAAAAGTCATACTTGAACTACCAATGAAACATCAAAAGTATTCTATATGTATGGAAAGTTCAATAGTGAGGACTCTTTGTCCAAAATTATGTTCAATATGTCAAAAACGGACTACTGTCTGGTTAATGAAACATCAAAAGGAGTCTATGAGTATGAATAAAAAGTTCAAGTTCATAGAATCTTCGTCAAGAAATATGTTCAGTAATCAGATATGGACAATTGTCTGTCTGATGTACTATCTGAAAGAGTCAATGAGTATGTGTAGAAAGTTAAAGTTTGAGAACTCTTTGTCCAAAATTATGTTCAATAGGTCAAATTCTGATTACTCTCTGGCCGATGAAACATCAGAAGGAGAATATATAGAAAGTTACATTTCAATGACTACTTGGCGAGAAATATATTCAAAAAGTCATACTTGAACTACTGATGAAACATCAGAAGTATTCTATATGTATGGTAAGTTCAGTATTGAGGACTCTGTCCAAAATTATGATCAATAGGTCAAATACGGAATATTGTCTGGTTAATGAAACATCAAAAGGAGTCTATGATTATGTATAGAAAGTTCAAGTTCATAGAATATAGGGGCAGAGATATATTCAGTAGTCAGATATGGGCAGTTTGTCTTGCTGATGTAATTTCTGAAAGAGTCAATGAGTATGTGCAGAAAGTTACATTTTGAGAACTCTTTGTCCAAAAATATGTTTAATAGGTCAAATTCTGACTACTGTCTGGCTGATAAAACATCAGAAAGAGAGTATGAGAATGTATATAAAGTTAAAGTTCAAAGACTCCTTGGTGAGAAATATATTCAAGTCAAATTTGATCTATTGATGAATCATCAGAAGTATTCTATGAGAATGTATAGAAAGTTCAATATTGAGGACTCTTTGTCCGTCCAAAAATAAGTTCAATCGGTCAAATATGGACTACTGTCCGGTTAATGAAACATCAGTAGGAGTCTATGAGTATGAATAAAAGTTCAAGTTCATAGAATCTATGTCAAGAAATATTGTTCAGTAATCAGATATGAACATCTGTCTGTCTAATGTAATAGCTGAAAGAGTCAATGACAATGTATAGAAAGTTAAATATCAAAGCCTACTTGGCAAGAAATATATTCAAAAAATCATACTTGAACTACTGATGAAACTTCAGAAGTATTCTGTATGTATGGACAGTTCAATATTGAAGATTCTTTGTCCAACAATATGTTCAATAGGTCAAATAAGAACTGCTCTCAGTCTGATAAAACATCAAAAGTCTATAAGTACGTATGTAAAGTTAAAGTTCAAAGAGTCTTTGGAGAGAAATGTATTCGAAAAGTCATACTTGAATTACTGATGAAAAGTCAAAAGTATTCTATATGTATAGAAAGTTCAATATTGAGGATTCTTTGTCCAAAATTATGTTCAATAGGTCAAAAACGGATTACTGTCTGGTTAATGAAACATCAAAATATTCTATGAGTATGAATAAAAAGTTCAACTTCATAGAATCTACGTCAAGAAATACGTTCAGTAATCAGATATGGACAATTGTCTGTCTGATGTAATATATAAAAGACTCAATGAGTATGTGTAGAAAGTTAAAGTTTGAGAACTCTGGCCAAAATTATGTTCAATAGGTCAAATTCTGATTACTCTCTGGCTGATGAAACATCAGAAGGAGAGTATGAGAATGTATAGAAAGTTCAATATTGAGGACCCTTTGTCCAAAAACAAGTTCAATCGGTCAAATATGGACTACTGTCCGGTTAATGAAACATCAGTAGGAGTCTATGAGTATGAATAAAAAGTTCAAGTTCATAGAATCTATGTCAAGAAATATGTTCAGTAATCAGATATGGACAATTGTCTGTCTGATGTAATATCTGAAAGAGTAAATGAGTATGTGTAGAAAGTTAAAGTTTGAGAACTCTTTGTCCAAAAATATGTTCAATAGTTCAAATTCTAACTACTGTCTGGCTAATGAAACATCAGAAGTAGTCTATGAGTATGAATAAAAAGTTCAAGTTCATAGAATCTACGTCCAGAAATATTGTTCAGTAATCAGATATGAACGTCTGTAGTAGCTGAAAGAGTCAATGAGAATGTATAGAAAGTTAAAGTTCAAAGCCTACTTGGCAAGAAATATATTCCAAAAGTCATACTTGAACTACCGATGAAACAGAAGTATTCTGTGAGTATGTATGGAAAGTTCAATATTGAGGATTCTTTGTCCAAAAATATGTTCAATAGGTCAAATAAGAACTACTCTCAGTCTGATAAAACATCAAAAGTCTATAAGTACGTATGTAAAGTTAAAGTTCAAAGAGTCTTTGGCGAGAAATGTATTCGAAAAGTCATACTTGAATTACTGATGAAACATCAAAAGTATTCTATGATTATGTATGAAAACTTCAATATTGAGGACTGTTTGCCCAAAAATAAGTTCAATAAGGTCAAATTCTGTCTACTGTCTGGCTGATGAAACATCAGAAGGAGAGTATATATAGAAAGTTGAAGTTCAACGACTACTTGGTGAGAAACATATTCAAAAAGTCATACATGAAACATCAGAAGTAGTCTATGAGTATGTATGAAAACTTCAATATTGAGGACTGTTTGCCCAAAAATAAGTTCAATAAGGTCAAATTCTGTCTACTGTCTGGCTGATGAAACATCAGAAGGAGAGTATGTATATGAAGTTAAAGTTCAAAGACTCCTTAGTGAGAAATCAATTCAAAAAGTCATACTTGATCTACTGATGAAACATCATCTATGAGTACATAAAGTTCAATATTGAGGACTCTTTGTTTAAAAATATGTTCAATAGGTCAGATATGAACTACTCTCCGTCTGATAAAACATCATAAGGAGTCTATGAGTACGTTTATAAACTTAAAATTATATATAAACTAGAAATATATTCTAACAGTCATATTTGAACTACTGATGAAACATCAGGAGTCAATGAACATGCAAAGAAAGTTTATTGAATCTACGGCCAGAAATATGTTCAGTAGTCAAATATGGACAATTGTCTGGCTGAGCTAACATCTGAAAGAGTCAGTATGTATAGAAAGTTAACGTTTGAGAACTCTTTGACCAAAAATATGTTCACATCAGAAGTGTATGAGTGTGTATATAAACTTAATGTTCAAAGACTCTTTAGCTAGAAACAGAAAAACATAACAGTACAACAGAAGAGTGAAGAATGCACAACAAAATATGTTAGTTATCGTATACAGTGCAATTAGCACTATAGTTAGTTGTTCTATGCATTGGAGTACGTATTGTTGTGTTATCCGAAGGGATAACAAAACCTGCGTGAATAATGCACAATGTTAGAATGAAGAGCGCACAAAAGGAAATTTTAGCTCTTATATGCAATGTAATGAAACGTTGTTTTTCAATGCACAACAGATTAATTTAGATCGTGCACGCAATGCATATCTCATGTGCTATAATTTCAATGCACAACGTAATAAGTCAGTTCGTGCATGCAGTAGCTCGTGCTATCTCTTCGATGTACAACGGAATAAATTATTGTATGCAAAAACACATATGCTGTTCTTACAAGCACAATGGTTTAAACTTTAAATGATCTTGCATGCCGTGCAACAGGCATATATATCACTTCATTGTACAAAGGAATGTTATTTCTTGCATGCACTGCAATTAAACAGCGCGTAATTTCATGTTATTCTTCAATGAATCCTTAAAAGTGTGTTTCCATTAGATGGCAGAAATTTCTTCACTAAATCATGGTACATTTTTATAACATCTATTACATTAATAGTCAAATAGGTATATTTCATACATATCTAAGAAGTGCATATTTTACGTTATTCTTCAATACACAACGTATAGTGCAATTTGACAATGCAATGCAACAGCACAATATCACTAATGCACATCGGAATGAGTTTTTTTTTTTTAGCTTATATATTATTCTTCAATGCTTAGCGTTGAACGTGTATGCAATACAATTCTTGTATACATTGCAATGCAACAAGTGCATAGCTTGTGTTATGCTTCAATGTACAGCGTTAGATGGTGAATGCAATACAATGCAACAAGCACAAAATGTCAGCTCTTCAAAGCACAACGGAATGAGTTGTATGTATTGTAAAAGCAACATCTTATGTTTTTCTCATCAAATGCACAAGCGTGTGTGCAATGCAATGCAAAAGCAGACATGTTAACTCTTCAGTGCAAATCGGAATTAGTTAGTTATTGTATGCATTGCGTTGCAACAAGTGCTTAGTGCAAAGCAACAGCACAAATGCTTATCGGAATAAGTTAGTTCTTGTATGCATTGCAATGCAACAAGTGTATAGCTTATATGTTATTCTTAAATGCACAGCGTTATTCTTCAATGCACAGCGTGTGTGCAATGCAATGCAAAAGCAAACATGTTAACTCTTCAGTGCAAATCGGAATTAGTTAGTTCTTGTATGCACTGCATTTTGCAACAAGTGCTTAGTGCAAAACAACAGCACAAATGATTATCGGAATAAGTTAGTTCTTGTATGCATTGCAATGCAACAAGTGCATAGCTTACATGTTATTCTTAAATGCACAGCGTTATTCTTTTTATTCATACTACACAAATGTGTTGTATGCAATGCATTGCGAAGCACATATGTTATGTGTTGTCCTTTCATTGCACAGAGGACTAGGTTAGATATTAAATGCAAAGCAATGAAACAGCACAGATGTTATCTCTTCAATGCACATCGGAATGAGTTAGTTCTTGTATGCCTTGCAATTCAACTAGTGCAAAGCAACAGCACAAATGTTATCTCTTCAATGCATATCGAAATGAGTAACTTCTTTTTATGCATTGCAATGAAACAAGTGCATAGCTTATATGTTATGCGTCAATGTACAGTGTAGATGATGTGTGCAATGCAATGCAACAGCATAAATGTTATCTCCAGTGCATATCGGAATGAGTTATGCATTGCAATGCAACAAGCTTATATGTTATTCTTCAATGCACAGCGTGTGTGCAATGCAATGCAAAAGCAAACATCTTAACTCTTCAGTGCAAATGTGTTGTATGCAATGCATTGCGAAGCACATATGTTATGTGTTGTCCTTTCATTGCACAGAGGACTAGGTTAGATGTTAAATGCAAAGCAATGAAACAGCACAAACGTTATCTCTTCAATGCACATCGGAATGAGTTAGTTCTTGTATGCCTTGCAATTCAACAAGTGCTTAGTCAGTGCAATGCAATGCAACAAATGTTATCTCCAGTGCATATCGGAATGAGTTATGCATTGCAATGCAACAAGCTTATATGTTATTCTTAAATGCACAGCGTTATTCTTCAATGCACAGCGTGTGTGCAATGCAATGCAAAAGCAAACATGTTAACTCTTCAGTGCAAATCGGAATTAGTTAGTTCTTGTATGCATTGCATTGCAACAAGTGCTTAGTGCAAAGCAACAGCACAAATGCTTATCGGAATAAGTTAGTTGTTGTATGCATTGCATACACATTGTTGTATGTTATGCGTCAATGTACAGCGTAGATGATGTGTGCAATGCAATGCAACAGCACATACGTTATCTCCAATGCATAGTGGAATAAGTTAGTTCTTGTATGCACTGCAATGCAACAAGTGCATAGCATATATATGTTATTCTTAAATGCACAGCGTTATTCTTCAATGCACAGCGTTGTGTGCAATGCAATGCAAAAGCAAACATGTTAACTCTTCAGTGCAAATCTATGCGCTGCATTTGCAACAAGTGCTTAGTGCAAAGCAACAGCACAAATGCTTATCGGAATAAGTTAGTTCTTGTATGCACTGCAATGCAACAAGTGCATAGCTTATATGTTATGCTTCACTGTACAGCGTTAGATGGTGTGTGCAATGCAATGCAACAGCACAAATGTTATCTCACCAGTGCTTATTGGATTGATTAGTTCTTGTCTGTTTTGCAATGCAACAAGTGAATAGCTACATGTTATTCTCCAATACACAACGTTTGATCATGTGTGCAATGCAATATAACAGCACATATCTCTTCAATGCACTTGAATGAGTTAGTTCTTGTATGCATTGCAATGCAACAAGTGCATAGCGTAAATGTTTTTCTAAATGTATAAGCTATGCATTGCATACTACACAAATGTGTTGTATGCAATGCATTGCGAAACACATATGTTATGTGTTGTCCTTTCATTGCACAGAGGACTAGGTTAGATTAGGTTAAATACAAAGCAATGAAACAGCACAAAAGTTATCTCTTCAATGCACATCGGAATGAGTTAGTTCTTGTATGCATTGCAATGCAACAAGTGTATAGCTTATATGTTATTCTTAAATGCACAGCTTTATTCTTCAATGCACAGCGTGTGTGCAATGCAATGCAAAAGCAAACATGTTAACTCTTCAGTGCAAATCGGAATTAGTTAGTTCTTGTATGCACTGCATTTTGCAACAAGTGCTTAGTGCAAAGCAACAGCACAAATGCTTATCGGAATAAGCACAAATGACACAGCACAAATGTTATTTCTTCAATGCACATCGGAATGAGTTAGTTCTTGTATGCCTTGTAATTCAACAAGTGCTTAGTTAGTGCAAAGCAACAGCACAAATGTTATCTCTTCAATGCATATCGAAATGAGTTACTTTTTTATGCATTGCAATGCAACAAGTGTATAGCTTATATGTTATTCTTCAATGCACAGCGTGTGTGCAATGCAATGCAAAAGCAAACATGTTAACTCTTCAGTGCAAATATGTTAAATATGTTATAGCTTATATGTTATTCTTAAATGCACAGCGTTATTCTTCAATGCACAGCGTGTGTGCAATGCAATGCAAAAGCAAACATCTTAACTCTTCAGTGCAAATCGGAATTAGTTAGTTCTTGTATGCACTGCAATGCAACAAGTGCATAGCGTAAATGTTTTTCTTCAATGCACAGCGTTAGAACGTGTGTGCAATGCAATGCAACAGCACAAATGTTATCTCACCAGTGCTTATAGGATTGATTAGTTCTTGTCTGTTTTGCAATGCAACAAGTGAATAGCTACATGTTATTCTCCAATACACAACGTTTGATCATGTGTGCAATGCAATATAACAGCACATATCTCTTCAATGCACTTGAATGAGTTAGTTCTTGTATGCATTGCAATGCAACAAGTGCATAGCGTAAATGTTTTTCTAAATGTATAAGCTATGCATTGCATACTACACAAATGTGTTGTATGCAATGCATTGCGAAACACATATGTTATGTGTTGTCCTTTCATTGCACAGAGGACTAGGTTAGATTAGGTTAAATACAAAGCAATGAAACAGCACAAAAGTTATCTCTTCAATGCACATCGGAATGAGTTAGTTCTTGTATGCATTGCAATGCAACAAGTGTATAGCTTATATGTTATTCTTAAACGCACAGCTTTATTCTTCAATGCACAGCGTGTGTGCAATGCAATGCAAAAGCAAACATGTTAACTCTTCAGTGCAAATCGGAATTAGTTAGTTCTTGTATGCACTGCATTTTGCAACAAGCGCTTAGCGCAAAGCAACAGCACAAATGCTTATCGGAATAAGCACAAATGACACAGCACAAATGTTATCTCTTCAATGCACATCGGAATGAGTTAGTTCTTGTATGCCTTGTAATTCAACAAGTGCTTAGTTAGTGCAAAGCAACAGCACAAATGTTATCTCTTCAATGCACATCGAAATGAGTTACTTCTTTTATGCATTGCAATGCAACAAGTGTATAGCTTATATGTTATTCTTCAATGCACAGCTGTGTGCAATGCAATGCAAAAGGAAACAACTCTTCAGTGCAAATATGTTAAATATGTTATAGCTTATATGTTATTCTTAAATGCACAGCGTTATTCTTCAATGCACAGCGTGTGTGCAATGCAATGCAAAAGCAAACATCTTAACTCTTCAGTGCAAATCGGAATTAGTTAGTTCTTGTATGCACTGCAATGCAACAAGTGCATAGCGTAAATGTTTTTCTTCAATGCACAGCGTTAGAACGTGTATGCAATGCAATGCAACAGCACAAATGTTATCTCACCAGTGCTTATAGGATTGATTAGTTCTTGTCTGTTTTGCAATGCAACAAGTGAATAGCTACATGTTATTCTCCAATACATAACGTTTGATCGTTTGTGCAATCCAATATAACAGCACATATCTCTTCAATGCACTTGAATAAGTTAGTTCTTGTATGCAATACAATGCAACAAGTGCATAACTTATGTGCTATACTTCGATGTACTTCATTGTACAACAGAATAAGATAGTTATTGTATATAGTGCAATTAGCACTATAGTTAGTTGTTCTATGCATTGTAAAGTAAAAGTACGCATTGTTGTGTTATCCGAAGGGATAACAAAACCTGCGTGAAGAATGCACACGTTAGAATAAAGAGCGCAACAAGTGACAGACCACAAGTGACAGACAATTGTCCATATCTGACTACTGAACATATTTCTGGACGTAGATTCTTTGAACTTTCTATACATGCTCATTGACTCCTGATGTTTCATCAGTAGTTCAAGAACGACTTTTCAAGTATGACTATTTTACATTCTCATAGACTCCTTCTGATGTTTCGTCAGTAGCTAAAGTATGACTTTTTGAACATATTTATGAGTATGACTCCGACTATGAGTTCAAAGACTCAGAGGAGACTCCAAAAATATGTTCAATAAGTCAAATAAGGACTACTCTCAGTCTGATAAAACATCAGGAGTCTATGAGTATATACATTTAAAGTTCAAATACTATTTGGACAGAAATATATTCCAAAAGTCATACTCGAAGTACTAATGAAACATCAGAAGTATTCTGTGAGTATGTATGGAAAGTTCAATAATGAGGACTCTGTCCAAAAATAAGTTCAATAGGTCAAATTCTGGTTACACTCTGGCTGATGAAACATCAGAAGGAGAGTATGAGAATGTATAGAAAGTTCAATATTGAGGACTCTTTGTCCAAAAATAAGTTCAATCGGTCAAATATGGACTACTGTATGGTTAATGAAACATCAAAAGGAGTCTATGAGTATGAATAAAAAGTTCAAGTTCATAGAATCTACCTCCAGAAATATTGTTCAGTAATCAGATATGAACATCTGTCTGTCTAATGTAATAGCTGAAAGAGTCAATGAGAATTTATAGAAAGTTAAAGTTCAAAGCCTACTTGGCAAGAAATATATTCAAAAAGTCATACTTGAACTACTGATGAAACATCAGAAGTATTCTGTGAGTATGGACAGTTCAATATTGAGGATTCTTTGTCCAAAAATATGTTCAATAGGTCAAATAAGAACTACTCTCAGTCTGATAAAACATCAGAAGTCTATAAGTACGTATGTAAAGTTAAAGTTCAAAGACTCCTTGGCGAGAAATGTATTCCAAAAGTCATACTTGAACTATTGATGAAACATCAGAAGTATTCTATATGTATGGAAAATTCAATATTGAGGACTCTTTGTCCAAAAACAAGTTCAGTCTGTCAAATAAGAACTACTCTCAGTCTGATAAAACATCAAAAGTCTATAAGTACTTATGTAAAGTTAAAGTTCAATGAGTCTTTGGCGAGAAATGTATTCGAAAAGTCATACTTGAATTACTGATGAAACATCAAAAGTATTCTATATGTATGGAAAGTTCAATATTGAGGATTTTTTGTCCAAAATTATGTTCAATAGGTCAAAAACGGATTACTGTCTGGTTAATGAAACATCAAAATGAGTCTATGAGTATGAATAAAAAGTTCAAGTTCATAGAATCTACGTCAAGAAATACGTTCAGTAATCAGATATGGACAATTGTCTGTCTGATGTAATATATGAAAGACTCAATAAGTATGTGTAGACAGTTAAAGTTTGAGAACTCTTTGTCCAAAATTATGTTCAATAGGTCAAATTCTGATTACTCTCTGGCTGATGAAACATCAGAAGGACAGTATGAGAATGTATAGAAAGTTCAATATTGAGGACTCTTTGTCCAAAAACAAGTTCAATCGGTCAAATATGGACTACTGTCCGGTTAATCAAACATCAGTAGGAGTCTATGAGTATGAATAAAAGTTCAAGTTCATAGAATCTATGTCAAGAAATATTGTTCAGTAATCAGATATGAACATCTGTCTGTCTAATGTAATAGCTGAAAGAGTCAATGACAATGTATAGAAAGTTAAATATCAAAGCCTACTTGGCAAGAAATATATTCAAAAAGTCATACTTGAACTACTGATGAAACATCAGAAGTATTCTGTATGTATGGACAGTTCAATATTGAGGATTCTTTGTCCAACAATATGTTCAATAGGTCAAATAAGAACTACTCTCAGTCTGATAAAACATCAGAAGTCTATAAGTACGTATGTAAAGTTAAAGTTCAAAGACTCCTTGGCGAGAAATGTATTCCAAAAGTCATACTTGAACTATTGATGAAACATCAGAAGTATTCTGTGAGTATGTATGGAAAGTTCAATTTTGAGGATTCTTTGTCCAAAAATATGTTCAATAGGTCAAATAAGAACTACTCTCAGTCTGATAAAACATCAAAAGTCTATAAGTACTTATGTAAAGTTAAAGTTCAATGAGTCTTTGGCGAGAAATGTATTCGAAAAGTCATACTTGAATTACTGATGAAACATCAAAAGTATTCTATATGTATGGAAAGTTCAATATTGAGGATTCTTTGTCCAAAATTATGTTCAATAGGTCAAAAACGGATTACTGTCTGGTTAATGAAACATCAAAATGAGTCTATGAGTATGAATAAAAAGTTCAAGTTCATAGAATCTACGTCAAGAAATACGTTCAGTAATCAGATATGGACAATTGTCTGTCTGATGTAATATATGAAAGACTCAATGAGTATGTGTAGACAGTTAAAGTTTGAGAACTCTTTGTCCAAAATTATGTTCAATAGGTCAAATTCTGATTACTCTCTGGCTGATGAAACATCAGAAGGACAGTATGAGAATGTATAGAAAGTTCAATATTGAGGACTCTTTGTCCAAAAACAAGTTCAATCGGTCAAATATGGACTACTGTCCGGTTAATCAAACATCAGTAGGAGTCTATATACATTCTCATAGAATACTTCTGATGATTCATCAGTAGGTCAAATTTGACGAATATGTTTCTCGCCAAGGAGTCTTTGAACTTTAACTTTATATACATTCTCATACTCTCCTTCTGTTGTTTTATCAGCCAGACAGTAGTCAGAATTTGACCTATTAAACATATTGTTGGACAAAGAGTTCTCAAAATGTAACTTTCTGCACATACTCATTTACTCTTTCAGAAATTACATCAGGAAGACAAACTGCCCATATCTGACTACTGAATATATATCTGCCCCTATATTCTATGAACTTGAACTTTCTATACGTAATCATAGACTCTTTTTGATGTTTCATTAACCAGACAATATTCCGTATTTGACCTATTGATCATAATTTTGGACAGAGTCCTCAATATTGAACTTTCCATACATACTCTTAGAATACTTCTGATGTTTCATCAGTAGTTCAAGTATGACTTCTTGAATATATTTCTTGCCAAGAAGGCTTTGTCATTAACTTTCTATACATTCTCATTGACTCTTTCAGATATTACATTAGACAGACAGTTGTTCATATCTGATTACTGAACAATATTTCTGGATGTAGATTATATGAACTTTTTATTCATACTCATAGACTCCTTTTGATGTTTCATTAACTATACAGTAGTCCATTTTTGACCGAATGAACTTATTTTTGGACAAAGAGTCCTCAATATTGAACTTTCTATACATTCTCATACTCTCCTTCTGATGTTTCATTAGCCAGAGAGTAATCAGAATTTGACCTATTGAACATAATTTTGGACAAATTGTTCTCAAACTTTAACTTTCTACACATACTCATTGACTCCTTTAGATATTACATTAGACAGACAGTTGTTCATATCTGATTACTGAACAATATTTCTGGACGTAGATTCTATGAACTTGAACTTTTTATTCATTCTCATAGACTCCTTCTGATGTTTCATTAACCAGACAGTGGTCAGAATTTGACCTATTAAACATATTTTTGGACAAAGAGTTCTCAAAATGTAGCTTTCTGCACATACTCATTGACTCTTTCAGAAATTACATCAGCAAGACAAACTGCCCATATCTGACTGCTGAATATATCTCTGAATATATATCCCTATATTATATCCCTATATTCTATGAACTTGAACTTTCTATACGTAATCATAGACTCCTTTTGATGTTTCATTAACCTGACAATATTCTGTATTTGACCTATTGATAATAATTTTGGACAGAGTCCTCAATACTGAACTTTCCATACATATAGAATACTTCTGATGTTTCATCAGTAGCTCAAGTATGACTTTTTGAATATATTTCTCGCCAAGTAGTCATTGAAATGTAACTTTCTATATATTCTCAAGTATGAGAATGAGTAATCAGAATTTGACCTATTGAACATAATTTTGGACAAAGAGTTCTCAAACTTTAACTTTCTACAAATACTCATTGACTCTTTCAGATACATCAGACAGACAATTGTCCATATCTGATTACTGAATATATTTCTTGACGTAGATTCTATGAACTTGAACTTTTTATTCATACTCATAGACTCCTTTTGATGTTTCATTAACCAGACAGTAGTCCGTTTTTGACCGATTGAACATCATTTTGGACAAAGAGTCCTCACTATTGAACTTTCCATACATATAGAATACTTTTGATGTTTCATTGGTAGTTCAAGTATGACTTTTGGAATACATTTCTCGACAAGGAGTCTTTGAACTTTAACTTTACATACATACTTATAGACTTCTGATGTTTTATCAGACTGAGAGTAGCTCTTATTTGACCTATTGAACATATTTTTGGACAAAGAATCCTCAATATTGAACTTTCCATACATACAGAATACTTCTGATGTTTCATCGGTAGTTCAGGTATGACTTTTGGAATATATTTCTTGCCAAGTAGGCTTTGAACTTTAACTTTCTATACATTCTCATTGACTCTTTCAGCTATTACATTAGACAGACAGATGTTCATATCTGATTACTGAACATATTTCTGGACGTAGATTCTATGAACTTGAACTTTTTATTCATACTCATAGACTCCTACTGATGTTTCATTAGCCAGACAGTAGTTAGAATTTAACCTATTGAATATATTTTTGGACAAAGAGTTCTCAAACTTTAACTTTCTACACATAATCATTGACTCTTTCAGATATTACATTAGACAGACAGTTGTTCATATCTGATTACTGAACAATATTTCTGGATGTAGATTATATGAACTTTTTATTCATACTCATAGACTCCTTTTGATGTTTCATTAACTGGACAGTAGTCCATATTTGACCGTTTGAACTTATTTTTGGACAAAGAGTCCTCAATATTGAACTTTCTATACATTCTCATACTCTCCTTCTGATGTTTCATCAGCCAGAGAGTAATCAGAATTTGACCTAATGAACATAATTTTGGACAGAGTTCTCAAACTTTAACTTTCTACACATACTCATTGAGTCTTTCATATATTACATCAGACAGACAATTGTCCATATCTGATTACTGAACGTATTTCTTGACGTAGATTCTATGAACTTGAACTTTTTATTCATACTCATAGACTCCATTTGATGTTTCATTAACCAGACAGTCATCCGTTTTTGACCTATTGAACATAATTTTAGACAAAGAATCCTCAATATTAAACTTTCCATACATATAGAATACTTTTGATGTTTCATCAGTAATTCAATTATGACTTTTCGAATACATTTCTCGCCAAAGACTCTTTGAACTTTAACTTTACATAAGTACTTATAGACTTCTGATGTTTTATCAGACTGAGAGTAGTTCTTATTTGACTTATTGAACATATTGTTGGACAAAGAATCCTCAATATTGAACTGTCCATACATACAGAATACTTCTGATGTTTCATCAGTAGTTCAAGTATGACTTTTTGAATATATTTCTTGCCAAGTAGGCTTTGATATTTAACTTTCTATACATTGTCATTGACTCTTTCAGCTATTACATTAGACAGACAGATGTTCATATCTGATTACTGAACAATATTTCTTGACATAGATTCTATGAACTTGAACTTTTATTCATACTCATAGACTCCTACTGATGTTTGATTAACCGGACAGTAGTCCATATTTGACCGATTGAACTTGTTTTTGGACAAAGAGTCCTCAATATTGAACTTTCTATACATTCTCATACTGTCCTTCTGATGTTTCATCAGCCAGAGAGTAATCAGAATTTGACCTATTGAACATAATTTTGGACAAAGAGTTCTCAAACTTTAACTGTCTACACATACTCATTGAGTCTTTCATATATTACATCAGACAGACAATTGTCCATATCTGATTACTGAACGTATTTCTTGACGTAGATTCTATGAACTTGAACTTTTTATTCATACTCATAGACTCATTTTGATGTTTCATTAACCAGACAGTAATCCGTTTTTGACCAATTGAACATAATTTTGGACAAAGAATCCTCAATATTGAACTTTCCATACATATAGAATACTTTTGATGTTTCATCAGTAATTCAAGTATGACTTTTCGAATACATTTCTCGCCAAAGACTCATTGAACTTTAACTTTACATAAGTACTTATAGACTTTTGATGTTTTATCAGACTGAGAGTAGTTCTTATTTGACCTATTGAACATATTTTTGGACAAAGAATCCTCAATATTGAACTTTCCATACATACTCACAGAATACTTCTGATGTTTCATCAATAGTTCAAGTATGACTTTTGGAATACATTTCTCGCCAAGGAGTCTTTGAACTTTAACTTTACGTACGTACTTATAGACTTCTGATGTTTTATCAGACTGAGAGTAGTTCTTATTTGACTTATTGAACATATTGTTGGACAAAGAATCCTCAATATTGAACTGTCCATACATACAGAATACTTCTGATGTTTCATCAGTAGTTCAAGTATGACTTTTTGAATATATTTCTTGCCAAGTAGGCTTTGATATTTAACTTTCTATACATTGTCATTGACTCTTTCAGCTATTACATTAGACAGACAGATGTTCATATCTGATTACTGAACAATATTTCTTGACATAGATTCCAAAATTATGTTCAATAGGTCAAATTCTGATTACTCTCTGGCTGATGAAACATCAGAAGGACAGTATGAGAATGTATAGAAAGTTCAGTATTGAGGACTCTTTGTCCAAAAACAAGTTCAATCAGTCAAATATGGACTAGTGTCCGGTTAATGAAACATCAGTAGGAGTCTATATGAATAAAAAGTTCAAGTTCATAGAATCTATGTCCAGAAATATTGTTCAGTAATCAGATATGAACTGTCTGTCTAATGTAATATCTGAAAGAGTCAATGAGTATGTGTAGAAAGTTAAAGTTTGAGAACTCTTTGTCCAAAAATATGTTCAATAGGTCAAATTCTGACAATCGTCTGGTTAATGAAACATCAGAAGGAGTCTATGAGTATGAATAAAAAGTTCAAGTTCATAGAATCTACGTCAAGAAATAAATTCAGTAATCAGATATGTACAATTGTCTGTCTAATGTAATATCTGAAAGAGTCAATGAGTATGTGTAGAAAGTTAAAGTTTGAGAACTCTTTGTCCAAAAATATATTCAATAGGTCAAATTCTAACTACTGTCTGGCTAATGAAACATCAGTAGGAGTCTATGAGTATGAATAAAAAGTTCAAGTTCATAGAATCTACGTCCAGAAATATTGTTCAGTAATCAGATATGAACAACTGTCTGTCTAATGTAATATCTGAAAGAGTCAATGAGTATGTGCAGAAAGTTACATTTTGAGAACTCTTTGTCCAACAATATGTTTAATAGGTCAAATTCTGATTACTCTCTGGCTGATGAAACATCAGAAGGAGAATATATAGAAAGTTACATTTCAATGACTACTTGGCGAGAAATATATTCAAAAAGCCATACTTGAACTACTGATGAAACATCAGAAGTATTCTATATGTATGGAAAGTTCAGTATTGAGGACTCTGTCCAAAATTATGATCAATAGGTCAAATACGGAATATTGTCTGGTTAATGAAACATCAAAAGGAGTCTATGATTACATATAGAAAGTTCAAGGTCATAGAATCTAGGGGCAGAGATATATTCAGTAGTCAGATATGGGCAGTTTGTCTTGCTGATGTAATTTCTGAAAGAGTCAATGAGTATGTGCAGAAAGTTAAATTTTGAGAACTCTTTTTCCAAAAATATGTTTAATAGGTCAAATTCTGACTACTGTCTGGCTGATGAAACATCAGATTTAGAGTATGAAAATGTACAGAAAGTTAACGTTCAAAGACTCCTTCGTGAGAAATATATTCAAAAAGTCATACTTGAACTACTGATGAAACATCAGAAGTAGTCTATGAGTATTTATAGAAAGTTCAATATTGAGAACTTTGTCCAAAAATATATTCAGTAGGTCAAATTCTGACTACTTTCTGGATGATGAAACATCAGAAGGAGAGTATGAGAACGTATAGAAAGTTCAATATTGAGGACTCTTTGTCCAAAAATAAGTTCAGTCGGTCAAATATGGACTACTGTATGGTTAATGAAACATCAAAAGGAGTCTATGAGTATGAATAATAGAATCTACATCCAGAAATATTGTTCAGTAATCAGATATGAACATCTGTCTGTCTAATGTAATAGCTGAAAGAGTCAATGAGAATGTATAGAAAGTTAAAGTTCAAAGCCTACTTGGCAAGAAATATATTCAAAAAGTCATACTTGAACTTCTGATGAAACATCAGAAGTATTCTGAGAGCATGTATGGAGAGTTCAATATTGAGGTTTCTTTGTCCAAAAATATGTTCAATAGGTCAAATAAGAACTACTCTCAGTCTGATAAAACATCAGAAGTCTAAAAGTACATATGTAAATTTAAAGTTCAAAGACTCCTTGGTGAGAAATGTATTCCAAAAGACATACTTGAACTACTGATGAAACATCAGAAGTATTCTATATGTATGGAAAGTTCAATATTTAGGACTCTTTGTCCAAAAATAAGTTCAATCGGTCAAATATGGACAATGAAACATCAAAAGGAGCCTATAAGTATGAACAAAAAGTTCAAGTTCATAGAATCTACGTCCAGAAATATGTTCAGTAATCAGATATGGACAATTGTCTGTCTGATGTAATATCTGAAAGACTCAATAAGTATGTGTAGAAAGTTAAAGTTTGAGAACTCTTTGTCCAAAAATATGTTCAACAGGTCAAATTCTGACTACTGTCTGGCTGATAAAACATCACAAGGAGAATGTATAGAAAGGTAAATTTCAATGACTACTTGGCGAGAAATATATTCAAAAAGTCATACATGAACTACTTGATGAAACATAAGGAGTATGTATGGAAAGTTCAATATTGAGGACTCTGTCCAAAATTATGATCAATAGGTCAAATACGGAATATTGTCTGGTTAATGAAACATCAAAAGGAGTCTATGATTACGTATAGAAAGTTCAAGTTCATAGAATCTACATCCAGAAATATTGTTCAGTAATCAGATATGAACAACTGTCTGTCTAATGTAATATCTGAAAGAGTCAATGAGTATGCGTAGAAAGTTAAAGTTTGAGAACTCTTTGTCCAAAATTATGTTCAATAGGTCAAATTCTGACTACTGTCTGACTGATGAAACATCAGATTTAGAGTATGAGAATGTATAGAAAGTTTACGTTCAAAGACTCCTTCGCGAGAAACATATTCAAAACGTCATACTTGAACTAATGATGAAACATCAGAAGTAGTCTTTAAGTATGTATAGAAAGTTCAATATTGTGAACTTTGTCCAAAATTATGTTCAGTAGGTCAGATTCTGACTACTGTCTGGCTGATGAAACATCAGAAGGAGAGTATGAGAATGTATAGAAAGTTCAATATTGAGGACTCTTTGTCCAAAAATAAGTTCAGTAGGTCAAATTCTGATTACTGTCTGGCTGATGAAACATCAGAAGGAGAGTATGAGAATGTATAGAAAGTTCAATATTAAGGTCTCTTTGTCCACAAATAAGTTAAATTGGTCAAATATGAACTATTCCCAGTCTGATAAAACATCAGAAGGAGTCTTTGAAATTTAACTTTATTTACATACTCATACACTCCATTATTGACCTTCTGAACATATTTCTGGCCAAAGAGTCATCAAAGGAGTAACTTACTATGCGTTCTCATAGAAGTCTTTGATTTTACATTACCATATATTAGTCAGTATTTAACCCATAAAACTTTTTTTCTGGCCAAAGAGTGCTGGAACCTTAACTTTCTAAATATACTCATAGTCTCTTTCTGATGATGAACATGCAGCCATTAAGTCCATATTAGACTTATTGAACATAATTCTTTCCAGAGAATACTCGATCTGGAACTTTCTATTAATGTCATTCACTCCTTCTGATGTTACATCAGCCTGACAGAAGTCCATATTTGACCTACTGAAATTTTTTCTGGCCAAGGAGTCCTCAAGTTTGAACTTTTTATACATGCTAATTGACTCCAGATGTTTTATTAGCCACATTTAATTTGCCATACAGCCTTTTTACATCATCCAGACCACTGTCAGACCATTTTTGACCTGCTGAACGTTTTGGCCGATGATTCTTTCATCTTCCTTTACATTTCCCATTGACTCCTTCTGATGTTTCAGCCATACAGTAGTTCAAATTTTACTCACTGAACTTTTTTTCTGGCCGAAGAGTCTTTGATATTGAACTTTATGTACACACTCCTTGTGTTTCATTAGCCAGACAGTGGATCATTTTGATTTTTTGACTATATTTCTGGCCAAACAGTCCTGGAACTTTAACTTTCTGTACATGCTGACTGCGGATGTTTCATTAGCCACACCACAGTCGATATTTGACCTATTGAATATATTTCCGGCAAAAGGCTCCTCAATCTTGAACTTTCTAAACATGATCATGACTCCTTCAGTCATACAGTAGAAGGAGTCATACAGTATTTCAAATTTGACCTTTGAATATGTTTCTGGCCAAAAAGTCTTTGAGCTTCAACTTTCTATGCATACTCATAGACTCCTAATGTTTCATCAGACACACAGTAGGCCATATATTGGACCTATATATATATATATATAATCTGACCAAATATTCTTCAAAGGGATCACTTACTATGCATTTTTTGATGTTACATCAACCATATGTGTCAAAATTTAACCCATCAAACATTTTTTCTGGCCAAAGAGTCTTTGATCTTGAACTGTATATACATACTCATTGACTCCTTATGTTTCATTAGCCAGCCAGTAGCTCGTTTTGATCTTTTGAATATATTTCTGGCCAAAGAGTCCAAAGACTCTTGTACGCAATTCAGTGCAACATCAATTAATGTAATGTGATATCTCTTTATTGCACAAAGGAATAAGTAGGCCTAAGTTATTGTATGCAAATTAACAGAGCATTATTTCATGGCTTATTCTTCAGTGCACAATTTGTTCTTGTATGCATTGCAATGGATCAACCCATATGTCTTTTTTCAATGCACAACGGAATAAGTCAGCTCTTGTATGCAATGCAAAGAAACAGAGCTCATCACTTGTATTATTCTTCAATGCACATGTCAATTATTTTATATTATTTTAGGTTATTTTATACAGTGCAGTGCAACAGGACATATGTTTTATTTCTCTTCCAATTCACTTGAGTAAGTTAGCTCGTGATTGCAATGCAATGCAACATGAGTTGTCTCTTCAATGCACAAGTCAGTTATTGTATGCAAAAAATTATACATGTAATTCTTAAATGCACGCAGCATATGCAATCTTCTTGTATGCAATTCAGTGCAACATCAACTATGTTGTGAGTTATCTCTTCATTTCACAAAGAAATAATTTAGCTCTTGCATGCAATACAATGAAACTGCATAGTTTATATGCCATTTTTCAATGCACAACGGATTGACAGATCGTACATGCAAACCAATGCAACAGCACAATGTTACCTTATTTTTGTACGCAACACATACATACGTTATTCTTCGGAATAAATTAGTTCTCCAATCCACAACGGAATAATTGCAATGCAACGATACAGCGCATATCTTATGTTATTGTTTGTGCACAGGTCAATAAGTTAGTTATTTTATGCAACACGTACATGAGTTACTCTTCAATACACAACGGAGTAATTGAGTATGCAATGTAGTGCAATATCACCTATGTTATGAATGATCTCTTCGCTTGCACAGCGAATCAAGTTAGTTCTTGTATGCCAATGAAACGAAACAGAGCATATCACTTGTGTTATTCTTCAGGTCTTACAGTGCAACAGCACATATGTTGTATTATCTCTTCAATGCAAAAATGAATGTTATGCAATGCAATGGCATAACTTTTGCATAATGTTATTTTTCAATGCACAACAGAATAACTGAGATCTTGTAATGCAGAGTAACATCAACTATGTTGTGAGTGATATCTTCATTGTACAACGGAATAAGTTAGTTCTTTTATGCCGTTACTCTTCAATCACAAAGGAATAAATTCGTTCTTGTACACACCACATATATGCGTTATTCTTCAATGCACAGCGTGTGTGCAATGCAATGCAAAAGCAAACATGTTAACTCTTCAGTGCAAATCGGAATTAATTAGTTCTTGTATGCATTGCATTTGCAACAAGTGCTTAGTGCAAAGCAACAGCACAAATGCTTATCGGAATAAGCACAAATGAAACAGCACAAATGTTATCTCTTAAATGCATATCGAAATGAGTTACTTTTTTTATGCATTGCAATGCAACAAGTGTATAGCTTATATGTTATTCTTAAATGCACAGCGTTATTCTTCAATGCACAGCGTTATTCTTCAATGCACAGCTTGTGTGCAATGCAATGCAAAAGAAAACATGTTAACTCTTCAGTGCAAATCGGAATTAGTTAGTTCTTGTATGCACTGCATTTGCAAGAAGTGCTTAGTGCAAAGCAACAGCACAAATGCTTATCGGAATAAGTTAGTTCTTGTATGCACTGCAATGCAACAAGTGCATAGCTTATATGTTATGCTTCACTGTACAGCGTTAGATGGTGTGTGCAATGCAATGCAACAGCACAAATGTTATCTCCAGTGCATATCGGAATGAGTTAGTTCTTGTATGCATTGCAATGCAACAAGTGTATAGCGTATATGTTATTCTTCAATGCACAGCGTGTGTGCAATGCAATGCAAAAGCAAACGTCTTAACTCTTCAGTGCAAATGTGTTGTATGCAATGCATTGCGAAGCACATATGTTATGTGTAGTCCTTTCATTGCACAGAGAACTAGGTTAGATATTAAATGCAAAGCAATGAAACAGCACAAACGTTATCTCTTCAATGCACATCGGAATGAGTTAGTTCTTGTATGCCTTGCAATTCAACAAGTGCTTAGTCAGTGCAATGCAATGCAACAAATGTTATCTCCAGTGCATATCGGAATGAGTTAGTTCTTGTACGCATTGCAATGCAACTAGTGTATAGCTTATATGTTATTCTTAAATGCACAGCGTTATTCTTCAGTGCACAGCCTGTGTGCAATGCAATGCAAAAGCAAACATGTTAACTCTACAATGCAAATCGGAATTAGTTAGTTCTTGTATGCACTGCATTGCAACAAGTGCTTAGTGCAAAGCAACAACACAAATGCTTATCGAATAAGTTAGTTTTGTATGTACTGCAATGCAACAAGTGCATAGCTTATATGTTATGAGCTATGTATTGCATACTAATGTGTTGTATGCAATGCATTGCGAAGCACATATGTTATGTGTTGTCCTTTCATTGCACAGAGGACTAGGTTAGATATTAAATGCAAAGCAATGAAACAGCACAGATGTTATCTTCAATGCACATCGGAATGAGTTAGTTCTTGTATGCCTTGCAATTCAACAAATGCTTAGTTAGTGCAAAGCAACAGCACAAATGTTATCTCTTCAATGCATAGCGAAATGAGTAACTTCTTTTTATGCATTGCAATGCAACAAGCGCATATCTTATATGTTATGCGTCAATGTAGATGATGTGTGCAATGCAATGCAACAGCATAAATGTTATCTCCAGTGCATATCGGAATGAGTTATGCATTGCAATGCAACAAGCTTATATATTATTCTTAAATGCACAGCGTTATTCTTCAATGCACAGCGTGTGTGCAATGCAATGCAAAAGCAAACATGTTAACTCTTCAGTGCAAATCGGAATTAGTTAGTTCTTGTATGCATTGCATTGCAACAAGTGCTTAGTGCAAAGCAACAGCACAAATGCTTATCGGAATAAGTTAGTTGTTGTATGCATTGCAATGCAACAAGTGCATAGCTTATATGTTATAAGCTGTGTTTCATGTCACATATGTTATGTGTTTCGCAACACATATGTTAGGTGTTGTCCTTTCATTGCACAGAGGACTAGGTTAGATATTAAATGCAAAGCAATGAAACAGCACAGATGTTATCTCGTCAATGCACATCGGAATGAGTTAGTTCTGGTATGCCTTGCAATTCAACAAGTGCTTAGTTAGTGCAAAGCAACAGCACAAATGTTATCTCTTCAATGCATATCGAAATGAGTAACTTCTTTTTATGCACTGCAATGCAACAAGTGCATAGCTTATATGTTATGCGTCAATGTACAGCGTAGATGATGTGTGCAATGCAATGCAACAGCACATACGTTATCTCCAATGCATAGTGGAATAAGTTAGTTCTTGTATGCACTGCAATGCAACAAGTGCATAGCATATATATGTTATTCTTAAATGCACAGCGTTATTCTTCAATGCACAGCGTTGTGTGCAATGCAATGCAAAAGCAAACATGTTAACTCTTCAGTGCAAATCTATGCGCTGCATTTGCAACAAGTGCTTAGTGCAAAGCAACAGCACAAATGCTTATCGGAATAAGTTAGTTCTTGTATGCACTGCAATGCAACAAGTGCATAGCTTATATGTTATGCTTCACTGTACAGCGTTAGATGGTGTATGCAATGCAACAGCACAAATGTTATCTCACCAGTGCTTATTGGATTGATTAGTTCTTGTCTGTTTTGCAATGCAACAAGTGAATAGCTACATGTTATTCTCCAATACACAACGTTTGATCATGTGTGCAATCCAATATAACAGCACATATCTCTTCAATGCACTTGAATGAGTTAGTTCTTGTATGCATTGCAATGCAACAAGTGTATAGCTTATATGTTATTCTTAAATGCACAGCTTTATTCTTCAATGCACAGCGTGTGTGCAATGCAATGCAAAAGCAAACATGTTAACTCTTCAGTGCAAATCGGAATTAGTTAGTTCTTGTATGCACTGCATTTTGCAACAAGTGCTTAGTGCAAAGCAACAGCACAAACGCTTATCGGAATAAGCACAAATGAAACAGCACAAATGTTATCTCTTCAATGCATATCGAAATGAGTTACTTTTTTTATGCATTGCAATGCAACAAGTGTATAGCTTATATGTTATTCTTCAATGCACAGCGTGTGTGCAATGCAATGCAAAAGCAAACATGTTAACTCTTCAGTGCAAATATGTTAAATATGTTATAGCTTATATGTTATTCTTAAATGCACAGCGTTATTCTTCAATGCACAGCGTGTGTGCAATGCAATGCAAAAGCAAACATGTTAACTCTTCAGTGCAAATATGTTAAATATGTTATAGCTTATATGTTATTCTTAAATGCACAGCGTTATTCTTCAATGCACAGCGTGTGTGCAATGCAATGCAAAAGCAAACATCTTAACTCTTCAGTGCAAATCGGAATTAGTTAGTTCTTGTATGCACTGCAATGCAACAAGTGCATAGCGTAAATGTTTTTCTTCAATGCACAGCGTTAGAACGTGTATGCAATGCAATGCAACAGCACAAATGTTATCTCACCAGTGCTTATAGGATTGATTAGTTCTTGTCTGTTTTGCAATGCAACAAGTGAACAGCTACATGTTATTCTCCAATACATAACGTTTGATCGTGTGTGCAATCCAATATAACAGCACATATCTCTTCAATGCACTTGAATAAGTTAGTTCTTGTATGCAATACAATGCAACAAGTGCATAAGTTATGTGCTATACTTCGATGTACTTCATTGTACAACAGAATAAGATAGTTATTGTATATAGTGCAATTAGCACTATAGTTAGTTGTTCTATGCATTGGAAAGTAAAAGTACGCATTGTTGTGTTATCCGAAGGGATAACAAAACCTGCGTGAAGAATGCACACGTTAGAATAAAGAGCGCAACAAGTGACAGACCACAAGTGACAGACAATTGTCCATATCTGACTACTGAACATATTTCTGGACGTAGATTCTTTGAACTTTCTATACATGCTCATTGACTCCTGATGTTTCATCAGTAGTTCAAGAACGACTTTTCAAGTATGACTATTTTACATTCTCATAGACTCCTTCTGATGTTTCGTCAGTAGCTAAAGTATGACTTTTTGAACATATTTATGAGTATGACTCCGACTATGAGTTCAAAGACTCAGAGGAGACTCCAAAAATATGTTCAATAAGTCAAATAAGGACTACTCTCACTCTGATAAAACATCAGGAGTCTATGAGTATATACATTTAAAGTTCAAATACTATTTGGACAGAAATATATTTCAAAAGTCATACTCGAAGTACTGATGAAACATCAGAAGTATTCTGTGAGTATGTATGGAAAGTTCAATAATGAGGACTCTGTCCAAAAATAAGTTCAATAGGTCAAATTCTGGTTACACTCTGGCTGATGAAACATCAGAAGGAGAGTATGAGAATGTATTGAAAGTTCAATATTGAGGGCTCTTTGTCCAAAAATGTTTAATCGGTCAAATATGGACTACTGTATGGTTAATGAAACATCAAAAGGAGTCTATGAGTATGAATAAAAAGATCAAGTTCATATAATCTACTTCCAGAAATATTGTTCAGTAATCAGATATGAACATCTGTCCGTCTAATGTAATAGCTGAAAGAGTCAATGAGAATTTATAGAAAGTTAAAGTTCAAAGCCTACTTGGCAAGAAATATATTCAAAAAGTCATACTTGAACTACTGATGAAACATCAGAAGTATTCTGTGAGTATGTATGGAAAGTTCAATATTGAGGACTCTTTGTCCAAAAATAAGTTCAAACGGTCAAATATGGACTACTGTATGGTTAATGAAACATCAAAAGGAGTCTATGAGTATGAATAAAAAGTTCATATAATCTACATCCAGAAATATTGTTCAGTAATCAGATATGAACAACTGTCTGTCTAATGTAATATCTGAAAGAGTCAATGAGTATGTGTAGAAAGTTAAAGTTTGAGAACTCTTTGTCCAAAAATATTTTCAATAGGTTAAATTCTAACTACTGTCTGGCTAATGAAACATCAGTAGGAGTCTAGGAGTATGAATAAAAAGTTCAAGTTCATAGAATTTACGTCCAGAAATATTGTTCAGTAATCAGATATGAACAACTGTCTGTCTAATGTAATATCTGAAAGAGTCAGTGAGTATGTGTAGAAAGTTAAAGTTTGAGAACTCTTTGTCCAAAAATATGTTCAATAGGTCAAATTCTGACTACTGTCTGGCTAGTGAAACATCAGTAGGAGTCTATGAGTATGAATAAAAAGTTCAAGTTCATAGAATCTACGTCCAGAAATATGTTCAGTAATCAGATATGAACATCTGTCTGTCTAATGTAATAGCTGAAAGAGTCAATGAGAATGTATAGAAAGTTAAAGTTCAAAGCCTACTTGGCAAGAAATATATTCCAAAAGTCATACCTGAACTACCGATGAAACATCAGAAGTATTCTGTGAGTATGTATGGAAAGTTCAATATTGAGGATTCTTTGTCCAAAAATATGTTCAATAGGTCAAATAAGAGCTACTCTCAGTCTGATAAAACATCAGAAGTCTATAAGTACGTATGTAAAGTTAAAGTTCAAAAACTCCTTGTCGAGAAATGTATTCCAAAAGTCATACTTGAACTACCAATGAAACATCAAAACTATTCTATATGTATGGAAAGTTCAATAGTGAGGACTCTTTGTCCAAAATGATGTTCAATAGGTCAAAAATGGACTACTGTCTGGTTAATGAAACATCAAAAGGAGTCTATGAGTATGAATAAAAAGTTCAAGTTCATAGAATCTACGTCAAGAAATATGTTCAGTAATCAGATATGGACAATTGTCTGTCTGATGTACTATCTGAAAGAGTCAATGAGTATTTGTAGAAAGTTAAAGTTTGAGAACTCTTTGTCCAAAATTATGTTCAATAGGTCAAATTCTGATTACTCATTCTCATACTTGAGAATATATAGAAAGTTACATTTCAATGACTACTTGGCGAGAAATATATTCAAAAAGTCATACTTGAGCTACTGATGAAACATCAGAAGTATTCTATATGTATGGAAAGTTCAGTATTGAGGACTCTGTCCAAAATTATTATCAATAGGTCAAATACAGAATATTGTCTGGTTAATGAAACATCAAAAGGAGTCTATGATTACGTATAGAAAGTTCAAGTTCATAGAATATAGGGATATAATATAGGGATATATATTCAGAGATATATTCAGTAGTCAGATATGGGCAGTTTGTCTTGCTGATGTAATTTCTGAAAGAGTCAATGAGTATGTGCAGAAAGCTACATTTTGAGAACTCTTTGTCCAAAAATATGTTTAATAGGTCAAATTCTGACCACTGTCTGGTTAATGAAACATCAGAAGGAGTCTATGAGAATGAATAAAAAGTTCAAGTTCATAGAATCTACGTCCAGAAATATTGTTCAGTAATCAGATATGAACAACTGTCTGTCTAATGTAATATCTAAAGGAGTCAATGAGTATGTGTAGAAAGTTAAAGTTTGAGAACAATTTGTCCAAAATTATGTTCAATAGGTCAAATTCTGATTACTCTCTGGCTAATGAAACATCAGAAGGAGAGTATGAGAATGTATAGAAAGTTAAAGTTCAAAGACTCCTTGGCGAGAAACATATTCGTCAAATTTGACCTACTGATGAATCATCAGAAGTATTCTAAGAGTATGTATGGAAAGTTCAATATTGAGGACTCTGTCCAAAATTATGATCAATAGGTCAAATACGGAATATTGTCTGGTTAATGAAACATCAAAAAGAGTCTATGATTACGTATAGAAAGTTCAAGTTCATAGAATATAGGGGCAGAGATATATTCAGTAGTCAGATATGGGCAGTTTGTCTTCCTGATGTAATTTCTGAAAGAGTAAATGAGTATGTGCAGAAAGTTACATTTTGAGAACTCTTTGTCCAACAATATGTTTAATAGGTCAAATTCTGACTACTGTCTGGCTGATAAAACATCAGAAGGAGAGTATGAGAATGTATAGAAAGTTAAAGTTCAAAGACTCCTTGGCGAGAAACATATTCGTCAAATTTGACCTACTGATGAATCATCAGAAGTATTCTATGAGAATGTATAGAAAGTTCAGTATTGAGGACTCTTTGTCCAAAAACAAGTTCAATCGGTCAAATATGGACTACTGTCCGGTTAATGAAACATCAGTAGGAGTCTATATGAATAAAAAGTTCAAGTTCATAGAATCTATGTCCAGAAATATTGTTCAGTAATCAGATATGAACTGTCTGTCTAATGTAATATCTGAAAGAGTCAATGAGTATGTGTAGAAAGTTAAAGTTTGAGAACTCTTTGTCCAAAAATATGTTCAATAGGTCAAATTCTGACAATTGTCTGGTTAATGAAACATCAGAAAGAGTCTATGAGTATGAATAAAAAGTTCAAGTTCATAGAATCTACGTCAAGAAATAAATTCAGTAATCAGATATGGACAATTGTCTGTCTGATGTAATATATGAAAGACTCAATGAGTATGTGTAGAAAGTTAAAGTTTGAGAACTCTTTGTCCAAAATTATGTTCAATAGGTCAAATTCTGATTACTCTCTGGCTGATGAAACATCAGAAGGACAGTATGAGAATGTATAGAAAGTTCAATATTGAGGACTCTTTGTCCAAAAACAAGTTCAATCGGTCAAATATGGACTACTGTCCGGTTAATCAAACATCAGTAGGAGTCTATGAGTATGAATAAAAGTTCAAGTTCATAGAATCTATGTCAAGAAATATTGTTCAGTAATCAGATATGAACATCTGTCTGTCTAATGTAATAGCTGAAAGAGTCAATGACAATGTATAGAAAGTTAAATATCAAAGCCTACTTGGCAAGAAATATATTCAAAAAGTCATACTTCAACTACTGATGAAACATCAGAAGTATTCTGTATGTATGGACAGTTCAATATTGAGGATTCTTTGTCCAACAATATGTTCAATAGGTCAAATAAGAACTACTCTCAGTCTGATAAAACATCAGAAGTCTATAAGTACGTATGTAAAGTTAAAGTTCAAAGACTCCTTGTCGAGAAATGTATTCCAAAAGTCATACTTGAACTATTGATGAAACATCAGAAGTATTCTATATGTATGAAAAGTTCAATATTGAGGACTCTTTGTCCAAAAACAAGTTCAGTCGGTCAAATAAGAACTACTCTCAGTCTGATAAAACATCAAAAGTCTATAAGTACTTATGTAAAGTTAAAGTTCAAAGAGTCTTTGGCGAGAAATGTATTCGAAAAGTCATAATTGAATTACTGATGAAACATCAAAAGTATTCTATATGTATGGAACGTTCAATATTGAGGATTCTTTGTCCAAAATTATGTTCAATAGGTCAAAAACGGATGACTGTCTGGTTAATGAAACATCAAATGGAGTCTATGAGTATGAATAAAAAGTTCAAGTTCATAGAATCTACGTCAAGAAATACGTTCAGTAATCAGATATGGACAATTGTCTGTCTGATGTAATGTATGAAAGACTCAATGAGTATGTGTAGAAAGTTAAAGTTTGAGAACTCTGTCCAAAATTATGTTCAATAGGTCAAATTCTGATTACTCTCTGGCTGATGAAACATCAGAAGGAGAGTATGAGAATGTATAGAAAGTTCAATATTGAGGACTCTTTGTCCAAAAATAAGTTCAAACGGTCAAATATGGACTACTGTCCGGTTAATGAAACATCAAAAGGAGTCTATGAGTATGAATAAAAAGTTCAAGTTCATATAATCTACATCCAGAAATATTGTTCAGTAATCAGATATGAACAACTGTCTGTCTAATGTAATATCTGAAAGAGTCAATGAGTATGTGTAGAAAGTTAAAGTTTGAGAACTCTTTGTCCAAAAATATTTTCAATAGGTTAAATTCTAACTACTGTCTGGCTAATGAAACATCAGTAGGAGTCTAGGAGTATGAATAAAAAGTTCAAGTTCATAGAATTTACGTCCAGAAATATTGTTCAGTAATCAGATATGAACAACTGTCTGTCTAATGTAATATCTGAAAGAGTCAGTGAGTATGTGTAGAAAGTTAAAGTTTGAGAACTCTTTGTCCAAAAATATGTTCAATAGGTCAAATTCTGACTACTGTCTGGCTAGTGAAACATCAGTAGGAGTCTATGAGTATGAATAAAAAGTTCAAGTTCATAGAATCTACGTCCAGAAATATGTTCAGTAATCAGATATGAACATCTGTCTGTCTAATGTAATAGCTGAAAGAGTCAATGAGAATGTATAGAAAGTTAAAGTTCAAAGCCTACTTGGCAAGAAATATATTCCAAAAGTCATACCTGAACTACCGATGAAACATCAGAAGTATTCTGTGAGTATGTATGGAAAGTTCAATATTGAGGATTCTTTGTCCAAAAATATGTTCAATAGGTCAAATAAGAGCTACTCTCAGTCTGATAAAACATCAGAAGTCTATAAGTACGTATGTAAAGTTAAAGTTCAAAAACCCCTTTTCGAGAAATGTATTCCAAAAGTCATACTTGAACTACCAATGAAACATCAAAAGTATTCTATATGTATGGAAAGTTCAATAGTGAGGACTCTTTGTCCAAAATGATGTTCAATAGGTCAAAAATGGACTACTGTCTGGTTAATGAAACATCAAAAGGAGTCTATGAGTATGAATAAAAAGTTCAAGTTCATAGAATCTACGTCAAGAAATATGTTCAGTAATCAGATATGGACAATTGTCTGTCTGATGTACTATCTGAAAGAGTCAATGAGTATTTGTAGAAAGTTAAAGTTTGAGAACTCTTTGTCCAAAATTATGTTCAATAGGTCAAATTCTGATTACTCATTCTCATACTTGAGAATATATAGAAAGTTAAATTTCAATGACTACTTGGCGAGAAATATATTCAAAAAGTCATACTTGAGCTACTGATGAAACATCAGAAGTATTCTATATGTATGGAAAGTTCAGTATTGAGGATTCTGTCCAAAATTATTATCAATAGGTCAAATACAGAATATTGTCTGGTTAATGAAACATCAAAAGGAGTCTATGATTACGTATAGAAAGTTCAAGTTCATAGAATATAGGGATATAATATAGGGATATATATTCAGAGATATATTCAGTAGTCAGATATGGGCAGTTTGTCTTGCTGATGTAATTTCTGAAAGAGTCAATGAGTATGTGCAGAAAGCTACATTTTGAGAACTCTTTGTCCAAAAATATGTTTAATAGGTCAAATTCTGACCACTGTCTGGTTAATGAAACATCAGAAGGAGTCTATGAGAATGAATAAAAAGTTCAAGTTCATAGAATCTACGTCCAGAAATATTGTTCAGTAATCAGATATGAACAACTGTCTGTCTAATGTAATATCTAAAGGAGTCAATGAGTATGTGTAGAAAGTTAAAGTTTGAGAACAATTTGTCCAAAATTATGTTCAATAGGTCAAATTCTGATTACTCTCTGGCTAATGAAACATCAGAAGGAGAGTATGAGAATGTATAGAAAGTTAAAGTTCAAAGACTCCTTGGCGAGAAACATATTCGTCAAATTTGACCTACTGATGAATCATCAGAAGTATTCTAAGAGTATGTATGGAAAGTTCAATATTGAGGACTCTGTCCAAAATTATGATCAATAGGTCAAATACGGAATATTGTCTGGTTAATGAAACATCAAAAAGAGTCTATGATTACGTATAGAAAGTTCAAGTTCATAGAATATAGGGGCAGAGATATATTCAGTAGTCAGATATGGGCAGTTTGTCTTCCTGATGTAATTTCTGAAAGAGTAAATGAGTATGTGCAGAAAGTTACATTTTGAGAACTCTTTGTCCAACAATATGTTTAATAGGTCAAATTCTGACTACTGTCTGGCTGATAAAACATCAGAAGGAGAGTATGAGAATGTATAGAAAGTTAAAGTTCAAAGACTCCTTGGCGAGAAACATATTCGTCAAATTTGACCTACTGATGAATCATCAGAAGTATTCTATGAGAATGTATAGAAAGTTCAGTATTGAGGACTCTTTGTCCAAAAACAAGTTCAATCGGTCAAATATGGACTACTGTCCGGTTAATGAAACATCAGTAGGAGTCTATATGAATAAAAAGTTCAAGTTCATAGAATCTATGTCCAGAAATATTGTTCAGTAATCAGATATGAACTGTCTGTCTAATGTAATATCTGAAAGAGTCAATGAGTATGTGTAGAAAGTTAAAGTTTGAGAACTCTTTGTCCAAAAATATGTTCAATAGGTCAAATTCTGACAATTGTCTGGTTAATGAAACATCAGAAAGAGTCTATGAGTATGAATAAAAAGTTCAAGTTCATAGAATCTACGTCAAGAAATAAATTCAGTAATCAGATATGTACAATTGTCTGTCTAATGTAATATCTGAAAGAGTCAATGAGTATGTGTAGAAAGTTAAAGTTTGAGAACTCTTTGTCCAACAATATGTTCAATAGGTCAAATTCTGACTATTGTCCGGTTAATGAAACATCAAAAGGAGTCTATGAGTATGAATAAAAAGTTCAAGTTCATATAATCTACATCCAGAAATATTGTTCAGTAATCAGATATGAACAACTGTCTGTCTAATGTAATATCTGAAAGAGTCAATGAGTATGTGTAGAAAGTTAAAGTTTGAGAACTCTTTGTCCAAAAATATTTTCAATAGTTAAATTCTAACTACTGTCTGGCTAATGAAACATCAGTAGGAGTCTAGGAGTATGAATAAAAAGTTCAAGTTCATAGAATTTACGTCCAGAAATATTGTTCAGTAATCAGATATGAACAACTGTCTGTCTAATGTAATATCTGAAAGAGTCAATGAGTATGTGTAGAAAGTTAAAGTTTGAGAACTCTTTGTCCAAAAATATTTTCAATAGTTAAATTCTAACTACTGTCTGGCTAATGAAACATCAGTAGGAGTCTATGAGTATGAATAAAAAGTTCAAGTTCATAGAATCTACGTCCAGAAATATGTTCAGTAATCAGATATGAACATCTGTCTGTCTAATGTAATAGCTGAAAGAGTCAATGAGAATGTATAGAAAGTTAAAGTTCAAAGCCTACTTGGCAAGAAATATATTCCAAAAGTCATACCTGAACTACCGATGAAACATCAGAAGTATTCTGTGAGTATGTATGGAAAGTTCAATATTGAGGATTCTTTGTCCAAAAATATGTTCAATAGGTCAAATAAGAGCTACTCTCAGTCTGATAAAACATCAGAAGTCTATAAGTACGTATGTAAAGTTAAAGTTCAAAAACCCCTTTTCGAGAAATGTATTCCAAAAGTCATACTTGAACTACCAATGAAACATCAAAAGTATTCTATATGTATGGAAAGTTCAATAGTGAGGACTCTTTGTCCAAAATGATGTTCAATAGGTCAAAAATGGACTACTGTCTGGTTAATGAAACATCAAAAGGAGTCTATGAGTATGAATAAAAAGTTCAAGTTCATAGAATCTACGTCAAGAAATATGTTCAGTAATCAGATATGGACAATTGTCTGTCTGATGTACTATCTGAAAGAGTCAATGAGTATTTGTAGAAAGTTAAAGTTTGAGAACTCTTTGTCCAAAATTATGTTCAATAGGTCAAATTCTGATTACTCATTCTCATACTTGAGAATATATAGAAAGTTACATTTCAATGACTACTTGGCGAGAAATGTATTCAAAAAGTCATACTTGAGCTACTGATGAAACATCAGAAGTATTCTATATGTATGGAAAGTTCAGTATTGAGGACTCTGTCCAAAATTATTATCAATAGGTCAAATACAGAATATTGTCTGGTTAATGAAACATCAAAAGGAGTCTATGATTACGTATAGAAAGTTCAAGTTCATAGAATATAGGGATATAATATAGGGATATATATTCAGAGATATATTCAGTAGTCAGATATGGGCAGTTTGTCTTGCTGATGTAATTTCTGAAAGAGTCAATGAGTATGTGCAGAAAGCTACATTTTGAGAACTCTTTGTCCAAAAATATGTTTAATAGGTCAAATTCTGACCACTGTCTGGTTAATGAAACATCAGAAGGAGTCTATGAGAATGAATAAAAAGTTCAAGTTCATAGAATCTACGTCCAGAAATATTGTTCAGTAATCAGATATGAACAACTGTCTGTCTAATGTAATATCTAAAGGAGTCAATGAGTATGTGTAGAAAGTTAAAGTTTGAGAACAATTTGTCCAAAATTATGTTCAATAGGTCAAATTCTGATTACTCTCTGGCTAATGAAACATCAGAAGGAGAGTATGAGAATGTATAGAAAGTTAAAGTTCAAAGACTCCTTGGCGAGAAACATATTCGTCAAATTTGACCTACTGATGAATCATCAGAAGTATTCTAAGAGTATGTATGGAAAGTTCAATATTGAGGACTCTGTCCAAAATTATGATCAATAGGTCAAATACGGAATATTGTCTGGTTAATGAAACATCAAAAAGAGTCTATGATTACGTATAGAAAGTTCAAGTTCATAGAATATAGGGGCAGAGATATATTCAGTAGTCAGATATGGGCAGTTTGTCTTCCTGATGTAATTTCTGAAAGAGTAAATGAGTATGTGCAGAAAGTTACATTTTGAGAACTCTTTGTCCAACAATATGTTTAATAGGTCAAATTCTGACTACTGTCTGGCTGATAAAACATCAGAAGGAGAGTATGAGAATGTATAGAAAGTTAAAGTTCAAAGACTCCTTGGCGAGAAACATATTCGTCAAATTTGACCTACTGATGAATCATCAGAAGTATTCTATGAGAATGTATAGAAAGTTCAGTATTGAGGACTCTTTGTCCAAAAACAAGTTCAATCGGTCAAATATGGACTACTGTCCGGTTAATGAAACATCAGTAGGAGTCTATATGAATAAAAAGTTCAAGTTCATAGAATCTATGTCCAGAAATATTGTTCAGTAATCAGATATGAACTGTCTGTCTAATGTAATATCTGAAAGAGTCAATGAGTATGTGTAGAAAGTTAAAGTTTGAGAACTCTTTGTCCAAAAATATGTTCAATAGGTCAAATTCTGACAATTGTCTGGTTAATGAAACATCAGAAAGAGTCTATGAGTATGAATAAAAAGTTCAAGTTCATAGAATCTACGTCAAGAAATAAATTCAGTAATCAGATATGTACAATTGTCTGTCTAATGTAATATCTGAAAGAGTCAATGAGTATGTGTAGAAAGTTAAAGTTTGAGAACTCTTTGTCCAACAATATGTTCAATAGGTCAAATTCTGACTATTGTCTGGTTAATGAAACATCAGAAGCAGTCTATGAGTGTGAATAAAAAGTTCAAGTTCATAGAATCTACGTCAAGAAATAAGTTCAGTAATCAGATATGGAAAATTGTCTGTCTGATGTAATATTTGAAAGAGTCAATGAGTATGTGTAAAAAGTTAAAGTTTGAGAACTCTTTGTCCAAAAATATATTCAATAGGTCAAATTCTAACTACTGTCTGGCTAATGAAACATCAGCAGGAGTCTATGAGTATGAATAAAAAGTTCAAGTTCATAGAATCTACGTCCAGAAATATTGTTCAGTAATCAGATATGAACAACTGTCTGTCTAATGTAATATCTGAAAGAGTCAATGAGTATGTGCAGAAAGTTACATTTTGAGAACTCTTTGTCCAACAATATGTTTAATAGGTCAAATTCTGATTACTCTCTGGCTGATGAAACATCAGAAGGAGAATATATAGAAAGTTACATTTCAATGACTACTTGGCAAGAAATATATTCAAAAAGCCATACTTGAACTACTGATGAAACATCAGAAGTATTCTATATGTATGGAAAGTTCAGTATTGAGGACTCTGTCCAAAATTATGATCAATAGGTCAAATACGGAATATTGTCTGGTTAATGAAACATCAAAAGGAGTCTATGATTACATATAGAAAGTTCAAGGTCATAGAATATAGGGGCAGAGATATATTCAGTAGTCAGATATGGGCAGCTTGTCTTGCTGATGTAATTTCTGAAAGAGTCAATGAGTATGTGCAGAAAGTTACATTTTGAGAACTCTTTGTCCAAAAATATGTTTAATAGGTCAAATACGGACTACTGTCTGGTTAATGAAACATCAAAAGGAGTCTATGAGTATGAATAAAAAGTTCAAGTTCATAGAATCTACGCCAAAAATATTGCTGATGAAACATCAGAAGGAGAGTATGAGAATGTATAGAAAGTTCAATATTGAGGACTCTTTGTCCAAAAATAAGTTCAATCGGTCAAATATGGACTACTGTATGGTTAATGAAACATCAAAAGGAGTCTATGAGTATGAATAAAAAGTTCAAGTTCATTGAATCTACGTCCAGAAATATTGTTCAGTAATCAGATATGAACATATGTCTGTCTAATGTAATAGCTGAAAGAGTCAATGAGAATGTATAGAAAGTTAAAGTTCAAAGCCTACTTGGCATGAAATATATTCAAAAAGTCATACTTGAACTACTGATGAAACATCAGAAGTATTCTGAGAGTACGTATGGAAAGTTCAGTATTGAGGATTCTTTGTCCAAAAATATATTCAATAGGTCAAATAAGAACTACTCTCAGTCTGATATTACATCAGAAGGAGTCTATGAGTATGTATATAAAGTTAACGTTCAAAGACTCCTTAGTGAGAAATATATTCAAAAAGTCATAATTTAACTACTGATGAAACATCAGAAGTACTCTATGTGTATTTATGGAAAGTTCAATATTGAGTCCAAAATTATGATCAATAGGTCAAATACGGAATACTGTCTGGTTAATGAAACATCAAAAGGAGTCTATGATTACGTATAGAAAGTTCAAGTTCATAGAATCTAGGGGTAGAAATATATTCAATAGTCAGATATGGGCAATTGTCTTGCTGATGTAATTTCTGAAAGAGTCAATGAGTATGTGCAGAAAGTTAAATTTTGAGAACTCGTTTTCCAAAAATATGTTTAATAGGTCAAATTCTGACTACTGTCTGGCTGATGAAACATCAGATTTAGAGTATGAAAATGTACAGAAAGTTAACGTTCAAAGACTCCTTCGTGAGAAATATATTCAAAAAGTCATACTTGAACTACTGATGAAACATCAGAAGTAGTCTATGAGTATTTATAGAAAGTTCAATATTGAGAACTTTGTCCAAAAATATATTCAGTAGGTCAAATTCTGGATGATGAAATATCAGAAGGAGAGTATGAGAATGTATAGAAAGTTCAATATTGAGGACTCTTTGTCCAAAAATAAGTTCAATCGGTCAAATATGGACTACTGTATGGTTAATGAAACATCAAAAGGAGTCTATGAGTATGAATAATAGAATCTACGTCCAGAAATATTGTTCAGTAATCAGATATGAACATCTGTCTGTCTAATGTAATAGCTGAAAGAGTCAATGAGAATGTATAGAAAGTTAAAGTTCAAAGCCTACTTGGCAAGAAATGTATTCAAAAAGTCATACTTGAACTTCTGATGAAACATCAGAAGTATTCTGAGAGTATGTATGGAGAGTTCAATATTGAGGTTTCTGTCCAAAAATATGTTCAATAGGTCAAATAAGAACTACTCTCAGTCTGATAAAACATCAGAAGAAGTCTAAAAGTACATATGTAAATTTAAAGTTCAAAGACTCCTTGGTGAGAAATGTATTCCAAAAGTCATACTTGAACTACTGATGAAACATCAGAAGTATTCTATATGTATGGAAAGTTCAATATTGTGGACTCTTTGTCCAAAAATAAGTTCAATCGGTCAAATATGGACTACTGTATGGTTAATGAAACATCAAAAGGAGCCTATAAGTATGAACAAAAAGTTCAAGTTCATAGAATCTACATACAGAAATATGTTCAGTAATCAGATATGAACAACTGTCTGTCTAATGTAATATCTGAAAGAGTCAATGAGTATGTGTAGAAAGTTAAAGTTTGAGAACTCTTTGTCCAAAATTATGTTCAATAGGTCAAATTCTGATTACTCTCTGGCTGATGAAACATCAGAAGGAGAGTATGAGAATGTATAGAAAGTTCAATATTGAGGACTCTTTGTCCAAAAATAAGTTCAATCGGTCAAATATGGACTACTGTATGGTTAATGAAACATCAAAAGGAGTCTATGAGTATGAATAAAAAGTTCAAGTTCATAGAATCTAACTCCAGAAATATTGTTCAGTAATCAGATATGAACATCTGTCTGTCTAATGTAATAGCTGAAAGAGTCAATGAGAATTTATAGAAAGTTAAAGTTCAAAGCCTACTTGGCAAGAAATATATTCAAAAAGTCATACTTGAACTACTGATGAAACATCAGAAGCATTCTGAGAGTATGTATGGAAAGTTCAGTATTGAGGATTCTTTGTCCAAAAATATGTTCAATAGGTCAAATAAGAACTACTCTCAGTCTGATAAAACATCAGAAGAAGTCTATAAGTACGTATGTAAAGTTAAAGTTCAAAGACTCCTTGGCGAGAAATGTATTCCAAAAGTCATACTTCAACTACTGATGAAACATCAAAAGTAATCTATATGTATGGAAAGTTCAATATTGAGGACTCTTTGTCCAAAATTATGTTCAATAGGTCAGATTTTGACTACTGTCTGGCTGATGAAACATCAGAAGGAGAGTATGAGAATGTATAGAAAGTTCAATATTGAGGACTCTTTAACCAAAATTATGTTCAATAGGTCATAAACGGACTGCTGTCTGGTTAATGAAACATCAAAAGGAGTCTTTGAGTATGAATAAAAAGTTCAAGTTCATAGAATCTAGGGGCAGAAATATATTCAGTAGTCAGATATGGGCAATTGTCTTGCTGATGTAATTTCTGAACGAGTCAATGAGTATGTGCAGAAAGTTAAATTTTGAAAACTCTTTCCAAAAATATTTTAATAGGTCAAATTCTGACTACTGTCTGGCTGATAAAACATCAGAAGGAGAGTATGAGAATGTATAGAATGTTCAATATTGAGGACTCTTTGTCCAAAAATAAGTTCAGTAGGTCAAATTCTGATTACTGTCTGGCTGATGAAACATCAGAAGGAGAGTATGAGAATATATAGAAAGTTCAATATTAAGGTCTCTTTGTCCACAATGAAGTTAAATTGGTCAAATATGAACTATTCCCAGTCTGATAAAACATCAGAAGGAGTCTATGAGTATGTATTTACGGCTAAGGAGTCTTTGAAATTTAACTTTATTTACATACTCATACACTCCATTATTGACCTACTGAACATATTTCTGGCCAAAGAGTCATCAAAGGAGTAACTTACTATGCGTTCTCATAGAAGTCTTTGATTTTACATTACCATACATTAGTCAATATTTAACCCATAAAACATTTTTTCTGTCCAAAGAGTGCTGGAACCTTAACTTTCTAAATATACTCATAGTCTCTTTCTGATGATGAACATGCAGCCATTAATTCCATTAGACTTATTGAACATAATTCTTTCCATAGAATACTCGATCTGGAACTTTCTATTAATGTCATTCACCCCTTCTGATGTTACATCAGCCTGACAGAAGTCCATATTTGACCTATTGAAATTTTTTCTGGCCAAGGAGTCCTCAAGTTTGAACTTTTTATACATGCTAATTGACTCCAGATGTTTTATTAGCCACATTTAATTTGCCATACAGCCTTTTTACATCATCCAGACCACTGTCAGACCATATTTGACCTGCTGAACGTTTTGGCCGATGATTCTTTCATCTTGATCTTCCTTTACATTTCCCATTGACTCCTTCTGATGTTTCAGCCATACAGTAGTTCAAATTTTACCTACTGAACTTTTTTTCTGGCCGAAGAGTCTTTGATATTGAACTTTATGTACACACTCCTTGTGTTTCATTAGCCAGACAGTGGATCATTTTGATTTTTTGACTATATTTCTGGCCAAAGAGTCCTGGAACTTTAACTTTCTGTACATGCTGACTGCGGATGTTTCATTAGCCACACCACAGTCGATATTTGACCTATTGAATATATTTCCGGCAAAAGGCTCCTCAATCTTGAACTTTCTAAACATGATCATGACTCCTTCAGTCATACAGTAGAAGGAGTCATACAGTATTTCAAATTTGACCTTTGAATATATTTTTGGCCAAAAAGTCTTTGAACTTCAACTTTCTATGCATACTCATAGACTCCTAATGTTTCATCAGACACACAGTAGGCCATATATTGGACCTATATATATATATATATATAATCTGACCAAATATTCTTCGAAGGGATCACTTACTATGCATTTTTTGATGTTACATCAACCATATGTGTCAAAATTTAACCCATCAAACATTTTTTCTGGCCAAAGAGTCTTTGATCTTGAACTGTATATACATACTCATTGACTCCTTATGTTTCATTAGCCAGCCAGTAGCTCGTTTTGATCTTTTGAATATATTTCTGGCCAAAGAGTCCAAAGACTCTTGTATGCAATTCAGTGCAACATCAATTAATGTAATGTGATATCTCTTTATTGCACAAAGGAATAAGTAGGCCTAAGTTATTGTATGCAAATTAACAGAGCATTATTTCATGGCTTATTCTTCAGTGCACAATTTGTTCTTGTATGCATTGCAATGGATCAACCCATATGTCTTTTTTCAATGCACAACGGAATAAGTCAGTTCTTGTATGCAATGCAAAGAAACAGAGCTCATCACTTGTATTATTCTTCAATGCACATGTCAATTATTTTATATTATTTTAGGTTATTTTATACAGTGCAGTGCAACAGGACATATGTTTTATTTCTCTTCCAATTCACTTGAGTAAGTTAGCTCGTGATTGCAATGCAATGCAACATGAGTTGTCTCTTCAATGCACAAGTCAGTTATTGTATGCAAAAAATTATACATGTAATTCTTAAATGCACGCAGCATATGCAATCTTCTTGTATGCAATTCAGTGCAACATCAACTATGTTGTGAGTTATCTCTTCATTTCACAAAGAAATAATTTAGCTCTTGCATGCAATACAATGAAACAGCATAGTTTATATGCCATTTTTCAATGCACAACGGATTGACAGATCGTACATGCAAACCAATGCAACAGCACAATGTTACCTTATTTTTGTACGCAACACATACATACGTTATTCTTCGGAATAAATTAGTTCTCTTCAATGCACAACGGAATAATTGCAATGCAACGATACAGCGCATATCATGTTATTGTTTGTGCACAGGTCAATAAGTTAGTTATTTTATGCAACACGTACATGCGTTACTCTTCAATACACAACGGAGTAATTGAGTATGCAATGTAGTGCAATATCACCTATGTTATGAATGATCTCTTCGCTTGCACAGCGAATCAAGTTAGTTCTTGTATGCCAATGAAACGAAACAGAGCATATCACTTGTGTTATTCTTCAGGCCTTACAGTGCAACAGCACATATGTTGTATTATCTCTTCAATGCAAAAATGAATGTTATGCAATGCAATGGCATAACTTTTGCATAATGTTGTTTTTCAATGCACAACAGAATAACTGAGATCTTGTAATGCAGAGTAACATCAACTATGTTGTGAGTGATATCTTCATTGTACAACGGAATAAGTTAGTTCTTTTATGCCGTTACTCTTCAATCACAAAGGAATAAATTCGTTCTTGTACACACCACATATATGCGTTATTCTTCAATGCACAGCGTGTGTGCAATGCAATGCAAAAGCAAACATGTTAACTCTTCAGTGCAAATCGGAATTAATTAGTTCTTGTATGCATTGCATTTGCAACAAGTGCTTAGTGCAAAGCAACAGCACAAATGCTTATCGGAATAAGCACAAATGAAACAGCACAAATGTTATCTCTTCAATGCACATCGGAATGAGTTAGTTCTTGTATGCCTTGTAATTCAACAAGTGCTTAGTTAGTGCAAAGCAACAGCACAAATGTTATCTCTTAAATGCATATCGAAATGAGTTACTTTTTTTATGCATTGCAATGCAACAAGTGTATAGCTTATGTTATTCTTAAATGCACAGCGTTATTCTTCAATGCACAGCGTGTGTGCAATGCAATGCAAAAGAAAACATGTTAACTCTTCAGTGCAAATCGGAATTAGTTAGTTCTTGTATGCACTGCATTTGCAACAAGTGCTTAGTGCAAAGCAACAGCACAAATGCTTATCGGAATAAGTTAGTTCTTGTATGCACTGCAATGCAACAAGTGCATAGCTTATATGTTATGCTTCACTGTACAGCGTTAGATGGTGTGTGCAATGCAATGCAACAGCACAAATGTTATCTCCAGTGCATATCGGAATGAGTTAGTTCTTGTATGCATTGCAATGCAACAAGTGTATAGCGTATATGTTATTCTTAAATGCACAGCGTTATTCTTCAATGCACAGCGTGTGTGCAATGCAATGCAAAAGCAAACATCTTAACTCTTCAGTGCAAATGTGTTGTATGCAATGCATTGCGAAGCACATATGTTATGTGTTGTCCTTTCATTGCACAGAGGACTAGGTTAGATGTTAAATGCAAAGCAATGAAACAGAACAAACGTTATCTCTTCAATGCACATCGGAATGAGTTAGTTCTTGTATGCCTTGCAATTCAACAAGTGCTTAGTCAGTGCAATGCAATGCAACAAATGTTATCTCCAGTGCATATCGGAATGAGTTATGCATTGCAATGCAACAAGCTTATATGTTATTCTTAAATGCACAGCGTTATTCTTCAATGCACAGCGTGTGTGCAATGCAATGCAAAAGCAAACATGTTAACTCTTCAGTGCAAATCGGAATTAGTTAGTTCTTGTATGCATTGCATTGCAACAAGTGCTTAGTGCAAAGCAACAGCACAAATGCTTATCGGAATAAGTTAGTTGTTGTATGCATTGCATACACATTGTTGTATGCACTGCAATGCAACAAGTGCACAGTTTATATGTTATGCGTCAATGTACAGCGTAGATGATGTGTGCAATGCAATGCAACAGCGCATACGTTATCTCCAATGCATAGTGGAATAAGTTAGTTCTTGTATGCACTGCAATGCAACAAGTGCATAGCATATATATGTTATTCTTAAATGCACAGCGTTATTCTTCAATGCACAGCGTTGTGTGCAATGCAATGCAAAAGCAAACATGTTAACTCTTCAGTGCAAATCTATGCGCTGCATTTGCAACAAGTGCTTAGTGCAAAGCAACAGCACAAATGCTTATCGGAATAAGTTAGTTCTTGTATGCACTGCAATGCAACAAGTGCATAGCTTATATGTTATGCTTCACTGTACAGCGTTAGATGGTGTGTGCAATGCAATGCAACAGCACAAATGTTATCTCACCAGTGCTTATTGGATTGATTAGTTCTTGTCTGTTTTGCAATGCAACAAGTGAATAGCTACATGTTATTCTCCAATACACAACGTTTGATCATGTGTGCAATGCAATATAACAGCACATATCTCTTCAATGCACTTGAATGAGTTAGTTCTTGTATGCATTGCAATGCAACAAGTGCATAGCGTAAATGTTTTTCTAAATGTATAAGCTATGCATTGCATACTACACAAATGTGTTGTATGCAATGCATTGCGAAACACATATGTTATGTGTTGTCCTTTCATTGCACAGAGGACTAGGTTAGATTAGGTTAAATACAAAGCAATGAAACAGCACAAAAGTTATCTCTTCAATGCACATCGGAATGAGTTAGTTCTTGTATGCATTGCAATGCAACAAGTGTATAGCTTATATGTTATTCTTAAATGCACAGCTTTATTCTTCAATGCACAGCGTGTGTGCAATGCAATGCAAAAGCAAACATGTTAACTCTTCAGTGCAAATCGGAATTAGTTAGTTCTTGTATGCACTGCATTTTGCAACAAGTGCTTAGTGCAAAGCAACAGCACAAATGCTTATCGGAATAAGCACAAATGACACAGCACAAATGTTATCTCTTCAATGCACATCGGAATGAGTTAGTTCTTGTATGCCTTGTAATTCAACAAGTGCTTAGTTAGTGCAAAGCAACAGCACAAATGTTATCTCTTCAATGCATATCGAAATGAGTTACTTTTTTTATGCATTGCAATGCAACAAGAGTATAGCTTATATGTTATTCTTCAATGCACAGCGTGTGTGCAATGCAATGCAAAAGCAAACATGTTAACTCTTCAGTGCAAATATGTTAAATATGTTATAGCTTATATGTTATTCTTAAATGCACAGCGTTATTCTTCAATGCACAGCGTGTGCAATGCAATGCAAAAGCAAACATCTTAACTCTTCGGTGCAAATCGGAATTAGTTAGTTCTTGTATGCACTGCAATGCAACAAGTGCATAGCGTAAATGTTTTTCTTCAATGCACAGCGTTAGAACGTGTATGCAATGCAATGCAACAGCACAAATGTTATCTCACCAGTGCTTATAGGATTGATTAGTTCTTGTCTGTTTTGCAATGCAACAAGTGAATAGCTACATGTTATTCTCCAATACACAACGTTTGATCATGTGTGCAATGCAATATAACAGCACATATCTCTTCAATGCACTTGAATGAGTTAGTTCTTGTATGCATTGCAATGCAACAAGTGCATAGCGTAAATGTTTTTCTAAATGTATAAGCTATGCATTGCATACTACACAAATGTGTTGTATGCAATGCATTGCGAAACACATATGTTATGTGTTGTCCTTTCATTGCACAGAGGACTAGGTTAGATTAGGTTAAATACAAAGCAATGAAACAGCACAAAAGTTATCTCTTCAATGCACATCGGAATGAGTTAGTTCTTGTATGCATTGCAATGCAACAAGTGTATAGCTTATATGTTATTCTTAAACGCACAGCTTTATTCTTCAATGCACAGCGTGTGTGCAATGCAATGCAAAAGCAAACATGTTAACTCTTCAGTGCAAATCGGAATTAGTTAGTTCTTGTATGCACTGCAATGCAACAAGTGCATAGCGTAAATGTTTTTCTTCAATGCACAGCGTTAGAACGTGTATGCAATGCAATGCAACAGCACAAATGTTATCTCACCAGTGCTTATAGGATTGATTAGTTCTTGTCTGTTTTGCAATGCAACAAGTGAATAGCTACATGTTATTCTCCAATACATAACGTTTGATCGTGTGTGCAATCCAATATAACAGCACATATCTCTTCAATGCACTTGAATAAGTTAGTTCTTGTATGCAATACAATGCAACAAGTGCATAACTTATGTGCTATACTTCGATGTACTTCATTGTACAACAGAATAAGATAGTTATTGTATATAGTGCAATTAGCACTATAGTTAGTTGTTCTATGCATTGTAAAGTAAAAGTACGCATTGTTGTGTTATCCGAAGGGATAACAAAACCTGCGTGAAGAATGCACACGTTAGAATAAAGAGCGCAACAAGTGACAGACCACAAGTGACAGACAATTGTCCATATCTGACTACTGAACATATTTCTGGACGTAGATTCTTTGAACTTTCTATACATGCTCATTGACTCCTGATGTTTCATCAGTAGTTCAAGAACGACTTTTCAAGTATGACTATTTTACATTCTCATAGACTCCTTCTGATGTTTCGTCAGTAGCTAAAGTATGACTTTTTGAACATATTTATGAGTATGACTCCGACTATGAGTTCAAAGACTCAGAGGAGACTCCAAAAATATGTTCAATAAGTCAAATAAGGACTACTCTCAGTCTGATAAAACATCAGGAGTCTATGAGTATATACATTTCAAGTTCAAATACTATTTGGCCAGAAATATATTCCAAAAGTCATACTCGAAGTAGAAAGTTCAATATTGTGAACTTTGTCCAAAATTATGTTCAGTAGGTCAGATTCTGACTACTGTCTGGCTGATGAAACATCAGAAGGAGAGTATGAGAATGTATAGAAAGTTCAATATTGAGGACTCTTTGTCCAAAAATAAGTTCAATCGGTCAAATATGGACTACTGTATGGTTAATGAAACATCAAAAGGAGTCTATGAGTATGAATAAAAAGTTCAAGTTCATAGAATCTACCTCCAGAAATATTGTTCAGTAATCAGATATGAACATCTGTCTGTCTAATGTAATAGCTGAAAGAGTCAATGAGAATTTATAGAAAGTTAAAGTTCAAAGCCTACTTGGCAAGAAATATATTCAAAAAGTCATACTTGAACTACTGATGAAACATCAGAAGTATTCTGTGAGTATGGACAGTTCAATATTGAGGATTCTTTGTCCAAAAATATGTTCAATAGGTCAAATAAGAACTACTCTCAGTCTGATAAAACATCAGAAGTCTATAAGTACGTATGTAAAGTTAAAGTTCAAAGACTCCTTGGCGAGAAATGTATTCAAAAAGTCATACTTGAACTATTGATGAAACATCAGAAGTATTCTATATGTATGGAAAATTCAATATTGAGGACTCTTTGTCCAAAAACAAGTTCAGTCTGTCAAATAAGAACTACTCTCAGTCTGATAAAACATCAAAAGTCTATAAGTACTTATGTAAAGTTAAAGTTCAATGAGTCTTTGGCGAGAAATGTATTCGAAAAGTCATACTTGAATTACTGATGAAACATCAAAAGTATTCTATATGTATGGAAAGTTCAATATTGAGGATTCTTTGTCCAAAATTATGTTCAATAGGTCAAAAACGGATTACTGTCTGGTTAATGAAACATCAAAATGAGTCTATGAGTATGAATAAAAAGTTCAAGTTCATAGAATCTACGTCAAGAAATACGTTCAGTAATCAGATATGGACAATTGTCTGTCTGATGTAATATATGAAAGACTCAATAAGTATGTGTAGACAGTTAAAGTTTGAGAACTCTTTGTCCAAAATTATGTTCAATAGGTCAAATTCTGATTACTCTCTGGCTGATGAAACATCAGAAGGACAGTATGAGAATGTATAGAAAGTTCAATATTGAGGACTCTTTGTCCAAAAACAAGCTCAATCGGTCAAATATGGACTACTGTCCGGTTAATCAAACATCAGTAGGAGTCTATGAGTATGAATAAAAGTTCAAGTTCATAGAATCTATGTCAAGAAATATTGTTCAGTAATCAGATATGAACATCTGTCTGTCTAATGTAATAGCTGAAAGAGTCAATGACAATGTATAGAAAGTTAAATATCAAAGCCTACTTGGCAAGAAATATATTCAAAAAGTCATACTTGAACTACTGATGAAACATCAGAAGTATTCTGTATGTATGGACAGTTCAATATTGAGGATTCTTTGTCCAACAATATGTTCAATAGGTCAAATAAGAACTACTCTCAGTCTGATAAAACATCAGAAGTCTATAAGTACGTATGTAAAGTTAAAGTTCAAAGACTCCTTGGCGAGAAATGTATTCCAAAAGTCATACTTGAACTATTGATGAAACATCAGAAGTATTCTGTGAGTATGTATGGAAAGTTCAATATTGAGGATTCTTTGTCCAAAAATATGTTCAATAGGTCAAATAAGAACTACTCTCAGTCTGATAAAACATCAAAAGTCTATAAGTACTTATGTAAAGTTAAAGTTCAATGAGTCTTTGGCGAGAAATGTATTCGAAAAGTCATGAATTACTGATGAAACATCAAAAGTATTCTATATGTATGGAAAGTTCAATATTGAGGATTCTTTGTCCAAAATTATGTTCAATAGGTCAAAAACGGATTACTGTCTGGTTAATGAAACATCAAAATGAGTCTATGAGTATGAATAAAAAGTTCAAGTTCATAGAATCTACGTCAAGAAATACGTTCAGTAATCAGATATGGACAATTGTCTGTCTGATGTAATATATGAAAGACTCAATGAGTATGTGTAGACAGTTAAAGTTTGAGAACTCTTTGTCCAAAATTATGTTCAATAGGTCAAATTCTGATTACTCTCTGGCTGATGAAACATCAGAAGGACAGTATGAGAATGTATAGAAAGTTCAATATTGAGGACTCTTTGTCCAAAAACAAGTTCAATCGGTCAAATATGGACTACTGTCCGGTTAATCAAACATCAGTAGGAGTCTATGAGTATGAATAAAAGTTCAAGTTCATAGAATCTATGTCAAGAAATATTGTTCAGTAATCAGATATGAACATCTGTCTGTCTAATGTAATAGCTGAAAGAGTCAATGACAATGTATAGAAAGTTAAATATCAAAGCCTACTTGGCAAGAAATATATTCAAAAAGTCATACTTGAACTACTGATGAAACATCAGAAGTATTCTGTATGTATGGACAGTTCAATATTGAGGATTCTTTGTCCAACAATATGTTCAATAGGTCAAATAAGAACTACTCTCAGTCTGATAAAACATCAGAAGTCTATAAGTACGTATGTAAAGTTAAAGTTCAAAGACTCCTTGGCGAGAAATGTATTCCAAAAGTCATACTTGAACTATTGATGAAACATCAGAAGTATTCTGTGAGTATGTATGGAAAGTTCAATATTGAGGATTCTTTGTCCAAAAATATGTTCAATAGGTCAAATAAGAACTACTCTCAGTCTGATAAAACATCAAAAGTCTATAAGTACTTATGTAAAGTTAAAGTTCAATGAGTCTTTGGCGAGAAATGTATTCGAAAAGTCATACTTGAATTACTGATGAAACATCAAAAGTATTCTATATGTATGGAAAGTTCAATATTGAGGATTCTTTGTCCAAAATTATGTTCAATAGGTCAAAAACGGATTACTGTCTGGTTAATGAAACATCAAAATGAGTCTATGAGTATGAATAAAAAGTTCAAGTTCATAGAATCTACGTCAAGAAATACGTTCAGTAATCAGATATGGACAATTGTCTGTCTGATGTAATATATGAAAGACTCAATGAGTATGTGTAGACAGTTAAAGTTTGAGAACTCTTTGTCCAAAATTATGTTCAATAGGTCAAATTCTGATTACTCTCTGGCTGATGAAACATCAGAAGGACAGTATGAGAATGTATAGAAAGTTCAATATTGAGGACTCTTTGTCCAAAAACAAGTTCAATCGGTCAAATATGGACTACTGTCCGGTTAATCAAACATCAGTAGGAGTCTATGAGTATGAATAAAAGTTCAAGTTCATAGAATCTATGTCAAGAAATATTGTTCAGTAATCAGATATGAACATCTGTCTGTCTAATGTAATAGCTGAAAGAGTCAATGACAATGTATAGAAAGTTAAATATCAAAGCCTACTTGGCAAGAAATATATTCAAAAGTCATACTTGAACTACTGATGAAACATCAGAAGTATTCTGTATGTATGGACAGTTCAATATTGAGGATTCTTTGTCCAACAATATGTTCAATAGGTCAAATAAGAACTACTCTCAGTCTGATAAAACATCAGAAGTCTATAAGTACGTATGTAAAGTTAAAGTTCAAAGACTCCTTGGCGAGAAATGTATTCCAAAAGTCATACTTGAACTATTGATGAAACATCAGAAGTATTCTATATATATGAAAAGTTCAATATTGAGGACTCTTTGTCCAAAAACAAGTTCAGTCGGTCAAATAAGAACTTCTCTCAGTCTGATAAAACATCAAAAGTCTATAAGTACTTATGTAAAGTTAATGTTCAAAGAGTCTTTGGCGAGAAATGTATTCGAAAAGTCATAATTGAATTACTGATGAAACATCAAAAGTATTCTATATGTATGGAAAGTTTAATATTGAGGATTCTTTGTCCAAAATTATGTTCAATAGGTCAAAAACGGATGACTGTCTGGTTAATGAAACATCAAATGGAGTCTATGAGTATGAATAAAAAGTTCAAGTTCATAGAATCTACGTCAAGAAATACGTTCAGTAATCAGATATGGACAATTGTCTGTCTGATGTAATATATGAAAGACTCAATGAGTATGTGTAGAAAGTTAAAGTTTGAGAACTCTGTCCAAAATTATGTTCATTAGGTCAAATTCTGATTACTCTCTGGCTGATGAAACATCAGAAGGAGAGTATGAGAATGTATAGAAAGTTCAATATTGAGGACTCTTTGTCCAAAAATAAGTTCAAATGGTCAAATATGGACTACTGTCCAGTTAATGAAACATCAAAAGGAGTCTATGAGTATGAATAAAAAGTTCATATAATCTACATCCAGAAATATTGTTCAGTAATCAGATATGAACAACTGTCTGTCTAATGTAATATCTGAAAGAGTCAATGATTATGTGTAGAAAGTTAAAGTTTGAGAACTCTTTGTCCAAAAATATATTCAATAGGTTAAATTCTAACTACTGTCTGGCTAATGAAACATCAGTAGGAGTCTATGAGTATGAATAAAAAGTTCAAGTTCATAGAATCTACGTCCAGAAATATGTTCAGTAATCAGATATGAACATCTGTCTGTCTAATGTAATAGCTGAAAGAGTCAATGAGAATGTATAGAAAGTTAAAGTTCAAAGCCTACTTGGCAAGAAATATATTCCAAAAGTCATACCTGAACTACCGATGAAACATCAGAAGTATTCTGTATGTATGGAAAGTTCAATATTGAGGATTCTTTGTCCAAAAATATGTTCAATAGGTCAAATAAGAGCTACTCTCAGTCTGATAAAACATCAGAAGTCTATAAGTATGTATGTAAAGTTAAAGTTCAAAGACTCCTTGTCGAGAAATGTATTCCAAAAGTCATACTTGAACTACCAATGAAACATCAAAAGTATTCTATATGTATGGAAAGTTCAATAGTGAGGACTCTTTGTCCAAAATGATGTTCAATAGGTCAAAAACGGACTACTGTCTGGTTAATGAAACATCAAAAGGAGTCTATGAGTATGAATAAAAAGTTCAAGTTCATAGAATCTACGTCAAGAAATATGTTCAGTAATCAGATATGGACAATTGTCTGTCTGATGTACTATCTGAAAGAGTCAATGAGTATTTGTAGAAAGTTAAAGTTTGAGAACTCTTTGTCCAAAATTATGTTCAATAGGTCAAATTCTGATTACTCATTCTCATACTTGAGAATATATAGAAAGTTACATTTCAATGACTACTTGGCGAGAAATATATTCAAAAAGTCATACTTGAGCTACTGATGAAACATCAGAAGTATTCTATATGTATGGAAAGTTCAGTATTGAGGACTCTGTCCAAAATTATTATCAATAGGTCAAATACAGAATATTGTCAGGTTAATGAAACATCAAAAGGAGTCTATGGTTACGTATAGAAAGTTCAAGTTCATAGAATATAGGGATATAATATAGGGATATATATTCAGAGATATATTCAGCAGTCAGATATGGGCAGTTTGTCTTGCTGATGTAATTTCTGAAAGAGTCAATGAGTATGTGCAGAAAGCTACATTTTGAGAACTCTTTGTCCAAAAATATGTTTAATAGGTCAAATTCTGACCACTGTCTGGTTAATGAAACATCAGAAGGAGTCTATGAGAATGAATAAAAAGTTCAAGTTCATAGAATCTACGTCCAGAAATATTGTTCAGTAATCAGATATGAACAACTGTCTGTCTAATGTAATATCTAAAGGAGTCAATGAGTATGTGTAGAAAGTTAAAGTTTGAGAACAATTTGTCCAAAATTATGTTCAATAGGTCAAATTCTGATTACTCTCTGGCTAATGAAACATCAGAAGGAGAGTATGAGAATGTATAGAAAGTTCAATATTGAGGACTCTTTGTCCAAAAATAAGTTCATTCGGTCAAAAATGGACTACTGTATAGTTAATGAAACATCAAAAGGAGTCTATGAGTATGAATAAAAAGTTCATATAATCTACATCCAGAAATATTGTTCAGTAATCAGATATGAACAACTGTCTGTCTAATGTAATATCTGAAAGAGTCAATGAGAATGTATAGAAAGTTAATGTCAAAGCCTTCTTGGCAAGAAATATATTCAAGAAGTCATACTTGAACTACTGATGAAACATCAGAAGTATTCTAAGAGTATGTATGGAAAGTTCAATATTGAGGACTCTGTCCAAAATTATGATCAATAGGTCAAATACGGAATATTGTCTGGTTAATGAAACATCAAAAAGAGTCTATGATTACGTATAGAAAGTTCAAGTTCATAGAATATAGGGGCAGATATATATTCAGTAGTCAGATATGGGCAGTTTGTCTTCCTGATGTAATTTCTGAAAGAGTAAATGAGTATGTGCAGAAAGTTACATTTTGAGAACTCTTTGTCCAACAATATGTTTAATAGGTCAAATTCTGACTACTGTCTGGCTGATAAAACAACAGAAGGAGAGTATGAGAATGTATATAAAGTTAAAGTTCAAAGACTCCTTGGCGAGAAACATATTCGTCAAATTTGACCTACTGATGAATCATCAGAAGTATTCTATGAGAATGTATAGAAAGTTCAGTATTGAGGACTCTTTGTCCAAAAACAAGTTCAATCAGTCAAATATGGACTAGTGTCCGGTTAATGAAACATCAGTAGGAGTCTATATGAATAAAAAGTTCAAGTTCATAGAATCTATGTCCAGAAATAATGTTCAGTAATCAGATATGAACTGTCTGTCTAATGTAATATCTGAAAGAGTCAATGAGTATGTGTAGAAAGTTAAAGTTTGAGAACTCTTTGTCCAAAAATATATTCAATAGGTCAAATTCTAACTACTGTCTGGCTAATGAAACATCAGTAGGAGTCTATGAGTATGAATAAAAAGTTCAAGTTCATAGAATCTACGTCCAGAAATATTGTTCAGTAATCAGATATGAACAACTGTCTGTCTAATGTAATATCTGAAAGAGTCAATGAGTATGTGCAGAAAGTTACATTTTGAGAACTCTTTGTCCAACAATATGTTTAATAGGTCAAATTCTGATTACTCTCTGGCTGATGAAACATCAGGAGAATATATAGAAAGTTGCATTTCAATGACTACTTGGCGGGAAATATATTCAAAAAGCCATACTTGAACTACTGATGAAACATCAGAAGTATTCTATATGTATGGAAAGTTCAGTATTGAGGACTCTGTCCAAAATTATGATCAATAGGTCAAATACGGAATATTGTCTGGTTAATGAAACATCAAAAGGAGTCTATGATTACATATAGAAAGTTCAAGGTCATAGAATATAGGGGCAGAGATATATTCAGTAGTCAGATATGGGCAGTTTGTCTTGCTGATGTAATTTCTTAAAGAGTCAATGAGTATGTGCAGAAAGTTACATTTTGAGAACTCTTTGTCCAAAAATATGTTTAATAGGTCAAATACGGACTACTGTCTGGTTAATGAAACATCAAAAGGAGTCTATGAGTATGAATAAAAAGTTCAAGTTCATAGAATCTACGCCAAAAATATTGCTGATGAAACATCAGAAGGAGAGTATGAGAATGTATAGAAAGTTCAATATTGAGGACTCTTTGTCCAAAAATAAGTTCAATCGGTCAAATATGGACTACTGTATGGTTAATGAAACATCAAAAGGAGTCTATGAGTATGAATAAAAAGTTCAAGTTCATAGAATCTACGTCCAGAAATATTGTTCAGTAATCAGATATGAACATATGTCTGTCTAATGTAATAGCTGAAAGAGTCAATGAGAATGTATAGAAAGTTAAAGTTCAAAGCCTACTTGGCATGAAATATATTCAAAAAGTCATACTTGAACTACTGATGAAACATCAGAAGTATTCTGAGAGTATGTATGGAAAGTTCAATATTGAGAACTTTGTCCAAAAATATATTCAGTAGGTCAAATTCTGACTACTTTCTGGATGATGAAACATCAGAAGGAGAGTATGAGAACGTATAGAAAGTTCAATATTGAGGACTCTTTGTCCAAAAATAAGTTCAGTCGGTCAAATATGGACTACTGTATGGTTAATGAAACATCAAAAGGAGTCTATGAGTATGAATAATAGAATCTACATCCAGAAATATTGTTCAGTAATCAGATATGAACATCTGTCTGTCTAATGTAATAGCTGAAAGAGTCAATGAGAATGTATAGAAAGTTAAAGTTCAAAGCCTACTTGGCAAGAAATATATTCAAAAAGTCATACTTGAACTTCTGATGAAACATCAGAAGTATTCTGAGAGCATGTATGGAGAGTTCAATATTGAGGTTTCTTTGTCCAAAAATATGTTCAATAGGTCAAATAAGAACTACTCTCAGTCTGATAAAACATCAGAAGTCTAAAAGTACATATGTAAATTTAAAGTTCAAAGACTCCTTGGTGAGAAATGTATTCCAAAAGACATACTTGAACTACTGATGAAACATCAGAAGTATTCTATATGTATGGAAAGTTCAATATTTAGGACTCTTTGTCCAAAAATAAGTTCAATCGGTCAAATATGGACAATGAAACATCAAAAGGAGCCTATAAGTATGAACAAAAAGTTCAAGTTCATAGAATCTACGTCCAGAAATATGTTCAGTAATCAGATATGGACAATTGTCTGTCTGATGTAATATCTGAAAGACTCAATAAGTATGTGTAGAAAGTTAAAGTTTGAGAACTCTTTGTCCAAAAATATGTTCAACAGGTCAAATTCTGACTACTGTCTGGCTGATAAAACATCACAAGGAGAATGTATAGAAAGGTAAATTTCAATGACTACTTGGCGAGAAATATGTTCAAAAAGTCATACATGAACTACTTGATGAAACATCAGAAGTATTATATGAGTATGTATGGAAAGTTCAATATTGAGGACTCTGTCCAAAATTATGATCAATAGGTCAAATACGGAATATTGTCTGGTTAATGAAACATCAAAAGGAGTCTATGATTACGTATAGAAAGTTCAAGTTCATAGAATCTACATACAGAAATATTGTTCAGTAATCAGATATTAACAACTGTCTGTCTAATGTAATATCTGAAAGAGTCAATGAGTATGTGTAGAAAGTTAAAGTTTGAGAACTCTTTGTCCAAAATTATGTTCAATAGGTCAAATTCTGATTACTCTCTGGCTGATGAAACATCAGAAGGAGAGTATGAGAATGTATAGAAAGTTCAATATTGAGGACTCTTTGTCCAAAAATAAGTTCAATCGGTCAAATATGGACTACTGTATGGTTAATGAAACATCAAAAGGAGTCTATGAGTATGAATAAAAAGTTCAAGTTCATAGAATCTACGTCCAGAAATATGTTCAGTAATCAGATATGAACATATGTCTGTCTAATGTAATAGCTGAAAGAGTCAATGAGACTGTATAGAAAGTTAAAGTTCAAAGCCTACTTTGCAAGAAATATATTCAAAAAGTCATACTTGAACTTCTGATGAAACATCAGAAGTATTCTGAGAGTATGTATGGAGAGTTCAATATTGAGGATTCTTTGTCCAAAAATATGTTCAATAGGTCAAATAAGAACTACTCTCAGTCTGATAAAACATCAGAATAAGTCTATAAGTACATATGTAAATTTAAAGTTCAAAGACTCCTTGGTGAGAAATGTATTCCAAAAGTCATACTTGAACTACTGATGAAACATCAGAAGTATTCTATATGTATGGAAAGTTCAATATTGAGGACTCTTTGTCCAAAAATAAGTTCAATCGGTCAAATATGGACTACTGTATGGGTAATGAAACATCAAAAGGAGCCTATAAGTATGAACAAAAAGTTCAAGTTCATAGAATCTACGTCCAGAAATATGTTTAGTAATCAGATATGGACAATTGTCTGTCTGATGTAATATCTGAAAGACTCAATGAGTATGTGTAGAAAATTAAAGTTTGAGAACTCTGTCCAAAAATATGTTCAACAGGTCAAATTCTGACTACTGTCTGGCTGATGAAACATCACAAGGAGAATGTATATAAAGTTAAATTTCAATGACTACTTGGCGAGAAATATATTCAAAAAGTCATACATAAACTACCTGATGAAACATCAGAAGTATTCTATGATTATGTATGGAAAGTTCAATATTGAGGACTCTGTCCAAAATTATGATCATTAGGTCAAATACGGAATATTGTCTGGTTAATGAAACATCAAAAGGAGTCTATGATTACGTATAGAAAGTTCAAGTTCATAGAATCTACATCCAGAAATATTGTTCAGTAATCAGATATGAACAACTGTCTGTCTAATGTAATATCTGAAAGAGTCAATGAGTATGTGTAGAAAGTTAAAGTTTGAGAACTCTTTGGCCAAAATTATGTTCAATAGGTCAAATTCTGATTACTCTCTGGCTGATGAAACATCAGAAGGAGAGTACGAGAATGTATAGAAAGTTCAATATTGAGGACTCTTTGTCCAAAAATAAGTTCAATCGGTCAAATATGGACTACTGTATGGTTAATGAAACATCAAAAGGAGTCTATGAGTATGAATAAAAAGTTCAAGTTCATAGAATCTACCTCCAGAAATATTGTTCAGTAATCAGATATGAACATCTGTCTGTCTAATGTAATAGCTGAAAGAGTCAATTTTTATAATTTATAGAAAGTTAAAGTTCAAAGCCTACTTGGCAAGAAATATATTCAAAAAGTCATACTTGAACTACCGATGAAACATCAGAAGTATTCTGAGAGTATGTATGGAAAGTTCAGTATTGAGGATTCTTTGTCCAAAAATATTTTCAATAGGTCAAATAAGAACTACTCTCAGTCTGATAAAACATCAGAATAAGTCTATAAGTACATATGTAAATTTAAAGTTCAAAGACTCCTTGGTGAGAAATGTATTCCAAAAGTCATACTTGAACTACTGATGAAACATCAGAAGTATTCTATATGTATGGGAAGTTCAATATTGAGGACTCTTTGTCCAAAAATAAGTTCAATCGGTCAAATATGGACTACTGTATGGTTAATGAAACATCAAAAGGAGCCTATAAGTATGAACAAAAAGTTCAAGTTCATAGAATCTACGTCCAGAAATATGTTCAGTAATCAGATATGAACAATTGTCTGTCTGATGTAATATCTGAAAGACTCAATGAGTATGTGTAGAAAGTTAAAGTTTGACAACTCTTTGTCCAAAAATATGTTCAACAGGTCAAATTCTGACTACTGCCTGGCTGATGAAACATCACAAGGAGAATGTATAGAAAGGTAAATTTCAATGACTACTTGGCGAGAAATATATTCAAAAAGTCATACATGAACTACTTGATGAAACATAAGGAGTATGTATGGAAAGTTCAATATTGAGGACTCTGTCCAAAATTATGATCAATAGGTCAAATACGGAATATTGTCTGGTTAATGAAACATCAAAAGGAGTCTATGATTACGTATAGAAAGTTCAAGTTCATAGAATCTACATCCAGAAATATTGTTCAGTAATCAGATATGAACAACTGTCTGTCTAATGTAATATCTGAAAGAGTCAATGAGTATGCGTAGAAAGTTAAAGTTTGAGAACTCTTTGTCCAAAATTATGTTCAATAGATCAAATTCTGACTACTGTCTGACTGATGAAACATCAGATTTAGAGTATGAGAATGTATAGAAAGTTAACGTTCAAAGACTCCTTCGCGAGAAACATATTCAAAACGTCATACTTGAACTAATGATGAAACATCAGAAGTAGTCTTTAAGTATGTATAGAAAGTTCAATATTGTGAACTTTGTCCAAAATTATGTTCAGTAGGTCAGATTCTGACTACTGTCTGGCTGATGAAACATCAGAAGGAGAGTATGAGAATGTGTAGAAAGTTCAATATTGAGGACTCTTTGTCCAAAAATAAGTTCAGTAGGTCAAATTCTGATTACTGTCTGGCTGATGAAACATCAGAAGGAGAGTATGAGAATGTATAGAAAGTTCAATATTAAGGTCTCTTTGTCCACAAATAAGTTAAATTGGTCAAATATGAACTATTCCCAGTCTGATAAAACATCAGAAGGAGTCTTTGAAATTTAACTTTATTTACATACTCATACACTCCATTATTGACCTTCTGAACATATTTCTGGCCAAAGAGTCATCAAAGGAGTAACTTACTATGCGTTCTCATAGAAGTCTTTGATTTTACATTACCATATATTAGTCAGTATTTAACCCATAAAACTTTTTTTCTGGCCAAAGAGTGCTGGAACCTTAACTTTCTAAATATACTCATAGTCTCTTTCTGATGATGAACATGCAGCCATTAAGTCCATATTAGACTTATTGAACATAATTCTTTCCAGAGAATACTCGATCTGGAACTTTCTATTAATGTCATTCACTCCTTCTGATGTTACATCAGCCTGACAGAAGTCCATATTTGACCTACTGAAATTTTTTCTGGCCAAGGAGTCCTCAAGTTTGAACTTTTTATACATGCTAATTGACTCCAGATGTTTTATTAGCCACATTTAATTTGCCATACAGCCTTTTTACATCATCCAGACCACTGTCAGACCATTTTTGACCTGCTGAACGTTTTGGCCGATGATTCTTTCATCTTCCTTTACATTTCCCATTGACTCCTTCTGATGTTTCAGCCATACAGTAGTTCAAATTTTACTCACTGAACTTTTTTTCTGGCCGAAGAGTCTTTGATATTGAACTTTATGTACACACTCCTTGTGTTTCATTAGCCAGACAGTGGATCATTTTGATTTTTTGACTATATTTCTGGCCAAACAGTCCTGGAACTTTAACTTTCTGTACATGCTGACTGCGGATGTTTCATTAGCCACACCACAGTCGATATTTGACCTATTGAATATATTTCCGGCAAAAGGCTCCTCAATCTTGAACTTTCTAAACATGATCATGACTCCTTCAGTCATACAGTAGAAGGAGTCATACAGTATTTCAAATTTGACCTTTGAATATGTTTCTGGCCAAAAAGTCTTTGAGCTTCAACTTTCTATGCATACTCATAGACTCCTAATGTTTCATCAGACACACAGTAGGCCATATATTGGACCTATATATATATATATATATAATCTGACCAAATATTCTTCAAAGGGATCACTTACTATGCATTTTTTGATGTTACATCAACCATATGTGTCAAAATTTAACCCATCAAACATTTTTTCTGGCCAAAGAGTCTTTGATCTTGAACTGTATATACATACTCATTGACTCCTTATGTTTCATTAGCCAGCCAGTAGCTCGTTTTGATCTTTTGAATATATTTCTGGCCAAAGAGTCCAAAGACTCTTGTACGCAATTCAGTGCAACATCAATTAATGTAATGTGATATCTCTTTATTGCACAAAGGAATAAGTAGGCCTAAGTTATTGTATGCAAATTAACAGAGCATTATTTCATGGCTTATTCTTCAGTGCACAATTTGTTCTTGTATGCATTGCAATGGATCAACCCATATGTCTTTTTTCAATGCACAACGGAATAAGTCAGCTCTTGTATGCAATGCAAAGAAACAGAGCTCATCACTTGTATTATTCTTCAATGCACATGTCAATTATTTTATATTATTTTAGGTTATTTTATACAGTGCAGTGCAACAGGACATATGTTTTATTTCTCTTCCAATTCACTTGAGTAAGTTAGCTCGTGATTGCAATGCAATGCAACATGAGTTGTCTCTTCAATGCACAAGTCAGTTATTGTATGCAAAAAATTATACATGTAATTCTTAAATGCACGCAGCATATGCAATCTTCTTGTATGCAATTCAGTGCAACATCAACTATGTTGTGAGTTATCTCTTCATTTCACAAAGAAATAATTTAGCTCTTGCATGCAATACAATGAAACTGCATAGTTTATATGCCATTTTTCAATGCACAACGGATTGACAGATCGTACATGCAAACCAATGCAACAGCACAATGTTACCTTATTTTTGTACGCAACACATACATACGTTATTCTTCGGAATAAATTAGTTCTCCAATCCACAACGGAATAATTGCAATGCAACGATACAGCGCATATCTTATGTTATTGTTTGTGCACAGGTCAATAAGTTAGTTATTTTATGCAACACGTACATGAGTTACTCTTCAATACACAACGGAGTAATTGAGTATGCAATGTAGTGCAATATCACCTATGTTATGAATGATCTCTTCGCTTGCACAGCGAATCAAGTTAGTTCTTGTATGCCAATGAAACGAAACAGAGCATATCACTTGTGTTATTCTTCAGGTCTTACAGTGCAACAGCACATATGTTGTATTATCTCTTCAATGCAAAAATGAATGTTATGCAATGCAATGGCATAACTTTTGCATAATGTTATTTTTCAATGCACAACAGAATAACTGAGATCTTGTAATGCAGAGTAACATCAACTATGTTGTGAGTGATATCTTCATTGTACAACGGAATAAGTTAGTTCTTTTATGCCGTTACTCTTCAATCACAAAGGAATAAATTCGTTCTTGTACACACCACATATATGCGTTATTCTTCAATGCACAGCGTGTGTGCAATGCAATGCAAAAGCAAACATGTTAACTCTTCAGTGCAAATCGGAATTAATTAGTTCTTGTATGCATTGCATTTGCAACAAGTGCTTAGTGCAAAGCAACAGCACAAATGCTTATCGGAATAAGCACAAATGAAACAGCACAAATGTTATCTCTTAAATGCATATCGAAATGAGTTACTTTTTTTATGCATTGCAATGCAACAAGTGTATAGCTTATATGTTATTCTTAAATGCACAGCGTTATTCTTCAATGCACAGCGTTATTCTTCAATGCACAGCTTGTGTGCAATGCAATGCAAAAGAAAACATGTTAACTCTTCAGTGCAAATCGGAATTAGTTAGTTCTTGTATGCACTGCATTTGCAACAAGTGCTTAGTGCAAAGCAACAGCACAAATGCTTATCGGAATAAGTTAGTTCTTGTATGCACTGCAATGCAACAAGTGCATAGCTTATATGTTATGCTTCACTGTACAGCGTTAGATGGTGTGTGCAATGCAATGCAACAGCACAAATGTTATCTCCAGTGCATATCGGAATGAGTTAGTTCTTGTATGCATTGCAATGCAACAAGTGTATAGCGTATATGTTATTCTTAAATGCACAGCGTTATTCTTCAATGCACAGCGTGTGTGCAATGCAATGCAAAAGCAAACGTCTTAACTCTTCAGTGCAAATGTGTTGTATGCAATGCATTGCGAAGCACATATGTTATGTGTAGTCCTTTCATTGCACAGAGAACTAGGTTAGATATTAAATGCAAAGCAATGAAACAGCACAAACGTTATCTCTTCAATGCACATCGGAATGAGTTAGTTCTTGTATGCCTTGCAATTCAACAAGTGCTTAGTCAGTGCAATGCAATGCAACAAATGTTATCTCCAGTGCATATCGGAATGAGTTAGTTCTTGTACGCATTGCAATGCAACCAGTGTATAGCTTATATGTTATTCTTAAATGCACAGCGTTATTCTTCAGTGCACAGCCTGTGTGCAATGCAATGCAAAAGCAAACATGTTAACTCTACAATGCAAATCGGAATTAGTTAGTTCTTGTATGCACTGCATTGCAACAAGTGCTTAGTGCAAAGCAACAACACAAATGCTTATCGGAATAAGTTAGTTTTGTATGTACTGCAATGCAACAAGTGCATAGCTTATATGTTATGAGCTATGTATTGCATACTAATGTGTTGTATGCAATGCATTGCGAAGCACATATGTTATGTGTTGTCCTTTCATTGCACAGAGGACTAGGTTAGATATTAAATGCAAAGCAATGAAACAGCACAGATGTTATCTTCAATGCACATCGGAATGAGTTAGTTCTTGTATGCCTTGCAATTCAACAAATGCTTAGTTAGTGCAAAGCAACAGCACAAATGTTATCTCTTCAATGCATAGCGAAATGAGTAACTTCTTTTTATGCATTGCAATGCAACAAGCGCATATCTTATATGTTATGCGTCAATGTAGATGATGTGTGCAATGCAATGCAACAGCATAAATGTTATCTCCAGTGCATATCGGAATGAGTTATGCATTGCAATGCAACAAGCTTATATATTATTCTTAAATGCACAGCGTTATTCTTCAATGCACAGCGTGTGTGCAATGCAATGCAAAAGCAAACATGTTAACTCTTCAGTGCAAATCGGAATTAGTTAGTTCTTGTATGCATTGCATTGCAACAAGTGCTTAGTGCAAAGCAACAGCACAAATGCTTATCGGAATAAGTTAGTTGTTGTATGCATTGCAATGCAACAAGTGCATAGCTTATATGTTATAAGCTGTGTTTCATGTCACATATGTTATGTGTTTCGCAACACATATGTTATGTGTTGTCCTTTCATTGCACAGAGGACTAGGTTAGATATTAAATGCAAAGCAATGAAACAGCACAGATGTTATCTCGTCAATGCACATCGGAATGAGTTAGTTCTGGTATGCCTTGCAATTCAACAAGTGCTTAGTTAGTGCAAAGCAACAGCACAAATGTTATCTCTTCAATGCATATCGAAATGAGTAACTTCTTTTTATGCACTGCAATGCAACAAGTGCATAGCTTATATGTTATGCGTCAATGTACAGCGTAGATGATGTGTGCAATGCAATGCAACAGCACATACGTTATCTCCAATGCATAGTGGATAAGTTAGTTCTTGTATGCACTGCAATGCAACAAGTGCATAGCATATATATGTTATTCTTAAATGCACAGCGTTATTCTTCAATGCACAGCGTTGTGTGCAATGCAATGCAAAAGCAAACATGTTAACTCTTCAGTGCAAATCTATGCGCTGCATTTGCAACAAGTGCTTAGTGCAAAGCAACAGCACAAATGCTTATCGGAATAAGTTAGTTCTTGTATGCACTGCAATGCAACAAGTGCATAGCTTATATGTTATGCTTCACTGTACAGCGTTAGATGGTGTATGCAATGCAACAGCACAAATGTTATCTCACCAGTGCTTATTGGATTGATTAGTTCTTGTCTGTTTTGCAATGCAACAAGTGAATAGCTACATGTTATTCTCCAATACACAACGTTTGATCATGTGTGCAATCCAATATAACAGCACATATCTCTTCAATGCACTTGAATGAGTTAGTTCTTGTATGCATTGCAATGCAACAAGTGTATAGCTTATATGTTATTCTTAAATGCACAGCTTTATTCTTCAATGCACAGCGTGTGTGCAATGCAATGCAAAAGCAAACATGTTAACTCTTCAGTGCAAATCGGAATTAGTTAGTTCTTGTATGCACTGCATTTTGCAACAAGTGCTTAGTGCAAAGCAACAGCACAAACGCTTATCGGAATAAGCACAAATGAAACAGCACAAATGTTATCTCTTCAATGCATATCGAAATGAGTTACTTTTTTTATGCATTGCAATGCAACAAGTGTATAGCTTATATGTTATTCTTCAATGCACAGCGTGTGTGCAATGCAATGCAAAAGCAAACATGTTAACTCTTCAGTGCAAATATGTTAAATATGTTATAGCTTATATGTTATTCTTAAATGCACAGCGTTATTCTTCAATGCACAGCGTGTGTGCAATGCAATGCAAAAGCAAACATGTTAACTCTTCAGTGCAAATATGTTAAATATGTTATAGCTTATATGTTATTCTTAAATGCACAGCGTTATTCTTCAATGCACAGCGTGTGTGCAATGCAATGCAAAAGCAAACATCTTAACTCTTCAGTGCAAATCGGAATTAGTTAGTTCTTGTATGCACTGCAATGCAACAAGTGCATAGCGTAAATGTTTTTCTTCAATGCACAGCGTTAGAACGTGTATGCAATGCAATGCAACAGCACAAATGTTATCTCACCAGTGCTTATAGGATTGATTAGTTCTTGTCTGTTTTGCAATGCAACAAGTGAACAGCTACATGTTATTCTCCAATACATAACGTTTGATCGTGTGTGCAATCCAATATAACAGCACATATCTCTTCAATGCACTTGAATAAGTTAGTTCTTGTATGCAATACAATGCAACAAGTGCATAAGTTATGTGCTATACTTCGATGTACTTCATTGTACAACAGAATAAGATAGTTATTGTATATAGTGCAATTAGCACTATAGTTAGTTGTTCTATGCATTGTAAAGTAAAAGTACGCATTGTTGTGTTATCCGAAGGGATAACAAAACCTGCGTGAAGAATGCACACGTTAGAATAAAGAGCGCAACAAGTGACAGACCACAAGTGACAGACAATTGTCCATATCTGACTACTGAACATATTTCTGGACGTAGATTCTTTGAACTTTCTATACATGCTCATTGACTCCTGATGTTTCATCAGTAGTTCAAGAACGACTTTTCAAGTATGACTATTTTACATTCTCATAGACTCCTTCTGATGTTTCGTCAGTAGCTAAAGTATGACTTTTTGAACATATTTATGAGTATGACTCCGACTATGAGTTCAAAGACTCAGAGGAGACTCCAAAAATATGTTCAATAAGTCAAATAAGGACTACTCTCACTCTGATAAAACATCAGGAGTCTATGAGTATATACATTTAAAGTTCAAATACTATTTGGACAGAAATATATTTCAAAAGTCATACTCGAAGTACTGATGAAACATCAGAAGTATTCTGTGAGTATGTATGGAAAGTTCAATAATGAGGACTCTGTCCAAAAATAAGTTCAATAGGTCAAATTCTGGTTACACTCTGGCTGATGAAACATCAGAAGGAGAGTATGAGAATGTATTGAAAGTTCAATATTGAGGGCTCTTTGTCCAAAAATGTTTAATCGGTCAAATATGGACTACTGTATGGTTAATGAAACATCAAAAGGAGTCTATGAGTATGAATAAAAAGATCAAGTTCATATAATCTACTTCCAGAAATATTGTTCAGTAATCAGATATGAACATCTGTCCGTCTAATGTAATAGCTGAAAGAGTCAATGAGAATTTATAGAAAGTTAAAGTTCAAAGCCTACTTGGCAAGAAATATATTCAAAAAGTCATACTTGAACTACTGATGAAACATCAGAAGTATTCTGTGAGTATGTATGGAAAGTTCAATATTGAGGACTCTTTGTCCAAAAATAAGTTCAAACGGTCAAATATGGACTACTGTATGGTTAATGAAACATCAAAAGGAGTCTATGAGTATGAATAAAAAGTTCATATAATCTACATCCAGAAATATTGTTCAGTAATCAGATATGAACAACTGTCTGTCTAATGTAATATCTGAAAGAGTCAATGAGTATGTGTAGAAAGTTAAAGTTTGAGAACTCTTTGTCCAAAAATATTTTCAATAGGTTAAATTCTAACTACTGTCTGGCTAATGAAACATCAGTAGGAGTCTAGGAGTATGAATAAAAAGTTCAAGTTCATAGAATTTACGTCCAGAAATATTGTTCAGTAATCAGATATGAACAACTGTCTGTCTAATGTAATATCTGAAAGAGTCAGTGAGTATGTGTAGAAAGTTAAAGTTTGAGAACTCTTTGTCCAAAAATATGTTCAATAGGTCAAATTCTGACTACTGTCTGGCTAGTGAAACATCAGTAGGAGTCTATGAGTATGAATAAAAAGTTCAAGTTCATAGAATCTACGTCCAGAAATATGTTCAGTAATCAGATATGAACATCTGTCTGTCTAATGTAATAGCTGAAAGAGTCAATGAGAATGTATAGAAAGTTAAAGTTCAAAGCCTACTTGGCAAGAAATATATTCCAAAAGTCATACCTGAACTACCGATGAAACATCAGAAGTATTCTGTGAGTATGTATGGAAAGTTCAATATTGAGGATTCTTTGTCCAAAATGATGTTCAATAGGTCAAAAATGGACTACTGTCTGGTTAATGAAACATCAAAAGGAGTCTATGAGTATGAATAAAAAGTTCAAGTTCATAGAATCTACGTCAAGAAATATGTTCAGTAATCAGATATGGACAATTGTCTGTCTGATGTACTATCTGAAAGAGTCAATGAGTATTTGTAGAAAGTTAAAGTTTGAGAACTCTTTGTCCAAAATTATGTTCAATAGGTCAAATTCTGATTACTCATTCTCATACTTGAGAATATATAGAAAGTTACATTTCAATGACTACTTGGCGAGAAATATATTCAAAAAGTCATACTTGAGCTACTGATGAAACATCAGAAGTATTCTATATGTATGGAAAGTTCAGTATTGAGGACTCTGTCCAAAATTATTATCAATAGGTCAAATACAGAATATTGTCTGGTTAATGAAACATCAAAAGGAGTCTATGATTACGTATAGAAAGTTCAAGTTCATAGAATATAGGGATATAATATAGGGATATATATTCAGAGATATATTCAGTAGTCAGATATGGGCAGTTTGTCTTGCTGATGTAATTTCTGAAAGAGTCAATGAGTATGTGCAGAAAGCTACATTTTGAGAACTCTTTGTCCAAAAATATGTTTAATAGGTCAAATTCTGACCACTGTCTGGTTAATGAAACATCAGAAGGAGTCTATGAGAATGAATAAAAAGTTCAAGTTCATAGAATCTACGTCCAGAAATATTGTTCAGTAATCAGATATGAACAACTGTCTGTCTAATGTAATATCTAAAGGAGTCAATGAGTATGTGTAGAAAGTTAAAGTTTGAGAACAATTTGTCCAAAATTATGTTCAATAGGTCAAATTCTGATTACTCTCTGGCTAATGAAACATCAGAAGGAGAGTATGAGAATGTATAGAAAGTTAAAGTTCAAAGACTCCTTGGCGAGAAACATATTCGTCAAATTTGACCTACTGATGAATCATCAGAAGTATTCTAAGAGTATGTATGGAAAGTTCAATATTGAGGACTCTGTCCAAAATTATGATCAATAGGTCAAATACGGAATATTGTCTGGTTAATGAAACATCAAAAAGAGTCTATGATTACGTATAGAAAGTTCAAGTTCATAGAATATAGGGGCAGAGATATATTCAGTAGTCAGATATGGGCAGTTTGTCTTCCTGATGTAATTTCTGAAAGAGTAAATGAGTATGTGCAGAAAGTTACATTTTGAGAACTCTTTGTCCAACAATATGTTTAATAGGTCAAATTCTGACTACTGTCTGGCTGATAAAACATCAGAAGGAGAGTATGAGAATGTATAGAAAGTTAAAGTTCAAAGACTCCTTGGCGAGAAACATATTCGTCAAATTTGACCTACTGATGAATCATCAGAAGTATTCTATGAGAATGTATAGAAAGTTCAGTATTGAGGACTCTTTGTCCAAAAACAAGTTCAATCGGTCAAATATGGACTACTGTCCGGTTAATGAAACATCAGTAGGAGTCTATATGAATAAAAAGTTCAAGTTCATAGAATCTATGTCCAGAAATATTGTTCAGTAATCAGATATGAACTGTCTGTCTAATGTAATATCTGAAAGAGTCAATGAGTATGTGTAGAAAGTTAAAGTTTGAGAACTCTTTGTCCAAAAATATGTTCAATAGGTCAAATTCTGACAATTGTCTGGTTAATGAAACATCAGAAAGAGTCTATGAGTATGAATAAAAAGTTCAAGTTCATAGAATCTACGTCAAGAAATAAATTCAGTAATCAGATATGGACAATTGTCTGTCTGATGTAATATATGAAAGACTCAATGAGTATGTGTAGAAAGTTAAAGTTTGAGAACTCTTTGTCCAAAATTATGTTCAATCGGTCAAATATGGACTACTGTCCGGTTAATCAAACATCAGTAGGAGTCTATGAGTATGAATAAAAGTTCAAGTTCATAGAATCTATGTCAAGAAATATTGTTCAGTAATCAGATATGAACATCTGTCTGTCTAATGTAATAGCTGAAAGAGTCAATGACAATGTATAGAAAGTTAAATATCAAAGCCTACTTGGCAAGAAATATATTCAAAAAGTCATACTTCAACTACTGATGAAACATCAGAAGTATTCTGTATGTATGGACAGTTCAATATTGAGGATTCTTTGTCCAACAATATGTTCAATAGGTCAAATAAGAACTACTCTCAGTCTGATAAAACATCAGAAGTCTATAAGTACGTATGTAAAGTTAAAGTTCAAAGACTCCTTGTCGAGAAATGTATTCCAAAAGTCATACTTGAACTATTGATGAAACATCAGAAGTATTCTATATGTATGAAAAGTTCAATATTGAGGACTCTTTGTCCAAAAACAAGTTCAGTCGGTCAAATAAGAACTACTCTCAGTCTGATAAAACATCAAAAGTCTATAAGTACTTATGTAAAGTTAAAGTTCAAAGAGTCTTTGGCGAGAAATGTATTCGAAAAGTCATAATTGAATTACTGATGAAACATCAAAAGTATTCTATATGTATGGAACGTTCAATATTGAGGATTCTTTGTCCAAAATTATGTTCAATAGGTCAAAAACGGATGACTGTCTGGTTAATGAAACATCAAATGGAGTCTATGAGTATGAATAAAAAGTTCAAGTTCATAGAATCTACGTCAAGAAATACGTTCAGTAATCAGATATGGACAATTGTCTGTCTGATGTAATGTATGAAAGACTCAATGAGTATGTGTAGAAAGTTAAAGTTTGAGAACTCTGTCCAAAATTATGTTCAATAGGTCAAATTCTGATTACTCTCTGGCTGATGAAACATCAGAAGGAGAGTATGAGAATGTATAGAAAGTTCAATATTGAGGACTCTTTGTCCAAAAATAAGTTCAAACGGTCAAATATGGACTACTGTCCGGTTAATGAAACATCAAAAGGAGTCTATGAGTATGAATAAAAAGTTCAAGTTCATATAATCTACATCCAGAAATATTGTTCAGTAATCAGATATGAACAACTGTCTGTCTAATGTAATATCTGAAAGAGTCAATGAGTATGTGTAGAAAGTTAAAGTTTGAGAACTCTTTGTCCAAAAATATTTTCAATAGGTTAAATTCTAACTACTGTCTGGCTAATGAAACATCAGTAGGAGTCTAGGAGTATGAATAAAAAGTTCAAGTTCATAGAATTTACGTCCAGAAATATTGTTCAGTAATCAGATATGAACAACTGTCTGTCTAATGTAATATCTGAAAGAGTCAGTGAGTATGTGTAGAAAGTTAAAGTTTGAGAACTCTTTGTCCAAAAATATGTTCAATAGGTCAAATTCTGACTACTGTCTGGCTAGTGAAACATCAGTAGGAGTCTATGAGTATGAATAAAAAGTTCAAGTTCATAGAATCTACGTCCAGAAATATGTTCAGTAATCAGATATGAACATCTGTCTGTCTAATGTAATAGCTGAAAGAGTCAATGAGAATGTATAGAAAGTTAAAGTTCAAAGCCTACTTGGCAAGAAATATATTCCAAAAGTCATACCTGAACTACCGATGAAACATCAGAAGTATTCTGTGAGTATGTATGGAAAGTTCAATATTGAGGATTCTTTGTCCAAAAATATGTTCAATAGGTCAAATAAGAGCTACTCTCAGTCTGATAAAACATCAGAAGTCTATAAGTACGTATGTAAAGTTAAAGTTCAAAAACCCCTTTTCGAGAAATGTATTCCAAAAGTCATACTTGAACTACCAATGAAACATCAAAAGTATTCTATATGTATGGAAAGTTCAATAGTGAGGACTCTTTGTCCAAAATGATGTTCAATAGGTCAAAAATGGACTACTGTCTGGTTAATGAAACATCAAAAGGAGTCTATGAGTATGAATAAAAAGTTCAAGTTCATAGAATCTACGTCAAGAAATATGTTCAGTAATCAGATATGGACAATTGTCTGTCTGATGTACTATCTGAAAGAGTCAATGAGTATTTGTAGAAAGTTAAAGTTTGAGAACTCTTTGTCCAAAATTATGTTCAATAGGTCAAATTCTGATTACTCATTCTCATACTTGAGAATATATAGAAAGTTACATTTCAATGACTACTTGGCGAGAAATATATTCAAAAAGTCATACTTGAGCTACTGATGAAACATCAGAAGTATTCTATATGTATGGAAAGTTCAGTATTGAGGACTCTGTCCAAAATTATTATCAATAGGTCAAATACAGAATATTGTCTGGTTAATGAAACATCAAAAGGAGTCTATGATTACGTATAGAAAGTTCAAGTTCATAGAATATAGGGATATAATATAGGGATATATATTCAGAGATATATTCAGTAGTCAGATATGGGCAGTTTGTCTTGCTGATGTAATTTCTGAAAGAGTCAATGAGTATGTGCAGAAAGCTACATTTTGAGAACTCTTTGTCCAAAAATATGTTTAATAGGTCAAATTCTGACCACTGTCTGGTTAATGAAACATCAGAAGGAGTCTATGAGAATGAATAAAAAGTTCAAGTTCATAGAATCTACGTCCAGAAATATTGTTCAGTAATCAGATATGAACAACTGTCTGTCTAATGTAATATCTAAAGGAGTCAATGAGTATGTGTAGAAAGTTAAAGTTTGAGAACAATTTGTCCAAAATTATGTTCAATAGGTCAAATTCTGATTACTCTCTGGCTAATGAAACATCAGAAGGAGAGTATGAGAATGTATAGAAAGTTAAAGTTCAAAGACTCCTTGGCGAGAAACATATTCGTCAAATTTGACCTACTGATGAATCATCAGAAGTATTCTAAGAGTATGTATGGAAAGTTCAATATTGAGGACTCTGTCCAAAATTATGATCAATAGGTCAAATACGGAATATTGTCTGGTTAATGAAACATCAAAAAGAGTCTATGATTACGTATAGAAAGTTCAAGTTCATAGAATATAGGGGCAGAGATATATTCAGTAGTCAGATATGGGCAGTTTGTCTTCCTGATGTAATTTCTGAAAGAGTAAATGAGTATGTGCAGAAAGTTACATTTTGAGAACTCTTTGTCCAACAATATGTTTAATAGGTCAAATTCTGACTACTGTCTGGCTGATAAAACATCAGAAGGAGAGTATGAGAATGTATAGAAAGTTAAAGTTCAAAGACTCCTTGGCGAGAAACATATTCGTCAAATTTGACCTACTGATGAATCATCAGAAGTATTCTATGAGAATGTATAGAAAGTTCAGTATTGAGGACTCTTTGTCCAAAAACAAGTTCAATCGGTCAAATATGGACTACTGTCCGGTTAATGAAACATCAGTAGGAGTCTATATGAATAAAAAGTTCAAGTTCATAGAATCTATGTCCAGAAATATTGTTCAGTAATCAGATATGAACTGTCTGTCTAATGTAATATCTGAAAGAGTCAATGAGTATGTGTAGAAAGTTAAAGTTTGAGAACTCTTTGTCCAAAAATATGTTCAATAGGTCAAATTCTGACAATTGTCTGGTTAATGAAACATCAGAAAGAGTCTATGAGTATGAATAAAAAGTTCAAGTTCATAGAATCTACGTCAAGAAATAAATTCAGTAATCAGATATGTACAATTGTCTGTCTAATGTAATATCTGAAAGAGTCAATGAGTATGTGTAGAAAGTTAAAGTTTGAGAACTCTGTCCAACAATATGTTCAATAGGTCAAATTCTGACTATTGTCTGGTTAATGAAACATCAGAAGCAGTCTATGAGTGTGAATAAAAAGTTCAAGTTCATAGAATCTACGTCAAGAAATAAGTTCAGTAATCAGATATGGAAAATTGTCTGTCTGATGTAATATTTGAAAGAGTCAATGAGTATGTGTAAAAAGTTAAAGTTTGAGAACTCTTTGTCCAAAAATATATTCAATAGGTCAAATTCTAACTACTGTCTGGCTAATGAAACATCAGCAGGAGTCTATGAGTATGAATAAAAAGTTCAAGTTCATAGAATCTACGTCCAGAAATATTGTTCAGTAATCAGATATGAACAACTGTCTGTCTAATGTAATATCTGAAAGAGTCAATGAGTATGTGCAGAAAGTTACATTTTGAGAACTCTTTGTCCAACAATATGTTTAATAGGTCAAATTCTGATTACTCTCTGGCTGATGAAACATCAGAAGGAGAATATATAGAAAGTTACATTTCAATGACTACTTGGCAAGAAATATATTCAAAAAGCCATACTTGAACTACTGATGAAACATCAGAAGTATTCTATATGTATGGAAAGTTCAGTATTGAGGACTCTGTCCAAAATTATGATCAATAGGTCAAATACGGAATATTGTCTGGTTAATGAAACATCAAAAGGAGTCTATGATTACATATAGAAAGTTCAAGGTCATAGAATATAGGGGCAGAGATATATTCAGTAGTCAGATATGGGCAGCTTGTCTTGCTGATGTAATTTCTGAAAGAGTCAATGAGTATGTGCAGAAAGTTACATTTTGAGAACTCTTTGTCCAAAAATATGTTTAATAGGTCAAATACGGACTACTGTCTGGTTAATGAAACATCAAAAGGAGTCTATGAGTATGAATAAAAAGTTCAAGTTCATAGAATCTACGCCAAAAATATTGCTGATGAAACATCAGAAGGAGAGTATGAGAATGTATAGAAAGTTCAATATTGAGGACTCTTTGTCCAAAAATAAGTTCAATCGGTCAAATATGGACTACTGTATGGTTAATGAAACATCAAAAGGAGTCTATGAGTATGAATAAAAAGTTCAAGTTCATTGAATCTACGTCCAGAAATATTGTTCAGTAATCAGATATGAACATATGTCTGTCTAATGTAATAGCTGAAAGAGTCAATGAGAATGTATAGAAAGTTAAAGTTCAAAGCCTACTTGGCATGAAATATATTCAAAAAGTCATACTTGAACTACTGATGAAACATCAGAAGTATTCTGAGAGTACGTATGGAAAGTTCAGTATTGAGGATTCTTTGTCCAAAAATATATTCAATAGGTCAAATAAGAACTACTCTCAGTCTGATATTACATCAGAAGGAGTCTATGAGTATGTATATAAAGTTAACGTTCAAAGACTCCTTAGTGAGAAATATATTCAAAAAGTCATAATTTAACTACTGATGAAACATCAGAAGTACTCTATGTGTATTTATGGAAAGTTCAATATTGAGTCCAAAATTATGATCAATAGGTCAAATACGGAATACTGTCTGGTTAATGAAACATCAAAAGGAGTCTATGATTACGTATAGAAAGTTCAAGTTCATAGAATCTAGGGGTAGAAATATATTCAATAGTCAGATATGGGCAATTGTCTTGCTGATGTAATTTCTGAAAGAGTCAATGAGTATGTGCAGAAAGTTAAATTTTGAGAACTCGTTTTCCAAAAATATGTTTAATAGGTCAAATTCTGACTACTGTCTGGCTGATGAAACATCAGATTTAGAGTATGAAAATGTACAGAAAGTTAACGTTCAAAGACTCCTTCGTGAGAAATATATTCAAAAAGTCATACTTGAACTACTGATGAAACATCAGAAGTAGTCTATGAGTATTTATAGAAAGTTCAATATTGAGAACTTTGTCCAAAAATATATTCAGTAGGTCAAATTCTGGATGATGAAATATCAGAAGGAGAGTATGAGAATGTATAGAAAGTTCAATATTGAGGACTCTTTGTCCAAAAATAAGTTCAATCGGTCAAATATGGACTACTGTATGGTTAATGAAACATCAAAAGGAGTCTATGAGTATGAATAATAGAATCTACGTCCAGAAATATTGTTCAGTAATCAGATATGAACATCTGTCTGTCTAATGTAATAGCTGAAAGAGTCAATGAGAATGTATAGAAAGTTAAAGTTCAAAGCCTACTTGGCAAGAAATGTATTCAAAAAGTCATACTTGAACTTCTGATGAAACATCAGAAGTATTCTGAGAGTATGTATGGAGAGTTCAATATTGAGGTTTCTGTCCAAAAATATGTTCAATAGGTCAAATAAGAACTACTCTCAGTCTGATAAAACATCAGAAGAAGTCTAAAAGTACATATGTAAATTTAAAGTTCAAAGACTCCTTGGTGAGAAATGTATTCCAAAAGTCATACTTGAACTACTGATGAAACATCAGAAGTATTCTATATGTATGGAAAGTTCAATATTGTGGACTCTTTGTCCAAAAATAAGTTCAATCGGTCAAATATGGACTACTGTATGGTTAATGAAACATCAAAAGGAGCCTATAAGTATGAACAAAAAGTTCAAGTTCATAGAATCTACATACAGAAATATGTTCAGTAATCAGATATGAACAACTGTCTGTCTAATGTAATATCTGAAAGAGTCAATGAGTATGTGTAGAAAGTTAAAGTTTGAGAACTCTTTGTCCAAAATTATGTTCAATAGGTCAAATTCTGATTACTCTCTGGCTGATGAAACATCAGAAGGAGAGTATGAGAATGTATAGAAAGTTCAATATTGAGGACTCTTTGTCCAAAAATAAGTTCAATCGGTCAAATATGGACTACTGTATGGTTAATGAAACATCAAAAGGAGTCTATGAGTATGAATAAAAAGTTCAAGTTCATAGAATCTAACTCCAGAAATATTGTTCAGTAATCAGATATGAACATCTGTCTGTCTAATGTAATAGCTGAAAGAGTCAATGAGAATTTATAGAAAGTTAAAGTTCAAAGCCTACTTGGCAAGAAATATATTCAAAAAGTCATACTTGAACTACTGATGAAACATCAGAAGCATTCTGAGAGTATGTATGGAAAGTTCAGTATTGAGGATTCTTTGTCCAAAAATATGTTCAATAGGTCAAATAAGAACTACTCTCAGTCTGATAAAACATCAGAAGAAGTCTATAAGTACGTATGTAAAGTTAAAGTTCAAAGACTCCTTGGCGAGAAATGTATTCCAAAAGTCATACTTCAACTACTGATGAAACATCAAAAGTAATCTATATGTATGGAAAGTTCAATATTGAGGACTCTTTGTCCAAAATTATGTTCAATAGGTCAGATTTTGACTACTGTCTGGCTGATGAAACATCAGAAGGAGAGTATGAGAATGTATAGAAAGTTCAATATTGAGGACTCTTTAACCAAAATTATGTTCAATAGGTCATAAACGGACTGCTGTCTGGTTAATGAAACATCAAAAGGAGTCTTTGAGTATGAATAAAAAGTTCAAGTTCATAGAATCTAGGGGCAGAAATATATTCAGTAGTCAGATATGGGCAATTGTCTTGCTGATGTAATTTCTGAACGAGTCAATGAGTATGTGCAGAAAGTTAAATTTTGAAAACTCTTTCCAAAAATATTTTAATAGGTCAAATTCTGACTACTGTCTGGCTGATAAAACATCAGAAGGAGAGTATGAGAATGTATAGAATGTTCAATATTGAGGACTCTTTGTCCAAAAATAAGTTCAGTAGGTCAAATTCTGATTACTGTCTGGCTGATGAAACATCAGAAGGAGAGTATGAGAATATATAGAAAGTTCAATATTAAGGTCTCTTTGTCCACAATGAAGTTAAATTGGTCAAATATGAACTATTCCCAGTCTGATAAAACATCAGAAGGAGTCTATGAGTATGTATTTACGGCTAAGGAGTCTTTGAAATTTAACTTTATTTACATACTCATACACTCCATTATTGACCTACTGAACATATTTCTGGCCAAAGAGTCATCAAAGGAGTAACTTACTATGCGTTCTCATAGAAGTCTTTGATTTTACATTACCATACATTAGTCAATATTTAACCCATAAAACATTTTTTCTGTCCAAAGAGTGCTGGAACCTTAACTTTCTAAATATACTCATAGTCTCTTTCTGATGATGAACATGCAGCCATTAATTCCATTAGACTTATTGAACATAATTCTTTCCATAGAATACTCGATCTGGAACTTTCTATTAATGTCATTCACCCCTTCTGATGTTACATCAGCCTGACAGAAGTCCATATTTGACCTATTGAAATTTTTTCTGGCCAAGGAGTCCTCAAGTTTGAACTTTTTATACATGCTAATTGACTCCAGATGTTTTATTAGCCACATTTAATTTGCCATACAGCCTTTTTACATCATCCAGACCACTGTCAGACCATATTTGACCTGCTGAACGTTTTGGCCGATGATTCTTTCATCTTGATCTTCCTTTACATTTCCCATTGACTCCTTCTGATGTTTCAGCCATACAGTAGTTCAAATTTTACCTACTGAACTTTTTTTCTGGCCGAAGAGTCTTTGATATTGAACTTTATGTACACACTCCTTGTGTTTCATTAGCCAGACAGTGGATCATTTTGATTTTTTGACTATATTTCTGGCCAAAGAGTCCTGGAACTTTAACTTTCTGTACATGCTGACTGCGGATGTTTCATTAGCCACACCACAGTCGATATTTGACCTATTGAATATATTTCCGGCAAAAGGCTCCTCAATCTTGAACTTTCTAAACATGATCATGACTCCTTCAGTCATACAGTAGAAGGAGTCATACAGTATTTCAAATTTGACCTTTGAATATATTTTTGGCCAAAAAGTCTTTGAACTTCAACTTTCTATGCATACTCATAGACTCCTAATGTTTCATCAGACACACAGTAGGCCATATATTGGACCTATATATATATATATATATATAATCTGACCAAATATTCTTCGAAGGGATCACTTACTATGCATTTTTTGATGTTACATCAACCATATGTGTCAAAATTTAACCCATCAAACATTTTTTCTGGCCAAAGAGTCTTTGATCTTGAACTGTATATACATACTCATTGACTCCTTATGTTTCATTAGCCAGCCAGTAGCTCGTTTTGATCTTTTGAATATATTTCTGGCCAAAGAGTCCAAAGACTCTTGTATGCAATTCAGTGCAACATCAATTAATGTAATGTGATATCTCTTTATTGCACAAAGGAATAAGTAGGCCTAAGTTATTGTATGCAAATTAACAGAGCATTATTTCATGGCTTATTCTTCAGTGCACAATTTGTTCTTGTATGCATTGCAATGGATCAACCCATATGTCTTTTTTCAATGCACAACGGAATAAGTCAGTTCTTGTATGCAATGCAAAGAAACAGAGCTCATCACTTGTATTATTCTTCAATGCACATGTCAATTATTTTATATTATTTTAGGTTATTTTATACAGTGCAGTGCAACAGGACATATGTTTTATTTCTCTTCCAATTCACTTGAGTAAGTTAGCTCGTGATTGCAATGCAATGCAACATGAGTTGTCTCTTCAATGCACAAGTCAGTTATTGTATGCAAAAAATTATACATGTAATTCTTAAATGCACGCAGCATATGCAATCTTCTTGTATGCAATTCAGTGCAACATCAACTATGTTGTGAGTTATCTCTTCATTTCACAAAGAAATAATTTAGCTCTTGCATGCAATACAATGAAACAGCATAGTTTATATGCCATTTTTCAATGCACAACGGATTGACAGATCGTACATGCAAACCAATGCAACAGCACAATGTTACCTTATTTTTGTACGCAACACATACATACGTTATTCTTCGGAATAAATTAGTTCTCTTCAATGCACAACGGAATAATTGCAATGCAACGATACAGCGCATATCATGTTATTGTTTGTGCACAGGTCAATAAGTTAGTTATTTTATGCAACACGTACATGCGTTACTCTTCAATACACAACGGAGTAATTGAGTATGCAATGTAGTGCAATATCACCTATGTTATGAATGATCTCTTCGCTTGCACAGCGAATCAAGTTAGTTCTTGTATGCCAATGAAACGAAACAGAGCATATCACTTGTGTTATTCTTCAGGCCTTACAGTGCAACAGCACATATGTTGTATTATCTCTTCAATGCAAAAATGAATGTTATGCAATGCAATGGCATAACTTTTGCATAATGTTGTTTTTCAATGCACAACAGAATAACTGAGATCTTGTAATGCAGAGTAACATCAACTATGTTGTGAGTGATATCTTCATTGTACAACGGAATAAGTTAGTTCTTTTATGCCGTTACTCTTCAATCACAAAGGAATAAATTCGTTCTTGTACACACCACATATATGCGTTATTCTTCAATGCACAGCGTGTGTGCAATGCAATGCAAAAGCAAACATGTTAACTCTTCAGTGCAAATCGGAATTAATTAGTTCTTGTATGCATTGCATTTGCAACAAGTGCTTAGTGCAAAGCAACAGCACAAATGCTTATCGGAATAAGCACAAATGAAACAGCACAAATGTTATCTCTTCAATGCACATCGGAATGAGTTAGTTCTTGTATGCCTTGTAATTCAACAAGTGCTTAGTTAGTGCAAAGCAACAGCACAAATGTTATCTCTTAAATGCATATCGAAATGAGTTACTTTTTTTATGCATTGCAATGCAACAAGTGTATAGCTTATGTTATTCTTAAATGCACAGCGTTATTCTTCAATGCACAGCGTGTGTGCAATGCAATGCAAAAGAAAACATGTTAACTCTTCAGTGCAAATCGGAATTAGTTAGTTCTTGTATGCACTGCATTTGCAACAAGTGCTTAGTGCAAAGCAACAGCACAAATGCTTATCGGAATAAGTTAGTTCTTGTATGCACTGCAATGCAACAAGTGCATAGCTTATATGTTATGCTTCACTGTACAGCGTTAGATGGTGTGTGCAATGCAATGCAACAGCACAAATGTTATCTCCAGTGCATATCGGAATGAGTTAGTTCTTGTATGCATTGCAATGCAACAAGTGTATAGCGTATATGTTATTCTTAAATGCACAGCGTTATTCTTCAATGCACAGCGTGTGTGCAATGCAATGCAAAAGCAAACATCTTAACTCTTCAGTGCAAATGTGTTGTATGCAATGCATTGCGAAGCACATATGTTATGTGTTGTCCTTTCATTGCACAGAGGACTAGGTTAGATGTTAAATGCAAAGCAATGAAACAGAACAAACGTTATCTCTTCAATGCACATCGGAATGAGTTAGTTCTTGTATGCCTTGCAATTCAACAAGTGCTTAGTCAGTGCAATGCAATGCAACAAATGTTATCTCCAGTGCATATCGGAATGAGTTATGCATTGCAATGCAACAAGCTTATATGTTATTCTTAAATGCACAGCGTTATTCTTCAATGCACAGCGTGTGTGCAATGCAATGCAAAAGCAAACATGTTAACTCTTCAGTGCAAATCGGAATTAGTTAGTTCTTGTATGCATTGCATTGCAACAAGTGCTTAGTGCAAAGCAACAGCACAAATGCTTATCGGAATAAGTTAGTTGTTGTATGCATTGCATACACATTGTTGTATGCACTGCAATGCAACAAGTGCATAGTTTATATGTTATGCGTCAATGTACAGCGTAGATGATGTGTGCAATGCAATGCAACAGCGCATACGTTATCTCCAATGCATAGTGGAATAAGTTAGTTCTTGTATGCACTGCAATGCAACAAGTGCATAGCATATATATGTTATTCTTAAATGCACAGCGTTATTCTTCAATGCACAGCGTTGTGTGCAATGCAATGCAAAAGCAAACATGTTAACTCTTCAGTGCAAATCTATGCGCTGCATTTGCAACAAGTGCTTAGTGCAAAGCAACAGCACAAATGCTTATCGGAATAAGTTAGTTCTTTTATGCACTGCAATGCAACAAGTGCATAGCTTATATGTTATGCTTCACTGTACAGCGTTAGATGGTGTGTGCAATGCAATGCAACAGCACAAATGTTATCTCACCAGTGCTTATTGGATTGATTAGTTCTTGTCTGTTTTGCAATGCAACAAGTGAATAGCTACATGTTATTCTCCAATACACAACGTTTGATCATGTGTGCAATGCAATATAACAGCACATATCTCTTCAATGCACTTGAATGAGTTAGTTCTTGTATGCATTGCAATGCAACAAGTGCATAGCGTAAATGTTTTTCTAAATGTATAAGCTATGCATTGCATACTACACAAATGTGTTGTATGCAATGCATTGCGAAACACATATGTTATGTGTTGTCCTTTCATTGCACAGAGGACTAGGTTAGATTAGGTTAAATACAAAGCAATGAAACAGCACAAAAGTTATCTCTTCAATGCACATCGGAATGAGTTAGTTCTTGTATGCATTGCAATGCAACAAGTGTATAGCTTATATGTTATTCTTAAATGCACAGCTTTATTCTTCAATGCACAGCGTGTGTGCAATGCAATGCAAAAGCAAACATGTTAACTCTTCAGTGCAAATCGGAATTAGTTAGTTCTTGTATGCACTGCATTTTGCAACAAGTGCTTAGTGCAAAGCAACAGCACAAATGCTTATCGGAATAAGCACAAATGACACAGCACAAATGTTATCTCTTCAATGCACATCGGAATGAGTTAGTTCTTGTATGCCTTGTAATTCAACAAGTGCTTAGTTAGTGCAAAGCAACAGCACAAATGTTATCTCTTCAATGCATATCGAAATGAGTTACTTTTTTTATGCATTGCAATGCAACAAGAGTATAGCTTATATGTTATTCTTCAATGCACAGCGTGTGTGCAATGCAATGCAAAAGCAAACATGTTAACTCTTCAGTGCAAATATGTTAAATATGTTATAGCTTATATGTTATTCTTAAATGCACAGCGTTATTCTTCAATGCACAGCGTGTGTGCAATGCAATGCAAAAGCAAACATCTTAACTCTTCGGTGCAAATCGGAATTAGTTAGTTCTTGTATGCACTGCAATGCAACAAGTGCATAGCGTAAATGTTTTTCTTCAATGCACAGCGTTAGAACGTGTATGCAATGCAATGCAACAGCACAAATGTTATCTCACCAGTGCTTATAGGATTGATTAGTTCTTGTCTGTTTTGCAATGCAACAAGTGAATAGCTACATGTTATTCTCCAATACACAACGTTTGATCATGTGTGCAATGCAATATAACAGCACATATCTCTTCAATGCACTTGAATGAGTTAGTTCTTGTATGCATTGCAATGCAACAAGTGCATAGCGTAAATGTTTTTCTAAATGTATAAGCTATGCATTGCATACTACACAAATGTGTTGTATGCAATGCATTGCGAAACACATATGTTATGTGTTGTCCTTTCATTGCACAGAGGACTAGGTTAGATTAGGTTAAATACAAAGCAATGAAACAGCACAAAAGTTATCTCTTCAATGCACATCGGAATGAGTTAGTTCTTGTATGCATTGCAATGCAACAAGTGTATAGCTTATATGTTATTCTTAAACGCACAGCTTTATTCTTCAATGCACAGCGTGTGTGCAATGCAATGCAAAACCAAACATCTTAACTCTTCAGTGCAAATCGGAATTAGTTAGTTCTTGTATGCACTGCAATGCAACAAGTGCATAGCGTAAATGTTTTTCTTCAATGCACAGCGTTAGAACGTGTATGCAATGCAATGCAACAGCACAAATGTTATCTCACCAGTGCTTATAGGATTGATTAGTTCTTGTCTGTTTTGCAATGCAACAAGTGAATAGCTACATGTTATTCTCCAATACATAACGTTTGATCGTGTGTGCAATCCAATATAACAGCACATATCTCTTCAATGCACTTGAATAAGTTAGTTCTTGTATGCAATACAATGCAACAAGTGCATAACTTATGTGCTATACTTCGATGTACTTCATTGTACAACAGAATAAGATAGTTATTGTATATAGTGCAATTAGCACTATAGTTAGTTGTTCTATGCATTGTAAAGTAAAAGTACGCATTGTTGTGTTATCCGAAGGGATAACAAAACCTGCGTGAAGAATGCACACGTTAGAATAAAGAGCGCAACAAGTGACAGACCACAAGTGACAGACAATTGTCCATATCTGACTACTGAACATATTTCTGGACGTAGATTCTTTGAACTTTCTATACATGCTCATTGACTCCTGATGTTTCATCAGTAGTTCAAGAACGACTTTTCAAGTATGACTATTTTACATTCTCATAGACTCCTTCTGATGTTTCGTCAGTAGCTAAAGTATGACTTTTTGAACATATTTATGAGTATGACTCCGACTATGAGTTCAAAGACTCAGAGGAGACTCCAAAAATATGTTCAATAAGTCAAATAAGGACTACTCTCAGTCTGATAAAACATCAGGAGTCTATGAGTATATACATTTAAAGTTCAAATACTATTTGGCCAGAAATATATTCCAAAAGTCATACTCGAAGTACTGATGAAACATCAGAAGTATTCTGTGAGTATGTATGGAAAGTTCAATAATGAGGACTCTGTCCAAAAATAAGTTCAATAGGTCAAATTCTGGTTACACTCTGGCTGATGAAACATCAGAAGGAGAGTATGAGAATGTATAGAAAGTTCAATATTGAGGACTCTTTGTCCAAAAATAAGTTCAATCGGTCAAATATGGACTACTGTATGGTTAATGAAACATCAAAAGGAGTCTATGAGTATGAATAAAAAGTTCAAGTTCATAGAATCTACCTCCAGAAATATTGTTCAGTAATCAGATATGAACATCTGTCTGTCTAATGTAATAGCTGAAAGAGTCAATGAGAATTTATAGAAAGTTAAAGTTCAAAGCCTACTTGGCAAGAAATATATTCAAAAAGTCATACTTGAACTACTGATGAAACATCAGAAGTATTCTGTGAGTATGGACAGTTCAATATTGAGGATTCTTTGTCCAAAAATATGTTCAATAGGTCAAATAAGAACTACTCTCAGTCTGATAAAACATCAGAAGTCTATAAGTACGTATGTAAAGTTAAAGTTCAAAGACTCCTTGGCGAGAAATGTATTCAAAAAGTCATACTTGAACTATTGATGAAACATCAGAAGTATTCTATATGTATGGAAAATTCAATATTGAGGACTCTTTGTCCAAAAACAAGTTCAGTCTGTCAAATAAGAACTACTCTCAGTCTGATAAAACATCAAAAGTCTATAAGTACTTATGTAAAGTTAAAGTTCAATGAGTCTTTGGCGAGAAATGTATTCGAAAAGTCATACTTGAATTACTGATGAAACATCAAAAGTATTCTATATGTATGGAAAGTTCAATATTGAGGATTCTTTGTCCAAAATTATGTTCAATAGGTCAAAAACGGATTACTGTCTGGTTAATGAAACATCAAAATGAGTCTATGAGTATGAATAAAAAGTTCAAGTTCATAGAATCTACGTCAAGAAATACGTTCAGTAATCAGATATGGACAATTGTCTGTCTGATGTAATATATGAAAGACTCAATGAGTATGTGTAGACAGTTAAAGTTTGAGAACTCTTTGTCCAAAATTATGTTCAATAGGTCAAATTCTGATTACTCTCTGGCTGATGAAACATCAGAAGGACAGTATGAGAATGTATAAAAAGTTCAATATTGAGGACTCTTTGTCCAAAAACAAGCTCAATCGGTCAAATATGGACTACTGTCCGGTTAATCAAACATCAGTAGGAGTCTATGAGTATGAATAAAAGTTCAAGTTCATAGAATCTATGTCAAGAAATATTGTTCAGTAATCAGATATGAACATCTGTCTGTCTAATGTAATAGCTGAAAGAGTCAATGACAATGTATAGAAAGTTAAATATCAAAGCCTACTTGGCAAGAAATATATTCAAAAAGTCATACTTGAACTACTGATGAAACATCAGAAGTATTCTGTATGTATGGACAGTTCAATATTGAGGATTCTTTGTCCAACAATATGTTCAATAGGTCAAATAAGAACTACTCTCAGTCTGATAAAACATCAGAAGTCTATAAGTACGTATGTAAAGTTAAAGTTCAAAGACTCCTTGGCGAGAAATGTATTCCAAAAGTCATACTTGAACTATTGATGAAACATCAGAAGTATTCTGTGAGTATGTATGGAAAGTTCAATATTGAGGATTCTTTGTCCAAAAATATGTTCAATAGGTCAAATAAGAACTACTCTCAGTCTGATAAAACATCAAAAGTCTATAAGTACTTATGTAAAGTTAAAGTTCAATGAGTCTTTGGCGAGAAATGTATTCGAAAAGTCATGAATTACTGATGAAACATCAAAAGTATTCTATATGTATGGAAAGTTCAATATTGAGGATTCTTTGTCCAAAATTATGTTCAATAGGTCAAAAACGGATTACTGTCTGGTTAATGAAACATCAAAATGAGTCTATGAGTATGAATAAAAAGTTCAAGTTCATAGAATCTACGTCAAGAAATACGTTCAGTAATCAGATATGGACAATTGTCTGTCTGATGTAATATATGAAAGACTCAATGAGTATGTGTAGACAGTTAAAGTTTGAGAACTCTTTGTCCAAAATTATGTTCAATAGGTCAAATTCTGATTACTCTCTGGCTGATGAAACATCAGAAGGACAGTATGAGAATGTATAGAAAGTTCAATATTGAGGACTCTTTGTCCAAAAACAAGTTCAATCGGTCAAATATGGACTACTGTCCGGTTAATCAAACATCAGTAGGAGTCTATGAGTATGAATAAAAGTTCAAGTTCATAGAATCTATGTCAAGAAATATTGTTCAGTAATCAGATATGAACATCTGTCTGTCTAATGTAATAGCTGAAAGAGTCAATGACAATGTATAGAAAGTTAAATATCAAAGCCTACTTGGCAAGAAATATATTCAAAAAGTCATACTTGAACTACTGATGAAACATCAGAAGTATTCTGTATGTATGGACAGTTCAATATTGAGGATTCTTTGTCCAACAATATGTTCAATAGGTCAAATAAGAACTACTCTCAGTCTGATAAAACATCAGAAGTCTATAAGTACGTATGTAAAGTTAAAGTTCAAAGACTCCTTGGCGAGAAATGTATTCCAAAAGTCATACTTGAACTATTGATGAAACATCAGAAGTATTCTGTGAGTATGTATGGAAAGTTCAATATTGAGGATTCTTTGTCCAAAAATATGTTCAATAGGTCAAATAAGAACTACTCTCAGTCTGATAAAACATCAAAAGTCTATAAGTACTTATGTAAAGTTAAAGTTCAATGAGTCTTTGGCGAGAAATGTATTCGAAAAGTCATACTTGAATTACTGATGAAACATCAAAAGTATTCTATATGTATGGAAAGTTCAATATTGAGGATTCTTTGTCCAAAATTATGTTCAATAGGTCAAAAACGGATTACTGTCTGGTTAATGAAACATCAAAATGAGTCTATGAGTATGAATAAAAAGTTCAAGTTCATAGAATCTACGTCAAGAAATACGTTCAGTAATCAGATATGGACAATTGTCTGTCTGATGTAATATATGAAAGACTCAATGAGTATGTGTAGACAGTTAAAGTTTGAGAACTCTTTGTCCAAAATTATGTTCAATAGGTCAAATTCTGATTACTCTCTGGCTGATGAAACATCAGAAGGACAGTATGAGAATGTATAGAAAGTTCAATATTGAGGACTCTTTGTCCAAAAACAAGTTCAATCGGTCAAATATGGACTACTGTCCGGTTAATCAAACATCAGTAGGAGTCTATGAGTATGAATAAAAGTTCAAGTTCATAGAATCTATGTCAAGAAATATTGTTCAGTAATCAGATATGAACATCTGTCTGTCTAATGTAATAGCTGAAAGAGTCAATGACAATGTATAGAAAGTTAAATATCAAAGCCTACTTGGCAAGAAATATATTCAAAAGTCATACTTGAACTACTGATGAAACATCAGAAGTATTCTGTATGTATGGACAGTTCAATATTGAGGATTCTTTGTCCAACAATATGTTCAATAGGTCAAATAAGAACTACTCTCAGTCTGATAAAACATCAGAAGTCTATAAGTACGTATGTAAAGTTAAAGTTCAAAGACTCCTTGGCGAGAAATGTATTCCAAAAGTCATACTTGAACTATTGATGAAACATCAGAAGTATTCTATATATATGAAAAGTTCAATATTGAGGACTCTTTGTCCAAAAACAAGTTCAGTCGGTCAAATAAGAACTTCTCTCAGTCTGATAAAACATCAAAAGTCTATAAGTACTTATGTAAAGTTAATGTTCAAAGAGTCTTTGGCGAGAAATGTATTCGAAAAGTCATAATTGAATTACTGATGAAACATCAAAAGTATTCTATATGTATGGAAAGTTTAATATTGAGGATTCTTTGTCCAAAATTATGTTCAATAGGTCAAAAACGGATGACTGTCTGGTTAATGAAACATCAAATGGAGTCTATGAGTATGAATAAAAAGTTCAAGTTCATAGAATCTACGTCAAGAAATACGTTCAGTAATCAGATATGGACAATTGTCTGTCTGATGTAATATATGAAAGACTCAATGAGTATGTGTAGAAAGTTAAAGTTTGAGAACTCTGTCCAAAATTATGTTCATTAGGTCAAATTCTGATTACTCTCTGGCTGATGAAACATCAGAAGGAGAGTATGAGAATGTATAGAAAGTTCAATATTGAGGACTCTTTGTCCAAAAATATGTTCAAATGGTCAAATATGGACTACTGTCCAGTTAATGAAACATCAAAAGGAGTCTATGAGTATGAATAAAAAGTTCATATAATCTACATCCAGAAATATTGTTCAGTAATCAGATATGAACAACTGTCTGTCTAATGTAATATCTGAAAGAGTCAATGATTATGTGTAGAAAGTTAAAGTTTGAGAACTCTTTGTCCAAAAATATATTCAATAGGTTAAATTCTAACTACTGTCTGGCTAATGAAACATCAGTAGGAGTCTATGAGTATGAATAAAAAGTTCAAGTTCATAGAATCTACGTCCAGAAATATGTTCAGTAATCAGATATGAACATCTGTCTGTCTAATGTAATAGCTGAAAGAGTCAATGAGAATGTATAGAAAGTTAAAGTTCAAAGCCTACTTGGCAAGAAATATATTCCAAAAGTCATACCTGAACTACCGATGAAACATCAGAAGTATTCTGTATGTATGGAAAGTTCAATATTGAGGATTCTTTGTCCAAAAATATGTTCAATAGGTCAAATAAGAGCTACTCTCAGTCTGATAAAACATCAGAAGTCTATAAGTATGTATGTAAAGTTAAAGTTCAAAGACTCCTTGTCGAGAAATGTATTCCAAAAGTCATACTTGAACTACCAATGAAACATCAAAAGTATTCTATATGTATGGAAAGTTCAATAGTGAGGACTCTTTGTCCAAAATGATGTTCAATAGGTCAAAAACGGACTACTGTCTGGTTAATGAAACATCAAAAGGAGTCTATGAGTATGAATAAAAAGTTCAAGTTCATAGAATCTACGTCAAGAAATACGTTCAGTAATCAGATATGGACAATTGTCTGTCTGATGTAATATATGAAAGACTCAATAAGTATGTGTAGACAGTTAAAGTTTGAGAACTCTTTGTCCAAAATTATGTTCAATAGGTCAAATTCTGATTACTCTCTGGCTGATGAAACATCAGAAGGACAGTATGAGAATGTATAGAAAGTTCAATATTGAGAACTCTTTGTCCAAAATTATGTTCAATAGGTCAAATTCTGATTACTCATTCTCATACTTGAGAATATATAGAAAGTTACATTTCAATGACTACTTGGCGAGAAATATATTCAAAAAGTCATACTTGAGCTACTGATGAAACATCAGAAGTATTCTATATGTATGGAAAGTTCAGTATTGAGGACTCTGTCCAAAATTATTATCAATAGGTCAAATACAGAATATTGTCAGGTTAATGAAACATCAAAAGGAGTCTATGATTACGTATAGAAAGTTCAAGTTCATAGAATATAGGGATATAATATAGGGATATATATTCAGAGATATATTCAGCAGTCAGATATGGGCAGTTTGTCTTGCTGATGTAATTTCTGAAAGAGTCAATGAGTATGTGCAGAAAGCTACATTTTGAGAACTCTTTGTCCAAAAATATGTTTAATAGGTCAAATTCTGACCACTGTCTGGTTAATGAAACATCAGAAGGAGTCTATGAGAATGAATAAAAAGTTCAAGTTCATAGAATCTACGTCCAGAAATATTGTTCAGTAATCAGATATGAACAACTGTCTGTCTAATGTAATATCTAAAGGAGTCAATGAGTATGTGTAGAAAGTTAAAGTTTGAGAACAATTTGTCCAAAATTATGTTCAATAGGTCAAATTCTGATTACTCTCTGGCTAATGAAACATCAGAAGGAGAGTATGAGAATGTATAGAAAGTTCAATATTGAGGACTCTTTGTCCAAAAATAAGTTCATTCGGTCAAAAATGGACTACTGTATAGTTAATGAAACATCAAAAGGAGTCTATGAGTATGAATAAAAAGTTCATATAATCTACATCCAGAAATATTGTTCAGTAATCAGATATGAACAACTGTCTGTCTAATGTAATATCTGAAAGAGTCAATGAGAATGTATAGAAAGTTAATGTCAAAGCCTTCTTGGCAAGAAATATATTCAAGAAGTCATACTTGAACTACTGATGAAACATCAGAAGTATTCTAAGAGTATGTATGGAAAGTTCAATATTGAGGACTCTGTCCAAAATTATGATCAATAGGTCAAATACGGAATATTGTCTGGTTAATGAAACATCAAAAAGAGTCTATGATTACGTATAGAAAGTTCAAGTTCATAGAATATAGGGGCAGATATATATTCAGTAGTCAGATATGGGCAGTTTGTCTTCCTGATGTAATTTCTGAAAGAGTAAATGAGTATGTGCAGAAAGTTACATTTTGAGAACTCTTTGTCCAACAATATGTTTAATAGGTCAAATTCTGACTACTGTCTGGCTGATAAAACAACAGAAGGAGAGTATGAGAATGTATATAAAGTTAAAGTTCAAAGACTCCTTGGCGAGAAACATATTCGTCAAATTTGACCTACTGATGAATCATCAGAAGTATTCTATGAGAATGTATAGAAAGTTCAGTATTGAGGACTCTTTGTCCAAAAACAAGTTCAATCAGTCAAATATGGACTAGTGTCCGGTTAATGAAACATCAGTAGGAGTCTATATGAATAAAAAGTTCAAGTTCATAGAATCTATGTCCAGAAATATTGTTCAGTAATCAGATATGAACTGTCTGTCTAATGTAATATCTGAAAGAGTCAATGAGTATGTGTAGAAAGTTAAAGTTTGAGAACTCTTTGTCCAAAAATATATTCAATAGGTCAAATTCTAACTACTGTCTGGCTAATGAAACATCAGTAGGAGTCTATGAGTATGAATAAAAAGTTCAAGTTCATAGAATCTACGTCCAGAAATATTGTTCAGTAATCAGATATGAACAACTGTCTGTCTAATGTAATATCTGAAAGAGTCAATGAGTATGTGCAGAAAGTTACATTTTGAGAACTCTTTGTCCAACAATATGTTTAATAGGTCAAATTCTGATTACTCTCTGGCTGATGAAACATCAGGAGAATATATAGAAAGTTACATTTCAATGACTACTTGGCGGGAAATATATTCAAAAAGCCATACTTGAACTACTGATGAAACATCAGAAGTATTCTATATGTATGGAAAGTTCAGTATTGAGGACTCTGTCCAAAATTATGATCAATAGGTCAAATACGGAATATTGTCTGGTTAATGAAACATCAAAAGGAGTCTATGATTACATATAGAAAGTTCAAGGTCATAGAATATAGGGGCAGAGATATATTCAGCAGTCAGATATGGGCAGTTTGTCTTGCTGATGTAATTTCTTAAAGAGTCAATGAGTATGTGCAGAAAGTTACATTTTGAGAACTCTTTGTCCAAAAATATGTTTAATAGGTCAAATACGGACTACTGTCTGGTTAATGAAACATCAAAAGGAGTCTATGAGTATGAATAAAAAGTTCAAGTTCATAGAATCTACGCCAAAAATATTGCTGATGAAACATCAGAAGGAGAGTATGAGAATGTATAGAAAGTTCAATATTGAGGACTCTTTGTCCAAAAATAAGTTCAATCGGTCAAATATGGACTACTGTATGGTTAATGAAACATCAAAAGGAGTCTATGAGTATGAATAAAAAGTTCAAGTTCATAGAATCTACGTCCAGAAATATTGTTCAGTAATCAGATATGAACATATGTCTGTCTAATGTAATAGCTGAAAGAGTCAATGAGAATGTATAGAAAGTTAAAGTTCAAAGCCTACTTGGCATGAAATATATTCAAAAAGTCATACTTGAACTACTGATGAAACATCAGAAGTATTCTGAGAGTATGTATGGAAAGTTCAATATTGAGGATTCTTTGTCCAAATATATATTCAATAGGTCAAATAAGAACTACTCTCAGTCTGATATTACATCAGAAGGAGTCTATGAGTATGTATATAAAGTTAACGTTCAAAGACTCCTTAGTGAGAAATATATTTAAAAAGTCATAATTTAACTACTGATGAAACATCAGAAGTACTCTATGTGTATTTATGGAAAGTTCAATATTGAGTCCAAAATTATGATCAATAGGTCAAATACGGAATACTGTCTGGTTAATGAAACATCAAAAGGAGTCTATGATTACGTATAGAAAGTTCAAGTTCATAGAATCTAGGGGTAGAAATATATTCAATAGTCAGATATGGGCAATTGTCTTGCTGATGTAATTTCTGAAAGAGTCAATGAGTATGTGCAGAAAGTTAAATTTTGAGAACTCTTTTTCCAAAAATATGTTTAATAGGTCAAATTCTGACTACTGTCTGGCTGATGAAACATCAGATTTAGAGTATGAAAATGTACAGAAAGTTAACGTTCAAAGACTCCTTCGTGAGAAATATATTCAAAAAGTCATACTTGAACTACTGATGAAACATCAGAAGTAGTCTATGAGTATTTATAGAAAGTTCAATATTGAGAACTTTGTCCAAAAATATATTCAGTAGGTCAAATTCTGACTACTTTCTGGATGATGAAACATCAGAAGGAGAGTATGAGAACGTATAGAAAGTTCAATATTGAGGACTCTTTGTCCAAAAATAAGTTCAGTCGGTCAAATATGGACTACTGTATGGTTAATGAAACATCAAAAGGAGTCTATGAGTATGAATAATAGAATCTACATCCAGAAATATTGTTCAGTAATCAGATATGAACATCTGTCTGTCTAATGTAATAGCTGAAAGAGTCAATGAGAATGTATAGAAAGTTAAAGTTCAAAGCCTACTTGGCAAGAAATATATTCAAAAAGTCATACTTGAACTTCTGATGAAACATCAGAAGTATTCTGAGAGCATGTATGGAGAGTTCAATATTGAGGTTTCTTTGTCCAAAAATATGTTCAATAGGTCAAATAAGAACTACTCTCAGTCTGATAAAACATCAGAAGTCTAAAAGTACATATGTAAATTTAAAGTTCAAAGACTCCTTGGTGAGAAATGTATTCCAAAAGACATACTTGAACTACTGATGAAACATCAGAAGTATTCTATATGTATGGAAAGTTCAATATTTAGGACTCTTTGTCCAAAAATAAGTTCAATCGGTCAAATATGGACAATGAAACATCAAAAGGAGCCTATAAGTATGAACAAAAAGTTCAAGTTCATAGAATCTACGTCCAGAAATATGTTCAGTAATCAGATATGGACAATTGTCTGTCTGATGTAATATCTGAAAGACTCAATAAGTATGTGTAGAAAGTTAAAGTTTGAGAACTCTTTGTCCAAAAATATGTTCAACAGGTCAAATTCTGACTACTGTCTGGCTGATAAAACATCACAAGGAGAATGTATAGAAAGGTAAATTTCAATGACTACTTGGCGAGAAATATGTTCAAAAAGTCATACATGAACTACTTGATGAAACATCAGAAGTATTATATGAGTATGTATGGAAAGTTCAATATTGAGGACTCTGTCCAAAATTATGATCAATAGGTCAAATACGGAATATTGTCTGGTTAATGAAACATCAAAAGGAGTCTATGATTACGTATAGAAAGTTCAAGTTCATAGAATCTACATACAGAAATATTGTTCAGTAATCAGATATTAACAACTGTCTGTCTAATGTAATATCTGAAAGAGTCAATGAGTATGTGTAGAAAGTTAAAGTTTGAGAACTCTTTGTCCAAAATTATGTTCAATAGGTCAAATTCTGATTACTCTCTGGCTGATGAAACATCAGAAGGAGAGTATGAGAATGTATAGAAAGTTCAATATTGAGGACTCTTTGTCCAAAAATAAGTTCAATCGGTCAAATATGGACTACTGTATGGTTAATGAAACATCAAAAGGAGTCTATGAGTATGAATAAAAAGTTCAAGTTCATAGAATCTACGTCCAGAAATATTGTTCAGTAATCAGATATGAACATATGTCTGTCTAATGTAATAGCTGAAAGAGTCAATGAGAATGTATAGAAAGTTAAAGTTCAAAGCCTACTTGGCATGAAATATATTCAAAAAGTCATACTTGAACTACTGATGAAACATCAGAAGTATTCTGAGAGTATGTATGGAAAGTTCAATATTGAGGATTCTTTGTCCAAATATATATTCAATAGGTCAAATAAGAACTACTCTCAGTCTGATATTACATCAGAAGGAGTCTATGAGTATGTATATAAAGTTAACGTTCAAAGACTCCTTAGTGAGAAATATATTCAAAAAGTCATAATTTAACTACTGATGAAACATCAGAAGTACTCTATGTGTATTTATGGAAAGTTCAATATTGAGTCCAAAATTATGATCAATAGGTCAAATACGGAATACTGTCTGGTTAATGAAACATCAAAAGGAGTCTATGATTACGTATAGAAAGTTCAAGTTCATAGAATCTAGGGGTAGAAATATATTCAATAGTCAGATATGGGCAATTGTCTTGCTGATGTAATTTCTGAAAGAGTCAATGAGTATGTGCAGAAAGTTAAATTTTGAGAACTCTTTTTCCAAAAATATGTTTAATAGGTCAAATTCTGACTACTGTCTGGCTGATGAAACATCAGATTTAGAGTATGAAAATGTACAGAAAGTTAACGTTCAAAGACTCCTTCGTGAGAAATATATTCAAAAAGTCATACTTGAACTACTGATGAAACATCAGAAGTAGTCTATGAGTATTTATAGAAAGTTCAATATTGAGAACTTTGTCCAAAAATATATTCAGTAGGTCAAATTCTGACTACTTTCTGGATGATGAAACATCAGAAGGAGAGTATGAGAATGTATAGAAAGTTCAATATTGAGGACTCTTTGACCAAAAATAAGTTCAGTCGGTCAAATATGGACTACTGTATGGTTAATGAAACATCAAAAGGAGTCTATGAGTATGAATAATAGAATCTACATCCAGAAATATTGTTCAGTAATCAGATATGAACATCTGTCTGTCTAATGTAATAGCTGAAAGAGTCAATGAGAATGTATAGAAAGTTAAAGTTCAAAGCCTACTTGGCAAGAAATATATTCAAAAAGTCATACTTGAACTTCTGATGAAACATCAGAAGTATTCTGAGAGCATGTATGGAGAGTTCAATATTGAGGTTTCTTTGTCCAAAAATATGTTCAATAGGTCAAATAAGAACTACTCTCAGTCTGATAAAACATCAGAAGTCTAAAAGTACATATGTAAATTTAAAGTTCAAAGACTCCTTGGTGAGAAATGTATTCCAAAAGTCAAACTTGAACTACTGATGAAACATCAGAAGTATTCTATATGTATGGAAAGTTCAATATTGAGGACTCTTTGTCCAAAAATAAGTTCAATCGGTCAAATATGGACAATGAAACATCAAAAGGAGCCTATAAGTATGAACAAAAAGTTCAAGTTCATAGAATCTACGTCCAGAAATATGTTCAGTAATCAGATATGGACAATTGTCTGTCTGAAAGACTCAATGAGTATGTGTAGAAAGTTAAAGTTTGAGAACTCTTTGTCCAAAAATATGTTCAACAGGTCAAATTCTGACTACTGTCTGGCTGATGAAACATCACAAGGAGAATGTATAGAAAGGTAAATTTCAATGACTACTTGGCGAGAAATATATTCAAAAAGTCGTACATGAACTACTTGATGAATCATCAGAAGTACTATATGAGTATGTATGGAAAGTTCAATATTGAGGACTCTGTCCAAAATTATGATCAACAGGTCAAATACGGAATATTGTCTGGTTAGTGAAACATCAAAAGGAGTCTATGATTACGTGTAGAAAGTTCAAGTTCATAGAATCTACATACAGAAATATTGTTCAGTAATCAGACATGAACAACTGTCTGTCTAATGTATTATCTGAAAGAGTCAATGAGTATGTGTAGAAAGTTAAAGTTTGAGAACTCTTTGTCCAAAATTATGTTCAATAGGTCAAATTCTGATTACTCTCTGGCTGATGAAACATCAGAAGGAGAATATGAGAATGTATAGAAAGTTCAATATTGAGGACTCTTTGTCCAAAAATAAGTTCAATCGGTCAAATATGGACTACTGTATGGTTAATGAAACATCAAAAGGAGTCTATGAGTATGAATAAAAAGTTCAAGTTCATAGAATCTACGTCCAGAAATATGTTCAGTAATCAGATATGAACATATGTCTGTCTAATGTAATAGCTGAAAGAGTCAATGAGACTGTATAGAAAGTTAAAGTTCAAAGCCTACTTTGCAAGAAATATATTCAAAAAGTCATACTTGAACTTCTGATGAAACATCAGAAGTATTCTGAGAGTATGTATGGAGAGTTCAATATTGAGGATTCTTTGTCCAAAAATATGTTCAATAGATCAAATAAGAACTACTCTCAGTCTGATAAAACATCAGAATAAGTCTATAAGTACATATGTAAATTTAAAGTTCAAAGACTCCTTGGTGAGAAATGTATTCCAAAAGTCATACTTGAACTACTGATGAAACATCAGAAGTATTCTATATGTATGGAAAGTTCAATGTTGAGGACTCTTCGTCCAAAAATAAGTTCAATCGGTCAAATATGGACTACTGTATGGTTAATGAAACATCAAAAGGAGCCTATAAGTATGAACAAAAAGTTCAAGTTCATAGAATCTACGTCCAGAAATATGTTTAGTAATCAGATATGGACAATTGTCTGTCTGATGTAATATCTGAAAGACTCAATGAGTATGTGTAGAAAATTAAAGTTTGAGAACTCTGTCCAAAAATATGTTCAACAGGTCAAATTCTGACTACTGTCTGGCTGATGAAACATCACAAGGAGAATGTATATAAAGTTAAATTTCAATGACTACTTGGCGAGAAATATATTCAAAAAGTCATACATAAACTACCTGATGAAACATCAGAAGTATTCTATGATTATGTATGGAAAGTTCAATATTGAGGACTCTGTCCAAAATTATGATCATTAGGTCAAATACGGAATATTGTCTGGTTAATGAAACATCAAAAGGAGTCTATGATTACGTATAGAAAGTTCAAGTTCATAGAATCTACATCCAGAAATATTGTTCAGTAATCAGATATGAACAACTGTCTGTCTAATGTAATATCTGAAAGAGTCAATGAGTATGTGTAGAAAGTTAAAGTTTGAGAACTCTTTGGCCAAAATTATGTTCAATAGGTCAAATTCTGATTACTCTCTGGCTGATGAAACATCAGAAGGAGAGTACGAGAATGTATAGAAAGTTCAATATTGAGGACTCTTTGTCCAAAAATAAGTTCAATCGGTCAAATATGGACTACTGTATGGTTAATGAAACATCAAAAGGAGTCTATGAGTATGAATAAAAAGTTCAAGTTCATAGAATCTACCTCCAGAAATATTGTTCAGTAATCAGATATGAACATCTGTCTGTCTAATGTAATAGCTGAAAGAGTCAATGAGAATGTATAGAAAGTTAAAGTTCAAAGCCTACTTGGCAAGAAATATATTCAAAAAGTCATACTTGAACTTCTGATGAAACATCAGAAGTATTCTGAGAGCATGTATGGAGAGTTCAATATTGAGGTTTCTTTGTCCAAAAATATGTTCAATAGGTCAAATAAGAACTACTCTCAGTCTGATAAAACATCAGAAGTCTAAAAGTACATATGTAAATTTAAAGTTCAAAGACTCCTTGGTGAGAAATGTATTCCAAAAGACATACTTGAACTACTGATGAAACATCAGAAGTATTCTATATGTATGGAAAGTTCAATATTTAGGACTCTTTGTCCAAAAATAAGTTCAATCGGTCAAATATGGACAATGAAACATCAAAAGGAGCCTATAAGTATGAACAAAAAGTTCAAGTTCATAGAATCTACGTCCAGAAATATGTTCAGTAATCAGATATGGACAATTGTCTGTCTGATGTAATATCTGAAAGACTCAATAAGTATGTGTAGAAAGTTAAAGTTTGAGAACTCTTTGTCCAAAAATATGTTCAACAGGTCAAATTCTGACTACTGTCTGGCTGATAAAACATCACAAGGAGAATGTATAGAAAGGTAAATTTCAATGACTACTTGGCGAGAAATATGTTCAAAAAGTCATACATGAACTACTTGATGAAACATCAGAAGTATTATATGAGTATGTATGGAAAGTTCAATATTGAGGACTCTGTCCAAAATTATGATCAATAGGTCAAATACGGAATATTGTCTGGTTAATGAAACATCAAAAGGAGTCTATGATTACGTATAGAAAGTTCAAGTTCATAGAATCTACATACAGAAATATTGTTCAGTAATCAGATATTAACAACTGTCTGTCTAATGTAATATCTGAAAGAGTCAATGAGTATGTGTAGAAAGTTAAAGTTTGAGAACTCTTTGTCCAAAATTATGTTCAATAGGTCAAATTCTGATTACTCTCTGGCTGATGAAACATCAGAAGGAGAGTATGAGAATGTATAGAAAGTTCAATATTGAGGACTCTTTGTCCAAAAATAAGTTCAATCGGTCAAATATGGACTACTGTATGGTTAATGAAACATCAAAAGGAGTCTATGAGTATGAATAAAAAGTTCAAGTTCATAGAATCTACGTCCAGAAATATTGTTCAGTAATCAGATATGAACATATGTCTGTCTAATGTAATAGCTGAAAGAGTCAATGAGAATGTATAGAAAGTTAAAGTTCAAAGCCTACTTGGCATGAAATATATTCAAAAAGTCATACTTGAACTACTGATGAAACATCAGAAGTATTCTGAGAGTATGTATGGAAAGTTCAATATTGAGGATTCTTTGTCCAAATATATATTCAATAGGTCAAATAAGAACTACTCTCAGTCTGATATTACATCAGAAGGAGTCTATGAGTATGTATATAAAGTTAACGTTCAAAGACTCCTTAGTGAGAAATATATTCAAAAAGTCATAATTTAACTACTGATGAAACATCAGAAGTACTCTATGTGTATTTATGGAAAGTTCAATATTGAGTCCAAAATTATGATCAATAGGTCAAATACGGAATACTGTCTGGTTAATGAAACATCAAAAGGAGTCTATGATTACGTATAGAAAGTTCAAGTTCATAGAATCTAGGGGTAGAAATATATTCAATAGTCAGATATGGGCAATTGTCTTGCTGATGTAATTTCTGAAAGAGTCAATGAGTATGTGCAGAAAGTTAAATTTTGAGAACTCTTTTTCCAAAAATATGTTTAATAGGTCAAATTCTGACTACTGTCTGGCTGATGAAACATCAGATTTAGAGTATGAAAATGTACAGAAAGTTAACGTTCAAAGACTCCTTCGTGAGAAATATATTCAAAAAGTCATACTTGAACTACTGATGAAACATCAGAAGTAGTCTATGAGTATTTATAGAAAGTTCAATATTGAGAACTTTGTCCAAAAATATATTCAGTAGGTCAAATTCTGACTACTTTCTGGATGATGAAACATCAGAAGGAGAGTATGAGAATGTATAGAAAGTTCAATATTGAGGACTCTTTGACCAAAAATAAGTTCAGTCGGTCAAATATGGACTACTGTATGGTTAATGAAACATCAAAAGGAGTCTATGAGTATGAATAATAGAATCTACATCCAGAAATATTGTTCAGTAATCAGATATGAACATCTGTCTGTCTAATGTAATAGCTGAAAGAGTCAATGAGAATGTATAGAAAGTTAAAGTTCAAAGCCTACTTGGCAAGAAATATATTCAAAAAGTCATACTTGAACTTCTGATGAAACATCAGAAGTATTCTGAGAGCATGTATGGAGAGTTCAATAGTGAGGTTTCTTTGTCCAAAAATATGTTCAATAGGTCAAATAAGAACTACTCTCAGTCTGATAAAACATCAGAAGTCTAAAAGTACATATGTAAATTTAAAGTTCAAAGACTCCTTGGTGAGAAATGTATTCCAAAAGTCAAACTTGAACTACTGATGAAACATCAGAAGTATTCTATATGTATGGAAAGTTCAATATTGAGGACTCTTTGTCCAAAAATAAGTTCAATCGGTCAAATATGGACAATGAAACATCAAAAGGAGCCTATAAGTATGAACAAAAAGTTCAAGTTCATAGAATCTACGTCCAGAAATATGTTCAGTAATCAGATATGGACAATTGTCTGTCTGAAAGACTCAATGAGTATGTGTAGAAAGTTAAAGTTTGAGAACTCTTTGTCCAAAAATATGTTCAACAGGTCAAATTCTGACTACTGTCTGGCTGATGAAACATCACAAGGAGAATGTATAGAAAGGTAAATTTCAATGACTACTTGGCGAGAAATATATTCAAAAAGTCGTACATGAACTACTTGATGAATCATCAGAAGTACTATATGAGTATGTATGGAAAGTTCAATATTGAGGACTCTGTCCAAAATTATGATCAACAGGTCAAATACGGAATATTGTCTGGTTAGTGAAACATCAAAAGGAGTCTATGATTACGTGTAGAAAGTTCAAGTTCATAGAATCTACATACAGAAATATTGTTCAGTAATCAGACATGAACAACTGTCTGTCTAATGTATTATCTGAAAGAGTCAATGAGTATGTGTAGAAAGTTAAAGTTTGAGAACTCTTTGTCCAAAATTATGTTCAATAGGTCAAATTCTGATTACTCTCTGGCTGATGAAACATCAGAAGGAGAATATGAGAATGTATAGAAAGTTCAATATTGAGGACTCTTTGTCCAAAAATAAGTTCAATCGGTCAAATATGGACTACTGTATGGTTAATGAAACATCAAAAGGAGTCTATGAGTATGAATAAAAAGTTCAAGTTCATAGAATCTACGTCCAGAAATATGTTCAGTAATCAGATATGAACATATGTCTGTCTAATGTAATAGCTGAAAGAGTCAATGAGACTGTATAGAAAGTTAAAGTTCAAAGCCTACTTTGCAAGAAATATATTCAAAAAGTCATACTTGAACTTCTGATGAAACATCAGAAGTATTCTGAGAGTATGTATGGAGAGTTCAATATTGAGGATTCTTTGTCCAAAAATATGTTCAATAGATCAAATAAGAACTACTCTCAGTCTGATAAAACATCAGAATAAGTCTATAAGTACATATGTAAATTTAAAGTTCAAAGACTCCTTGGTGAGAAATGTATTCCAAAAGTCATACTTGAACTACTGATGAAACATCAGAAGTATTCTATATGTATGGAAAGTTCAATGTTGAGGACTCTTCGTCCAAAAATAAGTTCAATCGGTCAAATATGGACTACTGTATGGTTAATGAAACATCAAAAGGAGCCTATAAGTATGAACAAAAAGTTCAAGTTCATAGAATCTACGTCCAGAAATATGTTTAGTAATCAGATATGGACAATTGTCTGTCTGATGTAATATCTGAAAGACTCAATGAGTATGTGTAGAAAATTAAAGTTTGAGAACTCTGTCCAAAAATATGTTCAACAGGTCAAATTCTGACTACTGTCTGGCTGATGAAACATCACAAGGAGAATGTATATAAAGTTAAATTTCAATGACTACTTGGCGAGAAATATATTCAAAAAGTCATACATAAACTACCTGATGAAACATCAGAAGTATTCTATGATTATGTATGGAAAGTTCAATATTGAGGACTCTGTCCAAAATTATGATCATTAGGTCAAATACGGAATATTGTCTGGTTAATGAAACATCAAAAGGAGTCTATGATTACGTATAGAAAGTTCAAGTTCATAGAATCTACATCCAGAAATATTGTTCAGTAATCAGATATGAACAACTGTCTGTCTAATGTAATATCTGAAAGAGTCAATGAGTATGTGTAGAAAGTTAAAGTTTGAGAACTCTTTGGCCAAAATTATGTTCAATAGGTCAAATTCTGATTACTCTCTGGCTGATGAAACATCAGAAGGAGAGTACGAGAATGTATAGAAAGTTCAATATTGAGGACTCTTTGTCCAAAAATAAGTTCAATCGGTCAAATATGGACTACTGTATGGTTAATGAAACATCAAAAGGAGTCTATGAGTATGAATAAAAAGTTCAAGTTCATAGAATCTACCTCCAGAAATATTGTTCAGTAATCAGATATGAACATCTGTCTGTCTAATGTAATAGCTGAAAGAGTCAATGAGAATTTATAGAAAGTTAAAGTTCAAAGCCTACTTGGCAAGAAATATATTCAAAAAGTCATACTTGAACTACCGATGAAACATCAGAAGTATTCTGAGAGTATGTATGGAAAGTTCAGTATTGAGGATTCTTTGTCCAAAAATATTTTCAATAGGTCAAATAAGAACTACTCTCAGTCTGATAAAACATCAGAATAAGTCTATAAGTACATATGTAAATTTAAAGTTCAAAGACTCCTTGGTGAGAAATGTATTCCAAAAGTCATACTTGAACTACTGATGAAATATCAGAAGTATTCTATATGTATGGGAAGTTCAATATTGAGGACTCTTTGTCCAAAAATAAGTTCAATCGGTCAAATATGGACTACTGTATGGTTAATGAAACATCAAAAGGAGCCTATAAGTATGAACAAAAAGTTCAAGTTCATAGAATCTACGTCCAGAAATATGTTCAGTAATCAGATATGAACAATTGTCTGTCTGATGTAATATCTGAAAGACTCAATGAGTATGTGTAGAAAGTTAAAGTTTGACAACTCTTTGTCCAAAAATATGTTCAACAGGTCAAATTCTGACTACTGCCTGGCTGATGAAACATCACAAGGAGAATGTATAGAAAGGTAAATTTCAATGACTACTTGGCGAGAAATATATTCAAAAAGTCATACATGAACTACTTGATGAAACATAAGGAGTATGTATGGAAAGTTCAATATTGAGGACTCTGTCCAAAATTATGATCAATAGGTCAAATACGGAATATTGTCTGGTTAATGAAACATCAAAAGGAGTCTATGATTACGTATAGAAAGTTCAAGTTCATAGAATCTACATCCAGAAATATTGTTCAGTAATCAGATATGAACAACTGTCTGTCTAATGTAATATCTGAAAGAGTCAATGAGTATGCGTAGAAAGTTAAAGTTTGAGAACTCTTTGTCCAAAATTATGTTCAATAGGTCAAATTCTGACTACTGTCTGACTGATGAAACATCAGATTTAGAGTATGAGAATGTATAGAAAGTTAACGTTCAAAGACTCCTTCGCGAGAAACATATTCAAAACGTCATACTTGAACTAATGATGAAACATCAGAAGTAGTCTTTAAGTATGTATAGAAAGTTCAATATTGTGAACTTTGTCCAAAATTATGTTCAGTAGGTCAGATTCTGACTACTGTCTGGCTGATGAAACATCAGAAGGAGAGTATGAGAATGTATAGAAAGTTCAATATTGAGGACTCTTTGTCCAAAAATAAGTTCAGTAGGTCAAATTCTGATTACTGTCTGGCTGATGAAACATCAGAAGGAGAGTATGAGAATGTATAGAAAGTTCAATATTAAGGTCTCTTTGTCCACAAATAAGTTAAATTGGTCAAATATGAACTATTCCCAGTCTGATAAAACATCAGAAGGAGTCTTTGAAATTTAACTTTATTTACATACTCATACACTCCATTATTGACCTTCTGAACATATTTCTGGCCAAAGAGTCATCAAAGGAGTAACTTACTATGCGTTCTCATAGAAGTCTTTGATTTTACATTACCATATATTAGTCAGTATTTAACCCATAAAACTTTTTTTCTGGCCAAAGAGTGCTGGAACCTTAACTTTCTAAATATACTCATAGTCTCTTTCTGATGATGAACATGCAGCCATTAAGTCCATATTAGACTTATTGAACATAATTCTTTCCAGAGAATACTCGATCTGGAACTTTCTATTAATGTCATTCACTCCTTCTGATGTTACATCAGCCTGACAGAAGTCCATATTTGACCTACTGAAATTTTTTCTGGCCAAGGAGTCCTCAAGTTTGAACTTTTTATACATGCTAATTGACTCCAGATGTTTTATTAGCCACATTTAATTTGCCATACAGCCTTTTTACATCATCCAGACCACTGTCAGACCATTTTTGACCTGCTGAACGTTTTGGCCGATGATTCTTTCATCTTCCTTTACATTTCCCATTGACTCCTTCTGATGTTTCAGCCATACAGTAGTTCAAATTTTACTCACTGAACTTTTTTTCTGGCCGAAGAGTCTTTGATATTGAACTTTATGTACACACTCCTTGTGTTTCATTAGCCAGACAGTGGATCATTTTGATTTTTTGACTATATTTCTGGCCAAACAGTCCTGGAACTTTAACTTTCTGTACATGCTGACTGCGGATGTTTCATTAGCCACACCACAGTCGATATTTGACCTATTGAATATATTTCCGGCAAAAGGCTCCTCAATCTTGAACTTTCTAAACATGATCATGACTCCTTCAGTCATACAGTAGAAGGAGTCATACAGTATTTCAAATTTGACCTTTGAATATGTTTCTGGCCAAAAAGTCTTTGAGCTTCAACTTTCTATGCATACTCATAGACTCCTAATGTTTCATCAGACACACAGTAGGCCATATATTGGACCTATATATATATATATATATATAATCTGACCAAATATTCTTCAAAGGGATCACTTACTATGCATTTTTTGATGTTACATCAACCATATGTGTCAAAATTTAACCCATCAAACATTTTTTCTGGCCAAAGAGTCTTTGATCTTGAACTGTATATACATACTCATTGACTCCTTATGTTTCATTAGCCAGCCAGTAGCTCGTTTTGATCTTTTGAATATATTTCTGGCCAAAGAGTCCAAAGACTCTTGTACGCAATTCAGTGCAACATCAATTAATGTAATGTGATATCTCTTTATTGCACAAAGGAATAAGTAGGCCTAAGTTATTGTATGCAAATTAACAGAGCATTATTTCATGGCTTATTCTTCAGTGCACAATTTGTTCTTGTATGCATTGCAATGGATCAACCCATATGTCTTTTTTCAATGCACAACGGAATAAGTCAGCTCTTGTATGCAATGCAAAGAAACAGAGCTCATCACTTGTATTATTCTTCAGTGCACATGTCAATTATTTTATATTATTTTAGGTTATTTTATACAGTGCAGTGCAACAGGACATATGTTTTATTTCTCTTCCAATTCACTTGAGTAAGTTAGCTCGTGATTGCAATGCAATGCAATATGAGTTGTCTCTTCAATGCACAAGTCAGTTATTGTATGCAAAAAATTATACATGTAATTCTTAAATGCACGCAGCATATGCAATCTTCTTGTATGCAATTCAGTGCAACATCAACTATGTTGTGAGTTATCTTCATTTCACAAAGAAATAATTTAGCTCTTGCATGCAATACAATGAAACTGCATAGTTTATATGCCATTTTTCAATGCACAACGGATTGACAGATCGTACATGCAAACCAATGCAACAGCACAATGTTACCTTATTTTTGTACGCAACACATACATACGTTATTCTTCGGAATAAATTAGTTCTCCAATCCACAACGGAATAATTGCAATGCAACGATACAGCGCATATCTTATGTTATTGTTTGTGCACAGGTCAATAAGTTAGTTATTTTATGCAACACGTACATGAGTTACTCTTCAATACACAACGGAGTAATTGAGTATGCAATGTAGTGCAATATCACCTATGTTATGAATGATCTCTTCGCTTGCACAGCGAATCAAGTTAGTTCTTGTATGCCAATGAAACGAAACAGAGCATATCACTTGTGTTATTCTTCAGGTCTTACAGTGCAACAGCACATATGTTGTATTATCTCTTCAATGCAAAAATGAATGTTATGCAATGCAATGGCATAACTTTTGCATAATGTTATTTTTCAATGCACAACAGAATAACTGAGATCTTGTAATGCAGAGTAACATCAACTATGTTGTGAGTGATATCTTCATTGTACAACGGAATAAGTTAGTTCTTTTATGCCGTTACTCTTCAATCACAAAGGAATAAATTCGTTCTTGTACACACCACATATATGCGTTATTCTTCAATGCACAGCGTGTGTGCAATGCAATGCAAAAGCAAACATGTTAACTCTTCAGTGCAAATCGGAATTAATTAGTTCTTGTATGCATTGCATTTGCAACAAGTGCTTAGTGCAAAGCAACAGCACAAATGCTTATCGGAATAAGCACAAATGAAACAGCACAAATGTTATCTCTTAAATGCATATCGAAATGAGTTACTTTTTTTATGCATTGCAATGCAACAAGTGTATAGCTTATATGTTATTCTTAAATGCACAGCGTTATTCTTCAATGCACAGCGTTATTCTTCAATGCACAGCTTGTGTGCAATGCAATGCAAAAGAAAACATGTTAACTCTTCAGTGCAAATCGGAATTAGTTAGTTCTTGTATGCACTGCATTTGCAACAAGTGCTTAGTGCAAAGCAACAGCACAAATGCTTATCGGAATAAGTTAGTTCTTGTATGCACTGCAATGCAACAAGTGCATAGCTTATATGTTATGCTTCACTGTACAGCGTTAGATGGTGTGTGCAATGCAATGCAACAGCACAAATGTTATCTCCAGTGCATATCGGAATGAGTTAGTTCTTGTATGCATTGCAATGCAACAAGTGTATAGCGTATATGTTATTCTTCAATGCACAGCGTGTGTGCAATGCAATGCAAAAGCAAACGTCTTAACTCTTCAGTGCAAATGTGTTGTATGCAATGCATTGCGAAGCACATATGTTATGTGTAGTCCTTTCATTGCACAGAGAACTAGGTTAGATATTAAATGCAAAGCAATGAAACAGCACAAACGTTATCTCTTCAATGCACATCGGAATGAGTTAGTTCTTGTATGCCTTGCAATTCAACAAGTGCTTAGTCAGTGCAATGCAATGCAACAAATGTTATCTCCAGTGCATATCGGAATGAGTTAGTTCTTGTACGCATTGCAATGCAACCAGTGTATAGCTTATATGTTATTCTTAAATGCACAGCGTTATTCTTCAGTGCACAGCCTGTGTGCAATGCAATGCAAAAGCAAACATGTTAACTCTACAATGCAAATCGGAATTAGTTAGTTCTTGTATGCACTGCATTGCAACAAGTGCTTAGTGCAAAGCAACAACACAAATGCTTATCGGAATAAGTTAGTTTTGTATGTACTGCAATGCAACAAGTGCATAGCTTATATGTTATGAGCTATGTATTGCATACTAATGTGTTGTATGCAATGCATTGCGAAGCACATATGTTATGTGTTGTCCTTTCATTGCACAGAGGACTAGGTTAGATATTAAATGCAAAGCAATGAAACAGCACAGATGTTATCTTCAATGCACATCGGAATGAGTTAGTTCTTGTATGCCTTGCAATTCAACAAATGCTTAGTTAGTGCAAAGCAACAGCACAAATGTTATCTCTTCAATGCATAGCGAAATGAGTAACTTCTTTTTATGCAGTGCAATGCAACAAGCGCATATCTTATATGTTATGCGTCAATGTAGATGATGTGTGCAATGCAATGCAACAGCATAAATGTTATCTCCAGTGCATATCGGAATGAGTTATGCATTGCAATGCAACAAGCTTATATGTTATTCTTAAATGCACAGCGTTATTCTTCAATGCACAGCGTGTGTGCAATGCAATGCAAAAGCAAACATGTTAACTCTTCAGTGCAAATCGGAATTAGTTAGTTCTTGTATGCACTGCAATGCAACAAGTGCATAGCTTATATGTTATGCTTCACTGTACAGCGTTAGATGGTGTGTGCAATGCAATGCAACAGCACAAATGTTATCTCCAGTGCATATCGGAATGAGTTAGTTCTTGTATGCATTGCAATGCAACAAGTGTATAGCGTATATGTTATTCTTCAATGCACAGCGTGTGTGCAATGCAATGCAAAAATGAATGTTATGCAATGCAATGGCATAACTTTTGCATAATGTTATTTTTCAATGCACAACAGAATAACTGAGATCTTGTAATGCAGAGTAACATCAACTATGTTGTGAGTGATATCTTCATTGTACAACGGAATATGTTAGTTCTTTTATGCCGTTACTCTTCAATCACAAAGGAATAAATTCGTTCTTGTACACACCACATATATGCGTTATTCTTCAATGCACAGCGTGTGTGCAATGCAATGCAAAAGCAAACATGTTAACTCTTCAGTGCAAATCGGAATTAATTAGTTCTTGTATGCATTGCATTTGCAACAAGTGCTTAGTGCAAAGCAACAGCACAAATGCTTATCGGAATAAGCACAAATGAAACAGCACAAATGTTATCTCTTAAATGCATATCGAAATGAGTTACTTTTTTTATGCATTGCAATGCAACAAGTGTATAGCTTATATGTTATTCTTAAATGCACAGCGTTATTCTTCAATGCACAGCGTTATTCTTCAATGCACAGCTTGTGTGCAATGCAATGCAAAAGAAAACATGTTAACTCTTCAATGCAAATCGGAATTAGTTAGTTCTTGTATGCACTGCATTTGCAACAAGTGCTTAGTGCAAAGCAACAGCACAAATGCTTATCGGAATAAGTTAGTTCTTGTATGCACTGCAATGCAACAAGTGCATAGCTTATATGTTATGCTTCACTGTACAGCGTTAGATGGTGTGTGCAATGCAATGCAACAGCACAAATGTTATCTCCAGTGCATATCGGAATGAGTTAGTTCTTGTGTGCATTGCAATGCAACAAGTGTATAGCGTATATGTTATTCTTCAATGCACAGCGTGTGTGAAATGCAATGCAAAAGCAAACGTCTTAACTCTTCAGTGCAAATGTGTTGTATGCAATGCATTGCGAAGCACATATGTTATGTGTAGTCCTTTCATTGCACAGAGAACTAGGTTAGATATTAAATGCAAAGCAATGAAACAGCACAAACGTTATCTCTTCAATGCACATCGGAATGAGTTAGTTCTTGTATGCCTTGCAATTCAACAAGTGCTTAGTCAGTGAAATGCAATGCAACAAATGTTATCTCCAGTGCATATCGGAATGAGTTAGTTCTTGTACGCATTGCAATGCAACCAGTGTATAGCTTATATGTTATTCTTAAATGCACAGCGTTATTCTTCAGTGCACAGCCTGTGTGCAATGCAATGCAAAAGCAAACATGTTAACTCTACAATGCAAATCGGAATTAGTTAGTTCTTGTATGCACTGCATTGCAACAAGTGCTTAGTGCAAAGCAACAACACAAATGCTTATCGGAATAAGTTAGTTTTGTATGTACTGCAATGCAACAAGTGCATAGCTTATATGTTATGAGCTATGTATTGCATACTAATGTGTTGTATGCAATGCATTGCGAAGCACATATGTTATGTGTTGTCCTTTCATTGCACAGAGGACTAGGTTAGATATTAAATGCAAAGCAATGAAACAGCACAGATGTTATCTTCAATGCACATCGGAATGAGTTAGTTCTTGTATGCCTTGCAATTCAACAAATGCTTAGTTAGTGCAAAGCAACAGCACAAATGTTATCTCTTCAATGCATAGCGAAATGAGTAACTTCTTTTTATGCAGTGCAATGCAACAAGCGCATATCTTATATGTTATGCGTCAATGTAGATGATGTGTGCAATGCAATGCAACAGCATAAATGTTATCTCCAGTGCATATCGGAATGAGTTATGCATTGCAATGCAACAATCTTATATGTTATTCTTAAATGCACAGCGTTATTCTTCAATGCACAGCGTGTGTGCAATGCAATGCAAAAGCAAACATGTTAACTCTTCAGTGCAAATCGGAATAAGTTAGTTCTTGTATGCACTGCAATGCAACAAGTGCATAGCTTATATGTTATGCTTCACTGTACAGCGTTAGATGGTGTGTGCAATGCAATGCAACAGCACAAATGTTATCTCCAGTGCATATCGGAATGAGTTAGTTCTTGTATGCATTGCAATGCAACAAGTGTATAGCGTATATGTTATTCTTCAATGCACAGCGTGTGTGCAATGCAATGCAAAAATGAATGTTATGCAATGCAATGGCATAACTTTTGCATAATGTTATTTTTCAATGCACAACAGAATAACTGAGATCTTGTAATGCAGAGTAACATCAACTATGTTGTGAGTGATATCTTCATTGTACAACGGAATATGTTAGTTCTTTTATGCCGTTACTCTTCAATCACAAAGGAATAAATTCGTTCTTGTACACACCACATATATGCGTTATTCTTCAATGCACAGCGTGTGTGCAATGCAATGCAAAAGAAAACATGTTAACTCTTCAGTGCAAATCGGAATTAATTAGTTCTTGTATGCATTGCATTTGCAACAAGTGCTTAGTGCAAAGCAACAGCACAAATGCTTATCGGAATAAGCACAAATGAAACAGCACAAATGTTATCTCTTAAATGCATATCGAAATGAGTTACTTTTTTTATGCATTGCAATGCAACAAGTGTATAGCTTATATGTTATTCTTAAATGCACAGCGTTATTCTTCAATGCACAGCGTTATTCTTCAATGCACAGCTTGTGTGCAATGCAATGCAAAAGAAAACATGTTAACTCTTCAGTGCAAATCGGAATTAGTTAGTTCTTGTATGCACTGCATTTGCAACAAGTGCTTAGTGCAAAGCAACAGCACAAATGCTTATCGGAATAAGTTAGTTCTTGTATGCACTGCAATGCAACAAGTGCATAGCTTATATGTTATGCTTCACTGTACAGCGTTAGATGGTGTGTGCAATGCAATGCAACAGCACAAATGTTATCTCCAGTGCATATCGGAATGAGTTAGTTCTTGTATGCATTGCAATGCAACAAGTGTATAGCGTATATGTTATTCTTCAATGCACAGCGTGTGTGCAATGCAATGCAAAAGCAAACGTCATAACTCTTCAGTGCAAATGTGTTGTATGCAATGCATTGCGATGCACATATGTTATGTGTAGTCCTTTCATTGCACAGAGAACTAGGTTAGATATTAAATGCAAAGCAATGAAACAGCACAAACGTTATCTCTTCAATGCACATCGGAATGAGTTAGTTCTTGTATGCCTTGTAATTCAACAAGTGCTTAGTCAGTGCAATGCAATGCAACAAATGTTATCTCCAGTGCATATCGGAATGAGTTAGTTCTTGTACGCATTGCAATGCAACCAGTGTATAGCTTATATGTTATTCTTAAATGCACAGCGTTATTCTTCAGTGCACAGCCTGTGTGCAATGCAATGCAAAAGCAAACATGTTAACTCTACAATGCAAATCGGAATTAGTTAGTTCTTGTATGCACTGCATTGCAACAAGTGCTTAGTGCAAAGCAACAACACATGCTTATCGGAATAAGTTAGTTTTGTATGTACTGCAATGCAACAAGTGCATAGCTTATATGTTATGAGCTATGTATTGCATACTAATGTGTTGTATGCAATGCATTGCGAAGCACATATGTTATGTGTTGTCCTTTCATTGCACAGAGGACTAGGTTAGATATTAAATGCAAAGCAATGAAACAGCACAGATGTTATCTTCAATGCACATCGGAATGAGTTAGTTCTTGTATGCCTTGCAATTCAACAAATGCTTAGTTAGTGCAAAGCAACAGCACAAATGTTATCTCTTCAATGCATAGCGAAATGAGTAACTTCTTTTTATGCAGTGCAATGCAACAAGCGCATATCTTATATGTTATGCGTCAATGTAGATGATGTGTGCAATGCAATGCAACAGCATAAATGTTATCTCCAGTGCATATCGGAATGAGTTATGCATTGCAATGCAACAAGCTTATATGTTATTCTTAAATGCACAGCGTTATTCTTCAATGCACAGCGTGTGTGCAATGCAATGCAAAAGCAAACATGTTAACTCTTCAGTGCAAATCGGAATTAGTTAGTTCTTGTATGCATTGCATTGCAACAAGTGCTTAGTGCAAAGCAACAGCACAAATGCTTATCGGAATAAGTTAGTTGTTGTATGCATTGCAATGCAACAAGTGCATAGCTTATATGTTATAAGCTGTGTTTCATGTCACATATGTTATGTGTTTCGCAACACATATGTTATGTGTTGTCCTTTCATTGCACAGAGGACTAGGTTAGATATTAAATGCAAAGCAATGAAACAGCACAGATGTTATCTCTTCAATGCACATCGGAATGAGTTAGTTCTGGTATGCCTTGCAATTCAACAAGTGCTTAGTTAGTGCAAAGCAACAGCACAAATGTTATCTCTTCAATGCATATCGAAATGAGTAACTTCTTTTTATGCACTGCAATGCAACAAGTGCATAGCTTATATGTTATGCGTCAATGTACAGCGTAGATGATGTGTGCAATGCAATGCAACAGCACATACGTTATCTCCATTGCATAGTGGAATAAGTTAGTTCTTGTATGCACTGCAATGCAACAAGTGCATAGCATATATATGTTATTCTTAAATGCACAGCGTTATTCTTCAATGCACAGCGTTGTGTGCAATGCAATGCAAAAGCAAACATGTTAACTCTTCAGTGCAAATCTATGCGCTGCATTTGCAACAAGTGCTTAGTGCAAAGCAACAGCACAAATGCTTATCGGAATAAGTTAGTTCTTGTATGCACTGCAATGCAACAAGTGCATAGCTTATATGTTATGCTTCACTGTACAGCGTTAGATGGTGTATGCAATGCAACAGCACAAATGTTATCTCACCAGTGCTTATTGGATTGATTAGTTCTTGTCTGTTTTGCAATGCAACAAGTGAATAGCTACATGTTATTCTCCAATACACAACGTTTGATCATGTGTGCAGTGCAATATAACAGCACATATCTCTTCAATGCACTTGAATGAGTTAGTTCTTGTATGCATTGCAATGCAACAAGTGCATAGCGTAAATGTTTTTCTAAATGTATAAGCTATGCATTGCATACTACACAAATGTGTTGTATGCAATGCATTGCGAAACACATATGTTATGTGTTGTCCTTTCATTGCACAGAGGACTAGGTTAGATTAGGTTAAATACAAAGCAATGAAACAGCACAAAAGTTATCTCTTCAATGCACATCGGAATGAGTTAGTTCTTGTATGCATTGCAATGCAACAAGTGTATAGCTTATATGTTATTCTTAAACGCACAGCTTTATTCTTAAACGCACAGCTTTATTCTTCAATGCACAGCGTGTGTGCAATGCAATGCAAAAGCAAACATGTTAACTCTTCAGTGCAAATCGGAATTAGTTAGTTCTTGTATGCACTGCATTTTGCAACAAGCGCTTAGCGCAAAGCAACAGCACAAATGCTTATCGGAATAAGCACAAATGACACAGCACAAATGTTATCTCTTCAATGCATTTTTATGCATAGCAATGCAACAAGTGTATAGCTTATATGTTATTCTTCAATGCACAGCGTGTGTGCAATGCAATGCAAAAGCAAACATAACTCTTCAGTGCAAATATGTTAAATATGTTATAGCTTATATGTTATTCTTAAATGCACAGCGTTATTCTTCAATGCACAGCGTGTGTGCAATGCAATGCAAAAGCAAACATCTTAACTCTTCAGTGCAAATCGGAATTAGTTAGTTCTTGTATGCACTGCAATGCAACAAGTGCATAGCGTAAATGTTTTTCTTCAATGCACAGCGTTAGAACGTGTATGCAATGCAATGCAACAGCACAAATGTTATCTCACCAGTGCTTATAGGATTGATTAGTTCTTGTCTGTTTTGCAATGCAACAAGTGAATAGCTACATGTTATTCTCCAATACATAACGTTTGATCGTGTGTGCAATCCAATATAACAGCACATATCTCTTCAATGCACTTGAATAAGTTAGTTCTTGTATGCAATACAATGCAACAAGTGCATAACTTATGTGCTATACTTCGATGTACTTCATTGTACAACAGAATAAGATAGTTATTGTATATAGTGCAATTAGCACTATAGTTAGTTGTTCTATGCATTGTAAAGTAAAAGTACGCATTGTTGTGTTATCCGAAGGGATAACAAAACCTGCGTGAAGAATGCACACGTTAGAATAAAGAGCGCAACAAGTGACAGACCACAAGTGACAGACAATTGTCCATATCTGACTACTGAACATATTTCTGGACGTAGATTCTTTGAACTTTCTATACATGCTCATTGACTCCTGATGTTTCATCAGTAGTTCAAGAACGACTTTTCAAGTATGACTATTTTACATTCTCATAGACTCCTTCTGATGTTTCGTCAGTAGCTAAAGTATGACTTTTTGAACATATTTATGAGTATGACTCCGACTATGAGTTCAAAGACTCAGAGGAGACTCCAAAAATATGTTCAATAAGTCAAATAAGGATTACTCTCAGTCTGATAAAACATCAGGAGTCTATGAGTATATACATTTAAAGTTCAAATACTATTTGGCCAGAAATATATTCCAAAAGTCATACTCGAAGTACTGATGAAACATCAGAAGTATTCTGTGAGTATGTATGGAAAGTTCAATAATGAGGACTCTGTCCAAAAATAAGTTCAATAGGTCAAATTCTGGTTACACTCTGGCTGATGAAACATCAGAAGGAGAGTATGAGAATGTATAGAAAGTTCAATATTGAGGACTCTTTGTCCAAAAATAAGTTCAATCGGTCAAATATGGACTACTGTATGGTTAATGAAACATCAAAAGGAGTCTATGAGTATGAATAAAAAGTTCAAGTTCATAGAATCTACCTCCAGAAATATTGTTCAGTAATCAGATATGAACATCGGTCTGTCTAATGTAATAGCTGAAAGAGTCAATGAGAATTTATAGAAAGTTAAAGTTCAAAGCCTACTTGGCAAGAAATATATTCAAAAAGTCATACTTGAACTACTGATGAAACATCAGAAGTATTCTGTGAGTATGGACAGTTCAATATTGAGGATTCTTTGTCCAAAAATATGTTCAATAGGTCAAATAAGAACTACTCTCAGTCTGATAAAACATCAGAAGTCTATAAGTACGTATGTAAAGTTAAAGTTCAAAGAATCCTTGGCGAGAAATGTATTCCAAAAGTCATACTTGAACTATTGATGAAACATCAGAAGTATTCTGTGAGTATGTATGGAAAGTTCAATATTGAGGATTCTTTGTCCAAAAATATGTTCAATAGGTCAAATAAGAACTACTCTCAGTCTGATAAAACATCAAAAGTCTATAAGTACTTATGTAAAGTTAAAGTTCAATGAGTCTTTGGCGAGAAATGTATTCGAAAAGTCATGAATTACTGATGAAACATCAAAAGTATTCTATATGTATGGATAGTTCAATATTGAGGATTCTTTGTCCAAAATTATGTTCAATAGGTCAAAAACGGATTACTGTCTGGTTAATGAAACATCAAAATGAGTCTATGAGTATGAATAAAAAGTTCAAGTTCATAGAATCTACGTCAAGAAATACGTTCAGTAATCAGATATGGACAATTGTCTGTCTGATGTAATATATGAAAGACTCAATGAGTATGTGTAGACAGTTAAAGTTTGAGAACTCTTTGTCCAAAATTATGTTCAATAGGTCAAATTCTGATTACTCTCTGGCTGATGAAACATCAGAAGGACAGTATGAGAATGTATAGAAAGTTCAATATTGAGTACTCTTTGTCCAAAAACAAGTTCAATCGGTCAAATATGGACTACTGTCCGGTTAATCAAACATCAGTAGGAGTCTATGAGTATGAATAAAAGTTCAAGTTCATAGAATCTATGTCAAGAAATATTGTTCAGTAATCAGATATGAACATCTGTCTGTCTAATGTAATAGCTGAAAGAGTCAATGACAATGTATAGAAAGTTAAATATCAAAGCCTACTTGGCAAGAAATATATTCAAAAAGTCATACTTGAACTACTGATGAAACATCAGAAGTATTCTGTATGTATGGACAGTTCAATATTGAGGATTCTTTGTCCAACAATATGTTCAATAGGTCAAATAAGAACTACTCTCAGTCTGATAAAACATCAGAAGTCTATAAGTACTTATGTAAAGTTAAAGTTCAATGAGTCTTTGGCGAGAAATGTATTCGAAAAGTCATACTTGAATTACTGATGAAACATCAAAAGTATTCTATATGTATGGAAAGTTCAATATTGAGGATTCTTTGTCCAAAATTATGTTCAATAGGTCAAAAACGGATTACTGTCTGGTTAATGAAACATCAAAATGAGTCTATGAGTATGAATAAAAAGTTCAAGTTCATAGAATCTACGTCAAGAAATACGTTCAGTAATCAGATATGGACAATTGTCTGTCTGATGTAATATATGAAAGACTCAATGAGTATGTGTAGACAGTTAAAGTTTGAGAACTCTTTGTCCAAAATTATGTTCAATAGGTCAAATTCTGATTACTCTCTGGCTGATGAAACATCAGAAGGACAGTATGAGAATGTATAGAAAGTTCAATATTGAGGACTCTTTGTCCAAAAACAAGTTCAATCGGTCAAATATGGACTACTGTCCGGTTAATCAAACATCAGTAGGAGTCTATGAGTATGAATAAAAGGTTAAGTTCATAGAATCTATGTCAAGAAATATTGTTCAGTAATCAGATATGAACATCTGTCTGTCTAATGTAATAGCTGAAAGAGTCAATGACAATGTATAGAAAGTTAAATATCAAAGCCTACTTGGCAAGAAATATATTCAAAAAGTCATACTTGAACTACTGATGAAACATCAGAAGTATTCTGTATGTATGGACAGTTCAATATTGAGGATTCTTTGTCCAACAATATGTTCAATAGGTCAAATAAGAACTACTCTCAGTCTGATAAAACATCAGAAGTCTATAAGTACGTATGTAAAGTTAAAGTTCAAAGACTCCTTGGCGAGAAATGTATTCCAAAAGTCATACTTGAACTATTGATGAAACATCAGAAGTATTCTATATATATGAAAAGTTCAATATTGAGGACTCTTTGTCCAAAAACAAGTTCAGTCGGTCAAATAAGAACTACTCTCAGTCTGATAAAACATCAAAAGTCTATAAGTACTTATGTAAAGTTAAAGTTCAAAGAGTCTTTGGCGAGAAATGTATTCGAAAAGTCATAATTGAATTACTGATGAAACATCAAAAGTATTCTATATGTATGGAAAGTTTAATATTGAGGATTCTTTGTCCAAAATTATGTTCAATAGGTCAAAAACGGATGACTGTCTGGTTAATGAAACATCAAATGGAGTCTATGAGTATGAATAAAAAGTTCAAGTTCATAGAATCTACGTCAAGAAATACGTTCAGTAATCAGATATGGACAATTGTCTGTCTGATGTAATATATGAAAGACTCAATGAGTATGTGTAGAAAGTTAAAGTTTGAGAACTCTGTCCAAAATTATGTTCATTAGGTCAAATTCTGATTACTCTCTGGCTGATGAAACATCAGAAGGAGAGTATGAGAATGTATAGAAAGTTCAATATTGAGGACTCTTTGTCCAAAAATAAGTTCAAACGGTCAAATATGGACTACTGTCCAGTTAATGAAACATCAAAAGGAGTCTATGAGTATGAATAAAAAGTTCATATAATCTACATCCAGAAATATTGTTCAGTAATCAGATATGAACAACTGTCTGTCTAATGTAATATCTGAAAGAGTCAATGATTATGTGTAGAAAGTTAAAGTTTGAGAACTCTTTGTCCAAAAATATATTCAATAGGTTAAATTCTAACTACTGTCTGGCTAATGAAACATCAGTAGGAGTCTATGAGTATGAATAAAAAGTTCAAGTTCATAGAATCTACGTCCAGAAATATGTTCAGTAATCAGATATGAACATCTGTCTGTCTAATGTAATAGCTGAAAGAGTCAATGAGAATGTATAGAAAGTTAAAGTTCAAAGCCTACTTGGCAAGAAATATATTCCAAAAGTCATACCTGAACTACCGATGAAACATCAGAAGTATTCTGTATGTATGGAAAGTTCAATATTGAGGATTCTTTGTCCAAAAATATGTTCAATAGGTCAAATAAGAGCTACTCTCAGTCTGATAAAACATCAGAAGTCTATAAGTATGTATGTAAAGTTAAAGTTCAAAGACTCCTTGTCGAGAAATGTATTCCAAAAGTCATACTTGAACTACCAATGAAACATCAAAAGTATTCTATATGTATGGAAAGTTCAATAGTGAGGACTCTTTGTCCAAAATGATGTTCAATAGGTCAAAAACGGACTACTGTCTGGTTAATGAAACATCAAAAGGAGTCTATGAGTATGAATAAAAAGTTCAAGTTCATAGAATCTACGTCAAGAAATATGTTCAGTAATCAGATATGGACAATTGTCTGTCTGATGTACTATCTGAAAGAGTCAATGAGTATTTGTAGAAAGTTAAAGTTTGAGAACTCTTTGTCCAAAATTATGTTCAATAGGTCAAATTCTGATTACTCATTCTCATACTTGAGAATATATAGAAAGTTACATTTCAATGACTACTTGGCGAGAAATATATTCAAAAAGTCATACTTGAGCTACTGATGAAACATCAGAAGTATTCTATATGTATGGAAAGTTCAGTATTGAGGACTCTGTCCAAAATTATTATCAATAGGTCAAATACAGAATATTGTCAGGTTAATGAAACATCAAAAGGAGTCTATGAGTATGAATAAAAAGTTCATATAATCTACATCCAGAAATATTGTTCAGTAATCAGATATGAACAACTGTCTGTCTAATGTAATATCTGAAAGAGTCAATGAGAATGTATAGAAAGTTAATGTCAAAGCCTTCTTGGCAAGAAATATATTCAAGAAGTCATACTTGAACTACTGATGAAACATCAGAAGTATTCTAAGAGTATGTATGGAAAGTTCAATATTGAGGACTCTGTCCAAAATTATGATCAATAGGTCAAATACGGAATATTGTCTGGTTAATGAAACATCAAAAAGAGTCTATGATTACGTATAGAAAGTTCAAGTTCATAGAATATAGGGGCAGATATATATTCAGTAGTCAGATATGGGCAGTTTGTCTTCCTGATGTAATTTCTGAAAGAGTAAATGAGTATGTGCAGAAAGTTACATTTTGAGAACTCTTTGTCCAACAATATGTTTAATAGGTCAAATTCTGACTACTGTCTGGCTGATAAAACAACAGAAGGAGAGTATGAGAATGTATATAAAGTTAAAGTTCAAAGACTCCTTGGCGAGAAACATATTCGTCAAATTTGACCTACTGATGAATCATCAGAAGTATTCTATGAGAATGTATAGAAAGTTCAGTATTGAGGACTCTTTGTCCAAAAACAAGTTCAATCAGTCAAATATGGACTAGTGTCCGGTTAATGAAACATCAGTAGGAGTCTATATGAATAAAAAGTTCAAGTTCATAGAATCTATGTCCAGAAATATTGTTCAGTAATCAGATATGAACTGTCTGTCTAATTTAATATCTGAAAGAGTCAATGAGTATGTGTAGAAAGTTAAAGTTTGAGAACTCTTTGTCCAAAAATATGTTCAATAGGTCAAATTCTGACAATCGTCTGGTTAATGAAACATCAGAAGGAGTCTATGAGTATGAATAAAAAGTTCAAGTTCATAGAATCTACGTCAAGAAATAAATTCAGTAATCAGATATGTACAATTGTCTGTCTAATGTAATATCTGAAAGAGTCAATGAGTATGTGTAGAAAGTTAAAGTTTGAGAACTCTTTGTCCAAAAATATATTCAATAGGTCAAATTCTAACTACTGTCTGGCTAATGAAACATCAGTAGGAGTCTATGAGTATGAATAAAAAGTTCAAGTTCATAGAATCTACGTCCAGAAATATTGTTCAGTAATCAGATATGAACAACTGTCTGTCTAATGTAATATCTGAAAGAGTCAATGAGTATGTGCAGAAAGTTACATTTTGAGAACTCTTTGTCCAACAATATGTTTAATAGGTCAAATTCTGATTACTCTCTGGCTGATGAAACATCTGAAGGAGAATATATAGAAAGTTACATTTCAATGACTACTTGGCGAGAAATATATTCAAAAAGCCATACTTAAACTACTGATGAAACATCAGAAGTATTCTATATGTATGGAAAGTTCAGTATTGAGGACTCTGTCCAAAATTATGATCAATAGGTCAAATACGGAATATTGTCTGGTTAATGAAACATCAAAAGGAGTCTATGATTACATATAGAAAGTTCAAGGTCATAGAATATAGGGGCAGAGATATATTCAGTAGTCAGATATGGGCAGTTTGTCTTGCTGATGTAATTTCTGAAAGAGTCAATGAGTATGTGCAGAAAGTTACATTTTGAGAACTCTTTGTCCAAAAATATGTTTAATAGGTCAAATACGGACTACTGTCTGGTTAATGAAACATCAAAAGGAGTCTATGAGTATGAATAAAAAGTTCAAGTTCATAGAATCTACGCCAAAAATATTGCTGATGAAACATCAGAAGGAGAGTATGAGAATGTATAGAAAGTTCAATATTGAGGACTCTTTGTCCAAAAATAAGTTCAATCGGTCAAATATGGACTACTGTATGTTTAATGAAACATCAAAAGGAGTCTATGAGTATGAATAAAAAGTTCAAGTTCATAGAATCTACGTCCAGAAATATTGTTCAGTAATCAGATATGAACATATGTCTGTCTAATGTAATAGCTGAAAGAGTCAATGAGAATGTATAGAAAGTTAAAGTTCAAAGCCTACTTGGCATGAAATATATTCAAAAAGTCATACTTGAACTACTGATGAAACATCAGAAGTATTCTGAGAGTATGTATGGAAAGTTCAGTATTGAGGATTCTTTGTCCAAAAATATATTCAATAGGTCAAATAAGAACTACTCTCAGTCTGATATTACATCAGAAGGAGTCTATGAGTATGTATATAAAGTTAACGTTCAAAGACTCCTTAGTGAGAAATATATTCAAAAAGTCATAATTTAACTACTGATGAAACATCAGAAGTACTCTATGTGTATTTATGGAAAGTTCAATATTGAGTCCAAAATTATGATCAATAGGTCAAATACGGAATACTGTCTGGTTAATGAAACATCAAAAGGAGTCTATGATTACGTATAGAAAGTTCAAGTTCATAGAATCTAGGGGTAGAAATATATTCAATAGTCAGATATGGGCAATTGTCTTGCTGATGTAATTTCTGAAAGAGTCAATGAGTATGTGCAGAAAGTTAAATTTTGAGAACTCTTTTTCCAAAAATATGTTTAATAGGTCAAATTCTGACTACTGTCTGGCTGATGAAACATCAGATTTAGAGTATGAAAATGTACAGAAAGTTAACGTTCAAAGACTCCTTCGTGAGAAATATATTCAAAAAGTCATACTTGAACTACTGATGAAACATCAGAAGTAGTCTATGAGTATTTATAGAAAGTTCAATATTGAGAACTTTGTCCAAAAATATATTCAGTAGGTCAAATTCTGACTACTTTCTGGATGATGAAACATCAGAAGGAGAGTATGAGAACGTATAGAAAGTTCAATATTGAGGACTCTTTGTCCAAAAATAAGTTCAGTCGGTCAAATATGGACTACTGTATGGTTAATGAAACATCAAAAGGAGTCTATGAGTATGAATAATAGAATCTACATCCAGAAATATTGTTCAGTAATCAGATATGAACATCTGTCTGTCTAATGTAATAGCTGAAAGAGTCAATGAGAATGTATAGAAAGTTAAAGTTCAAAGCCTACTTGGCAAGAAATATATTCAAAAAGTCATACTTGAACTTCTGATGAAACATCAGAAGTATTCTGAGAGCATGTATGGAGAGTTCAATATTGAGGTTTCTTTGTCCAAAAATATGTTCAATAGGTCAAATAAGAACTACTCTCAGTCTGATAAAACATCAGAAGTCTAAAAGTACATATGTAAATTTAAAGTTCAAAGACTCCTTGGTGAGAAATGTATTCCAAAAGACATACTTGAACTACTGATGAAACATCAGAAGTATTCTATATGTATGGAAAGTTCAATATTTAGGACTCTTTGTCCAAAAATAAGTTCAATCGGTCAAATATGGACAATGAAACATCAAAAGGAGCCTATAAGTATGAACAAAAAGTTCAAGTTCATAGAATCTACGTCCAGAAATATGTTCAGTAATCAGATATGGACAATTGTCTGTCTGATGTAATATCTGAAAGACTCAATAAGTATGTGTAGAAAGTTAAAGTTTGAGAACTCTTTGTCCAAAAATATGTTCAACAGGTCAAATTCTGACTACTGTCTGGCTGATAAAACATCACAAGGAGAATGTATAGAAAGGTAAATTTCAATGACTACTTGGCGAGAAATATGTTCAAAAAGTCATACATGAACTACTTGATGAAACATCAGAAGTATTATATGAGTATGTATGGAAAGTTCAATATTGAGGACTCTGTCCAAAATTATGATCAATAGGTCAAATACGGAATATTGTCTGGTTAATGAAACATCAAAAGGAGTCTATGATTACGTATAGAAAGTTCAAGTTCATAGAATCTACATACAGAAATATTGTTCAGTAATCAGATATGAACAACTGTCTGTCTAATGTAATATCTGAAAGAGTCAATGAGTATGTGTAGAAAGTTAAAGTTTGAGAACTCTTTGTCCAAAATTATGTTCAATAGGTCAAATTCTGATTACTCTCTGGCTGATGAAACATCAGAAGGAGAGTATGAGAATGTATAGAAAGTTCAATATTGAGGACTCTTTGTCCAAAAATAAGTTCAATCGGTCAAATATGGACTACTGTATGGTTAATGAAACATCAAAAGGAGTCTATGAGTATGAATAAAAAGTTCAAGTTCATAGAATCTACGTCCAGAAATATTGTTCAGTAATCAGATATGAACATATGTCTGTCTAATGTAATAGCTGAAAGAGTCAATGAGAATGTATAGAAAGTTAAAGTTCAAAGCCTACTTGGCATGAAATATATTCAAAAAGTCATACTTGAACTACTGATGAAACATCAGAAGTATTCTGAGAGTATGTATGGAAAGTTCAATATTGAGGATTCTTTGTCCAAATATATATTCAATAGGTCAAATAAGAACTACTCTCAGTCTGATATTACATCAGAAGGAGTCTATGAGTATGTATATAAAGTTAACGTTCAAAGACTCCTTAGTGAGAAATATATTCAAAAAGTCATAATTTAACTACTGATGAAACATCAGAAGTACTCTATGTGTATTTATGGAAAGTTCAATATTGAGTCCAAAATTATGATCAATAGGTCAAATACGGAATACTGTCTGGTTAATGAAACATCAAAAGGAGTCTATGATTACGTATAGAAAGTTCAAGTTCATAGAATCTAGGGGTAGAAATATATTCAATAGTCAGATATGGGCAATTGTCTTGCTGATGTAATTTCTGAAAGAGTCAATGAGTATGTGCAGAAAGTTAAATTTTGAGAACTCTTTTTCCAAAAATATGTTTAATAGGTCAAATTCTGACTACTGTCTGGCTGATGAAACATCAGATTTAGAGTATGAAAATGTACAGAAAGTTAACGTTCAAAGACTCCTTCGTGAGAAATATATTCAAAAAGTCATACTTGAACTACTGATGAAACATCAGAAGTAGTCTATGAGTATTTATAGAAAGTTCAATATTGAGAACTTTGTCCAAAAATATATTCATTAGGTCAAATTCTGACTACTTTCTGGATGATGAAACATCAGAAGGAGAGTATGAGAACGTATAGAAAGTTCAATATTGAGGACTCTTTGTCCAAAAATAAGTTCAGTCGGTCAAATATGGACTACTGTATGGTTAATGAAACATCAAAAGGAGTCTATGAGTATGAATAATAGAATCTACATCCAGAAATATTGTTCAGTAATCAGATATGAACATCTGTCTGTCTAATGTAATAGCTGAAAGAGTCAATGAGAATGTATAGAAAGTTAAAGTTCAAAGCCTACTTGGCAAGAAATATATTCAAAAAGTCATACTTGAACTTCTGATGAAACATCAGAAGTATTCTGAGAGCATGTATGGAGAGTTCAATATTGAGGTTTCTTTGTCCAAAAATATGTTCAATAGGTCAAATAAGAACTACTCTCAGTCTGATAAAACATCAGAAGTCTAAAAGTACATATGTAAATTTAAAGTTCAAAGACTCCTTGGTGAGAAATGTATTCCAAAAGACATACTTGAACTACTGATGAAACATCAGAAGTATTCTATATGTATGGAAAGTTCAATATTTAGGACTCTTTGTCCAAAAATAAGTTCAATCGGTCAAATATGGACAATGAAACATCAAAAGGAGCCTATAAGTATGAACAAAAAGTTCAAGTTCATAGAATCTACGTCCAGAAATATGTTCAGTAATCAGATATGGACAATTGTCTGTCTGATGTAATATCTGAAAGACTCAATAAGTATGTGTAGAAAGTTAAAGTTTGAGAACTCTTTGTCCAAAAATATGTTCAACAGGTCAAATTCTGACTACTGTCTGGCTGATAAAACATCACAAGGAGAATGTATAGAAAGGTAAATTTCAATGACTACTTGGCGAGAAATATGTTCAAAAAGTCATACATGAACTACTTGATGAAACATCAGAAGTATTATATGAGTATGTATGGAAAGTTCAATATTGAGGACTCTGTCCAAAATTATGATCAATAGGTCAAATACGGAATATTGTCTGGTTAATGAAACATCAAAAGGAGTCTATGATTACGTATAGAAAGTTCAAGTTCATAGAATCTACATACAGAAATATTGTTCAGTAATCAGATATGAACAACTGTCTGTCTAATGTAATATCTGAAAGAGTCAATGAGTATGTGTAGAAAGTTAAAGTTTGAGAACTCTTTGTCCAAAATTATGTTCAATAGGTCAAATTCTGATTACTCTCTGGCTGATGAAACATCAGAAGGAGAGTATGAGAATGTATAGAAAGTTCAATATTGAGGACTCTTTGTCCAAAAATAAGTTCAATCGGTCAAATATGGACTACTGTATGGTTAATGAAACATCAAAAGGAGTCTATGAGTATGAATAAAAAGTTCAAGTTCATAGAATCTACGTCCAGAAATATTGTTCAGTAATCAGATATGAACATATGTCTGTCTAATGTAATAGCTGAAAGAGTCAATGAGAATGTATAGAAAGTTAAAGTTCAAAGCCTACTTGGCATGAAATATATTCAAAAAGTCATACTTGAACTACTGATGAAACATCAGAAGTATTCTGAGAGTATGTATGGAAAGTTCAATATTGAGGATTCTTTGTCCAAATATATATTCAATAGGTCAAATAAGAACTACTCTCAGTCTGATATTACATCAGAAGGAGTCTATGAGTATGTATATAAAGTTAACGTTCAAAGACTCCTTAGTGAGAAATATATTCAAAAAGTCATAATTTAACTACTGATGAAACATCAGAAGTACTCTATGTGTATTTATGGAAAGTTCAATATTGAGTCCAAAATTATGATCAATAGGTCAAATACGGAATACTGTCTGGTTAATGAAACATCAAAAGGAGTCTATGATTACGTATAGAAAGTTCAAGTTCATAGAATCTAGGGGTAGAAATATATTCAATAGTCAGATATGGGCAATTGTCTTGCTGATGTAATTTCTGAAAGAGTCAATGAGTATGTGCAGAAAGTTAAATTTTGAGAACTCTTTTTCCAAAAATATGTTTAATAGGTCAAATTCTGACTACTGTCTGGCTGATGAAACATCAGATTTAGAGTATGAAAATGTACAGAAAGTTAACGTTCAAAGACTCCTTCGTGAGAAATATATTCAAAAAGTCATACTTGAACTACTGATGAAACATCAGAAGTAGTCTATGAGTATTTATAGAAAGTTCAATATTGAGAACTTTGTCCAAAAATATATTCATTAGGTCAAATTCTGACTACTTTCTGGATGATGAAACATCAGAAGGAGAGTATGAGAACGTATAGAAAGTTCAATATTGAGGACTCTTTGTCCAAAAATAAGTTCAGTCGGTCAAATATGGACTACTGTATGGTTAATGAAACATCAAAAGGAGTCTATGAGTATGAATAATAGAATCTACATCCAGAAATATTGTTCAGTAATCAGATATGAACATCTGTCTGTCTAATGTAATAGCTGAAAGAGTCAATGAGAATGTATAGAAAGTTAAAGTTCAAAGCCTACTTGGCAAGAAATATATTCAAAAAGTCATACTTGAACTTCTGATGAAACATCAGAAGTATTCTGAGAGCATGTATGGAGAGTTCAATATTGAGGTTTCTTTGTCCAAAAATATGTTCAATAGGTCAAATAAGAACTACTCTCAGTCTGATAAAACATCAGAAGTCTAAAAGTACATATGTAAATTTAAAGTTCAAAGACTCCTTGGTGAGAAATGTATTCCAAAAGACATACTTGAACTACTGATGAAACATCAGAAGTATTCTATATGTATGGAAAGTTCAATATTTAGGACTCTTTGTCCAAAAATAAGTTCAATCGGTCAAATATGGACAATGAAACATCAAAAGGAGCCTATAAGTATGAACAAAAAGTTCAAGTTCATAGAATCTACGTCCAGAAATATGTTCAGTAATCAGATATGGACAATTGTCTGTCTGATGTAATATCTGAAAGACTCAATAAGTATGTGTAGAAAGTTAAAGTTTGAGAACTCTTTGTCCAAAAATATGTTCAACAGGTCAAATTCTGACTACTGTCTGGCTGATAAAACATCACAAGGAGAATGTATAGAAAGGTAAATTTCAATGACTACTTGGCGAGAAATATGTTCAAAAAGTCATACATGAACTACTTGAAACATCAGAAGTATTATATGAGTATGTATGGAAAGTTCAATATTGAGGACTCTGTCCAAAATTATGATCAATAGGTCAAATACGGAATATTGTCTGGTTAATGAAACATCAAAAGGAGTCTATGATTACGTATAGAAAGTTCAAGTTCATAGAATCTACATACAGAAATATTGTTCAGTAATCAGATATGAACAACTGTCTGTCTAATGTAATATCTGAAAGAGTCAATGAGTATGTGTAGAAAGTTAAAGTTTGAGAACTCTTTGTCCAAAATTATGTTCAATAGGTCAAATTCTGATTACTCTCTGGCTGATGAAACATCAGAAGGAGAGTATGAGAATGTATAGAAAGTTCAATATTGAGGACTCTTTGTCCAAAAATAAGTTCAATCGGTCAAATATGGACTACTGTATGGTTAATGAAACATCAAAAGGAGTCTATGAGTATGAATAAAAAGTTCAAGTTCATAGAATCTACGTCCAGAAATATTGTTCAGTAATCAGATATGAACATATGTCTGTCTAATGTAATAGCTGAAAGAGTCAATGAGAATGTATAGAAAGTTAAAGTTCAAAGCCTACTTGGCATGAAATATATTCAAAAAGTCATACTTGAACTACTGATGAAACATCAGAAGTATTCTGAGAGTATGTATGGAAAGTTCAATATTGAGGATTCTTTGTCCAAATATATATTCAATAGGTCAAATAAGAACTACTCTCAGTCTGATATTACATCAGAAGGAGTCTATGAGTATGTATATAAAGTTAACGTTCAAAGACTCCTTAGTGAGAAATATATTCAAAAAGTCATAATTTAACTACTGATGAAACATCAGAAGTACTCTATGTGTATTTATGGAAAGTTCAATATTGAGTCCAAAATTATGATCAATAGGTCAAATACGGAATACTGTCTGGTTAATGAAACATCAAAAGGAGTCTATGATTACGTATAGAAGGTTCAAGTTCATAGAATCTAGGGGTAGAAATATATTCAATAGTCAGATATGGGCAATTGTCTTGCTGATGTAATTTCTGAAAGAGTCAATGAGTATGTGCAGAAAGTTAAATTTTGAGAACTCTTTTTCCAAAAATATGTTTAATAGGTCAAATTCTGACTACTGTCTGGCTGATGAAACATCAGATTTAGAGTATGAAAATGTACAGAAAGTTAACGTTCAAAGACTCCTTCGTGAGAAATATATTCAAAAAGTCATACTTGAACTACTGATGAAACATCAGAAGTAGTCTATGAGTATTTATAGAAAGTTCAATATTGAGAACTTTGTCCAAAAATATATTCAGTAGGTCAAATTCTGACTACTTTCTGGATGATGAAACATCAGAAGGAGAGTATGAGAATGTATAGAAAGTTCAATATTGAGGACTCTTTGACCAAAAATAAGTTCAGTCGGTCAAATATGGACTACTGTATGGTTAATGAAACATCAAAAGGAGTCTATGAGTATGAATAATAGAATCTACATCCAGAAATATTGTTCAGTAATCAGATATGAACATCTGTCTGTCTAATGTAATAGCTGAAAGAGTCAATGAGAATGTATAGAAAGTTAAAGTTCAAAGCCTACTTGGCAAGAAATATATTCAAAAAGTCATACTTGAACTTCTGATGAAACATCAGAAGTATTCTGAGAGCATGTATGGAGAGTTCAATATTGAGGTTTCTTTGTCCAAAAATATGTTCAATAGGTCAAATAAGAACTACTCTCAGTCTGATAAAACATCAGAAGTCTAAAAGTACGTATGTAAATTTAAAGTTCAAAGACTCCTTGGTGAGAAATGTATTCCAAAAGTCAAACTTGAACTACTGATGAAACATCAGAAGTATTCTATATGTATGGAAAGTTCAATATTGAGGACTCTTTGTCCAAAAATAAGTTCAATCGGTCAAATATGGACAATGAAACATCAAAAGGAGCCTATAAGTATGAACAAAAAGTTCAAGTTCATAGAATCTACGTCCAGAAATATGTTCAGTAATCAGATATGGACAATTGTCTGTCTGATGTAATATCTGAAAGACTCAATGAGTATGTGTAGAAAGTTAAAGTTTGAGAACTCTTTGTCCAAAAATATGTTCAACAGGTCAAATTCTGACTACTGTCTGGCTGATGAAACATCACAAGGAGAATGTATAGAAAGGTAAATTTCAATGACTACTTGGCGAGAAATATATTCAAAAAGTCGTACATGAACTACTTGATGAAACATCAGAAGTATTATATGAGTATGTATGGAAAGTTCAATATTGAGGACTCTGTCCAAAATTATGATCAATAGGTCAAATACGGAATATTGTCTGGTTAGTGAAACATCAAAAGGAGTCTATGATTACGTGTAGAAAGTTCAAGTTCATAGAATCTACATACAGAAATATTGTTCAGTAATCAGACATGAACAACTGTCTGTCTAATGTAATATCTGAAAGAGTCAATGAGTATGTGTAGAAAGTTAAAGTTTGAGAACTCTTTGTCCAAAATTATGCTCAATAGGTCAAATTCTGATTACTCTCTGGCTGATGAAACATCAGAAGGAGAATATGAGAATGTATAGAAAGTTCAATATTGAGGACTCTTTGTCCAAAAATAAGTTCAATCGGTCAAATATGGACTACTGTATGGTTAATGAAACATCAAAAGGAGTCTATGAGTATGAATAAAAAGTTCAAGTTCATAGAATCTACGTCCAGAAATATGTTCAGTAATCAGATATGAACATATGTCTGTCTAATGTAATAGCTGAAAGAGTCAATGAGAATGTATAGAAAGTTAAAGTTCAAAGCCTACTTGGCATGAAATATATTCAAAAAGTCATACTTGAACTACTGATGAAACATCAGAAGTATTCTGAGAGTATGTATGGAAAGTTCAATATTGAGGATTCTTTGTCCAAATATATATTCAATAGGTCAAATAAGAACTACTCTCAGTCTGATATTACATCAGAAGGAGTCTATGAGTATGTATATAAAGTTAACGTTCAAAGACTCCTTAGTGAGAAATATATTTAAAAAGTCATAATTTAACTACTGATGAAACATCAGAAGTACTCTATGTGTATTTATGGAAAGTTCAATATTGAGTCCAAAATGACGATCAATAGGTCAAATACGGAATACTGTCTAGTTAATGAAACATCAAAAGGAGTCTATGATTACGTATAGAAAGTTCAAGTTCATAGAATCTAGGGGTAGAAATATATTCAATAGTCAGATATGGGCAATTGTCTTGCTGATGTAATTTCTGAAAGAGTCAATGAGTATGTGCAGAAAGTTAAATTTTGAGAACTCTTTTTCCAAAAATATGTTTAATAGGTCAAATTCTGACTACTGTCTGCCTGATGAAACATCAGATTTAGAGTATGAAAATGTACAGAAAGTTAACGTTCAAAGACTCCTTCGTGAGAAATATATTCAAAAAGTCATACTTGAACTACTGATGAAACATCAGAAGTAGTCTATGAGTATTTATAGAAAGTTCAATATTGAGAACTTTGTCCAAAAATATATTCAGTAGGTCAAATTCTGACTACTTTCTGGATGATGAAACATCAGAAGGAGAGTATGAGAATGTATAGAAAGTTCAATATTGAGGACTCTTTGTCCAAAAATAAGTTCAATCGGTCAAATATGGACTACTGTATGGTTAATGAAACATCAAAAGGAGTCTATGAGTATGAATAACAGAATCTACGTCCAGAAATATTGTTCAGTAATCAGATAAGAACATCTGTCTGTCTAATGTAATAGCTGAAAGAGTCAATGAGACTGTATAGAAAGTTAAAGTTCAAAGCCTACTTTGCAAGAAATATATTCAAAAAGTCATACTTGAACTTCTGATGAAACATCAGAAGTATTCTGAGAGTATGTATGGAGAGTTCAATATTGAGGATTCTTTGTCCAAAAATATGTTCAATAGGTCAAATAAGAACTACTCTCAGTCTGATAAAACATCAGAATAAGTCTATAAGTACATATGTAAATTTAAAGTTCAAAGACTCCTTGGTGAGAAATGTATTCCAAAAGTCATACTTGAACTACTGATGAAACATCAGAAGTATTCTATATGTATGGAAAGTTCAATATTGAGGACTCTTTGTCCAAAAATAAGTTCAATCGGTCAAATATGGACTACTGTATGGTTAATGAAACATCAAAAGGAGCCTATAAGTATGAACAAAAAGTTCAAGTTCATAGAATCTACGTCCAGAAATATGTTTAGTAATCAGATATGGACAATTGTCTGTCTGATGTAATATCTGAAAGACTCAATGAGTATGTGTAGAAAATTAAAGTTTGAGAACTCTGTCCAAAAATATGTTCAACAGGTCAAATTCTGACTACTGTCTGGCTGATGAAACATCACAAGGAGAATGTATATAAAGTTAAATTTCAATGACTACTTGGCGAGAAATATATTCAAAAAGTCATACATAAACTACCTGATGAAACATCAGAAGTATTCTATGATTATGTATGGAAAGTTCAATATTGAGGACTCTGTCCAAAATTATGATCATTAGGTCAAATACGGAATATTGTCTGGTTAATGAAACATCAAAAGGAGTCTATGATTACGTATAGAAAGTTCAAGTTCATAGAATCTACATCCAGAAATATTGTTCAGTAATCAGATATGAACAACTGTCTGTCTAATGTAATATCTGAAAGAGTCAATGAGTATGTGTAGAAAGTTAAAGTTTGAGAACTCTTTGGCCAAAATTATGTTCAATAGGTCAAATTCTGATTACTCTCTGGCTGATGAAACATCAGAAGGAGAGTACGAGAATGTATAGAAAGTTCAATATTGAGGACTCTTTGTCCAAAAATAAGTTCAATCGGTCAAATATGGACTACTGTATGGTTAATGAAACATCAAAAGGAGTCTATGAGTATGAATAAAAAGTTCAAGTTCATAGAATCTACCTCCAGAAATATTGTTCAGTAATCAGATATGAACATCTGTCTGTCTAATGTAATAGCTGAAAGAGTCAATGAGAATTTATAGAAAGTTAAAGTTCAAAGCCTACTTGGCAAGAAATATATTCAAAAAGTCATACTTGAACTACCGATGAAACATCAGAAGTATTCTGAGAGTATGTATGGAAAGTTCAGTATTGAGGATTCTTTGTCCAAAAATATTTTCAATAGGTCAAATAAGAACTACTCTCAGTCTGATAAAACATCAGAATAAGTCTATAAGTACATATGTAAATTTAAAGTTCAAAGACTCCTTGGTGAGAAATGTATTCCAAAAGTCATACTTGAACTACTGATGAAACATCAGAAGTATTCTATATGTATGGGAAGTTCAATATTGAGGACTCTTTGTCCAAAAATAAGTTCAATCGGTCAAATATGGACTACTGTATGGTTAATGAAACATCAAAAGGAGCCTATAAGTATGAACAAAAAGTTCAAGTTCATAGAATCTACGTCCAGAAATATGTTCAGTAATCAGATATGAACAATTGTCTGTCTGATGTAATATCTGAAAGACTCAATGAGTATGTGTAGAAAGTTAAAGTTTGACAACTCTTTGTCCAAAAATATGTTCAACAGGTCAAATTCTGACTACTGCCTGGCTGATGAAACATCACAAGGAGAATGTATAGAAAGGTAAATTTCAATGACTACTTGGCGAGAAATATATTCAAAAAGTCATACATGAACTACTTGATGAAACATAAGGAGTATGTATGGAAAGTTCAATATTGAGGACTCTGTCCAAAATTATGATCAATAGGTCAAATACGGAATATTGTCTGGTTAATGAAACATCAAAAGGAGTCTATGATTACGTATAGAAAGTTCAAGTTCATAGAATCTACATCCAGAAATATTGTTCAGTAATCAGATATGAACAACTGTCTGTCTAATGTAATATCTGAAAGAGTCAATGAGTATGCGTAGAAAGTTAAAGTTTGAGAACTCTTTGTCCAAAATTATGTTCAATAGGTCAAATTCTGACTACTGTCTGACTGATGAAACATCAGATTTAGAGTATGAGAATGTATAGAAAGTTAACGTTCAAAGACTCCTTCGCGAGAAACATATTCAAAACGTCATACTTGAACTAATGATGAAACATCAGAAGTAGTCTTTAAGTATGTATAGAAAGTTCAATATTGTGAACTTTGTCCAAAATTATGTTCAGTAGGTCAGATTCTGACTACTGTCTGGCTGATGAAACATCAGAAGGAGAGTATGAGAATGTGTAGAAAGTTCAATATTGAGGACTCTTTGTCCAAAAATAAGTTCAGTAGGTCAAATTCTGATTACTGTCTGGCTGATGAAACATCAGAAGGAGAGTATGAGAATGTATAGAAAGTTCAATATTAAGGTCTCTTTGTCCACAAATAAGTTAAATTGGTCAAATATGAACTATTCCCAGTCTGATAAAACATCAGAAGGAGTCTTTGAAATTTAACTTTATTTACATACTCATACACTCCATTATTGACCTTCTGAACATATTTCTGGCCAAAGAGTCATCAAAGGAGTAACTTACTATGCGTTCTCATAGAAGTCTTTGATTTTACATTACCATATATTAGTCAGTATTTAACCCATAAAACTTTTTTTCTGGCCAAAGAGTGCTGGAACCTTAACTTTCTAAATATACTCATAGTCTCTTTCTGATGATGAACATGCAGCCATTAAGTCCATATTAGACTTATTGAACATAATTCTTTCCAGAGAATACTCGATCTGGAACTTTCTATTAATGTCATTCACTCCTTCTGATGTTACATCAGCCTGACAGAAGTCCATATTTGACCTACTGAAATTTTTTCTGGCCAAGGAGTCCTCAAGTTTGAACTTTTTATACATGCTAATTGACTCCAGATGTTTTATTAGCCACATTTAATTTGCCATACAGCCTTTTTACATCATCCAGACCACTGTCAGACCATTTTTGACCTGCTGAACGTTTTGGCCGATGATTCTTTCATCTTCCTTTACATTTCCCATTGACTCCTTCTGATGTTTCAGCCATACAGTAGTTCAAATTTTACTCACTGAACTTTTTTTCTGGCCGAAGAGTCTTTGATATTGAACTTTATGTACACACTCCTTGTGTTTCATTAGCCAGACAGTGGATCATTTTGATTTTTTGACTATATTTCTGGCCAAACAGTCCTGGAACTTTAACTTTCTGTACATGCTGACTGCGGATGTTTCATTAGCCACACCACAGTCGATATTTGACCTATTGAATATATTTCCGGCAAAAGGCTCCTCAATCTTGAACTTTCTAAACATGATCATGACTCCTTCAGTCATACAGTAGAAGGAGTCATACAGTATTTCAAATTTGACCTTTGAATATGTTTCTGGCCAAAAAGTCTTTGCTTCAACTTTCTATGCATACTCATAGACTCCTAATGTTTCATCAGACACACAGTAGGCCATATATTGGACCTATATATATATATATATAATCTGACCAAATACTCTTCAAAGGGATCACTTACTATGCATTTTTTGATGTTACATCAACCATATGTGTCAAAATTTAACCCATCAAACATTTTTTCTGGCCAAAGAGTCTTTGATCTTGAACTGTATATACATACTCATTGACTCCTTATGTTTCATTAGCCAGCCAGTAGCTCGTTTTGATCTTTTGAATATATTTCTGGCCAAAGAGTCCAAAGACTCTTGTACGCAATTCAGTGCAACATCAATTAATGTAATGTGATATCTCTTTATTGCACAAAGGAATAAGTAGGCCTAAGTTATTGTATGCAAATTAACAGAGCATTATTTCATGGCTTATTCTTCAGTGCACAATTTGTTCTTGTATGCATTGCAATGGATCAACCCATATGTCTTTTTTCAATGCACAACGGAATAAGTCAGCTCTTGTATGCAATGCAAAGAAACAGAGCTCATCACTTGTATTATTCTTCAGTGCACATGTCAATTATTTTATATTATTTTAGGTTATTTTATACAGTGCAGTGCAACAGGACATATGTTTTATTTCTCTTCCAATTCACTTGAGTAAGTTAGCTCGTGATTGCAATGCAATGCAACATGAGTTGTCTCTTCAATGCACAAGTCAGTTATTGTATGCAAAAAATTATACATGTAATTCTTAAATGCACGCAGCATATGCAATCTTCTTGTATGCAATTCAGTGCAACATCAACTATGTTGTGAGTTATCTCTTCATTTCACAAAGAAATAATTTAGCTCTTGCATGCAATACAATGAAACTGCATAGTTTATATGCCATTTTTCAATGCACAACGGATTGACAGATCGTACATGCAAACCAATGCAACAGCACAATGTTACCTTATTTTTGTACGCAACACATACATACGTTATTCTTCGGAATAAATTAGTTCTCCAATCCACAACGGAATAATTGCAATGCAACGATACAGCGCATATCTTATGTTATTGTTTGTGCACAGGTCAATAAGTTAGTTATTTTATGCAACACGTACATGAGTTACTCTTCAATACACAACGGAGTAATTGAGTATGCAATGTAGTGCAATATCACCTATGTTATGAATGATCTCTTCGCTTGCACAGCGAATCAAGTTAGTTCTTGTATGCCAATGAAACGAAACAGAGCATATCACTTGTGTTATTCTTCAGGTCTTACAGTGCAACAGCACATATGTTGTATTATCTCTTCAATGCAAAAATGAATGTTATGCAATGCAATGGCATAACTTTTGCATAATGTTATTTTTCAATGCACAACAGAATAACTGAGATCTTGTAATGCAGAGTAACATCAACTATGTTGTGAGTGATATCTTCATTGTACAACGGAATATGTTAGTTCTTTTATGCCGTTACTCTTCAATCACAAAGGAATAAATTCGTTCTTGTACACACCACATATATGCGTTATTCTTCAATGCACAGCGTGTGTGCAATGCAATGCAAAAGCAAACATGTTAACTCTTCAGTGCAAATCGGAATTAATTAGTTCTTGTATGCATTGCATTTGCAACAAGTGCTTAGTGCAAAGCAACAGCACAAATGCTTATCGGAATAAGCACAAATGAAACAGCACAAATGTTATCTCTTAAATGCATATCGAAATGAGTTACTTTTTTTATGCATTGCAATGCAACAAGTGTATAGCTTATATGTTATTCTTAAATGCACAGCGTTATTCTTCAATGCACAGCGTTATTCTTCAATGCACAGCTTGTGTGCAATGCAATGCAAAAGAAAACATGTTAACTCTTCAGTGCAAATCGGAATTAGTTAGTTCTTGTATGCACTGCATTTGCAACAAGTGCTTAGTGCAAAGCAACAGCACAAATGCTTATCGGAATAAGTTAGTTCTTGTATGCACTGCAATGCAACAAGTGCATAGCTTATATGTTATGCTTCACTGTACAGCGTTAGATGGTGTGTGCAATGCAATGCAACAGCACAAATGTTATCTCCAGTGCATATCGGAATGAGTTAGTTCTTGTATGCATTGCAATGCAACAAGTGTATAGCGTATATGTTATTCTTCAATGCACAGCGTGTGTGCAATGCAATGCAAAAGCAAACGTCTTAACTCTTCAGTGCAAATGTGTTGTATGCAATGCATTGCGAAGCACATATGTTATGTGTAGTCCTTTCATTGCACAGAGAACTAGGTTAGATATTAAATGCAAAGCAATGAAACAGCACAAACGTTATCTCTTCAATGCACATCGGAATGAGTTAGTTCTTGTATGCCTTGTAATTCAACAAGTGCTTAGTCAGTGCAATGCAATGCAACAAATGTTATCTCCAGTGCATATCGGAATGAGTTAGTTCTTGTACGCATTGCAATGCAACCAGTGTATAGCTTATATGTTATTCTTAAATGCACAGCGTTATTCTTCAGTGCACAGCCTGTGTGCAATGCAATGCAAAAGCAAACATGTTAACTCTACAATGCAAATCGGAATTAGTTAGTTCTTGTATGCACTGCATTGCAACAAGTGCTTAGTGCAAAGCAACAACACAAATGCTTATCGGAATAAGTTAGTTTTGTATGTACTGCAATGCAACAAGTGCATAGCTTATATGTTATGAGCTATGTATTGCATACTAATGTGTTGTATGCAATGCATTGCGAAGCACATATGTTATGTGTTGTCCTTTCATTGCACAGAGGACTAGGTTAGATATTAAATGCAAAGCAATGAAACAGCACAGATGTTATCTTCAATGCACATCGGAATGAGTTAGTTCTTGTATGCCTTGCAATTCAACAAATGCTTAGTTAGTGCAAAGCAACAGCACAAATGTTATCTCTTCAATGCATAGCGAAATGAGTAACTTCTTTTTATGCAGTGCAATGCAACAAGCGCATATCTTATATGTTATGCGTCAATGTAGATGATGTGTGCAATGCAATGCAACAGCATAAATGTTATCTCCAGTGCATATCGGAATGAGTTATGCATTGCAATGCAACAAGCTTATATGTTATTCTTAAATGCACAGCGTTATTCTTCAATGCACAGCGTGTGTGCAATGCAATGCAAAAGCAAACATGTTAACTCTTCAGTGCAAATCGGAATTAGTTAGTTCTTGTATGCATTGCATTGCAACAAGTGCTTAGTGCAAAGCAACAGCACAAATGCTTATCGGAATAAGTTAGTTGTTGTATGCATTGCAATGCAACAAGTGCATAGCTTATATGTTATAAGCTGTGTTTCATGTCACATATGTTATGTGTTTCGCAACACATATGTTATGTGTTGTCCTTTCATTGCACAGAGGACTAGGTTAGATATTAAATGCAAAGCAATGAAACAGCACAGATGTTATCTCTTCAATGCACATCGGAATGAGTTAGTTCTGGTATGCCTTGCAATTCAACAAGTGCTTAGTTAGTGCAAAGCAACAGCACAAATGTTATCTTCAATGCATATCGAAATGAGTAACTTCTTTTTATGCACTGCAATGCAACAAGTGCATAGCTTATATGTTATGCGTCAATGTACAGCGTAGATGATGTGTGCAATGCAATGCAACAGCACATACGTTATCTCCAATGCATAGTGGAATAAGTTAGTTCTTGTATGCACTGCAATGCAACAAGTGCATAGCATATATATGTTATTCTTAAATGCACAGCGTTATTCTTCAATGCACAGCGTTGTGTGCAATGCAATGCAAAAGCAAACATGTTAACTCTTCAGTGCAAATCTATGCGCTGCATTTGCAACAAGTGCTTAGTGCAAAGCAACAGCACAAATGCTTATCGGAATAAGTTAGTTCTTGTATGCACTGCAATGCAACAAGTGCATAGCTTATATGTTATGCTTCACTGTACAGCGTTAGATGGTGTATGCAATGCAACAGCACAAATGTTATCTCACCAGTGCTTATTGGATTGATTAGTTCTTGTCTGTTTTGCAATGCAACAAGTGAATAGCTACATGTTATTCTCCAATACACAACGTTTGATCATGTGTGCAATGCAATATAACAGCACATATCTCTTCAATGCACTTGAATTGCAATGCAACAAGTGCATAGCGTAAATGTTTTTCTAAATGTATAAGCTATGCATTGCATACTACACAAATGTGTTGTATGCAATGCTTTGCGAAACACATATGTTATGTGTTGTCCTTTCATTGCACAGAGGACTAGGTTAGATTAGGTTAAATACAAAGCAATGAAACAGCACAAAAGTTATCTCTTCAATGCACATCGGAATGAGTTAGTTCTTGTATGCATTGCAATGCAACAAGTGTATAGCTTATATGTTATTCTTAAATGCACAGCTTTATTCTTCAATGCACAGCGTGTGTGCAATGCAATGCAAAAGCAAACATGTTAACTCTTCAGTGCAAATCGGAATTAGTTAGTTCTTGTATGCACTGCATTTTGCAACAAGTGCTTAGTGCAAAGCAACAGCACAAACGCTTATCGGAATAAGCACAAATGAAACAGCACAAATGTTATCTCTTCAATGCATATCGAAATGAGTTACTTTTTTTATGCATTGCAATGCAACAAGTGTATAGCTTATATGTTATTCTTCAATGCACAGCGTGTGTGCAATGCAATGCAAAAGCAAACATGTTAACTCTTCAGTGCAAATATGTTAAATATGTTATAGCTTATATGTTATTCTCAAATGCACAGCGTTATTCTTCAATGCACAGCGTGTGTGCAATGCAATGCAAAAGCAAACATCTTAACTCTTCAGTGCAAATCGGAATTAGTTAGTTCTTGTATGCACTGCAATGCAACAAGTGCATAGCGTAAATGTTTTTCTTCAATGCACAGCGTTAGAACGTGTATGCAATGCAATGCAACAGCACAAATGTTATCTCACCAGTGCTTATAGGATTGATTAGTTCTTGTCTGTTTTGCAATGCTACAAGTGAACAGCTACATGTTATTCTCCAATACATAACGTTTGATCGTGTGTGCAATCCAATATAACAGCACATATCTCTTCAATGCACTTGAATAAGTTAGTTCTTGTATGCAATACAATGCAACAAGTGCATAAGTTATGTGCTATACTTCGATGTACTTCATTGTACAACAGAATAAGATAGTTATTGTATATAGTGCAATTAGCACTATAGTTAGTTGTTCTATGCATTGGAAAGTAAAAGTACGCATTGTTGTGTTATCCGAAGGGATAACAAAACCTGCGTGAAGAATGCACACGTTAGAATAAAGAGCGCAACAAGTGACAGACCACAAGTGACAGACAATTGTCCATATCTGACTACTGAACATATTTCTGGACGTAGATTCTTTGAACTTTCTATACATGCTCATTGACTCCTGATGTTTCATCAGTAGTTCAAGAACGACTTTTCAAGTATGACTATTTTACATTCTCATAGACTCCTTCTGATGTTTCGTCAGTAGCTAAAGTATGACTTTTTGAACATATTTATGAGTATGACTCCGACTATGAGTTCAAAGACTCAGAGGAGACTCCAAAAATATGTTCAATAAGTCAAATAAGGACTACTCTCAGTCTGATAAAACATCAGGAGTCTATGAGTATATACATTTAAAGTTCAAATACTATTTGGACAGAAATATATTTCAAAAGTCATACTCGAAGTACTGATGAAACATCAGAAGTATTCTGTGAGTATGTATGGAAAGTTCAGTAATGAGGACTCTGTCCAAAATTATGTTCAATAGGTCAAATTCTGATTACTCTCTGGCTGATGAAACATCAGAAGGAGAGTATGAGAATGTATTGAAAGTTCAATATTGAGGACTCTTTGTCCAAAAATGTTTAATCGGTCAAATATGGACTACTGTATGGTTAATGAAACATCAAAAGGAGTCTATGAGTATGAATAAAAAGATCAAGTTCATAGAATCTACTTCCAGAAATATTGTTCAGTAATCAGATATGAACATCTGTCCGTCTAATGTAATAGCTGAAAGAGTCAATGAGAATTTATAGAAAGTTAAAGTTCAAAGCCTACTTGGCAAGAAATATATTCAAAAAGTCATACTTGAACTACTGATGAAACATCATATTCTGTGAGTATGTATGGAAAGTTCAATATTGAGGATTCTTTGTCCAAAAATATGTTCAATAGGTCAAATAAGAACTACTCTCAGTCTGATAAAACATCAGAAGTCTATAAGTACGTATGTAAAGTTAAAGTTCAAAGACTCCTTGTCGAGAAATGTATTCCAAAAGTCATACTTGAACTATTGATGAAACATCAGAAGTATTCTATATGTATGAAAAGTTCAATATTGAGGACTCTTTGTCCAAAAACAAGTTCAGTCGGTCAAATAAGAACTACTCTCAGTCTGATAAAACATCAAAAGTCTATAAGTACTTATGTAAAGTTAAAGTTCAAAGAGTCTTTGGCGAGAAATGTATTCGAAAAGTCTTAATTGAATTACTGATGAAACATCAAAAGTATTCTATATGTATGGAACGTTCAATATTGAGGATTCTTTGTCCAAAATTATGTTCAATAGGTCAAAAACGGATGACTGTCTGGTTAATGAAACATCAAATGGAGTCTATGAGTATGAATAAAAAGTTCAAGTTCATAGAATCTACGTCAAGAAATACGTTCAGTAATCAGATATGGACAACTGTCTGTCTGATGTAATGTATGAAAGACTCAATGAGTATGTGTAGAAAGTTAAAGTTTGAGAACTCTGTCCAAAATTATGTTCAATAGGTCAAATTCTGATTACTCTCTGGCTGATGAAACATCAGAAGGAGAGTATGAGAATGTATAGAAAGTTCAATATTGAGGACTCTTTGTCCAAAAATAAGTTCAAACGGTCAAATATGGACTACTGTCTGGTTAATGAAACATCAAAAGGAGTCTATGAGTATGAATAAAAAGTTCATATAATCTACATCCAGAAATATTGTTCAGTAATCAGATATGAACAACTGTCTGTCTAATGTAATATCTGAAAGAGTCAATGAGTATGTGTAGAAAGTTAAAGTTTGAGAACTCTTTGTCCAAAAATATTTTCAATATGTTAAATTCTAACTACTGTCTGGCTAATGAAACATCAGTAGGAGTCTAGGAGTATGAATAAAAAGTTCAAGTTCATAGAATTTACGTCCAGAAATATTGTTCAGTAATCAGATATGAACAACTGTCTGTCTAATGTAATATCTGAAAGAGTCAATGAGTATGTGTAGAAAGTTAAAGTTTGAGAACTCTTTGTCCAAAAATATGTTCAATAGGTCAAATTCTGACTACTGTCTGGCTAGTGAAACATCAGTAGGAGTCTATGAGTATGAATAAAAAGTTCAAGTTCATAGAATCTACGTCCAGAAATATGTTCAGTAATCAGATATGAACATCTGTCTGTCTAATGTAATAGCTGAAAGAGTCAATGAGAATGTATAGAAAGTTAAAGTTCAAAGCCTACTTGGCAAGAAATATATTCCAAAAGTCATACCTGAACTACCGATGAAACATCAGAAGTATTCTGTGAGTATGTATGGAAAGTTCAATATTGAGGATTCTTTGTCCAAAAATATGTTCAATAGGTCAAATAAGAGCTACTCTCAGTCTGATAAAACATCAGAAGTCTATAAGTACGTATGTAAAGTTAAAGTTCAAAAACTCCTTGTCGAGAAATGTATTCCAAAAGTCATACTTGAACTACCAATGAAACATCAAAAGTATTCTATATGTATGGAAAGTTCAATAGTGAGGACTCTTTGTCCAAAATGATGTTCAATAGGTCAAAAATGGACTACTGTCTGGTTAATGAAACATCAAAAGGAGTCTATGAGTATGAATAAAAAGTTCAAGTTCATAGAATCTACGTCAAGAAATATGTTCAGTAATCAGATATGGACAATTGTCTGTCTGATGTACTATCTGAAAGAGTCAATGAGTATTTGTAGAAAGTTAAAGTTTGAGAACTCTTTGTCCAAAATTATGTTCAATAGGTCAAATTCTGATTACTCATTCTCATACTTGAGAATATATAGAAAGTTACATTTCAATGACTACTTGGCGAGAAATATATTCAAAAAGTCATACTTGAGCTACTGATGAAACATCAGAAGTATTCTATATGTATGGAAAGTTCAGTATTGAGGACTCTGTCCAAAATTATTATCAATAGGTCAAATACAGAATATTGTCTGGTTAATGAAACATCAAAAGGAGTCTATGATTACGTATAGAAAGTTCAAGTTCATAGAATATAGGGATATAATATAGGGATATATATTCAGAGATATATTCAGTAGTCAGATATGGGCAGTTTGTCTTGCTGATGTAATTTCTGAAAGAGTCAATGAGTATGTGCAGAAAGCTACATTTTGAGAACTCTTTGTCCAAAAATATGTTTAATAGGTCAAATTCTGACCACTGTCTGGTTAATGAAACATCAGAAGGAGTCTATGAGAATGAATAAAAAGTTCAAGTTCATAGAATCTACGTCCAGAAATATTGTTCAGTAATCAGATATGAACAACTGTCTGTCTAATGTAATATCTAAAGGAGTCAATGAGTATGTGTAGAAAGTTAAAGTTTGAGAACAATTTGTCCAAAATTATGTTCAATAGGTCAAATTCTGATTACTCTCTGGCTAATGAAACATCAGAAGGAGAGTATGAGAATGTATAGAAAGTTAAAGTTCAAAGACTCCTTGGCGAGAAACATATTCGTCAAATTTGACCTACTGATGAATCATCAGAAGTATTCTAAGAGTATGTATGGAAAGTTCAATATTGAGGACTCTGTCCAAAATTATGATCAATAGGTCAAATACGGAATATTGTCTGGTTAATGAAACATCAAAAAGAGTCTATGATTACGTATAGAAAGTTCAAGTTCATAGAATATAGGGGCAGAGATATATTCAGTAGTCAGATATGGGCAGTTTGTCTTCCTGATGTAATTTCTGAAAGAGTAAATGAGTATGTGCAGAAAGTTACATTTTGAGAACTCTTTGTCCAACAATATGTTTAATAGGTCAAATTCTGACTACTGTCTGGCTGATAAAACATCAGAAGGAGAGTATGAGAATGTATAGAAAGTTAAAGTTCAAAGACTCCTTGGCGAGAAACATATTCGTCAAATTTGACCTACTGATGAATCATCAGAAGTATTCTATGAGAATGTATAGAAAGTTCAGTATTGAGGATTCTTTGTCCAAAAATATGTTCAATAGGTCAAATAAGAGCTACTCTCAGTCTGATAAAACATCAGAAGTCTATAAGTACGTATGTAAAGTTAAAGTTCAAAAACTCCTTGTCGAGAAATGTATTCCAAAAGTCATACTTGAACTACCAATGAAACATCAAAAGTATTCTATATGTATGGAAAGTTCAATAGTGAGGACTCTTTGTCCAAAACGATGTTCAATAGGTCAAAAATGGACTACTGTCTGGTTAATGAAACATCAAAAGGAGTCTATGAGTATGAATAAAAAGTTCAAGTTCATAGAATCTACGTCAAGAAATATGTTCAGTAATCAGATATGGACAATTGTCTGTCTGATGTACTATCTGAAAGAGTCAATGAGTATTTGTAGAAAGTTAAAGTTTGAGAACTCTTTGTCCAAAATTATGTTCAATAGGTCAAATTCTGATTACTCATTCTCATACTTGAGAATATATAGAAAGTTACATTTCAATGACTACTTGGCGAGAAATATATTCAAAAAGTCATACTTGAGCTACTGATGAAACATCAGAAGTATTCTATATGTATGGAAAGTTCAGTATTGAGGACTCTGTCCAAAATTATTATCAATAGGTCAAATACAGAATATTGTCTGGTTAATGAAACATCAAAAGGAGTCTATGATTACGTATAGAAAGTTCAAGTTCATAGAATATAGGGATATAATATAGGGATATATATTCAGAGATATATTCAGTAGTCAGATATGGGCAGTTTGTCTTGCTGATGTAATTTCTGAAAGAGTCAATGAGTATGTGCAGAAAGCTACATTTTGAGAACTCTTTGTCCAAAAATATGTTTAATAGGTCAAATTCTGACCACTGTCTGGTTAATGAAACATCAGAAGGAGTCTATGAGAATGAATAAAAAGTTCAAGTTCATAGAATCTACGTCCAGAAATATTGTTCAGTAATCAGATATGAACAACTGTCTGTCTAATGTAATATCTAAAGGAGTCAATGAGTATGTGTAGAAAGTTAAAGTTTGAGAACAATTTGTCCAAAATTATGTTCAATAGGTCAAATTCTGATTACTCTCTGGCTAATGAAACATCAGAAGGAGAGTATGAGAATGTATAGAAAGTTAAAGTTCAAAGACTCCTTGGCGAGAAACATATTCGTCAAATTTGACCTACTGATGAATCATCAGAAGTATTCTAAGAGTATGTATGGAAAGTTCAATATTGAGGACTCTGTCCAAAATTATGATCAATAGGTCAAATACGGAATATTGTCTGGTTAATGAAACATCAAAAAGAGTCTATGATTACGTATAGAAAGTTCAAGTTCATAGAATATAGGGGCAGAGATATATTCAGTAGTCAGATATGGGCAGTTTGTCTTCCTGATGTAATTTCTGAAAGAGTAAATGAGTATGTGCAGAAAGTTACATTTTGAGAACTCTTTGTCCAACAATATGTTTAATAGGTCAAATTCTGACTACTGTCTGGCTGATAAAACATCAGAAGGAGAGTATGAGAATGTATAGAAAGTTAAAGTTCAAAGACTCCTTGGCGAGAAACATATTCGTCAAATTTGACCTACTGATGAATCATCAGAAGTATTCTATGAGAATGTATAGAAAGTTCAGTATTGAGGACTCTTTGTCCAAAAACAAGTTCAATCGGTCAAATATGGACTACTGTCCGGTTAATGAAACATCAGTAGGAGTCTATATGAATAAAAAGTTCAAGTTCATAGAATCTATGTCCAGAAATATTGTTCAGTAATCAGAATTGAACTGTCTGTCTAATGTAATATCTGAAAGAGTCAATGAGTATGTGTAGAAAGTTAAAGTTTGAGAACTCTTTGTCCAAAAATATGTTCAATAGGTCAAATTCTGACAATTGTCTGGTTAATGAAACATCAGAAAGAGTCTATGAGTATGAATAAAAAGTTCAAGTTCATAGAATCTACGTCAAGAAATAAATTCAGTAATCAGATATGTACAATTGTCTGTCTAATGTAATATCTGAAAGAGTCAATGAGTATGTGTAGAAAGTTAAAGTTTGAGAACTCTTTGTCCAACAATATGTTCAATAGGTCAAATTCTGACTATTGTCTGGTTAATGAAACATCAGAAGCAGTCTATGAGTGTGAATAAAAAGTTCAAGTTCATAGAATCTACGTCAAGAAATAAGTTCAGTAATCAGATATGGACAATTGTCTGTCTGATGTAATATTTGAAAGAGTCAATGAGTATGTGTAAAAAGTTAAAGTTTGAGAACTCTTTGTCCAAAAATATATTCAATAGGTCAAATTCTAACTACTGTCTGGCTAATGAAACATCAGTAGGAGTCTATGAGTATGAATAAAAAGTTCAAGTTCATAGAATCTACGTCCAGAAATATTGTTCAGTAATCAGATATGAACAACTGTCTGTCTAATGTAATATCTGAAAGAGTCAATGAGTATGTGCAGAAAGTTACATTTTGAGAACTCTTTGTCCAACAATATGTTTAATAGGTCAAATTCTGATTACTCTCTGGCTGATGAAACATCAGAAGGAGAATATATAGAAAGTTACATTTCAGTGACTACTTGGCAAGAAATATATTCAAAAAGCCATACTTGAACTACTGATGAAACATCAGAAGTATTCTATATGTATGGAAAGTTCAGTATTGAGGACTCTGTCCAAAATTATGATCAATAGGTCAAATACGGAATATTGTCTGGTTAATGAAACATCAAAAGGAGTCTATGATTACATATAGAAAGTTCAAGGTCATAGAATATAGGGGCAGAGATATATTCAGTAGTCAGATATGGGCAGTTTGTCTTGCTGATGTAATTTCTGAAAGAGTCAATGAGTATGTGCAGAAAGTTACATTTTGAGAACTCTTTGTCCAAAAATATGTTTAATAGGTCAAATACGGACTACTGTCTGGTTAATGAAACATCAAAAGGAGTCTATGAGTATGAATAAAAAGTTCAAGTTCATAGAATCTACGCCAAAAATATTGCTGATGAAACATCAGAAGGAGAGTATGAGAATGTATAGAAAGTTCAATATTGAGGACTCTTTGTCCAAAAATAAGTTCAATCGGTCAAATATGGACTACTGTATGGTTAATGAAACATCAAAAGGAGTCTATGAGTATGAATAAAAAGTTCAAGTTCATTGAATCTACGTCCAGAAATATTGTTCAGTAATCAGATATGAACATATGTCTGTCTAATGTAATAGCTGAAAGAGTCAATGAGAATGTATAGAAAGTTAAAGTTCAAAGCCTACTTGGCATGAAATATATTCAAAAAGTCATACTTGAACTACTGATGAAACATCAGAAGTATTCTGAGAGTACGTATGGAAAGTTCAGTATTGAGGATTCTTTGTCCAAAAATATATTCAATAGGTCAAATAAGAACTACTCTCAGTCTGATATTACATCAGAAGGAGTCTATGAGTATGTATATAAAGTTAACGTTCAAAGACTCCTTAATGAGAAATATATTCAAAAAGTCATAATTTAACTACTGATGAAACATCAGAAGTACTCTATGTGTATTTATGGAAAGTTCAATATTGAGTCCAAAATTATGATCAATAGGTCAAATACGGAATACTGTCTGGTTAATGAAACATCAAAAGGAGTCTATGATTACGTATAGAAAGTTCAAGTTCATAGAATCTAGGGTTAGAAATATATTCAATAGTCAGATATGGGCAATTGTCTTGCTGATGTAATTTCTGAAAGAGTCAATGAGTATGTGCAGAAAGTTAAATTTTGAGAACTCTTTTTCCAAAAATATGTTTAATAGGTCAAATTCTGACTACTGTCTGGCTGATGAAACATCAGATTTAGAGTATGAAAATGTACAGAAAGTTAACGTTCAAAGACTCCTTCGTGAGAAATATATTCAAAAAGTCATACTTGAACTACTGATGAAACATCAGAAGTAGTCTATGAGTATTTATAGAAAGTTCAATATTGAGAACTTTGTCCAAAAATATATTCAGTAGGTCAAATTCTGGATGATGAAACATCAGAAGGAGAGTATGAGAATGTATAGAAAGTTCAATATTGAGGACTCTTTGTCCAAAAATAAGTTCAATCGGTCAAATATGGACTACTGTATGGTTAATGAAACATCAAAAGGAGTCTATGAGTATGAATAATAGAATCTACGTCCAGAAATATTGTTCAGTAATCAGATATGAACATCTGTCTGTCTAATGTAATAGCTGAAAGAGTCAATGAGAATGTATAGAAAGTTAAAGTTCAAAGCCTACTTGGCAAGAAATGTATTCAAAAAGTCATACTTGAACTTCTGATGAAACATCAGAAGTATTCTGAGAGTATGTATGGAGAGTTCAATATTGAGGTTTCTGTCCAAAAATATGTTCAATAGGTCAAATAAGAACTACTCTCAGTCTGATAAAACATCAGAAGAAGTCTAAAAGTACATATGTAAATTTAAAGTTCAAAGACTCCTTGGTGAGAAATGTATTCCAAAAGTCATACTTGAACTACTGATGAAACATCAGAAGTATTCTATATGTATGGAAAGTTCAATATTGTGGACTCTTTGTCCAAAAATAAGTTCAATCGGTCAAATATGGACTACTGTATGGTTAATGAAACATCAAAAGGAGCCTATAAGTATGAACAAAAAGTTCAAGTTCATAGAATCTACATACAGAAATATGTTCAGTAATCAGATATGAACAACTGTCTGTCTAATGTAATATCTGAAAGAGTCAATGAGTATGTGTAGAAAGTTAAAGTTTGAGAACTCTTTGTCCAAAATTATGTTCAATAGGTCAAATTCTGATTACTCTCTGGCTGATGAAACATCAGAAGGAGAGTATGAGAATGTATAGAAAGTTCAATATTGAGGACTCTTTGTCCAAAAATAAGTTCAATCGGTCAAATATGGACTACTGTATGGTTAATGAAACATCAAAAGGAGTCTATGAGTATGAATAAAAAGTTCAAGTTCATAGAATCTAACTCCAGAAATATTGTTCAGTAATCAGATATGAACATCTGTCTGTCTAATGTAATAGCTGAAAGAGTCAATGAGAATTTATAGAAAGTTAAAGTTCAAAGCCTACTTGGCAAGAAATATATTCAAAAAGTCATACTTGAACTACTGATGAAACATCAGAAGTATTCTGAGAGTATGTATGGAAAGTTCAGTATTGAGGATTCTTTGTCCAAAAATATGTTCAATAGGTCAAATAAGAACTACTCTCAGTCTGATAAAACATCAGAAGAAGTCTATAAGTACGTATGTAAAGTTAAAGTTCAAAGACTCCTTGGCGAGAAATGTATTCCAAAAGTCATACTTCAACTACTGATGAAACATCAAAAGTAATCTATATGTATGGAAAGTTCAATATTGAGGACTCTTTGTCCAAAATTATGTTCAATAGGTCAAAAACGGACTACTGTCTGGTTAATGAAACATCAAAAGGAGTCTATGAGTATGAACAAAAAGTTCAATATTGTGATCTTTGTCCAAAATTATGTTCAATAGGTCAAATACGGAATATTGTCTGGTTAATGAAACATCAAAAAGAGTCTATGATTACGTATAGAAAGTTCAAGTTCATAGAATATAGGGGCAGAGATATATTCAGTAGTCAGATATGGGCAGTTTGTCTTCCTGATGTAATTTCTGAAAGAGTAAATGAGTATGTGCAGAAAGTTACATTTTGAGAACTCTTTGTCCAACAATATGTTTAATAGGTCAAATTCTGACTACTGTCTGGCTGATAAAACATCAGAAGGAGAGTATGAGAATGTATAGAAAGTTAAAGTTCAAAGACTCCTTGGCGAGAAACATATTCGTCAAATTTGACCTACTGATGAATCATCAGAAGTATTCTATGAGAATGTATAGAAAGTTCAGTATTGAGGATTCTTTGTCCAAAAATATGTTCAATAGGTCAAATAAGAGCTACTCTCAGTCTGATAAAACATCAGAAGTCTATAAGTACGTATGTAAAGTTAAAGTTCAAAAACTCCTTGTCGAGAAATGTATTCCAAAAGTCATACTTGAACTACCAATGAAACATCAAAAGTATTCTATATGTATGGAAAGTTCAATAGTGAGGACTCTTTGTCCAAAATGATGTTCAATAGGTCAAAAACGGACTACTGTCTGGTTAATGAAACATCAAAAGGAGTCTATGAGTATGAATAAAAAGTTCAAGTTCATAGAATCTACGTCAAGAAATATGTTCAGTAATCAGATATGGACAATTGTCTGTCTGATGTACTATCTGAAAGAGTCAATGAGTATTTGTAGAAAGTTAAAGTTTGAGAACTCTTTGTCCAAAATTATGTTCAATAGGTCAAATTCTGATTACTCATTCTCATACTTGAGAATATATAGAAAGTTACATTTCAATGACTACTTGGCGAGAAATATATTCAAAAAGTCATACTTGAGCTACTGATGAAACATCAGAAGTATTCTATATGTATGGAAAGTTCAGTATTGAGGACTCTGTCCAAAATTATTATCAATAGGTCAAATACAGAATATTGTCTGGTTAATGAAACATCAAAAGGAGTCTATGATTACGTATAGAAAGTTCAAGTTCATAGAATATAGGGATATAATATAGGGATATATATTCAGAGATATATTCAGTAGTCAGATATGGGCAGTTTGTCTTGCTGATGTAATTTCTGAAAGAGTCAATGAGTATGTGCAGAAAGCTACATTTTGAGAACTCTTTGTCCAAAAATATGTTTAATAGGTCAAATTCTGACCACTGTCTGGTTAATGAAACATCAGAAGGAGTCTATGAGAATGAATAAAAAGTTCAAGTTCATAGAATCTACGTCCAGAAATATTGTTCAGTAATCAGATATGAACAACTGTCTGTCTAATGTAATATCTAAAGGAGTCAATGAGTATGTGTAGAAAGTTAAAGTTTGAGAACAATTTGTCCAAAATTATGTTCAATAGGTCAAATTCTGATTACTCTCTGGCTAATGAAACATCAGAAGGAGAGTATGAGAATGTATAGAAAGTTAAAGTTCAAAGACTCCTTGGCGAGAAACATATTCGTCAAATTTGACCTACTGATGAATCATCAGAAGTATTCTAAGAGTATGTATGGAAAGTTCAATATTGAGGACTCTGTCCAAAATTATGATCAATAGGTCAAATACGGAATATTGTCTGGTTAATGAAACATCAAAAAGAGTCTATGATTACGTATAGAAAGTTCAAGTTCATAGAATATAGGGGCAGAGATATATTCAGTAGTCAGATATGGGCAGTTTGTCTTCCTGATGTAATTTCTGAAAGAGTAAATGAGTATGTGCAGAAAGTTACATTTTGAGAACTCTTTGTCCAACAATATGTTTAATAGGTCAAATTCTGACTACTGTCTGGCTGATAAAACATCAGAAGGAGAGTATGAGAATGTATAGAAAGTTAAAGTTCAAAGACTCCTTGGCGAGAAACATATTCGTCAAATTTGACCTACTGATGAATCATCAGAAGTATTCTATGAGAATGTATAGAAAGTTCAGTATTGAGGACTCTTTGTCCAAAAACAAGTTCAATCGGTCAAATATGGACTACTGTCCGGTTAATGAAACATCAGTAGGAGTCTATATGAATAAAAAGTTCAAGTTCATAGAATCTATGTCCAGAAATATTGTTCAGTAATCAGATATGAACTGTCTGTCTAATGTAATATCTGAAAGAGTCAATGAGTATGTGTAGAAAGTTAAAGTTTGAGAACTCTTTGTCCAACAATATGTTCAATAGGTCAAATTCTGACTATTGTCTGGTTAATGAAACATCAGAAGCAGTCTATGAGTGTGAATAAAAAGTTCAAGTTCATAGAATCTATGTCAAGAAATAAGTTCAGTAATCAGATATGGACAATTGTCTGTCTGATGTAATATTTGAAAGAGTCAATGAGTATGTGTAAAAAGTTAAAGTTTGAGAACTCTTTGTCCAAAAATATATTCAATAGGTCAAATTCTAACTACTGTCTGGCTAATGAAACATCAGTAGGAGTCTATGAGTATGAATAAAAAGTTCAAGTTCATAGAATCTACGTCCAGAAATATTGTTCAGTAATCAGATATGAACAACTGTCTGTCTAATGTAATATCTGAAAGAGTCAATGAGTATGTGCAGAAAGTTACATTTTGAGAACTCTTTGTCCAACAATATGTTTAATAGGTCAAATTCTGATTACTCTCTGGCTGATGAAACATCAGAAGGAGAATATATAGAAAGTTACATTTCAATGACTACTTGGCAAGAAATATATTCAAAAAGCCATACTTGAACTACTGATGAAACATCAGAAGTATTCTATATGTATGGAAAGTTCAGTATTGAGGACTCTGTCCAAAATTATGATCAATAGGTCAAATACGGAATATTGTCTGGTTAATGAAACATCAAAAGGAGTCTATGATTACATATAGAAAGTTCAAGGTCATAGAATATAGGGGCAGAGATATATTCAGTAGTCAGATATGGGCAGTTTGTCTTGCTGATGTAATTTCTGAAAGAGTCAATGAGTATGTGCAGAAAGTTACATTTTGAGAACTCTTTGTCCAAAAATATGTTTAATAGGTCAAATACGGACTACTGTCTGGTTAATGAAACATCAAAAGGAGTCTATGAGTATGAATAAAAAGTTCAAGTTCATAGAATCTACGCCAAAAATATTGCTGATGAAACATCAGAAGGAGAGTATGAGAATGTATAGAAAGTTCAATATTGAGGACTCTTTGTCCAAAAATAAGTTCAATCGGTCAAATATGGACTACTGTATGGTTAATGAAACATCAAAAGGAGTCTATGAGTATGAATAAAAAGTTCAAGTTCATTGAATCTACGTCCAGAAATATTGTTCAGTAATCAGATATGAACATATGTCTGTCTAATGTAATAGCTGAAAGAGTCAATGAGAATGTATAGAAAGTTAAAGTTCAAAGCCTACTTGGCATGAAATATATTCAAAAAGTCATACTTGAACTACTGATGAAACATCAGAAGTATTCTGAGAGTACGTATGGAAAGTTCAGTATTGAGGATTCTTTGTCCAAAAATATATTCAATAGGTCAAATAAGAACTACTCTCAGTCTGATATTACATCAGAAGGAGTCTATGAGTATGTATATAAAGTTAACGTTCAAAGACTCCTTAATGAGAAATATATTCAAAAAGTCATAATTTAACTACTGATGAAACATCAGAAGTACTCTATGTGTATTTATGGAAAGTTCAATATTGAGTCCAAAATTATGATCAATAGGTCAAATACGGAATACTGTCTGGTTAATGAAACATCAAAAGGAGTCTATGATTACGTATAGAAAGTTCAAGTTCATAGAATCTAGGGTTAGAAATATATTCAATAGTCAGATATGGGCAATTGTCTTGCTGATGTAATTTCTGAAAGAGTCAATGAGTATGTGCAGAAAGTTAAATTTTGAGAACTCTTTTTCCAAAAATATGTTTAATAGGTCAAATTCTGACTACTGTCTGGCTGATGAAACATCAGATTTAGAGTATGAAAATGTACAGAAAGTTAACGTTCAAAGACTCCTTCGTGAGAAATATATTCAAAAAGTCATACTTGAACTACTGATGAAACATCAGAAGTAGTCTATGAGTATTTATAGAAAGTTCAATATTGAGAACTTTGTCCAAAAATATATTCAGTAGGTCAAATTCTGGATGATGAAACATCAGAAGGAGAGTATGAGAATGTATAGAAAGTTCAATATTGAGGACTCTTTGTCCAAAAATAAGTTCAATCGGTCAAATATGGACTACTGTATGGTTAATGAAACATCAAAAGGAGTCTATGAGTATGAATAATAGAATCTACGTCCAGAAATATTGTTCAGTAATCAGATATGAACATCTGTCTGTCTAATGTAATAGCTGAAAGAGTCAATGAGAATGTATAGAAAGTTAAAGTTCAAAGCCTACTTGGCAAGAAATGTATTCAAAAAGTCATACTTGAACTTCTGATGAAACATCAGAAGTATTCTGAGAGTATGTATGGAGAGTTCAATATTGAGGTTTCTGTCCAAAAATATGTTCAATAGGTCAAATAAGAACTACTCTCAGTCTGATAAAACATCAGAAGAAGTCTAAAAGTACATATGTAAATTTAAAGTTCAAAGACTCCTTGGTGAGAAATGTATTCCAAAAGTCATACTTGAACTACTGATGAAACATCAGAAGTATTCTATATGTATGGAAAGTTCAATATTGTGGACTCTTTGTCCAAAAATAAGTTCAATCGGTCAAATATGGACTACTGTATGGTTAATGAAACATCAAAAGGAGCCTATAAGTATGAACAAAAAGTTCAAGTTCATAGAATCTACATACAGAAATATGTTCAGTAATCAGATATGAACAACTGTCTGTCTAATGTAATATCTGAAAGAGTCAATGAGTATGTGTAGAAAGTTAAAGTTTGAGAACTCTTTGTCCAAAATTATGTTCAATAGGTCAAATTCTGATTACTCTCTGGCTGATGAAACATCAGAAGGAGAGTATGAGAATGTATAGAAAGTTCAATATTGAGGACTCTTTGTCCAAAAATAAGTTCAATCGGTCAAATATGGACTACTGTATGGTTAATGAAACATCAAAAGGAGTCTATGAGTATGAATAAAAAGTTCAAGTTCATAGAATCTAACTCCAGAAATATTGTTCAGTAATCAGATATGAACATCTGTCTGTCTAATGTAATAGCTGAAAGAGTCAATGAGAATTTATAGAAAGTTAAAGTTCAAAGCCTACTTGGCAAGAAATATATTCAAAAAGTCATACTTGAACTACTGATGAAACATCAGAAGTATTCTGAGAGTATGTATGGAAAGTTCAGTATTGAGGATTCTTTGTCCAAAAATATGTTCAATAGGTCAAATAAGAACTACTCTCAGTCTGATAAAACATCAGAAGAAGTCTATAAGTACGTATGTAAAGTTAAAGTTCAAAGACTCCTTGGCGAGAAATGTATTCCAAAAGTCATACTTCAACTACTGATGAAACATCAAAAGTAATCTATATGTATGGAAAGTTCAATATTGAGGACTCTTTGTCCAAAATTATGTTCAATAGGTCAAAAACGGACTACTGTCTGGTTAATGAAACATCAAAAGGAGTCTATGAGTATGAATAAAAAGTTCAATATTGTGATCTTTGTCCAAAATTATGTTCAATAGGTCAGATTTTGACTACTGTCTGGCTGATGAAACATCAGAAGGAGTCTTTGAGTATGAATAAAAAGTTCAAGTTCATAGAATCTAGGGGCAGAAATATATTCAGTAGTCAGATATGGGCAATTGTCTTGCTGATGTAATTTCTGAACGAGTCAATGAGTATGTGCAGAAAGTTAAATTTTGAGAACTCTTTTCCAAAAATATTTTAATAGGTCAAATTCTGACTACTGTCTGGCTGATAAAACATCAGAAGGAGAGTATGAGAATGTATAGAATGTTCAATATTGAGGACTCTTTGTCCAAAAATAAGTTCAGTAGGTCAAATTCTGATTACTGTCTGGCTGATGAAACATCAGAAGGAGAGTATGAGAATATATAGAAAGTTCAATATTACGGTCTCTTTGTCCACAATGAAGTTAAATTGGTCAAATATGAACTATTCCCAGTCTGATAAAACATCAGAAGGAGTCTATGAGTATGTATTTACGGCTAAGGAGTCTTTGAAATTTAACTTTATTTACATACTCATACACTCCATTATTGACCTACTGAACATATTTCTGGCCAAAGAGTCATCAAAGGAGTAACTTACTATGCGTTCTCATAGAAGTCTTTGATTTTACATTACCATATATTAGTCAATATTTAACCCATAAAACATTTTTTCTGGCCAAAGAGTGCTGGAACCTTAACTTTCTAAATATACTCATAGTCTCTTTCTGATGATGAACATGCAGCCATTAATTCCATTAGACTTATTGAACATAATTCTTTCCATAGAATACTCGATCTGGAACTTTCTATTAATGTCATTCACCCCTTCTGATGTTACATCAGCCTGACAGAAGTCCATATTTGACCTATTGAAATTTTTTCTGGCCAAGGAGTCCTCAAGTTTGAACTTTTTATACATGCTAATTGACTCCAGATGTTTTATTAGCCACATTTAATTTGCCATACAGCCTTTTTACATCATCCAGACCACTGTCAGACCATATCTGACCTGCTGAACGTTTTGGCCGATGATTCTTTCATCTTGATCTTCCTTTACATTTCCCATTGACTCCTTCTGATGTTTCAGCCATACAGTAGTTCAAATTTTACCTACTGAACTTTTTTTCTGGCCGAAGAGTCTTTGATATTGAACTTTATGTACACACTCCTTGTGTTTCATTAGCCAGACAGTGGATCATTTTGATTTTTTGACTATATTTCTGGCCAAAGAGTCCTGGAACTTTAACTTTCTGTACATGCTGACTGCGGATGTTTCATTAGCCACACCACAGTCGATATTTGACCTTTGAATATATTTCTGGCCAAAAAGTCTTTGAACTTCAACTTTCTATGCATACTCATAGACTCCTAATGTTTCATCAGACACACAGTAGGCCATATATTGGACCTATATATATTATATATATATATATATATATATAATCTGACCAAATATTCTTCAAAGGGATCACTTACTATGCATTTTTTGATGTTACATCAACCATATATTAGTCAAAATTTAACCCATCAAACATTTTTTCTGGCCAAAGAGTCTTTGATCTTGAACTGTATATACATACTCATTGACTCCTTATGTATCATTAGCCAGCCAGTAGCTCGTTTTGATCTTTTGAATATATTTCTGGCCAAAGAGTCCAAAGACTCTTGTATGCAATTCAGTGCAACATCAACTAATGTAATGTGATATCTCTTTATTGCACAAAGGAATAAGTAGGCCTAAGTTATTGTATGCAAATTAACAGAGCATTATTTCATGGCTTATTCTTCAGTGCACAATTTGTTCTTGTATGCATTGCAATGGATCAACCCATATGTCTTTTTTCAATGCACAACGGAATAAGTCAGTTCTTGTATGCAATGCAAAGAAACAGAGCTCATCACTTGTATTATTCTTCAATGCACATGTCAATAAGGTTATTTTATACAGTGCAGTGCAACAGGACATATGTTTTATTTCACTTCCAATTCACAAATGAGTAAGTTAGCTCGTGATTGCAATGCAATAGTTTATATGCCATTTTTCAATGCACAACGGATTGACAGATCGTACATGCAAACCAATGCAACAGCACAATGTTACCTTATTTTTGTACGCAACACATACATACGTTATTCTTCGGAATAAATTAGTTCTCTTCAATACACAACGGAGTAATTGAGTATGCAATGTAGTGCAATATCACCTATGTTATGAATGATCTCTTCGCTTGCACAGCGAATCAAGTTAGTTCTTGTATGCCAATGAAACGAAACAGAGCATATCACTTGTGTTATTCTTCAGGTCTTACAGTGCAACAGCACATACGTTGCATTATCTCTTCAATGCAAAAATGAATGTTATGCAATGCAATGGCATAACTTTTGCATAATGTTATTTTTCAATGCACAACAGAATAACTGAGATCTTGTAATGCAGAGTAACATCAACTATGTTGTGAGTGATATCTTCATTGTACAACGGAATAAGTTAGTTCTTTTATGCCGTTACTCTTCAATCACAAAGGAATAAATTCGTTCTTGTACACACCACATATATGCGTTATTTTTCAATGCACAACGGAATAAGTCAGTTCTTTTATACAACACACGTGTTATTTTTGAATGCACAACGGTTTAAGTTAGATAAGTTAGATGTTTTGTTTTATCGCTTTAAGTCAGTTCTTGTATGCAATCTATACATACTCACAGACTACTGCTGATTTTAATTCAGCCATACAGCAGTAATATTTTATATAGTTGTGGCCATAGAGTATTTTAACAATAAAGACGATCTCTATATTACTGAATGTTAATGTATTAGGCATAATCAATCACAATATTTTAAACATAACATACTGCAGATTTTCATAGACTACTTATGATTTTGAAAAGCAAAAAGTTGTGTAGTGTTTACCTTATGAATTTTATTACACGAGTTAGATTTCTCAATTAAATTAACTGCTGTTACTGTTAACGCATTTCAAATGCCTAAAGTGAACACTGAACAGTTGTCAATTGAGACCGCTAAGCATAGCCTTCTCATAGCTTATACGGGGCTAAAGGCTCCACGGGGTAAAAGGCTCATTTGATTTTCCTTTAAACTTGCCTCAGCACTTTCCAAAACATCTGCTTTTCAAGATGCAGGTGGAAATTTGTCTGATCTTTGACGCGATCGCGGGCAGCAGCGCAAAGTTAAGCTCAAAGCTTCTTTGATCTAATATTTAATGTTTTTTAAAACATTGTAGATTTAAGTAGCAAATAAGATTCACAAAAATTATTGACTATTTGAGACAAAGGCCTTGTTAATGATTTTCAGTTTTGTTCAAGGTAATTAAAGCAACAGTTTTTCAATAACGGAAGAATATGTAAAGTATGGAAGGCTATTTGGGGGCCAAAGGCACCATATTTTAACATGATAAAAATAGTTAGCTGACTTTTCCATTTGTTGACATGACATGGTTAAAATCTGATGGTAAATATCATATATGAAGTTGGGTGTCCAGATAATCACCATATTTTTTAAATGAAACCATCATATTTAAATACAATATTTCAGAATCTTTTCTTTTTAAAATTATTTTGTTTCTATATTTTAATGACAGCATATGTATTGAACAAAATTAATTCTTTTATTTATCAAAATAAACAGAAAATATTTTAAACTTTCATTTCACTATTCACTATTTCACTATTTTTAAACTATTGTTAGACAAAGCATTTGTATCAATGCTGTGTGTCTTTTGCCCCATGCTGGCCCCTCTCGCCACCCCATACATTTACAAGATTTTTAAACAAAATAAAACACTTTTATGATTTATTTTCACCCAAAATCTGTTGCTCTACAAATGTTCAATACAAACATATATATATATTTTTTCTGCAATTATACATTATGGGAGCAATGAAAAGCACATTTTTCTTAAGGTGTTCCTTTAGCCCCGTTGTACCCTATTGCTGCTGTTAAATCAACAATAATAGTAAAATTTTAACCTTACTGACTATTTCCGGACATTCATTTCGTGTTTGTTAAATAACCTAATTTTAACCTACTGTAGTCCTAATATCTGTTTATCACCCATAGTGAACAGAGCAAAGAACAGCTATGTTTAACCTTCAAAAAACTGTTCATAAAGTTTAAAAGCTTTCAAATGCCAATAAGCTACAAACTGAAGTATCCATATTCCACCTACTACATTGACTCCGTTACATCAGCCAGACAAGTTTCTATATTTGACCTACTGAACTTTCGGCCAAAGAGTCCTCAATCTTAAACTTTCTACACATGCTTCTTGACTCCTGATGTTTCCTCAGCCACACAGTAGTTCAAATTTGAACTTTTGAATATATTTCTGGCCAAAGAGTCCTTGAACTTCAACTTTTTACACATACTCATAGATTCCTTCTGATGTTTCATCAGCCAGAGAGTAGACCATATTTAACATACTAAACATACAGTATTTCTGGCCAAAGAGTCATCAAAGGATAACTTACACAAAGGGTTGAACTTGCATTCTCATAGACTTCTTTTGTTGTTACATCAACAATAAATTAGTCCAAATTTGACACATTAACCATATTTCTGGCCAAAAAGTCCTCGATCTTAAGCTTTCTGTACATGCCTTCTGTTGTTTCATCAGCCATACAGTAGTTCAAATTTGACCTTTTGACCGTATGCATGGCCAAAGAGTCCTTGATCTTGCGCATAATCTATTAGATGTTTTTAAGGCATAAGGCCGGTTTCAGTTTCATTAATATTTCAGATAAACCTGTTTTTAATCTTTTGGCAAAAATAAATGACATAATCTGAATTTAGTAATGTTGATTGGCCTCCAATTGTCAAGTTAAAGAAGACCTTTACCTGGTTTTTGTATCAAGGTAATTAGCCCTTGTTTCATTGAAGTACATAATTCTTCATTAATAATACATTCAGATTAGAATTGCCACTGTTAAAGAAGCTCTAGAGGCAATTCTTCTGGGTAAATGCAAAAAAAATCCCTCATGTATGCCAAACACCATTTGTATGAATTTGGCAATAAGCCAAGCAGATATTTAGCTAACCTGATGAGACATAAAGCAGAGTCTCACATGTGAAAAACTCATCCGGACAGATAGTGTATAGTAATAAGGAGATTAATACAACTTTCCAGTTGTTTTATGAGAAGCTGTACAGTTCAGAAATAGACTCTTTATTTGAAGCTGATATGGAGAGTTTTTTTTAATGGCCTCAGCATACCCAGAAGCCTCAAATAAACAGAAAGAGATGCTTAATAAACATGAGACTGAGGAAGAAGTTAAATCTGCTATTAAAGCCTTACGTAACAATAAGGTGCCTGGGCCTGATGGACTCACATTAGAGTTCTATAAAGAATTAAAAGATCTTCTACTTCCTCTGTTACTTAGAATGCTGTCTTTCTCTTTTGGCACAGGTAGTTTGCCACGATCAATGCTAGAGGCTAATATATCGTTAATTCTAAAAAAAAAAAAATTGGCCAGCAGAAGAATTCTTATCCTATCGGCCAATCTCATTATTAAATGTAGACAGGAAGCTAATAGCTAAAATCTTGTCTAAAAGGTTGAAAGTTATACTTCCGCACATAATTAACACTGATCAGACTGAGTTTATTTCAGGCTGAATGTCCTGTAATAGTATTCGCCGTTTACTTAATTTTATACAGCATGGTCAAAATATTCAAAGTGGATCATTGGTGGTATCACTCGATGCTGAGAAGGCATTTGACAGGATAAAGTGGCCCTATCTCTTTCGGGTTTTACAAATTTAATTTAGGTAACAATCTTATAAGATTGGTGATGCTGCTCTATGCGTTGCCACAAGCCTCTATATTGACCAATGGCATTCGCTCTCCATTCTTTTCTCTTAACCGAGGGACAAGGCAAGGTTGCCCTATGTCCCTACAGTTATTTGCTTTGGCGATTGCGCCCTTGGCTCAGGCCATTAGAGAGGACTCCGCTATAGAAGGTATTAATGTGGGGCCAAAGGATCACACGATATCATTATATGCAGATGATATACTTCTATACCTAAGTAATTCAAGCTCATAGAATCTACGTCCAGAAATATGTTCAGTAATCAGATATGGACAATTGTCTGTCTGATGTAGTTAATATCGGAAAGACAATGAGTATGTGTAGAAAGTTAAAGTTTGAGAATTTGTCCAAAAATAAGTTCAATGGGTCAAATACAGACTACATCAAAAGGAGTCATGAGTACGTATAGAAAGCTAAAGTTCAAAGAATCTTTGGCGAGAAAGAAGTCATACTTGATCTACTGATGAAACATCAGAAGTATTCTATGATTATGTATGAAAACTTCAATATTGAGGACTGTTTGCCCAAAAATAAGTTCAATAGGTCAGATATGAACTACTCTCCGTCTGATAAAACATCATAAGGAGTCTATGAGTACGTTTGTAAACTTAAAATTACATATAAACTAGAAATATATTCTAACATATTCATGCAAATCGGAATTAGTTAGTTATTGTATGCATTGCATTGCAACAAGTGCTTAGTGCAATGCAACAGCACAAATGCTTATCGGAATAAGTTAGTTCTTGTATGCACTGCAATGCAACATGTGCATAGCTTATATGTTATTCTTAAATGCACAGCGTTATTCTTCAATGCACAGCGTGTGTGCATTGCAATGCAAAAGCAAACATGTTAACTCTTCAGTGCAAATCGGAATTAATTAGTTCTTGTATGCATTGCATTTGCAACAAGTGCTTAGTGCAAAGCAACAGCACAAATGCTTATCGGAATAAGCACAAATGAAACAGCACAAATGTTATCTCTTCAATGCATATCGAAATGAATTACTTTTTTTATGCATTGCAATGCAACAAGTGTATAGCTTATATGTTATTCTTAAATGCACAGCGTTATTCTTCAATGCACAGCGTGTGTGCAATGCAATGCAAAAGCAAACATGTTAACTCTTCAGTGCAAATCGGAATTAGTTAGTTCTTGTATGCACTGCATTTTGCAACAAGTGCTTAGTGCAAAGCAACAGCACAAATGCTTATCGGAATAAGTTAGTTCTTGTATGCACTGCAATGCAACATGTGCATAGCTTATATGTTATTCTTAAATGCACAGCGTTATTCTTCAATGCACAGCGTGTGTGCAATGCAATGCAAAATCAAACATGTTAACTCTTCAGTGCAAATCGGAATTAATTAGTTCTTGTATGCATTGCATATGCAACAAGTGCTTAGTGCAAAGCAACAGCACAAATGCTTATCGGAATAAGCACAAATGAAACAGCACAAATGTTATCTCTTCAATACACATCGGAATGAGTTAGTTCTTGTATGCCTTGTAATTCAACAAGTGCTTAGTTAGTGCAAGGAAACAGCACAAATGTTATCTCTTCAATGCATATCGAAATGAGTTACTTTTTTTATGCATTGCAATGCAACAAGTGTATAGCTTATATGTTATTCTTAAATGCACAGCGTTATTCTTCAATGCACAGCGTAATTCTTCAAAGCACAGCGTGTGTGCAATGCAATGCAAAAGCAAACATGTTAACTCTTCAGTGCAAGTTAGTTAGTAGTTAGTTCTTGTATGCACTGCATTTGCAACAAGTGCTTATTGCAAAGCAACAGCACAAATGCTTATCGGAATAAGTTAGTTCTTGTATGCACTGCAATGCAACATGTGCATAGCTTGTTGTGCAATGCAATGCAAAAGCAAACATGTTAACTCTTCAGTGCAAATCGGAATTAATTAGTTCTTGTATGCATTGCATTTGCAACAAGTGCTTAGTGCAAAGCAACAGCACAAATGCTTATCGGAATAAGCACAAATGAAACAGCACAAATGTTATCTCTTCAATGCACATCGGAATGAGTTAGTTCTTGTATGCCTTGTAATTCAACAAGTGCTTAGTTAGTGCAAGGAAACAGCACAAATGTTATCTCTTCAATGCATATCGAAATGAGTTACTTTTTTTATGCATTGCAATGCAACAAGTGTATAGCTTATATGTTATTCTTAAATGCACAGCGTTATTCTTCAATGCACAGCGTAATTCTTCAATGCACAGCGTGTGTGCAATGCAATGCAAAAGCAAACATGTTAACTCTTCAGTGCAAATCGGAATTAGTTAGTTCTTGTATGCATTGCATTTGTAACAAGTGTTTAGTGCATAGCAACAGCACAAATGCTTATCGGAATAAGTTAGTTCTTGTATGCACTGCAATGCAACATGTGCATAGCTTGTTGTGCAATGCAATGCAAAAGCAAACATGTTAACTCTTCAGTGCAAATCGGAATTAATTAGTTCTTGTATGCATTGCATTTGCAACAAGTGCTTAGTGCAAAGCAACAGCACAAATGCTTATCGGAATAAGCACAAATGAAACAGCACAAATGTTATCTCTTCAATGCACATCGGAATGAGTTAGTTCTTGTATGCCTTGTAATTCAACAAGTGCTTAGTTAGTGCAAGGAAACAGCACAAATGTTATCTCTTCAATGCATATCGAAATGAGTTACTTTTTTTATGCATTGCAATGCAACAAGTGTATAGCTTATATGTTATTCTTAAATGCACAGCGTTATTCTTCAATGCACAGCGTAATTCTTCAATGCACAGCGTGTGTGCAATGCAATGCAAAAGCAAACATGTTAACTCTTCAGTGCAAATCGGAATTAGTTAGTTCTTGTATGCATTGCATTTGTAACAAGTGTTTAGTGCATAGCAACAGCACAAATGCTTATCGGAATAAGCACAAATGAAACAGCACAAATGTTATCTCTTCAATGCATATCGAAATGAGTTACTTTTTTTATGCATTGCAATGCAACAAGTGTATAGCTTATATGTTATTCTTAAATGCACAGCGTTATTCTTCAATGCACAGCGTGTGTGCAATGCAATGCAAAAGCAAACATGTTAACTCTTCAGTGCAAATCGGAATTAATTAGTTCTTGTATGCATTGCATTTGCAACAAGTGCTTAGTGCAAAGCAACAGCACAAATGCTTATCGGAATAAGCACAAATGAAACAGCACAAATGTTATCTCTTCAATGCACATCGGAATGAGTTAGTTCTTGTATGCCTTGTAATTCAACAAGTGCTTAGATAGTGCAAAGCAACAGCACAAATGTTATCTCTTCAATGCATATCGAAATGAGTTACTTTTTTTATGCATTGCAATGCAACAAGTGTATAGCTTATATGTTATTCTTAAATGCACAGCGTTATTCTTCAATGCACAGCGTTATTTTTCAATGCACAGCGTGTGTGCAATGCAATGCAAAAGCAAACATGTTAACTCTTCAGTGCAAGTTAGTTAGTAGTTAGTTCTTGTATGCACTGCATTTGCAACAAGTGCTTATTGCAAAGCAACAGCACAAATGCTTATCGGAATAAGTTAGTTCTTGTATGCACTGCAATGCAACATGTGCATAGCTTGTTGTGCAATGCAATGCAAAAGCAAACATGTTAACTCTTCAGTGCAAATCGGAATTAATTAGTTCTTGTATGCATTGCATTTGCAACAAGTGCTTAGTGCAAAGCAACAGCACAAATGCTTATCGGAATAAGCACAAATGAAACAGCACAAATGTTATCTCTTCAATGCACATCGGAATGAGTTAGTTCTTGTATGCCTTGTAATTCAACAAGTGCTTAGATAGTGCAAAGCAACAGCACAAATGTTATCTCTTCAATGCATATCGAAATGAGTTACTTTTTTTATGCATTGCAATGCAACAAGTGTATAGCTTATATGTTATTCTTAAATGCACAGCGTTATTCTTCAATGCACAGCGTTATTCTTCAATGCACAGCGTGTGTGCAATGCAATGCAAAAGCAAACATGTTAACTCTTCAGTGCAAGTTAGTTAGTAGTTAGTTCTTGTATGCACTGCATTTGCAACAAGTGCTTATTGCAAAGCAACAGCACAAATGCTTGTTGCGAAACACATATGTTATGTGTTGTCCTTTCATTGCACAGAGGACTAGGTTAGATATTAAATGCAAAGCAATGAAACAGGACAGTTGTTATCTCTTCAATGCACATCGGAATGAGTTAGTTCTGGTATGCCTTGCAATTCAACAAGTGCTTAGTTAGTGCAAAGAAACAGTACAAATGTTATCTCTTCAATGCATATCGAAATGAGTAACTTCTTTTTATGCACTGCAATGCAACAAGTGCATAGCTTATATGTTATGCGTCAATGTACAGCGTAGATGATGTGTGCAATGCAATGCAACAGCACATACGTTATCGCCAATGCATAGTGGAATGTTAGTTCTTGTATGCACTGCAATGCAACAAGTGCATAGCTTATATGTTATTCTTAAATGCACAGCGTTATTCTTCAATGCACAGCTTGTGTGCAATGCAATGCAAACATGTTAACTCTTCAGTGCAAATCGGAATTAGTTAGCTCTTGTATGCATTGCATTTGCAACAAGTGCTTAGTGCAAAGCAACAGCACAAATGCTTATCGGAATAAGTTAGTTCTTGTACGCATTGCAATGCAACAAGTACATAGCTTACATGTTATGCTTCACTGTACAGCGTTAGATGATGTGTGCAATGCAATGCAACAAATATTATCTCACCAGTGCTTATATGATTGATTAGTTCTTGTCTGTTTTGCAATGCAACAAGTGAATAGCTACATGTTATTCTCCAATACATAACGTTTGATCGTGTGTGCAATCCAATATAACAGCACATATCTCTTCAATGCACTTGAATAAGTTAGTTCTTGTATGCATTGCAATGCAACAAATGCATAGCGTAAATGTTTTTCTTCAATGCACAGCGTTAGAACGTGTATGCAATGCAATGCAACAGCACATACGTTATCTCCAATGCATAGCGGAATGAGTTAGTTCTTGTATGCAATACAATGCAACAAGTGCATAACTTATGTGCTATACTTCGATGTACAGCGTTAGAATACATCAAATACATGCGTTATTCTTCATTGTACAACAGAATAAGATAGTTATTGTATATAGTGCAATTAGCACTATAGTTAGTTGTTCTATGCATTGGAAAGTAAAAGTACGCATCGTTGTGTTATCCGAAGGGATAACAAAACCTGCGTGAAGAATGCACACGTTAGAATAAAGAGCGCAACAAGTGACAGACCACAAGTGACAGACAATTGTCCATATCTGACTACTGAACATATTTCTGGACGTAGATTCTATGAACTTTCTATACATGCTCATTGATTCCTGATGTTTCATCAGTAGTTCAAGAACGACTTTTCAAGTATGACTATTTTACATTCTCATAGACTCCTTCTGATGTTTCGTCAGTAGCTAAAGTATGACTTTTTGAACATATTTATGTGTATGATTCCGACTATGAGTTCAAAGACTCAGAGGAGACTCCAAAAATATGTTCAATAAGTCAAATAAGGACTACTCTCAGTCTGATAAAACATCAGGAGTCTATGAGTATATACATTTAAAGTTCAAATACTATTTGGACAGAAATATATTCCAAAAGTCATACTCGAAGTACTGATGAAACATCAGAAGTATTCTATGAGTATGTATGGAAAGTTCAATAATGAGGACTCTGTCCAAAAATAAGTTCAATAGGTCAAATTCTGGTTACACTCTGGCTGATGAAACATCAGAAGGAGAGTATCAGAATGTATTGAAAGTTCAATATTGAGGACTCTTTGTCCAAAAATGTTCAGTCGGTCAAATATGGACTACTGTATGGTTAATGAAACATCAAAAGGAGTCTATGAGTATGAATAAAAAGATCAAGTTCATAGAATCTACTTCCAGAAATATTGTTCAGTAATCAGATATGAACATCTCTCCGTCTGATGTAATAGCTGAAAGAGTCAATGAGAATTTATAGAAAGTTAAAGTTCAAAGCCTACTTGGCAAGAAATATATTCAAAAAGTCATACTTGAACTACTGATGAAACATCAGAAGTATTCTGTGAGTATGTATGGAAAGTTCAATATTGAGGACTCTTTGTACAAAAACAAGTTCAATCGGTCAAATAAGAAATACTCTCAGTCTGATAAAACATCAAAAGTCTATAAGTACGTATGTAAAGTTAAAGTTCAAAGAGTCTTTGGCGAGAAATGTATTCGAAAAGTCATACTTGAATTACTGATGAAACATCAAAAGTATTCTATATGTATGGAAAGTTCAATACTGAGGATTCTTTGTCCAAAATTATGTTCAATAGGTCAAAAACGGATTACTGTCTGGTTAATGAAACATCAAAAGGAGTCTATGAGTATGAATAAAAAGTTCAAGTTCATAGAATCTACGTCAAGAAATACGTTCAGTAATCAGATATGGACAATTGTCTGTCTGATGTAATATCTGAAAGACTCAATGAGTATGTGTAGAAAGTTAAAGTTTGAGAACTCTTTGTCCAAAATTATGTTCAATAGGTCAAATTCTGATTACTCTCTGGCTGATGAAACATCAGAAGGAGAATATATAGAAAGTTACATTTCAATGACTGCTTGGCGAGAAATATATTCAAAAAGTCATACTTGAACTACTGATGAAACATCAGAAGTATTCTATGAGTATGTATGGAAAGTTCAGTATTGAGGACTCTGTCCAAAATTATGACCAATAGGTCAAATACGGAATATTGTCTGATTAATGAAACATCAAAAGGAGTCTATGATTACGTATAGAAAGTTCAAGTTCATAGAATCTAGGGGCAGAAATATATTCAGTAGTCAGATATGGGCAATTGTCTTGCTGATGTAATTTCTGAAAGAGTCAATGAGTATGTGCAGAATGTTACATTTTGAGAACTCTTTTTCCAAAAATATGTTTAATAGGTCAAATTCTGACCACTGTCTGGTTAATGAAACATCAGAAGGAGTCTATGAGAATGAATAAAAAGTTCAAGTTCATAGAATCTACGTCCAGAAATATTGTTCAGTAATCAGATATGAACAACTGTCTGTCTAATGTAATATCTGAAAGAGTCAATGAGAATGTATAGAAAGTTAATGTTCAAAGCCTTCTTGGCAAGAAATATATTCAAAAAGTCATACTTGAACTACTGAAGAAACATCAGAAGTATTCTAAGGATATGTATGGAAAGTTCAATATTGAGGACTCTGTCCAAAATTATGATCAATAGGTCAAATACGGAATATTGTCTGGTTAATGAAACATCAAAAAGAGTCTATGATTACGTATAGAAAGTTCAAGTTCATAGAATATAGGGGCAGAGATATATTCAGTAGTCAAATATGGGCAGTTTGTCTTCCTGATGTAATTTCTGAAAGAGTCAATGAGTATGTGCAGAAAGTTACATTTTGAGAACTCTTTGTCCAACAATATGTTTAATAGGTCAAATTCTGACTACTGTCTGGCTGATAAAACTTTAGAAGGAGAGTATGAGAATGTATATAAAGTTAAAGTTCAAAGACTCCTTGGTGAGAAATATATTCGTCAAATTTGACCTACTGATGAATCATCAGAAGTATTCTATGAGAATGTAAAGAAAGTTCAGTATTGAGGACTCTTTGTCCAAAAACAAGTTCAATCGGTCAAATATGGACTACTGTCCGGTTAATGAAACATCAGGAGGAGTCTATATGAATAAAAAGTTCAAGTTCATAGAATCTATGTCCAGAAATATTGTTCAGTAATCAGATATGAACTGTCTGTCTAATGTAATATCTGAAAGAGACAATGAGTATGTGTAGAAAGTTAAAGTTTGAGAACTCTTTGTCCAAAAATATGTTCAATAGGTCAAATTCTGACTACTGTCTGGTTAATGAAACATCAGAAGGAGTCTATGATTACGTATAGAAAGTTCAAGTTCATAGAATATAGGGGCAGAGATATATTCAGTAGTCAAATATGGGCAGTTTGTCTTCCTGATGTAATTTCTGAAAGAGTCAATGAGTATGTGCAGAAAGTTACATTTTGAGAACTCCTTGTCCAACAATATGTTTAATAGGTCAAATTCTGACAATTGTCTGGTTAATGAAACATCAGAAGGAGTCTATGAGTATGAATAAAAAGTTCAAGTTCATAGAATCTACGTCAAGAAATAAGTTCAGTAATCAGATATGTACAATTGTCTGTCTGATGTAATATCTGAAAGAGTCAATGAGTATGTGTAGAAAGATAAAGTTTGAGAACTCTTTGTCCAACAATATGTTCAATAGGTCAAATTCTGACTATTGTCTGGTTAATGAAACATCAGAAGGAGTCTATGAGTATGAATAAAAAGTTCAAGTTCATAGAATCTACGTCAAGAAATAAGTTCAGTAATCAGATATGGACAATTGTCTGTCTGATGTAATATTTGAAAGAGTCAATGAGTATGTGTAAAAAGTTAAAGTTTGAGAACTCTTTGTCCAAAAACATATTCAATAGGTCAAATTCTAACTACTGTGTGGCTAATGAAACATCAGTAGGAGTCTATGAGTATGAATAAAAAGTTCAAGTTCATAGAATCTACGTCCAGAAATATTGTTCAGTAATCAGATATGAACAACTGTCTGTCTAATGTAATATCTGAAAGAGTCAATGAGTATGTGCAGAAAGTTACATTTTGAGAACTCTTTGTCCAACAATATGTTTAATAGGTCAAATTCTGACTACTGTCTGGCTGAAAAAACATCAGAAGGAGAGTATGAGAATGTATATAAAGTTAAAGTTCAAAGACACCTTGGCGAGAAATATATTCAAGTCAAATTTGACCTACTGATGAATCATCAGAAGTATTCTATGAGAATGTATAGAAAGTTCAATATTGAGGACTCTTTGTCCAAAAACAAGTTCAATCGGTCAAATATGGACTTCTGTCCGGTTAATGAAACATCAGTAGGAGTCTATGAGTATAAATATAAAGTTCAAGTTCATAGAATCTACGTCCAGAAATATTGTTCAGTAATCAGATATGAACTGTCTGTCTGATGTAATATTTGAAAGAATCAATGAGTATGTGTAGAAAGATAAAGTTTGAGAACTCTTTGTCCAAAAATATGTTCAATAGGTCAAATTCTGACTACTGTCAGGTTAATGAAACATCAGAAGGAGTCTATGAGTATGAATAAAAAGTTCAAGTTCATAGAATCTACGTCAAGAAATGTTCAGTAATCAGATATGGACAATTGTCTGTCTGATGTAATATCTGAAAGAGTCAATGAGTATGTGTAGAAAGTTAAAGTTTGAGAACTCTTTGTCCAAAAATATATTCAATAGGTCAAATTCTAACTACTGTCTGGCTAATGAAACATCAGTAGGAGTCTATGAGTATGAATAAAAAGTTCAAGTTCATAGAATCTACGTCAAGAAATACGTTCAGTAATCAGATATGGACAATTGTCTGTCTGATGTAATATCTGAAAGACTCAATGAGTATGTGTAGAAAGTTAAAGTTTGAGAACTCTTTGTCCAAAATTATGTTCAATAGGTCAAATTCTGATTACTCTCTGGCTGATGAAACATCAGAAGGAGAATATATAGAAAGTTACATTTCAATGACTGCTTGGCGAGAAATATATTCAAAAAGTCATACTTGAACTACTGATGAAACATCAGAAGTATTCTATGAGTATGTATGGAAAGTTCAGTATTGAGGACTCTGTCCAAAATTATGACCAATAGGTCAAATACGGAATATTGTCTGATTAATGAAACATCAAAAGGAGTCTATGATTACGTATAGAAAGTTCAAGTTCATAGAATCTAGGGGCAGAAATATATTCAGTAGTCAGATATGGGCAATTGTCTTGCTGATGTAATTTCTGAAAGAGTCAATGAGTATGTGCAGAATGTTACATTTTGAGAACTCTTTTTCCAAAAATATGTTTAATAGGTCAAATTCTGACCACTGTCTGGTTAATGAAACATCAGAAGGAGTCTATGAGAATGAATAAAAAGTTCAAGTTCATAGAATCTACGTCCAGAAATATTGTTCAGTAATCAGATATGAACAACTGTCTGTCTAATGTAATATCTGAAAGAGTCAATGAGAATGTATAGAAAGTTAATGTTCAAAGCCTTCTTGGCAAGAAATATATTCAAAAAGTCATACTTGAACTACTGAAGAAACATCAGAAGTATTCTAAGGATATGTATGGAAAGTTCAATATTGAGGACTCTGTCCAAAATTATGATCAATAGGTCAAATACGGAATATTGTCTGGTTAATGAAACATCAAAAAGAGTCTATGATTACGTATAGAAAGTTCAAGTTCATAGAATATAGGGGCAGAGATATATTCAGTAGTCAAATATGGGCAGTTTGTCTTCCTGATGTAATTTCTGAAAGAGTCAATGAGTATGTGCAGAAAGTTACATTTTGAGAACTCTTTGTCCAACAATATGTTTAATAGGTCAAATTCTGACTACTGTCTGGCTGATAAAACTTTAGAAGGAGAGTATGAGAATGTATATAAAGTTAAAGTTCAAAGACTCCTTGGTGAGAAATATATTCGTCAAATTTGACCTACTGATGAATCATCAGAAGTATTCTATGAGAATGTAAAGAAAGTTCAGTATTGAGGACTCTTTGTCCAAAAACAAGTTCAATCGGTCAAATATGGACTACTGTCCGGTTAATGAAACATCAGGAGGAGTCTATATGAATAAAAAGTTCAAGTTCATAGAATCTATGTCCAGAAATATTGTTCAGTAATCAGATATGAACTGTCTGTCTAATGTAATATCTGAAAGAGACAATGAGTATGTGTAGAAAGTTAAAGTTTGAGAACTCTTTGTCCAAAAATATGTTCAATAGGTCAAATTCTGACTACTGTCTGGTTAATGAAACATCAGAAGGAGTCTATGATTACGTATAGAAAGTTCAAGTTCATAGAATATAGGGGCAGAGATATATTCAGTAGTCAAATATGGGCAGTTTGTCTTCCTGATGTAATTTCTGAAAGAGTCAATGAGTATGTGCAGAAAGTTACATTTTGAGAACTCCTTGTCCAACAATATGTTTAATAGGTCAAATTCTGACAATTGTCTGGTTAATGAAACATCAGAAGGAGTCTATGAGTATGAATAAAAAGTTCAAGTTCATAGAATCTACGTCAAGAAATAAGTTCAGTAATCAGATATGTACAATTGTCTGTCTGATGTAATATCTGAAAGAGTCAATGAGTATGTGTAGAAAGATAAAGTTTGAGAACTCTTTGTCCAACAATATGTTCAATAGGTCAAATTCTGACTATTGTCTGGTTAATGAAACATCAGAAGGAGTCTATGAGTATGAATAAAAAGTTCAAGTTCATAGAATCTACGTCAAGAAATAAGTTCAGTAATCAGATATGGACAATTGTCTGTCTGATGTAATATTTGAAAGAGTCAATGAGTATGTGTAAAAAGTTAAAGTTTGAGAACTCTTTGTCCAAAAACATATTCAATAGGTCAAATTCTAACTACTGTGTGGCTAATGAAACATCAGTAGGAGTCTATGAGTATGAATAAAAAGTTCAAGTTCATAGAATCTACGTCCAGAAATATTGTTCAGTAATCAGATATGAACAACTGTCTGTCTAATGTAATATCTGAAAGAGTCAATGAGTATGTGCAGAAAGTTACATTTTGAGAACTCTTTGTCCAACAATATGTTTAATAGGTCAAATTCTGACTACTGTCTGGCTGAAAAAACATCAGAAGGAGAGTATGAGAATGTATATAAAGTTAAAGTTCAAAGACTCCTTGGCGAGAAATATATTCAAGTCAAATTTGACCTACTGATGAATCATCAGAAGTATTCTATGAGAATGTATAGAAAGTTCAATATTGAGGACTCTTTGTCCAAAAACAAGTTCAATCGGTCAAATATGGACTTCTGTCCGGTTAATGAAACATCAGTAGGAGTCTATGAGTATAAATATAAAGTTCAAGTTCATAGAATCTACGTCCAGAAATATTGTTCAGTAATCAGATATGAACTGTCTGTCTGATGTAATATTTGAAAGAATCAATGAGTATGTGTAGAAAGATAAAGTTTGAGAACTCTTTGTCCAAAAATATGTTCAATAGGTCAAATTCTGACTACTGTCAGGTTAATGAAACATCAGAAGGAGTCTATGAGTATGAATAAAAAGTTCAAGTTCATAGAATCTACGTCAAGAAATGTTCAGTAATCAGATATGGACAATTGTCTGTCTGATGTAATATCTGAAAGAGTCAATGAGTATGTGTAGAAAGTTAAAGTTTGAGAACTCTTTGTCCAAAAATATATTCAATAGGTCAAATTCTAACTACTGTCTGGCTAATGAAACATCAGTAGGAGTCTATGAGTATGAATAAAAAGTTCAAGTTCATAGAATTTACGTCCAGAAATATTGTTCAGTAATCAGATATGAACAATGTAATATCGGAAAGTCAATGAGTATGTGTAGAAAGTTAAAGTTTGAGAACTCTTTGTCCAAAAATATGTTCAATCGGTCAAATTCTAACTACTGTCTGGCTAATGAAACATGAGGAGTCTATGAGTATGAATAAAAAGTTAAAGTTCATAGAATCTACGTCCAGAAATATGTTCAGTAATCAGATATGAACATCTGTCTGTCTAATGTAATAGCTGAAAGAGTCAATGAGAATGTACAGAAAGTTAAAGTTCAAAGCCTACTTGGCAAGAAATATATTCCAAAAGTCATACTTGAACTACTTATGAAACATCAGAAGTATTCTGTGAGTATGTATGGAAAGTTCAATAGTGAGGACTCTTTGTCCAAAAATATGTTCAATAGGTCAAATAAGAGCTACTCTCAGTCTGATAAAACATCAGAAGTCTATAAGTATGTATGTAAAGTTAAAGTTCAAAGAATCCTTGTCGAGAAATGTATTCCAAAAGTCATACTTGAACTACCAATGAAACATCAAAAGTATTCTATATGTATGGAAAGTTCAATAGTGAGGACTCTTTGTCCAAAATTATGTTCAATATGTCAAAAACGGACTACTGTCTGGTTAATGAATCATCAAAAGGAGTCTATGAGTATGAATAAAAAGTTCAAGTTCATAGAATCTACGTCAAGAAATATGTTCAGTAATCAGATATGGACAATTGTCTGTCTGATGTAATATCTGAAAGAGTCAATGAGTATGTGTAGAAAGTTAAAGTTTGAGAACTCTTTGTCCAAAATTATGTTCAATAGGTCAAATTCGATTACTCTCTGGCTGATGAAACATCAGAAGGAGAATATATAGAAAGTTACATTTCAATGACTACTTGGCGAGAAATATATTCAAAAAGTCATACTTGAACTACTGATGAAACATCAGAAGTATTCTATATGTATGGAAAGTTCAGTATTGAGGACTCTGTCCAAAATTATGATCAATAGGTCAAATACGGAATATTGTCTGGTTAATGAAACATCAAAAGGAGTCTATGATTACGTATAGAAAGTTCAAGGTCATAGAATATAGGGGCAGAGATATATTCAGTAGTCAGATATGGGCAGTTTGTCTTGCTGATGTAATTTCTGAAAGAGTCAATGAGTATGTGCAGAAAGTTACATTTTGAGAACTCTTTGTCCAAAAATATGTTTAATAGGTCAAATTCTGACTACTGTCTGGCTGATAAAACATCAGAAGGAGAGTATGAGAATGTACATAAAGTTAAAGTTCAAAGACTCCTTGGTGAGAAATATATTCAAGTCAAATTTGACCTACTGATGAATCATCAGAAGTATTCTATGAGAATGTATAGAAAGTTCAATATTGAGGACTCTTTGTCCAAAAACAAGTTCAATCGGTCAAATATGGACTACTGTCCGGTTAATGAAATATCAGTAGGAGTCTATGAGTATGAATTAAAGTTCAAGTTCATAGAATCTATGTCAAGAAATATTGTTCAGTAATCAGATATGAACATCTGTCTGTCTAATGTAATAGCTGAAAGAGTCAATGACAATGTATAGAAAGTTAAATATCAAAGCCTACTTGGCAAGAAATATATTCAAAAAGTCATACTTGAACTACTGATGAAACATCAGAAGTATTCTGTATGTATGGACAGTTCAATATTGAGGATTCTTTGTCCAACAATATGTTCAATAGGTCAAATAAGAACTACTCTCAGTCTGATAAAACATCAGAAGTCTATAAGTACGTATGTAAAGTTAAAGTTCAAAGACTCATTGGCGAGAAATGTATTCCAAAAGTCATACTTGAACTATTGATGAAACATCAGAAGTATTCTATATGTATGGAAAGTTCAATATTGAGGACTCTTTGTACAAAAACAAGTTCAATCGGTCAAATAAGAACTACTCTCAGTCTGATAAAACATCAAAAGTCTATAAGTACGTATGTAAAGTTAAAGTTCAAAGAGTCTTTGGCGAGAAATGTATTCGAAAAGTCATACTTGAATTACTGATGAAACATCAAAAGTATTCTATATGTATGGAAAGTTCAATATTGAGGATTCTTCCAAAATTATGTTCAATAGGTCAAATTCTGATTACTCTCTGGCTGATGAAACATCAGAAGGAGAGTATGAGAATGTAAAGAAAGTTCAATATTGAGGACTCTTTGTCAAAAAACAAGTTCAATCGGTCAAATATGGACTACTGTCCGGTTAATGAAACATCAGTAGTAGTCTATGAGTATGAATAAAAAGTTCAAGTTCATAGAATCTACCTCCAGAAATATTGTTCAGTAATCAGATATGAACATCTGTCTGTCTAATGTAATAGCTGAAAGAGTCAATGAGAATTTATAGAAAGTTAAAGTTCAAAGCCTACTTGGCAAGAAATATATTCAAAAAGTCATACTTGAACTACCGATGAAACATCAGAAGTATTCTGAGAGTATGTATGGAAAGTTCAGTATTGAGGATTCTTTGTCCAAAAATATGTTCAATAGGTCAAATAAGAACTACTCTCAGTTTGATAAAACATCAGAAGAAGTCTATAAGTACATATGTAAATTTAAAGTTCAAAGACTCCTTGGTGAGAAATGTATTCCAAAAGTCATACTTGAACTACTGATGAAACATCAGAAGTATTCTATATTTATGGGAAGTTCAATATTGAGGACTCTTTGTCCAAAAATAAGTTCAATCGGTCAAATATGGACTACTGTCTGGTTAATGAAACATCAAAATGAGTCTATGAGTATGAATAAAAAGTTCAAGTTCATAGAATCTACATCAAGAAATACGTTCAGTAATCAGATATGGACAATTGTCTGTCTGATGTAATATATGAAAGACTCAATGAGTATGTGTAGAAAGTTAAAGTTTGAGAACTCTTTGTCCAAAATTATGTTCAATAGGTCAAATTCTGATTACTCTCTGTCTGATGAAACATCAGAAGGACAGTATGAGAATGTATAGAAAGTTCAATATTGAGGACTCTTTGTCCAAAAACAAGTTCAATCGGTCAAATATGGACTACTGTCCGGTTAATCAAACATCAGTAGGAGTCTATGAGTATGAATAAAAGTTCAAGTTCATAGAATCTATGTCAAGAAATATTGTTCAGTAATCAGATATGAACATATGTCTGTCTAATGTAATAGCTGAAAGAGTCAATGACAATGTATAGAAAGTTAAATATCAAAGCCTACTTGGCAAGAAATATATTCAAAAAGTCATACTTGAACTACTGATGAAACATCAGAAGTATTCTGTATGTATGGACAGTTCAATATTGAGGATTCTTTGTCCAACAATATGTTCAATAGGTCAAATAAGAACTACTCTCAGTCTGATAAAACATCAGAAGTCTATGAATACGTATGTAAAGTTAAAGTTCAAAGACTCCTTGGTGAGAAATGTATTCCAAAAGTCATACTTGAACTATTGATGAAACATCAGAAGTATTCTATATGTATGGGAAGTTCAATATTGAGGACTCTTTGTCCAAAAACAAGTTCAGTCGGTCAAATATGGACTACTGTCCGGTTAATGAAACATCAGTAGGAGTCTATGAGTATGAATAAAAAGTTCAAGTTCATAGAATCTTCGTCCAGAAATATTGTTCAGTAATCAGATATGAACTGTCTGTCTGATGTAATATCTGAAAGAGTCAATGAGTATGTGTAGAAAGTTAAAGTTTGAGAACTCTTTGTCCAAAAATATGTTCAATAGGTCAAATTCTGACTACTTTCTGGATGATGAAACATCAGAAGGAGAGTATGAGAATGTATAGAAAGTTCAATATTGAGGACTCTTTGTCCAAAAATAAGTTCAATCGGTCAAATATGGACTAGTGTCCGGTTAATGAAACATCAGTAGGAGTCTATATGAATAAAAAGTTCAAGTTCATAGAATCTATGTCCAGAAATATTGTTCAGTAATCAGATATGAACTGTCTGTCTAATGTAATATCTGAAAGAGTCAATGAGTATGTGTAGAAAGTTAAAGTTTGAGAACTCTTTGTCCAACAATATGTTCAATAGGTCAAATTCTGACTATTGTCTGGTTAATGAAACATCAGAAGGAGTCTATGAGTGTGAATAAAAAGTTCAAGTTCATAGAATCTACGTCAAGAAATAAGTTCAGTAATCAGATATGGACAATTGTCTGTCTGATGTAATATTTGAAAGAGTCAATGAGTATGTGTAAAAAGTTAAAGTTTGAGAACTCTTTGTCCAAAAATATATTCAATAGGTCAAATTCTAACTACTGTCTGGCTAATGAAACATCAGTAGGAGTCTATGAGTATGAATAAAAAGTTCAAGTTCATAGAATCTACGTCCAGAAATATTGTTCAGTAATCAGATATGAACAACTGCCTGTCTAATGTAATATCTGAAAGAGTCAATGAGTATGTGCAGAAAGTTACATTTTGAGAACTCTTTGTCCAACAATATGTTTAATAGGTCAAATTCTGATTACTCTCTGGCTGATGAAACATCAGAAGGAGAATATATAGAAAGTTACATTTCAATGACTACTTGGCAAGAAATATATTCAAAAAGCCATACTTGAACTACTGATGAAACATCAGAAGTATTCTATATGTATGGAAAGTTCAGTATTGAGGACTCTGTCCAAAATTATGATCAATAGGTCAAATACGGAATATTGTCTGGTTAATGAAACATCAAAAGGAGTCTATGATTACATATAGAAAGTTCAAGGTCATAGAATATAGGGGCAGAGATATATTCAGTAATCAGATATGGGCAGTTTGTCTTGCTGATGTAATTTCTGAAAGAGTCAATGAGTATGTGCAGAAAGTTACATTTTGAGAACTCTTTGTTCAAAAATATGTTTAATAGGTCAAATTCTGACTACTGTCTGGTTAATGAAACATCAAAAGGAGTCTATGAGTATGAATAAAAAGTTCAAGTTCATAGAATCTACGTCAAAAAATATTGCTGATGAAACATCAGAAGGAGAGTACGAGAATGTATAGAAAGTTCAATATTGAGGACTCTTTGTCCAAAAATAAGTTCAATCGGTCAAATATGGACTACTGTATGGTTAATGAAACATCAAAAGGAGTCTATGAGTATGAATAAAAAGTTCAAGTTCATAGAATCTACGTCCAGAAATATTGTTCAGTAATCAGATATGAACATATGTCTGTCTAATGTAATAGCTGAAAGAGTCAATGAGAATGTATAGAAAGTTAAAGTTCAAAGCCTACTTGGCATGAAATATATTCAAAAAGTCATACTTGAACTACTGATGAAACATCAGAAGTATTCTGAGAGTATGTATGGAAAGTTCAGTATTGAGGATTCTTTTTCAAAAATATATTCAATAGGTCAAATAAGAACTACTCTCAGTCTGATATTACATCAGAAGGAGTCTATGAGTATGTATATAAAGTTAACGTTCAAAGACTCCTTAGTGAGAAATATATTCAAAAAGTCATAATTTAACTACTGATGAAACATCAGAAGTACTCTATGTGTATTTATGGAAAGTTCAATATTGAGTCAAAATTATGATCAATAGGTCAAATACGGAATACTGTCTGGTTAATGAAACATCGAAAGGAGTCTATGGTTACGTATAGAAAGTTCAAGTTCATAGAATCTAGGGGTAGAAATATATTCAATAGTCAGATATGGGCAATTGTCTTGCTGATGTAATTTCTGAAAGAGTCAATGAGTATGTGCAGAAAGTTAAATTTTGAGAACTCTTTTTCCAAAAATATGTTTAATAGGTCAAATTCTGACTACTGTCTGGCTGATGAAACATCAGATTTAGAGTATGAAAATGTACAGAAAGTTAACGTTCAAAGACTCCTTCATGAGAAATATATTCAAAAAGTCATACTTGAACTACTGATGAAACATCAGAAGTAATCTATGAGTATTTATAGAAAGTTCAATATTGAGAACTTTGTCCAAAAATATATTCAGTAGGTCAAATTCTGACTACTTTCTGGATGATGAAACATCAGAAGGAGAGTATGAGAATGTATAGAAAGTTCAATATTGAGGACTCTTTGTCCAAAAATAAGTTAAATTGGTCAAATATGAACTATTCCCATTCTGATAAAACATCAGATGTATTGTCAATATGTATTTACGGCTAAGGAGTCTTTGAAATTTAACTTTATTTACATACTCATACACTCCATTATTGACCTACTGAACATATTTCTGGCCAAAGAGTCATCAAAGGAGTAACTTACTATGCGTTCTCATAGAAGTCTTTGATTTTACATTACCATATATTAGTCAATATTTAACCCATAAAACATTTTTTCTGGCCAAAGAGTGCTGGAACCTTAACTTTCTAAATATACTCATAGTCTCTTTCTGATGATGAACATCCATATTCCATAGTCAATATTAGACTTATTGAACATAATTCTTTTCAGAGAATACTCGATCTGGAACTTTCTATTAATGTCATTCACTCCTTCTGATGTTACATGAGCCTGACAGAAGTCCATATTTGACCTACTGAAATTTTTTCTGGCCAAGGAGTCCTCAAGTTTGAACTTTTTATACATGCTAATTGACTCCAGATGTTTTATTAGCCACATTTAATTTGCCATACAGCCTTTTTACATCATCCAGACCACTGTCAGACCATATTTGACCTGCTGAACGTTTTGGCCGATGATTCTTTCATCTTGATCTTCCTTTACATTTCCCATTGACTCCTTCTGATGTTTCAGCCATAAAGTAGTTCAAATTTTACCCACTGAACTTTTTTTCTGGCCAAAGAGTCTTTGATATTGAACTTTATGTACACACTCCTTGTGTTTCATTAGCCAGACAGTGGATCATTTTGATTTTTTGACTATATTTCTGGCCAAAGAGTCCTGGAACTTTAACTTTCTGTACATTGCTGACTGCGGATGTTTCATTAGCCACACCACAGTCGATATTTGACCTATTGAATATATTTCCGGCAAAAGGCTCCTCAATCTTGAACTTTCTAAACATGATCATGGCTCATTCAGTCATACAGTAGAAGGAGTCATACAGTATTTCAAATTTGACCTTTGAATATATTTCTGGCCAAAAAGTCTTTGAACTTCAACTTTCTATGCATACTCATAGACTCCTAATGTTTCATCAGACACACAGTAGGCCATATTTGGTCAGATTATATATATATATATATAGGTCCAATGACCTATATATATATATATAATCTGACCAAATATTCTTCAAAGGGATCACTTACTATGCATTTTTTGATGTTACATTAACCATATATTAGTCAAAATTTAACACATCAAACATTTTTTCTGGCCAAAGAGTCTTTGATCTTGAACTGTATATACATACTCATTGACTCCTTATGTTTCATTAGCCAGCCAGTAGCTCGTTTTGATCTTTTGAATATATTTCTGGCCAAAGAGTCCAAAGACTCTTGTATGCAATTCAGTGCAACATCAACTAATGTAATGTGATATCTCTTTATTGCACAAAGGAATAAGTAGGCCTAAGTTATTGTATGCAAATTAACAGAGCATTATTTCATGGCTTATTCTTCAGTGCACAATTTGTTCTTGTATGCATTGCAATGGATCAACCCATATGTCTTTTTTCAATGCACAACGGAATAAGTCTGTTCTTGTATGCAATGCAAAGAAACAGAGCTCATCACTTGTATTATTCTTCAATGCACATGTCAATAAGGTTATTTTATACAGTGCAGTGAAACAGGACATATGTTTTATTTCTCTTCCAATTCACAAATGAGTAAGTTAGCTCGTGATTGCAATGCAATGCAATGAGTTGTCTCTTCAATGCACAAGTCAGTTATTGTATGCAAAAAATTATACATGTAATTCTTAAATGCACGCAGCATATGCAATCTTCTTGCATGCAATTCAGTGCAACATCAACTATGTTGTGAGTTATCTCTTCATTTCACAAAGAAATAATTTAGCTCTTGCATGCAATACAATGAAACTGCATAGTTTATATGCCATTTTTCAATGCACAACGGATTGACAGATCGTACATGCAAACCAATGCAACAGCACAATGTTACCTTATTTTTGTACGCAACACATACATACGTTATTCTTCGGAATAAATTAGTTCTCTTCAATGCACAACGGAATAATTGCAATGCAACGATACAGCGCATATCTTATGTTATTGTTTGTGCACAGGTCAATAAGTTAGTTATTTTATGCAACACGTACATGCGTTACTCTTCAATACACAACGGAGTAATTGAGTATGCAATGTAGTGCAATATCACCTATGTTATGAATGATCTCTTCGCTTGCACAGCGAATCAAGTTAGTTCTTGTATGCCAATGAAACGAAACAGAGCGTATCACTTGTGTTATTCTTCAGGTCTTACAGTGCAACAGCACATATGTTGTATTATCTCTTCAATGCAAAAATGAATGTTATGCAATGCAATGGCATAACTTTTGCATAATGTTATTTTTCAATGCACAACAGAATAATTGAGATCTTGTAATGCAGAGTAACATCAACTATGTTGTGAGTTATATCTTCATTGTACAACGGAATACGTTAGTTCTTTTATGCTGTTACTCTTCAATCACAAAGGAATAAATTCGTTCTTGTACACACCACATATATGCGTTATTTTTCTATGCACAACGGAATAAGTTAGATAAGTTAGATGTTTTGTTTTATCGCTTTAAGTCAGTTCTTGTATGCAATGCAAAGAAACACACAGAGCACATCACTTGTATTATTCTTCAATACACATGTCAATAAGGTAATTGTATACAGTGCAGTGCAACAGCACATATTATCTCTTCAATTGACAAAGGAATAAGTTAGTTCGTGCATGCAATGCAACAGCGTTAAATGTTAAACTTAATGTTATAAACTATAAAATTAACTATAATATTAATTAACTATAAAACTTAATGTTTAACGTTTAATGTTAAAAGACACTGCGAAGAGCAAATATTACGCTCTATTATTTAGTGCACTAGTCATTACATTAATTGTATGCTACACATACAAATACACATACAATTTACAAAGGAGTAAGTTAGATCGTGTATACGCGCAATTAAATAACGACAGCGTATTCCTTATTCTTCGTCATGTCTTCAGTACAATAATCAATGTACAATGGTACAATCTGTTAAAGAGCCTCTGTGGACAAACAACAACAACAAACAACAACAAACAAGTTGCTCTTGCTTATTTGCAATTTACAATGAAAGAGCGCATATTGGGTTTTATCGTCAGCGCACAGCAGAATTAGTTCTTTTTCACACAGCAATGAATTGAGCACGCACGAGAGAATGTGCTTTGGCATGATTGTCGTTAACATTGTTAATTTATAGAACATACTTCTAGTCATAGAGTCCTCTAACGTTAACTTCTATATCATATATCTATACATACTCACAGACTACTGCTGATTTTAATTCAGCCATACAGTAGTAATATTTTATATAGTTGTGGCCATAGAGTATTTTAACAATAAAGACGACCTCTATATTACTGAATGTTAGTGTATTAGGCATAATCAATCACAATATTTTAAACATAACATACTGCAGATTTTCATAGACTACTTATGATTTTGAAAAGCAAAAAGTTGTGTAGTGTTTACCTTATGAATTTTATTACACGAGTTAGATTTCTCAATTAAATTAACTGCTGTTACTGTTAACGCATTTCAAATGCCTAAAGTGAACACTGAACAGTTGTCAATTGAGACCACTAAGGTTAACCTACTATGCATAGCCTTCTCATAGTTTATACGGGGCTAAAGGCTCCACGGGGTAAAAGGCTCATTTGATTTGATTTTCCTCTAAACTTGCCTCAGCACTTTCCAAAACATCTGCTTTTCAAGATGCAGGTGGAAATTTGTCTGATCTTTGACGCGATCGCGGGCAGCAGCGCAAAGTTAAGCTCAAAGCTTCTTTGATCTAATATTTAATGTTTTTTTTAAAACGTTGTAGATTTAAGTAGCAAATAAGATTCACAAAAATTATTGACTATTTGAGACAAAGGCCTTGTTAATGATTTTCAGTTTTGTTCAAGGTAATTAAAGCAACAGTTTTTCAATAACGGAAGAATATGTAAAGTATGGAAGGCTATTTGGGGCCAAAGGCACCATATTTTAACATGATAAAAATAGTTAGCTGACTTTTCCATTTGTTGACATGACATGGTAAATATCATATATGAAGTTGGGTGTCCATCTTAGAGATAATCACCACATTTTTTAAATGAAACCATCATATTTAAATACAATATTTCAGAATCTTTTCTTTTTAAAATTATTTTGTTTCTATATTTTAATGACAGCATATTTATTGAACAAAATTAATTCTTTTATTTATCAAAATAAACAGAAAATATTTTAAACTTTCATTTCACTATTCACTATTTCACTATTTTTTCACTATTGTTAGATAAAGTATTTGTATCAATACTGTGTGTCTTTTGCCCCATGCTGGCCCCTCTCCCCATACATTTATAAGATTTTTAAACAAAATAAACCACTTTTATGATTTATTTTCACCCAAAATCTGTTGCTCTACAAATGTTCAATACAAACATATATATATTTTCTGCAATTATATATTATGGGAGCAATGAAAAGCACATTTTTCTTAAGGTGTTCCTTTTGCCCCGTTGTACCCTATTGCTGCTGTTAAATCAACAATAATAGTAAAATTTTAACCTTACTGACTATTTCCGGACATTCATTTCGTGTTTGTTAAATAACCTAATTTTAACCTACTGTACTCCTAATATCTGCTTATCACCCATAGTGAACAGAGCAAAGAACAGTTTAACCTTCAAAAAACTGTTCATAAAGTTTAAATGCTTTCAAATGCCCATAAGCTACAAACTGAAGTATCCATATTCCACCTACTACATTGACTCCGTTACATCAGCCAGACAAGTTTCTATATTTGGCCTACTGAACTTTCGGCCAAAGAGTCCTCAATCTTAAACTTTCTACACATGCTTCTTGACTCCTGATGTTTCCTCAGCCACACAGTAGTTTAAATTTGAACTTTTGAATATATTTCTGGCCAAAGAGTCTTTGAACTTCAACTTTTTACACATACTCATAGATTCCTTCTGATGTTTCATCAGCCAGAGAGTAGACCATATTTAACATACTAAACATACAGTATTTCTGGCCAAAGAGTCATCAAAGGATAACTTACACAAAGGGTTGAACTTGCATTCTCATAGACTTCTTTTGTTGTTACATCAACAATAAATTAGTCCAAATTTGACACATTAACCATATTTCTGGCCAAAAAGTCCTCGATCTTAAGCTTTCTGTACATGCCTTCTGTTGTTTCATCAGCCATACAGTAGTTCAAATTTGACCTTTTGAGCGTATGCATGGCCAAAGAGTCCTTGATCTTGCGCATAATCTATTAGATGTTTTTAAGGCATAAGGCCGGTTTCAGTTTCATTAATATTTCAGATAAACCTGTTTTTAATCTTTTGGCAAAAATAAATGACATAATCATGTAATCTGAATTTAGTAATGTTGATTGGCCTCCAATTGTCAAGTTAAAGAAGACCTTTACCTGGTTTTTGTATCAAGGTAATTAGCCCTTGTTTCATTGAAGTACATAATTCTTCATTAATAATACATTCAGATTAGAATTGCCACTGTTAAAGAAGCTCTAGAGGCAATTCTTCTGGGTAAATGCAAAAAAAATCCCTCATGTATGCCAAACACCATTTGTATGAATTTGGCAATAAGCCAAGCAGATATTTAGCTAACTTGATGAGACATAAAGCAGAGTCTCACATGTGAAAAACTCATCCGGACAGATAGTGTATAGTAATAAGGAGATTAATACAACTTTCCATTTGTTCTATGAGAAGCTGTACAGTTCAGAAATAGACTCTCTATTTGAAGCTGATATGGAGAGTTTTTTTAATGGCCTCAGCATACCCAGAGCCTCAAATAAACAGAGAAGTTAAATCTGCTATTAAAGCCTTACGTAACAATAAGGTGCCTGGGCCTGATGGGCTCACATTACAGTTCTATAAAGAAGTAAAAGATCTTCTACTTCCTCTGTTACTTAGAATGCTGTCTTTCTCTTTTGACACAGGTAGTTTGCCACGATCAATGCTAGAGGCTAATATATCGTTAATTCTTAAAAAGAAATTGGCCAGCAGAAGAATTCTTATCCTATCGACCAATCTCATTATTAAATGTAGACAGGAAGCTAATAGCTAAAATCTTGTCTAAAAGGTTGAAAGTTATACTTCCGCATATAATTAACACTGATCAGACTGAGTTTATTTCAGGCTGAATGTCCTGTAATAGTATTCGCCGTTTACTTAATTTTATACAGCATGGTCAAAATATTCAGAGTGGATCATTGGTGGTATCACTCGATGCTGAGAAGGCATTTGACAGGATAAAGTGGCCCTATCTCTTTCGGGTTTTACAAATTTAATTTAGGTAACAATCTTATAAGATTGGTGATGCTGCTCTATGCGTTGCCACAAGCCTCTATATTGACCAATGGCATTCGCTCTCCATTCTTTTCTCTGAACCGAGGGACAAGGCAAGGTTGCCCTATGTCCCTACAGTTATTTGCTTTGGCGATTGCGCCCTTGGCTCAGGCCATTAGAGAGGACTCCGCTATAGAAGGTATTAATGTGGGGCCAAAGGATCACACGATATCATTATATGCAGATGATATACTTCTATACCTAAGTAATTCAAGCTCATAGAATCTACGTCCAGAAATATGTTCGGTAATCAGATATGGACAATTGTCTGTCTGATGTAGTTAATATCGGAAAGACTTAATGAGTATGTGTAGAAAGTTAAAGTTTGAGAATTTGTCCAAAAATAAGTTCAATGGGTCAAATACAGACTACATCAAAAGGAGTCATGAGTACGTATAGAAAGCTAAAGTTCAAAGAATCTTTGGCGAGAAAGAAGTCATACTTGATCTACTGATGAAACATCAGAAGTATTCTATGATTATGTATGAAAACTTCAATATTGAGGACTGTTTGCCCAAAAATAAGTTCAATAAGGTCAAATTCTGTCTACTGTCTGGCTGATGAAACATCAGAAGGAGAGTATGTATAGAAAGTTGAAGTTCAACGACTACTTGGCGAGAAATATATTCAAAAAGTCATACATGAAACATCAGAAGTAGTCATGAGTATGTATAGAAAGTTCAATATTGAGGACTCTTTGTCCAAAAATACGTTCAATAGGTCAAATAAGAACTACTCTCAGTCTGATAAAACATCATAAGGAGTCTATGAGTACGTTTATAAACTTAAAATTATATATAAACTAGAAATATATTCTAACAGTCATATTTGAACTACTGATGAAACATCAGGAGTCAATGAGCATGCAAAGAAAGTTCATTGAATCTACGGCCAGAAATATGTTCAGTAGTCAAATATGGACAATTGTCTGGCTGAACTAACATCTGAAAGAGTCAGTGAGTATGTATAGAAAGTTAACGTTTGAGAACTCTTTGACCAAAAATATGTTCACATCAGAAGTGTATGAGTGTGTATATAAACTTAATGTTCAAAGACTCTTTAGCTAGAAACAGAAAAACATAACAGTACAACAGAAGAGTGAAGAATGCACAACAAAATATGTTAGTTATCGTATACAGTGCAATTAGCACTATAGTTAGTTGTTCTATGCATTGGAGTGCAAAAGTACGTATTGTGTTATCCGAAGGGATAACAAAACCTGCGTGAATAATGCACAACGTTAGAATGAAGAGCGCACAAAAGGAAATTTTAGCTCTTATATGCAATGTAATGAAACATGTTGTTTTTCAATGCACAACAGATTAATTTAGATCGTGCACGCAATGCATATCTCATGTGCTATCATTTCAATGCACAACGTAATAAGTCAGTTCGTGCTCGTGCTATCTCTTCGATGTACAACGGAATAAATTATTGTATGCAAAAACACATATGCTGTTCTTACAAGCACAATGGTTTAAACTTTAAATGATCATGCATGCCGTGCAACACTTCATTGTACAAAGGAATGTTATTTCTTGCATGCACTGCAATTAAACAGCGCGTAATTTCATGTTATTCTTCAATGAATCCTTAAAAGTGTATGTTTCCATTAGATGGCAGAAATTTCTTCACTAAATCATGGCACATTTTTATAACATCTATTACATTAGTAGTCGAAAAGGTCTATTTCATACATATCTAAGAAGTGCATATTTTACGTTATTCTTCAATACACAACGTATAGTGCAATTTGACAATGCAATGCAACAGCACAATATCAGTAATGCACATCGGAATGAGTTTTTTTTTTTTTAGCTTATATGTTATTCTTCAATGCTTAGCGTTAGCGTATGCAATACAATTCTTGTATACATTACAATGCAACAAGTGCATAGCTTATGTGTTATGCTTCAATGTACAGCGTTAGATGGTGAATGCAATACAATGCAACAAGCACAAATGTCAGCTCTTCAAAGCACAACGGAATGAGTTGTATGTATTGTAAAAGCAACATCTTATGTTTTTCTCATCAAATGCACAGCGTTATTCTTCAATGCACAGCGTGTGTGCAATGCAATGCAAAAGCAGACATGTTAACTCTTCAGTGCAAATCGGAATTAGTTAGCAACAAGTGCTTAGTGCAAAGCAACAGCACAAATGCTTATCGGAATAAGTTAGTTCTTGTATGCATTGCAATGCAACAAGTGTATAGCTTATATGTTATTCTTAAATGCACAGCGTTATTCTTCAATGCACAGCGTGTGCAATGCAATGCAAAAGCAAACGTTAACTCTTCAGTGCAAATCGGAATTAGTTAGTTCTTGTATGCATTGCATTTGCAACAAGTGTTTAGTGCAAAGCAACAGCACAAATGCTTATCGGAATAAGTTAGTTCTTGTATGCACTGCAATGCAACAAGTGCATAGCTTATATGTTATTCTTAAATGCACAGCGTTATTCTTCAATGCACAGCGTGTGTGCAACGCAATGCAAAAGCAAACATGTTAACTCTTCAGTGCAAATCGGAATTAATTAGTTCTTGTATGCATTGCATTGCACAAGTGCTTAGTGCAAAGCCACAGCACAAATGCTTATCGGAATAAGCACAAATGAAACAGCACAAATGTTATCTCTTCAATGCACATCGGAATGAGTTAGTTCTTGTATGCCTTGTAATTCAACAAGTGCTTAGTTAGTGCAAAGCAACAGCACAAATGTTATCTCTTCAATGCATATCGAAATGAGTTACTTTTTTATGCATTGCAATGCAACAAGTGTATAGCTTATATGTTATTCTTAAATGCACAGCGTTATTCTTCAATGCACAGCGTGTGTGCAATGCAATGCAAAAGCAAACATGTTAACTCTTCAGTGCAAATCGGAATTAGTTAGTTCTTGTATGCACTGCATTTGCAACAAGTGCTTATTGCAAAGCAACAGCACAAATGCTTATCGGAATAAGTTAGTTCTTGTATGCACTGCAATGCAACAAGTGCATAGCTTATATGTTATGCATCACTGTACAGCGTTAGATGGTGTGTGCAATGCAATGCAACAGCACAAATGTTATCTCCAGTGCATATCGGAATGAGTTAGTTCTTGTATGCATTGCAATGCAACAAGTGTATAGCGTATATGTTATTCTTAAATGCACAGCGTTATTCTTCAATGCACAGCGTGTGTGCAATGCAATGCAAAAGCAAACATCTTAACTCTTCAGTGCAAATGTGTTGTATGCAATGCATTGCGAAGCACATATGTTATGTGTTGTCCTTTCATTGCACAGAGGACTAGGTTAGATGTTAAATGCAAAGCAATGAAACAGCACAAACGTTATCTCTTCAATGCACATCGGAATGAGTTAGTTCTTGTATGCCTTGCAATTCAACAAGTGCTTAGTCAGTGCAATGCAACAGAACAAATATTATCTCCAGTGCATATCGGAATGAGTTAGTTCTTGTATGCATTGCAATGCAACAAGTGTATAGCTTATATGTTATTCTTAAATGCACAGCGTTATTCTTCAATGCACAGCCTGTGTGCAATGCAAAATTAAACATCTTAACTCTTCAGTGCAAATGTGTTGTATGCAATGCATTGCGAAGCACATATGTTATGTGTTGTCCTTTCATTGCACAGAGGACTAGGTTAGATATTAAATGCAAAGCAATGAAACAGCACAAACGTTATCTCTTCAATGCACATCGGAATGAGTTAGTTCTTGTATGCCTTGCAATTCAACAAGTGCTTAGTCAGTGCAATGCAACAGAACAAATATTATCTCCAGTGCATATCGGAATGAGTTAGTTCTTGTATGCACTGCATTTTGCAACAAGTGCTTAGTGCAAAGCAACAGCACAAATGCTTATCGGAATAAGTTATGCTTCACGAAATATGTTATGCTTCACTGTACAGCGTTAGATGGTGTGTGCAATGCAATGCAACAGCACAAATGTTATCTCCAGTGCATATCGGAATGAGTTAGTTCTTGTATGCATTGCAATGCAACAAGTGTATAGCGTATATGTTATTCTTAAATGCACAGCGTTATTCTTCAATGCACAGCCTGTGTGCAATGCAATGCAAAAGCAAACATGTTAACTCTTCAGTGCAAATCGGAATTAGTTAGTTCTTGTATGCATTGCATTGCAACAAGTGCTTAGTGCAAAGCAACAACACAAATGCTTATCGGGATAAGTTAGTTTTGTATGCACTGCAATGCAACAAGTTATATGTTATAAGCTATGCATTGCATACTACACAAATGTGTTGTATGCAATGCATTGCGAAGCACATAAGTTACGTATTGTCCTTTCATTGCACAGAGGACTAGGGTATTATACTAAATGCAAATCAATGAACCAGCACAAATGTTATCTCTTTAATGCACATCGGAATGAATTAGTTCTTGTATGCCTTGCAATTCAACAAATGCTTAGTTAGTGCAAAGCAACAGCACAAATGTTATCTCTTCAATGCATATCGAAATGAGTAACTTCTTTTATGCATTGCAATGCAACAAGTGCATAGCTTATATGTTATGCGTCAATATACAGTGTAGATGATGTGTGCAATGCAATGCAACAGCATAAATGTTATCTCCAGTGCATATCGGAATGAGTTATGCATTGCAATGCAACAAGCTTATATGTTATTCTTAAATGCACAGCGTTATTCTTCAATGCACAGCGTGTGTGCAATGCAATGCAAAAGCAAACATGTTAACTCTTCAGTGCAAATCGGAATTAGTTAGTTCTTTATGCATTGCATTTGCAACAAGTGCTTAGTGCAAAGCAACAGCACAAATGCTTATCGGAATAAGTTAGTTCTTGTATGCATTGCAATGCAACAAGTACATAGCTTATATGTTATGCTTCACTGTACAGCGTTAGATGGTGTGTGCAATGCAATGCAACAGCAGAAAATTCTATCTCACCAGTGCTTATAGGATTGATTAGTTCTTATCTGTTTTGCAATGCAACAAGTGAATAGCTACATGTTATTCTCCAATACATAACGTTTGATCGTGTGTGCAATCCAATATAACAGCACATATCTCTTCAATGCACTTGAATAAGTTAGTTCTTGTATGCATTGCAATGCAACAAGTGCATAGTGTAAATGTTTTTCTAAATGTATAAGCTATGCATTGCATACTACACAAATGTGTAGTTATGCATTGCATACTACACTTCAATGCACTTGAATGAGTTAGTTCTTGTGTGCATTGCAATGCAACAAGTGCATAAGCGTAAATGTATTTCTTCAATGCACAGCGTTAGAACGTGTATGCAATGCAATGCAACAGCACATACGTTAGCTCCAATGCATAGCGGAATGAGTTAGTTCATATATGCAATACAATGCAACAAGTGCATAGCTTATGTGCTATACTTCAATGTACAGCGTTAGAACGCAACAAATACATGCGTTATTCTTCAGTGTACAACAGAATAAGATAGTTATTGTATACAGTGTAATTAGCACTATAGTTATAGTTCTATGCACTGGAAAGTAAAAGTACGCATTGTTGTGTTATCCGAAGGGATAACAAAACCTGCGTGAAGAATGCACAACGTAAGAATTAAAATCGCACAAAAGGAAATATTAGCTCTTATATGCTAATGAAACATGTTGTTTTTCAATGCACAACAGATTAATTTAGATCGTGCACGCAATGCATATCTCATGTGCTATAATTTTAATGCACAACGTAAAAAGTCAGTTCGTGCATGCAGTAGCTCGTGCTATCGCTTCGATGTACAACGGATTAAATTAGTTATTGTATGCAAAAACTGTTCTTACAAGCACAATGGTTTAAACTTTAAATGATCTTGCATGCGTGCAACAGGCATATATGTGTATATGTCAGTGTTGTCCTTTCAGTGCACAATGTAAAGAATTAATTCTCGTATGCATAGCCTGCATTGCAAACAGCTTATACGTTATGTGATATCTCTTCATTGTACAAAGGAATGTTATTTCTTATATGCACTCCAATTAAACAGAGCATAATTTCATGTTATTCTTCAATAAAAGTGTTTGTTTCCATTAGATGGAAGCAATTTCTTCACTAAATTATGGCACATTTTTATAACATCTATTACACTAGTAGTCAAATAGGTCTATTTGATAGATATATAAGATGTGCATATTTTACATGTTATTCTCCCATACACAACGTATGATCTTGTGTGCACGTGCATAGTGCAATTTTATAGGTTTGTTGTATGCAATGCAATGCGAAAACACATATGTTACGTATTGTCCTTTCACTGCACAGAGGACTAGGGTATTATACTAAATGCAAATCAATGAACCAGCACAAATGTTATCTCTTCAGTGCACAACGGAATGAGTTAGTTCTTGTATGCATTTAATTGCAACAAGTGCATAGCTTATATGTTATTCTTCAATGCTTAGCGTTGAACGTGTAAGCAATGCAATGCAACAGCACAAATGTAGTCTCTTCAATGCAGATTGGAATGAGTTACTTGTATGCATTGCAATGCAACAAGTGCATAGCTTATATGTTATGCTTCAGTTTACAGCGTTAGATGGTGTATGCAATGCAATAGCACAAATGTTATCTCTCCAGTGCATATAGGATAGAGTTAGTTCTTGTCTGTTTTGCATTGCAACAAGTGAATAGCTTACATGTTATTCTCCAGTACACAACGTTAGAACGTGTATGCAATGCAATGCAACAGCACATGCGTTATCTCCAATGCATAGCGGAATGAGTTAGTTCTTATATGCAATACAATGCAACAAGTGCATAGCTTATGTGTTATGCTTCAATGTAAAGCATTAGAATGCAACAAATACAAGCGTTATTCTTCAATGTACAACAGTTAGTTATTGTATACAGTGCAATTAGCACTATAGTTAGTTGTTCTATGCATTGGAAAGTAAAAGTACGCATTGTTGTGTTATCCGAAGGGATAACAAAACCTGCGTGAAGAATGCACAAATAAAGAGCGCATCAATTGACAGACAACAAGTGACAGACAATTGTCCATATCTGACTACTGAACATATTTCTGGAGGTAGATTCTATGAACTTTCTATACATGCTCATTGACTCCTGATGTTTCATCAGTAGTTTATGACTTTTTGAACATATTTAAAAGTATGACTCCGACTATGAGTTCAAAGACTCAGAGGAGACGCCAAAAATATGTTCAATATGTCAAATAAGGACTACTCTCAGCCTGATAACACATCAGAAGTCTATGAATATATACATTTAAAGTTCAAATACTCTTTGGACAGAAATATATTCCAAAAGTCATACTTGAACTACTGATGAAACATCAGAAGTATTCTATATGTATGGAAAGTTCAATAATGAGGACTCTGTCCAAAAAATAAGTTCAATAGGTCAAATTCTGACTACTGTCTGGCTGATGAAACATCAGAAAGAGAGTATGAGAATGTATAGAAAGTTCAATATTGAGGACTCTTTGTCCAAAAACAAGTTCAATAGGTCAAATATGGACTACTGTCTGTTAATGAAACAAAAGGAGTCTATGAGTATGAATAAAAAGATCAAGTTCATAGAATCTACGTCAAGAAATATGTTCAGGAATCGGATATAGAAAATTGTATGAAAAACTCAATGAGTATGTGTAGAAAGTAAAAGTTTGAGAACTCTTCGCCCAAAAATATTGCTGATGAAACATCAGAAGGAGAGTATGAGAATGTATAGAAAGTTCAATACTGAGGACACTTTGTCCAAAAACAAGTTAAATCGGTCAAATATGAACTACTGTCCGGTTATTGAAACATCAATAGGAGCCTATGAGTATGAATAAAAAGTTCAAGTTCATAGAATCTACGTCCAGAAATATTGCTCAGTAATCAGATATGAACAACTGTCTGTCTAATGTAATATAACAATGTAATGTAATAAAGTTTGAGAACACTTTGTCCAAAATTATGTTCAATAGGTCAAATACTGATTACTTTCTGGCTGATGAAACATCAGAAGTAGAGTATGAGAATGTATAGAAAGTTCAATATTGAGACTCTTTGTCCAAAAATAAGTTCAATCGGTCAAATATGGACTACTGTATGTAACATCAAAAGGAGTCTATGAGTATGAATAAAAAGATCAAGTTCATAGAATCTACGTCCAGAAATATTGTTCAGTAATCAGATATGAACATCTGAGATATGTAATATCTGAAAGAGTCATGTATGTATAGAAAGTTAAAGTTTGAGAACAAAGTTCTTCAAACGAAGAATATCTGATGTATGGAAAGTTCAATATTGAGGACTCTGTAGTCCGTGTTTGACCTATTGAACATAATTTTGGACAGAGTCCTCAATATTGAACTTTCCATTCATCAGGTATACTCGTTTGAATATATTCTTGGACAAAGATTTCTTAAACTTTAACTTTGACTCTTTCAGACATGACTCTTTCAGATATTACATATCTCAGATGTTCATATCTGATTACTGAACAATATTTCTGGACGTAGATTCTATGAACTTGATCTTTTTATTCATACTCATAGACTCCTTTTGATGTTACATACAGTAGTCCATACTCATTGACTCTTTCAGATATTACATCAGACAGACAATTGTTTATATCTGATTAATGAACAATATTTCTGGACGTAGATTCCATGAACTTGAACTTTTTATTCATACTCATAGACTCCTTTTGATGTTTCATTAACCAGACTGTAGTCCGTGTTTGACCTATTGAACATAATTTTGTACAGTCTGGTTAATAAAACATCAAATGTAGTCTATGAGTACATACAGAAAGTTCAAGTTCATAAAATCTACGTCCAGAAATATGTTCAATATGGACAATTGTCTGTCTGATGTAATATCTGAAGTCAATGAGTATGTGTCGAAAGTTAAAGTTTGAGAACTCTTTGTCCAAAAATATGTTCAATAGGTCAAATTTCGATTACTGTCTGGCTGATGAAACATCAGAAGGAGAGTATGAGAATGTATAGAAAGTTCAATATTGAGGACTCTTTGTCCAAAAATAAGTTAAATCGGTCAAATATGAACTACTGCCATTCTGATAAAACATCAGAAGGATTCTATGAGTATGTATTTACGGCCAAAGATTCTTTGAACTTTAACTTTATTTACATACTCATACACATTATTGACCTACTGAACATATTTCTGGCCAAAGAGTCATCAAAGGAGTAACTTACTATGCGTTCTCATAGAATTCTTTGATTTTACATTACCATATGTTAAATATGGCCATATTGTCCATATTTAACCCATAAAACATTTTTTCTAGCCAAAGAACTTTCTAAATATACTCTTTCTGATGATGAACATGCAGCCATTAATCCAAATTAGACTTATTGAACATATTTCTTGCCAAAGAATACTCGATCTGGAACTTTCTATTAAGAGTCATTCACTCCTTCTGATGTTACATCAGCCTGACAAAATTCCATATTTGACCTACTGAATTTTCCTCGAGTCCTCGAGTTTGAACTTTCTATACATGCTAACTGACTCCAAATGTTTTATTAGCCACATTTCATTTGCCATACAGCCTTTTTACATCATCCAGACCATTGTCCATTGCATGAACTATTTCTGGCATAGTTCATGCGTTCATGACCTCAAGGCTAGATTATTGTAATGCTCTACTGGGTGGTTGCCCTGCCCGCTTAATAAATAAACTGCAGCTGGTCCAAAACGCAGCAGCTAGAGTTCTTACTAGAACCAGGAAGTATGACCATATTAGCCCGGTTCTTTCAACACTGCATTGGCTCCCTATTAAACATCGTATACATTTTAAAATCTTGCTGATTACTTACAAAGCACTAAATGGTTTAGCGCCCCAGTACTTGAGCGAGCTCTTAACGCATTATACTCCATCACGTTTATTGCGGTCTCAAAATTCTGGCCAGTTGATAATACCTAGAATATCAAAATCAACTGCAGGCGGTCGGTCCTTTTCCTATTTAGCATCTAAACTCTGGAACAGTCTTCCTAGTATTGTTCGGGAAGCAGACACACTCTGTCAGTTTAAATCTAGACTAAAAACACATCTCTTTACTATGGCATACACATAAAACATTTTTAATTTCTGTTATTCAAATCAGTTAAATGATTGTTTTAGGCTGCATTAACTAGGTCAGCCGGAACCGGGAACACTTCCCATAACACCTGATGTACTCTTTACATCATAAGAAGAATGGCATCTACGCTAATGTTAGTCTTTCTGTTTATCCCGAGGTTTACTGCAGTCGGCCGGATCCGGGCCGTATCCAGACCAGATGGTGGACCTTAGCCTGGACATGACGACCATATCCCTGAAGTGTCTGTAGAGACAATAGTGTCAATTAAACTCCCCCCTGTAAATGCCGCATCGACACGACATCCTAATTAAACCCGTCCCCGGCGTGACAACTCCAATCTTTCGAATAATCCTACGAATATCTATTTATCTAATATGACTTCTGACCTGTAATGTTGCCAGAATCATAATCATACACTATTTGTTCGTCGGCCAGAGGAGAACTGGCACCCCGACTGAGCCTGGTTTCTCCCAAGGTTTTTTTTCTCCATTCTGGCCCTGAAGGAGTTTTGGTTCCTTGCCACCGTCGCCTTTGGCTTTTGGCTTGCTCAGTTGGGGACACCTAAATTTCAATTATATTACTGATCCGCCCGCATTGACACTATATGATAATTGAAATGAGCTGGATGACATCACCGTTTTCACCAGAGCGGCTGTACAGCCGAATCAAATTCCGTTGCATTATTTTCCTGTTACCACTGTGAAGCTGCTTTGAAACAATTGCCATTGTAAAAAGCGCTATATAAATAAAGGTGATTTGATTTGATTTGATTTGATTGTCAGACCATATTTGACCTGCTGAACGTTTTGGCCGATGATTCTTTGATCTTCCTTTACATTTCACATTGACTCCTTCTGATGTTTCTTCAGCCATACAGTAATTCAAATTTGACCTACTGAACTTTTTTTCTGGCCGAAGAGTCTTTGATATTGAACTTTATGTACACACTCTTTGTGTTTCATAAGCCAAACAGTGGATCATTTTGATTTTTTGACTATATTTCTGGCCAAAGAGTCCTGGAACTTTAACTTTCTGTACATGCTGACTGTGGATGTTTCATTAGCCACACCACAGTCCATATTTGACCTAATTGAATATATTTCTGGCAAAAGGCTCCTCAATCTTGAACTTTCTAAACATGATCATGATTCCTTCAGTCATACAGTAGGAGTCATACAGTATTTCAAATTTGACCTTTGAATATATTTCTGTCCAAAGAGTCTTTGAACTTCAACTTTCTATACATACTCATAGACTCCTAATGTTTCATCAGACACACAATAGGCCATATATTGGACCTGTATATATATCTGTGTATATATATATCTGACCAAATATTCTTCAAAAAGATCACTTACTATGCATTCTCATAGTATTGTGTCACCACAGTGCAACAGGACATATGTTTTATTATCTCTTCCAATTCACAAATGAATAAGTTAGCTTGTGATTGCAATGCAATGCAATGCAAATGCACATGCGTTGTCTCTTCAATGCACAAGTCAGTTACTGTATGCAAAAAATTATACATGTAATTCTTAAATGCACAGCGGTACATGCAGCATATGCAGTCTTCTTGTATGCAATTCAGTGCAACATCAATACGTTGTGAGTTATCTCTTCATTTCACAAATGAATAATTTAGCTCTTGCATGCAATACAATGAAACTGCATAGTTTATATGCCATTTTTATATGCCAGCAATGCAACAGCACAATGTTACCTTATTTTTGTACGCAACACATACGTTATTCTTCGGAATAAATTAGTTCTCTTCAATGCACAACGGAATAATTGAAATGCAACGATACAGCGCATATCTTATGTTATTGTTTGTGCACAGGTCAATAAGTTAGTTCTTTTATGCAACACGTACATGCGTTACTCTTCAATACACAACGGAGTAATTGAGTATGCAATGTAGTGCAATATCACCTATGTTATGAATGATCTCTTCGCTTGCACAGCGGATCAAGTTAGTTATTGTATGCAATGTAACGAAACAGAGCATATCACTTGTGTTATTCTTCAGGTCTTACAGTGCAACAGCACATATGTTGTATTATCTCTTCAATGCAAAAATGAATAAGTTATGCAATGCAATGGATCTGCATAATGCTATTTTTCAATGCACAACAGAATAATTGAGATCTTGTAATGCAGAGTAGCATCAACTATGTTGTGAGTTATATCTTGGAATAAGTTAGTTCTTGTGTGTATATGAAATATGAATGTTAATTCTTGTATAAGTGCAATGAAACAGCACATATGTTATGTGTTATTTATTTAATGCACAGCGGAAAAAGTTAGTTTTTATGCAATGCAACGAAACAGCGCATATCTTGTGTCTTATTTTGACGTGATGTTTTGTGTTCTTTGAGAAGTCAGTTCTTACACGTCAATAAGGTATACAGTGCAGTGCAACAGCACATATGTTTTATTACCTCTTCAATGCACAAAGGATTAATTTAGCTCCTGCATGCAATGCAATGCAACAGCTTAATGTAATGTGATATTACATTTCACATATTATTGCACAAATGAATAGTAGGCCTGAGTACTTGTATACAATTAAACAGCATTATTTCATGGCTTATTCTTTAGTGCACAGTAGTTCTTGTATGCATTGCAATGCAACAACCCATATGTTGTTATCTTTTTTCAATGCACAACGGAATAATTGAGATCTTGTATGCAATGCAGTGCAACATCAACTATGTGGTGAGTTATCTCTTCATTGTACAACGGAATAAGTTAGTTATTGTGTGCATTAATATGAATGTTAATTCTTGTATCAGTGCAACAGCACATATGTTTTGTATTATTTATTAAATGCACAGCGGAATGAGTAAGTTTAGTTCTTATTAGTGCACGTTAGTTAGTTTATGCCGCATGTACATGCGTTACTCTTCAATGCACAAAGGAATACATTCGTTCTTATTCACACCACATATATGCGTTATTTTTCAATGCACAACGGAATAAGTCAGTTCTTTTATACAACACACGTTATTTTTGAATGCACAACGGTTTAAGTTATATAAGTTAGATGTTTTGTTTTATCGCTTTAAGTCAGTTCTTGTATGCAATGCAAAGAAACAGAGCACATCACTTGTATTATTCTTCAATGCACGTCAATAAGGTATACAGTGCAGTGCAACAGCACATATTATCTCTTCAATTGACCGAATAACTATATTAATTAACTATAAAACTTAATGTTTAACGTTTAATGTTAAAAGACACTGCAAAGAGCAGATTTTACGCTCTATTGTTTAGTGCACTAGTCATTACATTAATTGTATGCAACACATACAAATACACATACAATTTACAAAGGAGTAAGTTAGATCGCGCAATTAAATAACGACAGCGTATTCCTTATTCTTCGTCATGTCTCCAGTACAATGATCAATGTACAATGGGTACAATCTGTTAAAGAGCCTCTGTGGACAAACAACAACAACAACAACAACAACAACAACAACAAACAATTTGCTCTTGCTTGTTTGCAATTTACAATGAAAGCGAGCATATTGGGTTTTATCGTCAACGCACAGCAGAATTAGTTCTTTTTCACACAGCAATGTGTTAGAGCACGCACGAGAGAATGTGTTTTGGCATGATTGTCGTTAACATTGTTAATTTATAGAACATACTTCTAGTCATAGAGTCTAACGTTAACATCTATATCATATATCTATACATACTCACAGACTACTGCTGATTTTAATTCAGCCATACAGTAGTAATATTTTATATAGTTGTGGACATAGAGTATTTTAACAATAACGACGACCTCTGTATTACTAAATGTTAATGTATTAGGCATAATCAATCACAACATTTTAAACACAGTGGCATCCGTTATCCAGATTTTTCGAGAAACCAACAGGTAGATTGAACAATTCCTATGGGAATCAGCTGTGATTTATATATTATCAAACCTTCAATCAGCTGTTTCTCAGTAGCAATGGAACAAAATACAGGGGATATATTTGTATTTCAATTCACAATATGAACCTATAAAGCCTATAAATTAGCCTATAAATTAGGATTAGAACATGATGTTATCTGATGTAACATAATTTAGAACATGATGTTATTGTATAAGGGCTTCTACTGCAAAGTGTAATTTTACCATGTATTACAGTGACTGTAGCCTATGCCTCTGGTCTCTAACATGTAACTGTATTTTGTCTATCTAAGGATTCAATGTCTACCTCCCTCAGGGTGCAGAGAAAAGTTCCTGAATGAAGAACAGAAACTTGCTATTGTCAGCATGGTGATTGCTGATAATGAAATAAAACTGAAGGGCTTTCTATAAAGCTACTTCGAGATGGGTCATTCATTTTGTGTATTGAATTTCTGCAGTAAAAGAAACAAAACGCATGCATTTACTAAACCTAACAAAACAAAAATGTGGAGAGGCTTCAAAAGACACAATCTATGATCAATAAAATATACTGTCTATTGTATAAGGGCAGACCTGACACATACAATAATGCAGTTTCTGTAATTCCATTTGATGTTAGTGTTTTTATGACATTGTGCTATGATTGACTAAATGTTCCTGTTGGAAGAGAACATTGTGTTAGGGTTTTGTATTGTGTTAGTGTATTATTGTATTTTGAAAATTAGTGTTGGAGTTTAGTTTACAATGTGTGATTTTGAGCATGAAATTAACCGTTTTGGCAAGTGTGTGTTGTAAGTGTGTTGGTGTGTTGTGTTTAGGAAAATTGTTAAAAGTTGTCATAGCGATCATAAAAAACTGTAAGATCAAAGCTCAAACTTAAATTGTATAAAAACTAGGTTTATTTTTTGCCCATCGACATTTATGAATGTGTTATTTTCCTAAAATAATAAACAAATTAAGAACAAAACAAATGTATGTCGAGCCTCTCCCTCCATATGATATCGTGAAAGTGACGCATGCTGTCACATTATCATGATGCCTCTCGCTGGGTTGCCGTCTTTCCTCTTTCCAATTCTGTGCACCCATAATCCGTGTGTATCATCTGATCATTTAATTTCCTATTTGGAATGGAATAACGAGAAAAGATAAGACGGCTTGTTTATTCGTTTTTTGTTTAGATTAATACACGGAAAATTAGATTTCGGCTAGATTTCTCATTTTTCGTTTGTGGTAGAAATTAAATATGGAAAATGCGGTTTCTTCCTTTTTTATTTTAACACTGATGAATAGAATTAGCAGATACAAGATAATTTTCCTTATGCAAGATAATTATTTCATTGAAAATAATATAAATTATATACAACTTGTTTTTTAATATGTAAAAATGCTAAATTTAATTTCTAGTGTTTTGCGTCACGCTGAAGCGCCCTCTAGGGCCTTTTTCCTCTGGCGTCAATAGAATGACTCGCATCAAGAGCCTAAAAAGATGACACTGATTAATTTGTGTTCATTAAATTATTATGATTATTATTACATTTATATTTTAACCTAAACATGACCATTTCTAAACCTTATAGCCTCTTGTTTAGTGCTCCAACACATTATCGAGTTCCCGCTTGTGGTCTCGAACCCGTCCTTTTGCTTTTTACTCTGTTTTATGTGAAAAAAGGCCCAAACGACATATACATTTCTGTGACTTTTTTGTCTAGCTGTTAGGTGTTTTATATTTTATATCGAGAAATTGTTTAGGATTAGGAGTCGCTTTATATGCTATAGCCTACGATATGTCTTGCTGTTCAAATTGAAAATATAGCCTAGAAAATATAGATGACAAAATTATACCCCAATATGTAATTTTCATGAAGACAAAATTCCCATACCCTTTGCCTCAGTGGAGGAGGCAATCAACAGCATACTGCTAAGACAACGGCAACGTAAACAAAGGGGAAGGACAATATTTTTAAATTAAGTGTGGAAAACGCTGAACGTTTAAGCGCGTTGCCTTCATATTCGGCCTGACCTGCTTGTCTGTATAGCTTTATTGGGCTTTTAATATCACTGTCTTAATGCATTAGCGTTTTCTTCATAACTGTATTTTATTTTATAGGAAAACGCTTAACGTGTTATTAATTGTGTTCGTGGGCTCATCTGCTTTATTTACATATGCTTTATTTAATTATTTAATAGTGTGTACTAAATTTGCTCCTCCAATATCACTGTAGTACATTAAGCCACATTAAGGCCCAATCCCATTTCTACCCCTTAGCCCTTCCCTTTCCCCTACCCCTTCGTTTTGCGCGTTCACGTGAAGGGGTAGGGGTGTCTCGATTCTCTTTTGGCTGAAGGGGTAGGGGTAATAGCCCTTCAAACGAAGATTTTTCGGGACCACACTACGAACGAAGGGGTATGATGAGTTTCCCTGCATACACCGACTACCGTGCTGTAGTGATGTTGCCACTCGGAATCGATCACTTATGTGTTGCCTGGATGCCAGTTTCTCCGTAGACAACCATTTGAGTGATGTGAACTAATAATTAATACATTAATAATACAGTTAAAAAAAAAAAAAAAAATCTGGTCATCCTTCATAACACACTCGATATTTAAATCACGTATCGTCTGTAAACTTTTGCGTCTCCAAGGCAACAACTGACTCGTTTGTATTACATTGCAAAGAGCTCCGTTATCGCAGCACCACAGTAGAAAACGAAACCATATCCGTACTGGCCGGCTCGGATCGGCACGGAATGGAACGGTTAACAAACAAGGAGAACAGTTTGGCCCGATGGAAAAGCGGCTTCCCCAGTCTTGTGTGTTCTGTATCATTCTGTATCGTCTTAGGAAACTCGATAGCTCATACGTTTTTGAACTGAAAACGGGCTCCGTTTTCTTAAATTCAAATACAGCGCAAAACAACGTTGGGAGTGAGTAATTTGTTATACGTTCTCGCGCCTGATTTCTGTTAGATATAGCCTACGCACTTCACTGCTGTTCATACTGGTTAAATGTTACAGAACACTAATAAAAGAAACGGGGTATGATGACGTATGATGACGTGTAATGGTGTAGTAGAGGCGTCCCATTTCTTAGGGGAATATTTTCACCCCTACGCTTTGCCACTCTGTTTCAAGGGGCAGGAATAGGGGTAGGGGTATAACATAGAATTGGGATTGGGCCTAAGGGTTTACGTTTTTTACGTTAAGCGCTTAGAATGTCCCGCTTCGCTGGGCGAGTTTGCCACCAGCATTCTCTTGGACATGCGATAATATCGGAACCCTCATGAGTGAGAATGGGTTGACTTTTTTTTTTTTTAACGGGAACAAAGGGGGAGGAATCTCGCCCGTCACCATGTTGGGACAGGTGTTCTGCATCTGCAATGCCCGTTTCAGTTTTAAAATCAAGTCATGTATTATCATGATTTCAGGGTCCGTGTACGTTGCGTTCATTCGTTTTTCGATTTAGTATTTAAAGTTGAATTCATATATTAGAAAATATATAAGAAAAATAGAGAAATATTAGTTGATTATTTCAGAAATATTAATGTAGGTTATCTCGCATCTGCACCCACATTACCCATCATTAGCCTACTTCAAAGCTGCGTGACCCACTGGACAGCACGCAGATGCAGTTACATTGTAGCGAAGCGCAGACCAGGATCGATTTAAGTGTAAATATGCAGCAGTCATATCTATTATTTTAGACAGCACACTGAGTTTTGAGTTTTAGACAAGGGATGAAGCTGAAATATGACAGATATGAAAATATATAAATGACATTATTTCGTATCATGTCAGTTTATTATCACAGCGCATCTATTGTTTTGGTTGTTATTCTATTAGTTTTTAGGTTTTTGTTGTTGTTTGTTTGTTTGTTTGTTTGTTTTTAGATAATAGCTTTTTTACCTTTATAAGGGCAATTATTCAAAAAAAAATTTAAATAGCCTATATTTGTCATCTTTTATGAAAATTCTTACATTTAATCGACAAATTCAATTAGAATAATAAGACATTAAGACATTTTAATGCTGCTCGGAGGATTTACACTGTAATTACAATTACATAGTGTTATGAGATTAAAGATTTAAATATAATATTTTGAATAGCCTTTTGAAATACGAAATTAATGACAAAATCAAACGATACTTAGATTATGAGAGTAATTAAAACCCCCAGTAGGTGGCAGCATGTAACTGTTTTAATAATAGTCAGTCAGTGAGTCATTCATTCAACCGATTCTTTCAAAACGCTGATTCATTCAGGAATGAAGCCAGTGGCTGTCTATGTGACATTGAATCATTCACTCAACCGATTCGTTCAAAGAATCAAATCCATTCATTAACAGCACTGTCCAGTGAGTCAGCCGCACAACGGTTCTGTGGCTTTATTTTGCAATAGCATTAATTAATTTGATTTCAGCATCATCCCTTGTTCAAAACTCAGCATACTGTCTGAAATAAAAGTTAATTACATATTTACACTTAAATTGATAATGATGCGCTTCGCTACAATGTAACTGCATCTGCGCGCTGTCCAGTGGGTCACGCAGCTTTGCCACACAGATTTTGATAGTTGGACTCAATAAAATCAGTGGTGTGATTTTAGTAGTAGAAGTAGGCTGATGGGTAATGTGGGTGCAGATGCGAGATAACCTACATTAATATTTCTGAAATAATCAGCTAATATTTCTCTAGCACGTAGAGAAATATTAGTAGGCTCGAATTCATGCCTACAGAGAAGAAATCCCTGCCCAGCGCGATTTGTGTCAAAGCATTAGTCCGGTTGTTTGATGAGAGAGAGATTATTTGTCATGAACACTTTAAGAATCCGTCCAGCAGCAGAGGAATGTTATTCTGCACGGAACTGTGGAAAAACCGAAGGCGACACGGGTTGATCTTTGGTTGACCAATCAGCGGAAAGGGGCGTTTCATGCCCGCCCACACGTGGGAATCAAATATTCAAGCCATTTATCCATTTTCTATCCCTGAACCTAAAAAGATAAAAAATATTTAATTTTTTTGAAAAAAAAATGAATAAATGAGCCGTTTTCTCATTTTTCAACTTTCAATATTAAATCGAAAAACGAATGAACGCAATTTATTATTTATTCATTTTTCGTTTTTGCAAAAAAAATTAAAAAACGAGAATTCGGCTTGATTTTATATTTTTAGGTTCAGGGATAGAAAGTGGATAAATGGCTTGAATATTTGATTCCCACATGTGGGCGGGCATGAAACGCCCCTTTCCGCTGATTGGTCAACCAAAGATCAACCCTCTTTCAGTTCTTGGACAGTTCCGTGAGGAATAACAGTCCTCTGCTGCTGGACGGATTCTTAAAGTGTTTATGACAAATAAACTCTCTCTCATCAAACAACCGGACTAATGCTTTGACATGAATCGCGCTTAAAGGGATTTCTTCTTCCAGGCCCATTCGACAACCTACGTGCTAGAGAAATATTAGCTGATTATTTCAGAAATATTAATGTAGGTTATCTCGCATCTGCACCCACTTTACCCATCAGCCTACTTCTTTGGCACACCACTGGTTTTATTGAGTTGTCCAACTGTCAAAATCTGTGTGGCAAAGCTGCGTGACCCACTGGACAGCAAGCAGATGCAGTTACATTGTAGCGAAGCGCATCAGTATTGATTTAAGTGTAAATATGTAAATAACTTTTATTTCAGACAGTACGCTGAGTTTTGAACAAGGGATGAAGCTGAAATCAAATTAATTAATGCTATTGCAAAATAAAGCCACAGAACCGTTGTGAGGCTGACTCACTGGACAGTGCTGTTCATGAATAAATCTGATTCTTTGAACGAATCGGTTGAGTAAATGATTCAATGTCCCATAGACAGCCACTTGCTTCATTCCTGAATGAATCAGCGTTTTGAATGAATCGTTGAATGAATGACTCACTGACTGACTACTATTAGTTACATGCTGCCACCTACTGGGGGTCTTAATTTCTCTCATAATCTAAGTATCCTTTGATTTTGTCATTAATTTCGTATTTCAAAAGGCTATTCAAAATATTATATTTAAATCTTTAATCTGTGTAATTGTAATTACTGTGTAAATCCTCCGAGCAGCATTAAAACAGTTTGCAAAAAGCTCTACATGCCACTTTAGAATTCAGATGCAGCTTCTAGTTGATACTGATTTGATTTGATTTGACAGCCTATTGTCTTATTATTAGGGCCCGAGCACCGATGGTGTGAGGACCTTATTGGAATTGCCCAGCCTATTATTATTCTTCTCCCAAATGAATCGCATTTTTGATGGCCTAAACATGCTCGAAAACTCATGAAACTTTGCACACGCGTCAAAAGTGGTGAAAATTTACGTCTGATATGGGTTTCAGAATTAGGCATGGCAAAATTGCTCGATAGCGCCACCTACAACATTTCAACGAAGTGCCCCTCCCGCTACGTTTCACGTACAGGTATGAAATTCGGTACACACATGTAACAGCCCAATACCTACAAAAAAGTCTCCTGGTATGAATCTGAAAACCAACAGGAAGTGAGATATTTTGAATTTTATTTGCAAAATTGTTGCAAATTTTGTCATTTCCAGATGCTGTACTTTAACGAACTCCTCCTAGAGATTTAATCAGATCAACATCATATTTGCACAGTCTAATCTAAAGGCCTTTTGTGATGTTAAATTGTGAAGATCTTGAGTTTTCCCTGAAGGGCGTGTCCGTGGCGGCCTGACAAATTTCGATGTTTCGCCATGAAACAGGAAGTTGTTGTAACTCGGACATACAATTTCCGATATGCCCCAAACTTCACATGTATTATTAGAGTCCTGGCCCGAAGACATCTACATGCCAATATTCAGTTACAGGCATAGCGGCACCTCTGGGCAACAGGAAAGACCATGTTTTACACTGTGATGAGTATCCTCATTGAGATTTAACCAGAACAACATCATGTTTGGTCAGTCTAATCTTAAGGTCTTGGTGCTTTTAAATTGTGAAAATCTTGAGTTTTTGCTGAAGGCGTGTCCGTGACGGCCTGTCAAAATCTGATGTTTCGCCATGACACAGGAAGCTGTTGTAAGTCAGGCATACAATGTCCGATACGCCCCAAACTTCACATGTTTGATAAGAGTCCTGGCCTGAAGACATCTACATGCCAATATTAGTAAGTCATAGCGCCACATGCTGGCAACAGGAAATGGCATGCTTTACACTGTAATTCCCTTCCAGAAACACATTTAAATATGCCATCAAGTCCCAAACATGCTAGAAACACATTAAATCAAGCAAAACTTGGCTAAGTGCTAATATATGCGATTTACGCCACAAAACAGGAAGTTGTTGAAACTCAGGCATGCAGTGTCCGATCTGCCCCAAACTTCACACGTTTGATAATAGTCCAGGCCTGAAGACATCTACATGCCAATATCGGTTATAGTCAAAGCGCCACCTGCTGGCAGCAGGAAGTGTGGCATATTGAAGTGACTTTGCCATATTTCTCTGTCAGAGTTTCTCTCAAATGGCACCTTGTAAAGTTGTTTCATGCATGTTTCACCCACTTGAATGTATGTCGCCCACTATTCGCTGTTTTCCTGAGGCCACCGGGTGGGGGTGCTCCTGGGTGCGAGGGCCCTTTCATCGCTGCTTGCAGCTTTAATTCTAATTGAATTTGTCAATTAAATTTAAGAATTTTTCATAAAAGATGACAAATATATTTAAAAAAGATTAGAATAATTGCCCTTATAAAGGTAAAAATGATTATAAGCTATTATCTAAAAACAAACAAACAAAAAAACTAAAAACTAATAGAATAACAACCAAAACAATAGATGCGCTGTGATAGTAAACTGACATTGATACGAAATAATGTAATTTATGTATTTTCATATCTATCATATTTCAGCTTCATCCCTTGTCTAAAACTCAGTGTGCTGTCTAAAATAATAGATACTGGTCTGCGCTTTGCTACAATGTAACTGCATCTGCGTGCTGTCCAGTGGGTCACGCAGCTTTGAAGTAAGCTCATTAGCTCATTATGGGTAATGTGGGTGCAACTTTCAATATCACAGTTTTGAAAACGTGTGCAAGCAGTTGGAAAAAACTATGTCTCCTTTTTTCAAAACTCTACACACAATTCCCAAAACTGCACACACAAAATGCAAAATGCCTCACATCCCCTTCAAAATGTAACACTGCATTCAAAATGCCATAAACACATGTCAGAATGAAGCATTTGCATCAAATGGCAAACACTTCTTTCATAATAGTACATTTTTGGATATACCATGTAAACACTGTTGTTCTAAATCTAAAGCTCTTTAGTCTTTCATAGGCTTATATCTACATTTCAATACAATGTTCTACAGTGAAAGTAATGTGCTCAGAGGGGTAACAAGTACACTGTAAACACCAATGCAATGTAGAAACAGAAAATATTTATTAGGCCAAACAGCTGGGTCTGGCCACAATACTTCGTCTACATCACAAGATACGTTTTCCAAACATTAGGCCAAACATCGAGGGAAGTATCTCCTAGCATGGCGTATCCAACCTTGGAAAGAGGCAACCTCTATGTCCCCACATGCGTCCTCCATTGCCTGGAGAAGCGGCATGCGGGCATAGGGTTGGTGATCATACACTTTCCAGCGCCAGGCTGAGAAGAATTCCTCTATGGGATTTAGAAAAGGGATTTAGAATATGGGGGTAGGTACAAAACTACAAACTGTGGATGGGTGGCAAACCAGTTTTGGACCAGAACAGCCCGGTGAAACCTAACATTGTCCCATATAACCACAAATCTAGCAGGCTCCTGATCTGGATCAGGGACAAGCATTGTTTAAATTGCATCCAGAAAAGTGAGCATATGGCCGGTGTTGTATGGACCCAGTGTGGCATTGTGATGGAGGACCCCGTTTTGAGTGATGGCAGCACACCCCCCTGTCCAGGGACATTGGTAATTGCCCTCTGTCCTATTGCATTTCTTCCTTGGCGCCTGGTTTTGGTGAGGTTCAAGTCAACCTCATCCACATAAATAAATTCATGGCGAATTACATGGGCATCCATCTCCAATACTCTCTGTAACAGACAAAAGGATATACAGATGAGTAAATATGGTATGTCTGAAGTACTGGAAGTAGTGCTGGCTGTTTGATCGATTGCTCCTGTCTGCCTCCTGTTTGTCCTGACTGCTGTGTTCGCGTGTGATCTGCTTGCTTTTGAATCTTTATTTGATATCATTCCCTGTTGTTTAAACTGCTAAATATAATTTACCCATCACCATATATTGTCTAATATTGCCTACCATATTAAATCTGACACCGCTAGCTTTTGATCTAAATCACTACCATGCATTAGCATTTCGCTAGCCTGTTAGCTTGCCATCTCTGCACTCGGGTCTCTTGTTTTCTGAGTTCATTAAACAACTGTGGTGAGTTGGATTAGTAAATAGACTCCATCAAACAACTGTGGTAAGTTGGATTAATCAACAAATACGGTAAGCCATGTCTTCTTCTCCTGTCATTGTCACTTGCACTGCATGTTTCATGTTTAGTATATCTTTCTCCGTTGGCGAACAGGGCTTCACATGTGATAAATGTAAGGAGATAGTCAGGCTGACGGAGAAGATTTCAGAATTAGAGACACGCATCCAGACTTTATTTGAGAGTAGTGAGAATGTAACAGCTTTAGACACTGCTTTGGATGCGAATAGCTTAGTGAACTCTGTACATTGTTCGGTTCCGGCTGTAGAGCCCGTGCAGCAGGGCAACTGGGTGACGGTGAGACGGCATAGTCGCGGATCAAAAAACCACTCTTCCGTTCCGATTAGAACATCAAACAGGTTCTCCCCACTCAGTGATGCACCCACTGAGAATCCTGTTGAAAGTGCCCTAGTTATTGGCGATTCTATTACACGGAACGTGAAAATAGAGACACCAGCCACCATAGTCACATGTTTACCGGGAGCCAGAGCGCCTGACATCAAAGCAAATTTAAAAGTGCTGGCTAATGCTAATCGTAAATTCTCTAAGATTATTATTCACGTCGGCACAAATGATGTTCGACTTCGCCAGTCGGAGATCACCAAAATTAACATTAAAGAGGTGTGTAAACTCGCAAGTACGATGGCAGATGACGTTTTTTGCTCTGGTCCCCTCCCCGTTAAAAGGAGTGATGAGATACTTAGCAGACTATCATCACTCAATGGCTGGTTGTCTAAGTGGTGTCCGCAAAATAACATAGGGTTCATAGACAATTGGAAAAGCTTTTGGGGCAGACCTGACCTGTTGAAAAAAGATGGTATTCATCCTTCCTGGGATGGTGCCGCTCTTCTCTCTAGTAATTTGGCACATAGTCTTAGAGCTAAACCTTGACTAACTGGGGCCCAGGTCAGGAAGCAGACGGACTGGCTTACCCGACCGCCTGCTAGCTGTCTCACGTCACAGAAGTCAGATAAATCCCAGCACATAGAGACTCTTTCACCTAGATATTATCACATAGAGACTGTGTCTGTTCCACGAATTAGTAAATACAAAAAACCATCAAAACCATTCAACGGTAAAAATTTTATTGATGTCCAACAAATAAACAACAGATATAATACAGATGATCAAATGATAAAGCTCGGGTTGCTGAATATTCGATCCCTTTCCTCAAAAGCGCTTATTGTTAATGATATGATTACAGATCATAACCTAGATGTGCTGTGTTTGACAGAAACCTGGCTAAAACCTGACGATTACATTACTTTAAATGAGTCCACCCCCCAAGATTATTGTTATAAACACGAGCCGCGTCTGAAAGGTAAAGGGGGAGGTGTTGCTGTAATTTATAATAATATCTTCGGTATTACTCACAAGTCTAGTTTCAAATATAATTCCTTTGAAGTTTTGGTGCTTTATGTAACGTTATGTAGTGAAATCGATAAATCCCGTTTGACATTTGTGCTGGCTACTGTATATAGGCCACCAGGGCACCATACAGACTTTACCAGAGAATTTGCTGATTTTCTATCAGAGTTAGTACTGGCTGCAGATAAAGTCCTAATTGTTGGTGATTTTAATATCCATGTAGACAATGAAAAAGACGCACTGGGATTGCCATTTAGAGACATTCTAAACTCTATTGGAGTAAGGCAACACGTGTCAGGACCCACTCATCACCGTAATCATACGTTAGACCTAATACTGTCACATGGAATAAATGTTGATGCCATTGAAATTCTGCGGCAGAGCGATGACATCTCAGATCATTACCTAGTATCATGTACACTTAATTTAGCAAAGGCTGCAAAGCCGTCCCCTCGCTTTAAATATGGCAGGACTATCACTGCTGCGGCTAAAGATTTCTTTGTAAATAATCTTCCTCATCAGTTTCATCTCCTCAGCATCCCAGATAGCCTAGAGGAACTCGATGTTGCAACAGAAACTATTGACTCTCTCTTTTCCAGCACTTTAGACACAGTTGCTCCCCGGCGCTTAAAGAAGATTAAAGAAAATAGTCCAACGCCGTGGTACAACGAGCACACCCGGGCCCTTAAAACAGCAGCCAGAAAAATGGAGCGCAGCTGGAAGAAAACAAAACTAGAAGTTTTTCGCATTTCGTGGAAAGAGAGCATGATTGCATACAGAAAGGCCCTAAAAACTGCTAGATCTGCTTATTTCTCGACTCTCTTAGAAGAAAACAAACACAACCCTAGGTATTTATTCGATACAGTGGCTAAATTAACCAAAGATAAAGCTTCACCTTCTGATGTTTGTAAACAGCACAGCAGTAATGACTTTATGAACTTCTTTACCTGTAAGATTGATAATATTAGGAAAAAAATTATAACCATGCAGCCGTCTACTACAGTATCACATCAGACAGTGCATTGTAGTGTCACTGAGGAAAAATTACATTCATTCACTGCTATAGGAGAAGAAGAATTGGCTAAACTCGTTAAATCATCAAAATCAACAACATGTATGCTCGACCCCATACCGACTAAACTACTAAAAGAGATGCTTCCAGAGGTCATAGATCCTCTCCTTAATATCATTAATTCATCCTTGACATTAGGATATGTACCGAAAACTTTTAAGTTGGCTATTATTATTAAATTATTATTACTTATTAAAAAACCGCAACTTGATCCTACAAAATTAGTCAATTACAGGCCAATCTCAAATCTACCCTTTCTGTCAAAAATACTAGAAAAGGCAGTGTCCTCACAATTATGCTCCTTTTTAGAAAGAAATGGTATCTGTGAGGATTTCCAGTCAGGATTTAGACCGCATCATAGTACTGAGACTGCTCTCATCAGAGTAACAAATGATTTACTCTTATCATCCGATCGTGGTTGTATATCTCTATTAGTGTTACTCGATCTTAGCGCTGCATTCGATACTATCGACCACAATATTCTTTTGAATAGACTCGAAAATTATGTTGGCATTAGTGGAACTTCATTGGCATGGTTTAAATCATACTTATCTGACCGTTATCAGTTTGTAGCAGTAAATGAAGAGATGTCACACCGAACACAAGTTCAGTATGGAGTGCCGCAGGGCTCAGTGCTAGGACCGTTGCTTTTCACCCTGTACATGCTACCACTGGGAGATATTATTAGGAAGCATGGCGTTAATTTTCATTGTTATGCTGATGATACTCAGCTCTATATTTCTTCACGCCCTGACGAAACTTACCAATTCACAAGATTAACAGAATGCATAGCTGATATAAAAAATTGGATGACTAGTAATTTCCTGCAACTTAATTCAGAAAAAACTGAATTTTTAATCATTGGACAAAAAAACTCCACAAGTAGTAACCTAGAATACTGTCTAACACTCGATGGCTGCTCTGTCAAGTCCTCGTCATCAGTTAGGAACCTGGGTGTGCTCTTTGATACCAATCTCTCATTTGAAAGCCACGTTTCTAGCATCTGTAAAACTGCATTCTACCATCTTAAAAATATATCTAAATTACGGCACATGCTTTCAATGCAAAATGCTGAACAGTTAGTTCATGCGTTCATGACCTCAAGGCTAGATTATTGTAATGCTCTACTGGGTGGTTGCCCTGCTCGCTTAATAAATAAACTGCAGCTGGTCCAAAACGCAGCAGCTAGAGTTCTTACTAGAACCAGGAAGTATGACCATATTAGCCCGGTTCTGGCAACACTGCATTGGCTCCCTATTAAACATCGTATACATTTTAAAATCTTGCTGATTACTTACAAAGCACTAAATGGTTTAGCGCCCCAGTACTTGAGCGAGCTCTTAACGCATTATACTCCATCACGTTTATTGCGGTCTCAAAATTCTGGCCAGTTGATAATACCTAGAATATCAAAATCAACTGCAGGCGGTCGGTCCTTTTCCTATTTAGCACCTAAACTCTGGAACAGTCTTCCTAGCATTGTTCGGGAAGCAGACACACTCTGTCAGTTTAAATCTAGACTAAAAACACATCTCTTTACTATGGCATACACATAAAACATTTTTAATTTCTATTATTCAAATCAGTTAAATGATTGTTTTAGGCTGCATTAACTAGGTCAGCCGGAACCGGGAACACTTCCAATAATACCTGATGTACTCGTTACATCATAAGAAGAATGGCATCTACGCTAATGTTAGTCTCTCTGTTTATCCCGAGGTTTACTGCAATCGGCCGGATCCGGGCCGTATCCAGACCAGATGGTGGACCTTAGCCTGGACATGACGACCATATCCCTGAAGTGTCTGTAGAGACAATAGTGTCAATTAAACTCCCCCCTGTAAATGCCGCATCGACACGACATCCTAATTAAACCCGTCCCCGGCGTGACAACTCCAATCTTTCGAATAATCCTACGAATATCTATTTATCTAATATGACTTCTGACCTGTAATGTTGCCAGAATCATAATCATACACTATTTGTTCGTCGGCCAGAGGAGAACTGGCACCCCGACTGAGCCTGGTTTCTCCCAAGGTTTTTTTCTCCATTCTGGCCCTGAAGGAGTTTTGGTTCCTTGCCACCGTCGCCTTTGGCTTTTGGCTTGCTCAGTTGGGGACACCTAAATTTCAACTATATTACTGATCCGCCCGCATTGACACTATATGATAATTGAAATGAGCTGGATGACATCACCGTTTTCTCCAGAGCGGCTGTACAGCCGAAATCAAATTCCGTTGCGTTATTTTCCTGTTACCACTGTGAAGCTGCTTTGAAACAATTGCCATTGTGAAAAGCGCTATATAAATAAAGGTGATTTGATTTGATTTGATTTGATTTGATTTAGTGTTGCATACATACAAAGTCATGTTGCAGATTCTTGACTCTGTCAGAATGGCACCTTGTAAAGTTGTTTCATCGTCACTTGGTGCCGTCGGAGGATGCATTGTATGGTCGACAGGCTTACAGCATTGATGTTGTTAAATATAGTGTCATTATTCAAGATATGCTCTCTCATCTCTCGATGCACTAACTGCACTGTTGGCCAAAACCATATTTATAATTGCAGTCTCTTGTACATCTGTAAACAAGCGTCCTCGTCCTCCATGATGTCTTTGCCTTTCCACTCTGTACAGAATTCAGACACAGTATGTGTTCAGCATAGGAACTGTAAACAATTTACAAAAAAATGTAGTAGGCTACAACATGATAACTAACTTCATTCATTCAATGCAGTGCAGTAAATGGATGGCTTAGAGTTACAAATGTTTATGCAATACTATGCAGTCATACGCATTTTACAGTAATCTGTAATGCTAAAATAGTCATTAGATGGTTGCATACCTGTTCTCATTTCTGAAGGTGCAAATTATGGATGCCACTGTAAATCGACTCAAGTTGGGCTGGACTCTCAGTCCAGCCTCTCTCATGGTCAAACCGTGGTTGATCGCATGATCAACAAGTGTTGCCCTAATCTTATCAGAGATGGCTCTTTTTCCTCTTCCTCTTCCTCTTCCTTCTACTCCTCCTCCTCCTTTTCCAACTCTTTGTCTTTGAATTTGTCCTCATTGTTGTCCCCTGCCTCTCCCTCCTACTCCTCTTGCTCTCTGTCCTCTGTCCATTGAGTACCCCCTGAGGCATTTACCATCCTTCTGCATACCCCCTCTCTTCCACTCTCACCTTTTCCATTAAGGGACAATATTTGCCCCCTTTTGCCCCAATTGACTTTCCAGTGCATTTTTTTTTACCTTTATATATACCTTTATAACATTTAATAATGTTTTAAATAAAAAAAAAATCAATACAGAAATACAGAAGTCTGTGCCAGGCTATTTGTTCTTCATGCTAGTAATACATCTACAGCTACGTTGTCGAGAACGGCAGTAATGTAGCGCGATTTGCTAAGGCAGCATAGTACTCTGCAGGCAACCTATATGCACGCTGCTTGTGTGGAAATAGATGCAGTCTGTTTTGACAGCAAAAGATTTGGTATTTTGATTGGATGTCATGTATTTACGGCATTGTGCCTGTTACATGCTCTGTTTTAATGTTATTTTAAGGTGGGGCAGAATTAAAAGAACAGCAAAACTCAGCATTTTGTTCACGTACCCCCTCTGTCACCTCATGTACCCCCAGGAGGAACCACTGGATTAGGGGATAGAATATATAATTGAATATTTAATAGAATATATTCGTACAGTATAAAATTATTTATTATTTACATGGAAAGTCCCCATAAAACACCTAAGGTCTGTGTGTGTGTGCGTAATGTATTTATATATTTTAAGGAACACATAATATGAATGCAATTACTGTCCAATAAAGGTTTTCCCACTTTCCATGACCTAATATAAAATGAGAACTATTTATGGTTAAGCTTATTAAACAAAGAAAAAAAAATCAGTCAGTTTAATGTAATTTAAGAGTTACAGAGTTCCAGATGCCAAAAATTTAGACTTTATTGATGGAGACAATAAAGCCGAGATGCCTGCACTACATTTAACAACCTCAGTCAAGACTCTCACTTTTATGCAGTTTCTTACACCTCGCCCCCCAACTTTGCTCAACCAATGAGTGTTCATTAGGTCATTTTTAATTACTGTTCACCCATCCTCCCCAATCAATCATCACTTTTCTTGGCTCCATTCCTATAATATTGGAGAGCCATCACCTGGTTTATTATCAAAGCAACATATGAAAACCCTGTTTCACAGTGTCATTTGCATCAGTGCACTTGATATATGGATCTTCATATTAAAACCACTTTTGGCTGGTGCAGCTGGCTGGGTGTTTTGCTCAGAGATGCTGAAGTCTACTTGTGACCTAAGGCCTTCTCTTGAGGCGTTATCTGAGGCACTATCTGAGGCCTTCTCTGAGGCCCTCTCTGAACACTATAGGCTCTAATCTTTTTACACTACAGTAGTTTTACACTACAGGCTCTAATCTAACCTTTATCTTAATGAAAAAAAACTTTTCAAGAAATAGGCCTACTCTAAAAGTACAGTTCACACAAATCTAAATTTAATTTAATTCAGTCTTTTATTTATTCACATAAACGATATATCTTATATGATAAGACTTGAATTGTAATGACTAATCTGTGGTCCCCAAAATACTCTATTAGTTAGTATTAGATCGTTGTTAACTTAATTGTTTACCATAATGATATTGAAAACATATTTGCCAGACAAGACTTTTGCTGTCCAATGCTGTCCAATTAAAATTCCTATAAAATTCAATATTATTTGTCTATTTTAATACACTACACAGATTAATAATTCCACAAAGATACACTTAAAGACGTGTATTAGTTTTAAAAAGAGACATAGCCATTGTATAACTGTTTAGTCTATATGAGCCGGTGGTGATTGGATAAGCCCCTCTTGTAACTATATTTTTATTCTAGTTTTAAACCTATTTCACAAGGAGACTATTTACAACTATTAACAATTTGTATTAATGAAAAAACAACAACAAAAAAACAAAACAAAACAAAGTCCCGCACACAATGTACTTACAAAAGTATCAAAAATAGCTTTATTTGCAACGTTTCGGTCCCATGACCTTCATCAGGCATATGACAAATTCAAAACACAGACACATTTAAACACAAAATTGGTCAATCACTGAGAAGATCCATCAATTATCAATCACAATCAGTGGTCATACACCATTACAACATCATAAAAGGGGGATATATTAACATGCTGTAGCATCACAAAGGATAAGGTTTGTGATGCTACAGAATGTTACAATTTTCTTTTGATGGTTTCTTTTTTATACAGTTATAATTAATTTGATCTTTTGTCATGAATGAAACACTATTCGCTGTTTTCCTGAGGCCACTGGGTGGCGGTGCTCCCGGGTGCGAGGGCCCTTTCATCGCTGCTTGCAGCTTTAATTTATATTTGATCTTGTTATGAATATTACATTATTCTTTTTGATGCTATAGAGTGTTACATTTTTTTAATCACCTTTTGACATGTATGATGAAACAATTATCAATATCCCCATATGATGATGATATAATGATGTGTGAAATCACTGATTGTGATTGATAATTGATGGATCTTCTCAGTGATTGGTCATGAGTTGTTTTTAAATGTGTCTGTGTTTTGAATAGTGTGTATGTAGGTCATGGGACCAAAACGTTGCAAATAAAGCTATTTTTTGATACTTTTGTAAGTAGATAGTGTGCAGGACTTTCTTTTGTTTTTTCATTTTTTTTTTAACCTTTTTTGGTTCTTTCCTCTAAGCACTTATCCATTACCTGCAGGTGTGCGAGGGTAGTTGTTAATTGATAACTGAAAATAATGGCAATTATAATTTTATAATTATAATAACAAAAATACAGTATAAAAAAAACAATAAAACTTCACAACACTTCCAAAGCAGGATTAGACATTTCCCAAAACAAAGGCAAAAGAAAAATCTTATTACAAATTTTATTGAAAACAATAAAAATAATATCTCTAAAATCAAGATTGATCCCTTTTTGTTATTGTATTTTTAATATACAGTAAAAAAAGCTGTAAGTCATTATGCCAACAACTTGTTCAAGAAGAAGCAAATGCATGTCCTGCATCTAAGTACAAAAAGTCGGAGGGTTTTCCATCATTTCTTTTTACTGCACTACGTTCCATATTGAATATCATTTAATACTTAATTACATTAAACACCATAGTAGGCTACTTTCTTACGTAATAATTAAGTATTAAGGTAAAACAACAACAACTTTTATTTATGAAATGTAGTGCAGTAAAAAGTATGACTATAATGTAGTCATATGTAGTCATAAGTATGACATGCTTTGGAATGTAGTGAAGTAAAAAGTAAAAGTTTTCCAAAGAAAAACACTGATAAAGTACATACTTGAAAAATGTACTTGAGTAGAAAGTAAAAATACTTCACTCCTTCACTACTTCACTAATACTTCACTACTTCTAAATACCATTCTGTCAAATAGTTTTTAGCCTATATTCAAAATAGTAATGGAGTGGTATTGTTGACTACAATAGTGTCTGAACAAAAAGAGCAGCAGTTTGTAAATCAATATAACTTTTAATTATTGCAGATCAGCCATTAAGTCTAAACATAGCGTATAATTATATATAACAAAAAAATTATACATATGATACAATGGTTCTTGAACTCCATTAGAAGTAATTCTAAGGGTCCTTCTCAAACAGAAGGCTGCATCCCACCGAGACTGCACGAAGATTATAACGGTATCGTTTCAAAACCATTTCAAAACCTGTTTCAAGGTTTGCGTTCTCTAGCAGCCAGGCGCTGTTGCCGGAAAAGAGCATAGAAAGTTTTCTATTTTGATTGAAAATGGTGTCGTGTAAGTGGCCCCAAAGTAAATAACTAATGATTTTTTACAATGGAAATTAATCAATCAAAACCTTAATTTAGCTGGACAATAACTTTTTTCTAGAGCTGATGTAGGCTACAGCCAAAACAATCTTTTCATTAATTTCCTATTATCACTGTAAAGCTGCTTTGAAACAATCTATATTGTAAAAAGCGCTAGGCTATATAACCGTGACTTGACTGCATCCTTCCTAGTCCAGTCCTTCTGAGGCTTGTAGGCTAGTGTCATCCTCAGCATTAAACGCTAGAACGAGACGAAAACATTACATTTTGGAAAAATACTTTGTATTACAAATCTTTATATTAACTGGCTTTCTATTAATGCAATACAGTGAATGACAGCCCAGACAGCAGCATAGTGTCGGGATTCCACGCGTACCAGATGTGGGCCAGATCTGGGCCAGATCTGGGCCGATCTGCGATCTGGGTTGCTGTCTGGGAGCCATCTGCGGTCTCCCACAACTGGAGTTGTATGGATTACCTGAAGCGTCACCAGAGATGGATTATTGGTTACACTTTAGTTTAAGGTGACGTAGTTACTTTGTACTTACTCAAATAAATACTGAGTAATATTAATTAACTACATGTTAACCACATGTTAACTATAGAGTTATGGTTAGGGTTTGGTTATGGTTATGGTTAGTTAGCCTACTTGTAGGCCTATGCACAATTTACTGTTATTAGGGGAGAGCGGGGCACAACCTAATGCTTATTGACTTTCTCAGTTTGTGTAAATCCACTTAGGGTTCAGAGTATTTTTTTTCCACATTAATTTCACGCATGTCTAGTACAATTATGTGGTTTTGTTTCATTAATACAGTGTATACTTTTTTCTTGATATACCCCAAAAGAATGGAAGTGAAATGTGACAACATGCCCCATAGGTGGGGTACATTGTAACATGTGAGGGGCACAATGTAACATGACCAAATGACAGCTTAAAATGTTATCTGATCTAATCAAAAAAAATATACAAGACAAACTAAAATATTTTGTCAATAAAATACAATTATCAACTTTTTCATATAAAATAATGGCATTTTTTAATAATTAAAAATAAACTAATTTTTGAGTTTGACAACAAACACCGCAAAACACAGCTATACAGCATAGTTCAAAACATAATAATAATGAATAATTTCTGAACATTGACTCTCAGTCTTTATTCACCTCTTTCTCATGGTTTCTCAATAGAATTCATTAAAGTATAGAATAGAATTGCTGTTCTATACTAGGGGCTATTCTATTGTATACACAATGTGCCCCTAGTTCTAATACCCCTAGTGCCCCCACCTGTGCAACTAGGATTTAAACCCGGCTAGTGTCTTCTGCTGGTTAGATCAGCATTAAAGAACTGTCTCAACTGTTAAATAACAGATATAAGATTAAAATAATATCAGATTTGTCTAATTTTAAATAAACACAAAAACAGATGAAAAATTAACTTAAGTAGGAAATGTACTTTTGCTATGGTTAAATAAATGTTCAGTGATATCTTCCAAAGATTTTTTTATTTTTTCTCTAAACTTTCTTATGGTGTTGATATGGCAACGAGTAAATTTAGTAAATTACTAAACGAGTAAACAAGTAAATTACTAAAGTTGTGAAATGAGCAAACCTGCAGTTGCTGTGGCAAAAACTAACTCAGTTGCATCACTCAATAAGAGACAAACCTTCGCCAATTGTCTTTATAAAGATTTATTTTCTTGCAAGAAAAGAGTCACAGTCATACAGCCATCCTGAATGTCTACAAAGTGCTAACTAACAGTCACAACAAAGCTCTGCTCTCTTATAGTTTTTTCTAACTCAAGGTCTCCACTGCTCTCCTCCTGTAATTTTCCACACATGGTAAGAGTTAAGAAGCAGCACACAAATAACAGTCTTCTATCTTTCAGTTTTGTACCTGGACCCCCTCAGGTCAAGGGACCCTCAATTTAGATGTCCAGTGATGTTTAGATGTTTAGATGTCTAAGGTCACAAACTAGCCACTGTGTCTGTTAGAGTTTAGAACAGTGTTTATGCATAGCAGAAATTTACAAACATAATGATTATTTACTGTATGAATATATGTAAATCAATAAACATCTCATGCATAATGATTAATCTTCTTCTATGATAAAATTTTCCACCACACAGTACATTCACAATGAAATGTTTTAGTTCTATTCTAAATCATGAGAGTAGTTTTATTTTGAATAAGAAAAGAGCAACTGATTCTGTGTTGAAGTTTTATTCACAAACGAGAAGTCATGACATATATATATAATTAGCAAAAACACTTTTATTTAAACACACACATTAACACACTTTACACAGGGTCTTGGGATCCCAGAGAAATCAAAGTTTGGTTGGCTCATGCAATCCCAGTGATTACAAGCCTTTGCAACTGACACATTCAATCAAATATTTAAATAAAAAAATATAATAAAATGACATTTACAACAAACATGTATTATTAAAACTGTCATGTTTAAAACAAAATTAAAGTGTCTGCTTTGTCTGGTGTACTGGTGTATATTTATTGCCGCAAGTCATCTTCTTTGGAAAAGAATCAAGGTTATATTATACAGTATATTGGTTATCACATGCATAACTAATGTTTTCATGCTTGTGTGCAATTTTGGAAACTCTCAAGACTCTCAAGGTAAAACAGAAACATAAAATTACTTATAAGTGTTTGGCTCGTTGACACCTCTGGCAAATCATTGGTTGTAATCCTATCAAACATAGATAACAAACAGGACATAACACAATATACATATGGTCTGATGGTTAGCTAGTGAACAGAACCAATCAGAGTTGAGGCTGCTCTGAGAAAAATTGAAGACAAGTCCCCGTCTTTTGCGCTATTATGTAGTTTGTTTGGTTTGTATAACATGCAGCAAAATTGATATGCGTGTCAAAAGGATTACAGATTACAGCTGCTGATGTGATATTTTTAACAATATTGTCAAGAAAACTCATTGCTATTGATGGATACATTTATTAGCTTTATTTAATAAAATAGCACATTATCTTCATCAAAAATGAAGACAGTGAGAAACTTAAATTGTTTTATTTTACATTTGATTGCATTCATTTTAATTTCTGAATATTTATCTCACCTGTTAGACATCAGACTGACTGGAAAGACATTTTATAGGCCTATTATATTGCTGCTATTATAGGCCTTCTTTAAAAAAAGTTTATTTTATCATTTGACTAATTTCTTTTCTTTTGTTGTTATTTTATTAGTTTGTCTTGCACAATAATAAGTTATTAATCGCTTAATGCCATTGTTTTAATATAATATTTATTTACAACTTTGCATAAAAATTAAGTAAAAACAATTACCTTTATCTGCATTATTTATTTGTCTGTTAGAAATCCTTATTAGGTGCATGGCACCAGATGTGGTATAAATACAATACAAGCACCGTATATGATATGAGTGGAGGGTGTTGGGGGCCCACAACAATGTTTTTTTCAGGGGGCCCAGAATTCCCTAGCTACGGCCCTGCAAACATGTGCATATATATCTTACTGTATTATCTATCTTAAAGGATCAGTTAACTTCAAAATGAAAATTGTCTGATAATTTACCCACCTCCATCTCATCCAAGATGTTCATGTCTTTCTTTCTTCAGTCGAAAAGAAATTAAGTTTTTTGAGGAAAACATTCCAGGATTTTTCTCCACATAATGGACTTCAATGGCAACCAACACCATTTGACGGTCCAAATCAATGCAGTTTCAAAGGAAGGGCTTCAGAGGCTCTGCACGATCCCAGCCGAGGAATAGGGTCTTATCTAGCCAAACCATCGGCCATTTTCCAAAAAAAATTTATTTATGTACTTTTTAACCTCAAACACTCAACCTTGGTGTTGTGATTCTTCATGACGCATGACGTCATCACGTCGGAAAGGTCACATGTGATGTAGGTGGAAGTACTGACCCAGTGTTAAAACTAACAAATTTTAAAGTTGGAGGAGAACATGAGATGGAGTTTTTCAACACTGAGTCGGTACGTCCACCTACGTCACGTGTGACCTTTCTGACGTGATGACATCATGCGTCATGAAGAATCACAACACCAATTCTAGCATTTGAGGTTAAAAAGTATATACTTTTTTTTTTTTTTTAAATGACCGATTGTTTCGCTATTCCTCAGCTGGGATCATTCAGAGTCCTTTGAAGCCCTTCGAGGCCCTTTGAAACTGCATTGATTTGAACCTTCATCCCGTTGGTTGCCATTGAAGTCCATTATGTGGAGAAAAATCCTGGAATGATTTCCTCAAACTTAATTTCTTTTCGACTGAAGAAAGAAAGACATGAACATCTTGGATAAGATGGGGGTGAGGAAATTTGAAGTGAACTAAAAAAGTGAACTTAAATTTAAAAAAAATGCTGCACCCAACCACTGATCAGTGAAAATTTTATGTTGACATGCAAACTCCAAATGTCAAATATTTAACCTGCATTTCCTTTTTTTTTTTTTCTAGATTGATGTCAGTGTCATTGAACTAACGACAGATGAACAGCTAAAGACATACTTTCCATCATATGGTGATCGTTTGGCCATTTTGGGATTTTGCAGACAGAAAGCCAGCAACAGGAATGACCCCAACAACAGGAAATCAAAACTTTTTGAGCGATTGAAATCTAAAATATACCAAAAACGTAAGTGTGATGATTCTGCTACAAGTCAAAAACACACAGCAAAGAATGCTTATAAGACTATGAGAAAGGTAGAATTAGGATGGATGAATTACGATACAGGAAATGAAACCTTCAAACAAGTGAGAACAAGAAGGGGTGGTGGCACACGAAAAATACATGTATCAAAAGAATCCAAGAAATCTGATTTGATTCAGCAAGCAGTCAAGATGTTTTTTGCAGATGGAAAAAGCGCTGAGGGAGACATCACTGATTTTGAGGTAGATTTAAAGGATTACAAAGAAATGTCTATAAATGAAGACATTACAGTTGGAAAACTGTATGCAGACACCAGATTGCCACTTTTACGGTTCTACCTCACAACAAAGAAGAAAAGTAACCCTGGCTCACATATGCAACAGGAAATGGATGTGGCTTTCACTACACAAGAACTGAACAGTTCCCCAACAACAATGGCAGCTGAAAGATCTGGAAATACAGATGTGGTTTACATTGGGAGCAACATGGAACCAGAGATGTCCTTCCTTTATTCAACAGAGATAAATTCCTCCAACCTTGATGAACATGCTTTGGATGACAGCAACACTGTCACATTTGTCACTGGAGATATTTTTAATGTGGAGGATCAAATTTTGGATGATACATTACCTCTCTCACCTCTGAACAACATGGTAAATAGTGAGCAAAAAAATAGGATCTTAGTTGTCCACCGTGGTCATGTCCTCCCAGAACTCATTGCTCATTTTTTGGATGAAAGTGTGTTAGGGTGTGATATAAAAATTCAACTTATTGCACCAGATGGAAAGCTTGAGAGAGGCCACGATGAAGAAGGAGTTGTGAGAGACTGTCTTTCTGAGTTCTGGAATGAGTTTTATGAACAGTGCACTATGGGCAGCTCTTTCAAGGTGCCTTTCCTTCGGCATGATTTTGGACAAATACACTGGGAAAGTGTAGGCCGTATAATTGCCTTTGGATGGCAAAAGGAAAAGTACCTTCCTGTGAAAATAGCTCCAGTAATCCTGGAGCAGGCTGCTTTTGGAAGTGCTAAAAGCAATGTCATTGAGAATTTCCTGAAATTTGTTCCAGAATCAGAATGAGCGTTTTTTGAAGCATGGCAATCTGACTTCAACACTGTTGACAAAGAAAAACTACTTGAAGTTTTGGATGGCCATAGCTGTCGTAAAACGCCAACAGAGAAAAATCCAGAGGAAATCTTACAAGAACTTGCCCACAAAAAACTGGGCTAACACGCTTTCCACTGCCATCAGTCATCTTGATGAAATTTCCTCTGTGTATGAAAACTTGCAGCCCACTGTGAGAAAGGTTCTGAGGTCTTTCTTTCCCAGAGAACATGAATACCCAGCAGAGGGAGATTCAAAGGTATTTAACTGCTTCGGGAATCTAGCACACCAGGTCTGTCTCGGTTTCTTAGATTCTGCACTGGTTCTGATCTTTTTTGGGAAAAACTATCGTCATTAACTTCACACAGATTCAAGGCTTCCAACGACTGTCTCGGTTACGTATGTAACCCTCGTTCCCTGAAGGAGGGAACGGAGACGCCACATCGGAGACCGACGAATAGGAATCTCGCTCGCGAGAGCCAATCTACTTCAAGTGTAACTAAACGAGCCAATGCATATTGGCATGCAATGATTGCACCAGGTGCTCATGCCACGCAGCGCGGGTATAAATGAGACACAGGTGCTTGCATCAAATTAGCTTCTTTTGCTGAGGAGCCGAGTAGGTAACTGGCACCCCAGCAGGGTACAGCGGACATGGCGACGGGACGTGGCGTCTCCGTTCCCTCCTTCAGGGAACGAGGGTTACATACGTAACCGAGACGTTCCCATTCAGTCGGTCACTTCTGACGCCACGTCGGAGACCGACGAATAGGAATCCCTACCAAAGCGCCATGGCCTCTGCCCCCTTCCAGTGCCCTGTGTGAGCCTCCTGAGCTCTCTTACCTGATGAGACGGGGCTCACACAGAGAAGTCCATCACTGCTGTTCCGCATGACCCGCTCAGTGACTATTGGATAACACTGGGAAAGCGTGCCCTAGTGGAAGGGAACGCTGCGGAACCCACATTGTACCCGAAGGAGTTATGTGGAGTACAATGCTGAGCCGTAGCCCGCAACAGAGAGGGGGCTCCAGCCCCACTGAAGGGGGGGCTCTCCCAAGGGAAAGACACAGGCTTCCGTAGGAGCGACTGTGGAAAAATATATGGGATCCCTGCAGGGTCACTCCTATAACCCCAGCCCAGTACCGGTTCTCAAGGATTCAGCGGCAAAGGGCCTGATGCCAGACGCTCCGCCACATCCGGCACCGAGGGTGATGGAGGACTCGACAGAGTTTGCTTCTGGAGAAAATAAGCGCCGTAACGCAGCAAGCCGACAAGAGCCAGGGCCTCTCAGTGCTTCTACCCGTTTGAGGTGAGAACACAGGAGGAAACCGGCTCTACACACAGGCTATAGAATCTAGCAAACGTGTTGGGTGTCGCCCAGCCCGCAGCTCTACAGATGTCTGACAGCGAGGCGCCACGTGCCAGCACCCAGGAGGATGCAACACTTCTAGTAGAGTGTGCTCGCACCCTGAGCGGACAGGGCACACCTTGTGCTTGGTAAGCCAAGGTGATGGCATCCACTATCCAGTGGGCCATCCTCTGCTTGGAGACAGCCTTTTTCCTTCTGCTGGCCTCCGTGACAGACAAAGAGCTGATCTGAGGTCCTGAAGCTTTGCGTTCTATCCACGTAGATCCGCAGAGCGCGAACGGGACAGAGCAAAGCTAGGGCTGGGTCTGCCTCCTCCAAGGGCAACGCTTGCAGGTTCACCACCTGATTCCTGAAGGGAGTTGTAGGAACCTTGGGCACATAGCCACTCTAGGCACGATTCGTCGACCGAAAATGCCTGCAGGTCCCCTACCCTCTTGATGGAGGCCAGTGCAGCCAACAGCAAAGTCTTCATAGACAGAATCTTTAGCTCTGCTGACTGCAAAGGCTCATATGGGGCATTCTGAAGTGCTCGGAGCACCAGAGCAAGATCCCAAGAGGGTATGGAGGGAGGTCGAGGAGGATTTAACCGTCTCGCCCCCCTGAGGAATCTGACGACCAGGTCGTGCTTCCCAACCGACTTACCTTCTACGTGATCGTGATAAGCAGATATTGCAGCAACATGGACTTTGAGCGTGGAGGGCGACAGCCTACGCTCCAACCCCTGTTGCAGGAAGGAAAGCACAGACATCTTCAGAAGAAACCAGAACACCACTCGACGAACAGGTTCCATTTCGAGGCATAAGCCTGTCTTGTAGACGGTGCTCGTGCCGAAGTGATGGTGTTAACTACCTCTTGGGGTAAGTCACCTAGAACCTCCGCGTCCCATCCAGGGACCAGACATGAAGTTTCCAGAGGTCTGGACACGGGTGCCAAAGGGTGCCCCATCTCTGAGTCAGAAGGTCCTTCCTCAGAGGAATGGGCCAGGGAGGGGCTGTCGTGAGGAGCATGAGCTCCGGGAACCAAGTCCGGTTGGGCCAGTACGGCGCCACCAACAGGACCTGCTCCTCGTCCCCCCTGACCTTGCACAGTGTCTGTGCAAGTAGGCTCACTGGGGGAAACGCATATTTGCGCAGGCCCCGGGGCCAGCTGTGCACGAGTGCATCCGTGCCGAGTGTGCCCTCGGTCAGCGAATAAAACCACTGGCAGTGGGACGTTTCTGGGGAAGCAAACAGGTCGACCTGTGCCACCCCGAACTGTCTCCAGATCAGCTGGACCACCTGGGGGTGGAGTCGCCATTCTCCCGGGAGCGCAGCTTGTGACAGCTCGTCGGCCACACGGTTGCGCACATGAATGGCCCGAAGCGACCTCAGACACTTCTGACTCCAGAGGAGGAGATGGCGGGCGAGTTGCGACATGCAACGGGAGCGCAGACCACCTTGTCGGTTGATGTACGCAACGGTCGCAGTGTTGTCCGTACAGACCAATACATCTTTGCCCCGTAACAGCCTTTTGAGGCGGCTCAGTGCAAGATGTACTGCTACCAACTCGAGGCAGTTGATGTGCCAATGCAGGTGCGGGCCCGTCCAAACCCCTGACACTGCATGCACGTTGTACGTGGCCCCCCAGCCCATGGCAGAGGCATCTGTGAAAACCACAGCATGCCTGGACACCTGTTCCAAGGGCACCCCGGCCTGAAGGAACAAGGGGTCTGACCACGGGCTGAAGGTTTGGCGGCAGGCCGGTGTGATACTCACCCGGTGAGTGCCGCGTTGCCACACCCATCTCGGAACCCGGCCGTGAAGCCAATGCTGAAGCGGTCTCATATGAAGCAGGCCGAGTGGTGTTACTGCCGCCGCGGCCGCCATATGCCCCAGGAGCCTCTGAAATTGTTTCAGTGGGACTGCCATCCTGCCTTGAAACGTGTTCAGGCAGTTCAGCATCGACTGGACGCGCTCCTCTGTGAGGCACGCCGTCTGTTTGACCGAATCCAACTCCATAACGAGAAAAGAGATCCTCTGCACGGGGGCGAGTTTGCTCTTTTCCCAGTTGACCCGAAGACCCAGCTGGCTGAGGTGTCTGAGCACCAGGTCCCTGTGTTCGCACAACTGATCCCTGGACTGTGCTAGAATGAGCCAGTCGTCGAGATAGTTGAGGATGCGAACGCCCTGTTCTCTCATGGGCACAAGGGCCCCCTCCGTGACCTTCGTAAAGACACGGGGGGACAGGGACAGCCCGAAGGGCAGGACTTTGTACTGATATGCTCGACCCTCGAACGCAAAGCGCAGAAATGGCCTGTGTCGAGGGAGAATTGAGACATGAAAGTACGCGTCATTCAGGTCGATCGCTGCAAACCAATCTCGGGGATGGATGCACTCGAAAATGCGTTTCTGCTTGAGCATCTTGAACGGTAGCCTGTGAAGGCTCCGATTCAGAGCTCGCAAGTCCAAGATTGGCCGCAACCCACCAGTTTTCTTGGGTACAATGAAGTACGTCTTCATATCGGCTGGAGGGACCGGCTCTATCGCGTCCTTCGCCAGTAGGACTGCGATCTCCGCACGCAGGACATGGGCATCTGCAGCATTCACCGAAGTGAAGCAGACGCCCATGAACCTGGGGGGACGCCGGGTGAACTGAATCGCATAGCCGAGCCTGATGGTTCGAATGAGCCAGCGAGACGGACTGGGGAGTGCTAGCCAGGCTCGCAGAGACCGTACAACCGGGACCAAAGGAACGACCGGCGTACCCACTGTGGGGCAGCGAGGTGGAATGCAGGTACCGGGCTGGGGCGGCTGTCTCGTGGAGGCGGCCCGCAACGAGGTGAGAGTGTGCTGTGCAACACTTACCTGATTCCACGAGTGGGCCGGGGGTACGTGAGGAGGCTTGGTTGCGTCCTCGAGCCGTCCACTGCTGCCCGCTGGCGAAGGGGTAGGATGCGCGAGGTCCGTTGCGGTTCTCAGTTCGTGCAGAACTGCGGGATCGTGACCACCCTCGTGCAAGGTCTTCAGTGCCTTAGTCTGATGGACCTGCAACAACGGCATGGCGTGTAAGGCAGACCCAGCATCTCCACAAGCCTGGTAGGCCTTTCCAATCAGATCGGACGAGTACCTACAGGCCCGGGAGGGGAGACACGGGTTCCCCCTGGATGTGGAGTTAGGGCACAGTTGCATAGCAACGGTCCGTTCCACGGGAGGAACCTGCGTGTAACCCTTTGCAGGTCCGCCATCGAGGGTGGTGACGGAGGAGGATCCACCAGGCCGGTTTCGGGCAGTAAAAGGTGCCGTCCACGACTTGGTGAGCTCCTCGTGCACCTCCGGAAAGAAAGGAACTGGGGTGGGGCGCTGAGAACCAGCAAGGGCCACCCCGAGAAACCAATCGTCCAGCCTCGAGGGTTCGGGACACGGTGGAGGGTTCCACGCGAGCCCGACTCTCTCAGCGGCCCAGGAAAGCATGGCCATCATTTCTGGATCCGTATCGGGCACAGCGGATCTTCCCGAAGGAGCCCCCTGCGCCGAACACGTCATCTCCCGAAAATTCTGACCCTCCCTCCGATGCAGCGATGAACATCTGATCATCGAGAGGAGCCCCTAAGGATACGGATGGTACACACCTCGTGGGTGGCTCACCACGTTCCAACGGCAGCTCTACTGGCTGCGAAGTGCGGGAGGGGTGAGGGTTCCCCGGGGGTTGGGTCCCTGGGGGAAGCGCGCTCACCGTAACCCTCAAATCACCCGTGCTACTGCCTGAAATAACCCTCTGTGGAGGGTTAGATCGAGGCAGAGGCACGGGGACTCCACCCCTTGCGAAATGGAGTCTCGACCGCAACTCCGAGATGGTCATGTTCCCGCAGTGAGAACATGAGTCATCCACCAGTGCTGCCTCAGCGTGCTGAACGCCCAAACACGAGATACAGCGCTGGTGACCATCCCTCGGTGACAGGTAACCACCGCTCCAGAAACACACACATCTTGAAAAAGACGCAAGCTCTATCTGTGTAAGTTCTTTTAGAAGGACGCTCTCCTTGGTGCTGAAGCACGCAGGAGGAAGGGTCGCAGCGACACAGTCAGGGAAAAATGCAGCCTGACATGTGCGCTCTCTCTCACGAAGGCGCTCTCTTAACAGCCGTAGGAACGGCTTTTCAGCGCTCTCCACCTAGCGCAGGAACGGCTTTTCAGCGCTCTCCACCTAGCGCACCGAACCAGCTGTGAGAACAGCCTTTGTGTTTGCTCTATCAAACAAAAAAGAGAGATGATCAAATCAAATCAAATCAAAATCAAATCACCTTTATTTATATAGCGCTTTTTACAATGGCAATTGTTTCAAAGCAGCTTCACAGTGGTAACAGGAAAATAATGCAACGGAATTTGATTCGGCTCTGGTGAAAACGGTGATGTCATCCAGCTCATTTCAATTATCATATAGTGTCAATGCGGGCAGATCAGTAATATAGTTGAAATTTAAGTGCCCCAACTGAGCAAGCCAAAAGCCAAAGGCGACGGTGGCAAGGAACCAAAACTCCTTCAGGGCCAGAATGGAGAAAAAAACCTTGGGAGAAACCAGGCTCAGTCGGGGTGCCAGTTCTTCTCTGGCCGACGAACAAATAGTGTATGATTATGATTCTGGCACATTACAGGTCAGAAGTCATATTAGATCAATAGATATTCGTAGGATTATTCGAAAGATTGGAGTCGTCACGCCGGGGACGGGTTTAATGAGGATGTCGTGTCGAATATTTTACAGGGGGGAGTTTAATTGACACGGTCTCTACAGACACTTCAGGGATATGGTCGTCATGTCCAGGCTAAGGGCCACCATCTGGTCTGGATACGGCCCGGATCCGGCCGACTGCAGTAAACCTCGGGATAAACAGAGAGACTAACATTAGCGTAGATGCCATTCTTCTTATGATGTAACGAGTACATCAGGTGTTATTGGAAGTGTTCCCGGTTCCGGCTGACCTAGTTAATGCAGCCTAAAAAAATAATTTAACTGATTTGAATAATAGAAATTAAAAATGTTTTATGTGTATGCCATAATAAAGAGATGTGTTTTTAGTCTAGATTTAAACTGACAGAGTGTGTCTGCTTCCCGAACAATGCTAGGAAGACTGTTCCAGAGTTTAGGTGCTAAATAGGAAAAGGATCGACCGCCTGCAGTTGATTTTGATATTCTAGGTATTATCAACTGGCCAGAATTTTGAGACCGCAATAGACGTGATGGAGTATAATGCGTTAAGAGCTCACTCAAGTCCTGGGGAGCTAAACCGTTTAGTGCTTTGTAAGTAATCAGCAAGATTTTAAAATGTATACGATGTTTAATAGGGAGCCAATGCAGTGTTGCCAGAACTGGGCTAATATGGTCATACTTCCTGGTTCTAGTAAGAACTCTAGCTGCTGCGTTTTGGACAAGCTGCAGTTTATTTATTAAGCGAGCAGGGCAACCACCAAGTAGAGCATTACAATAATCTAGCCTTGAGGTCATGAATGCATGAACTAACTGCATTTTGCATTGAAAGCATGTGCCGTAATTTAGATATATTTTTAAGATGGTAGAATGCAGTTTTACAGATGCTAGAAACGTGGCTTTCAAATGAGAGGTTGGTATCAAAGAGCACACCCAGGTTCCTAACTGACGACAAGGACTTGACAGAGCAGCCATCGAGTGTTAGACAGTATTCTAGGTTACTACTTGTGGAGTTTTTTTGTCCAATGATTAAAAATTCAGTTTTTTCTGAATTAAGTTGCAGGAAATTACTAGTTATCCAATTTTTTATATCAGCTATGCATTCTGTTAATCTTGTGAATTGGTAAGTTTCGTCAGGGCGTGAAGAAATATAGAGCTGAGTATCGTCAGCATAACAATGAAAATTAACGCCATGCTTCCTAATAATATCTCCCAGTGGTAGCATGTACAGGGTGAAAAGCAACGGTCCAAGCACTGAGCCCTGCGGTACTCCATACTGAACTTGTGTTCGGTGTGACATCTCTTCATTTACTGCTACAAACTGATAACGGTCAGATAAGTATGATTTAAACCATGCCAATGAAATTCCACTAATGCCAACATCATTTTCGAGTCTATTCAAAAGAATGTTGTGGTCGATAGTATCGAATGCAGCGCTAAGATCGAGTAACACTAACAGAGAGATACAACCACGATCGGATGATAAGAGTAAATCATTTGTAACTCTAATGAGAGCAGTCTCAGTACTATGATACGGTCTAAATCCTGACTGGAAATCCTCACAGATACCATTTCTTTCTAAAAAGGAGCATAATTGTGAGGACACTGCCTTTTCTAGTATTTTTGACAGAAAGGGTAGATTTGAGATTGGTCTGTAATTGACTAATTTTGTAGGATCAAGTTGCGGTTTTTTAATAAGTGGTTTAATAACAACTTAAAAGTTTTTGGTACATATCCTAATGTCAAGGATGAATTAATGATATTAAGAAGAGGATCTATGACCTCTGGAAGCATCTCTTTTAGTAGTTTAGTCGGTATGGGGTCGATCATACATGTTGTTGATTTTGATGATTTAACGAGTTTAGCCAATTCTTCTTCTCCTATAGCAGTAAATGAATGTAATTTTTCCTCAGTGACACTACAGTGCGCTGTCTGATGTGATACTGTAGTAGACGGCTGCATGGTTATAATTTTTTTCCTAATATTATCAATCTTACAAGTAAAGAAGTTCATAAAGTCATTACTGCTGTGCTGTTTACAAACGTCAGAAGGTGAAGCTTTATCTTTGGTTAATTTAGCCACTGTATCGAATAAATACCTAGGGTTGTGTTTGTTTTCTTCTAAGAGAGTCGAGAAATAAGCAGATCTAGCAGTTTTTAGGGCCTTTCTTTATGCAATCATGCTCTCTTTCCACGAAATGCGAAAAACTTCTAGTTTTGTTTTGAAACTGATGAGGAAGATTATTTACAAAGAAATCTTTAGTCGCAGCAGTGATAGTCCTGCCATATTTGAAGCGAGGGGACGGCTTTGCAGCCTTTGCTAAATTAAGTATACATGAGGTAATGATCTGAGATGTCATCGCTCTGCTGCAGAATTTCAATGGTATCAACATTTATTCCATGTGACAGTATTAGGTCTAATGTATGATTAGTGGGTCCTGACACGTGTTGCCTTACTCCAACAGAGTTTAGAATGTCTCTAAATGCCAATCCCAATGCGTCTTTTTCATTGTCTACATGGATATTAAAATCACCAACAATTAGGACTTTATCTGCAGCCAGTACTAACTCTGATAGAAAATCAGCAAATTCTCTGGTAAAGTCTGTATGGTGCCCTGGTGGCCTGTATACAGTAGCCAGCACAAATGTCAAACGGGATTTATCAATTTCACTACATAACGTTACATAAAGCACCAAAACTTCAAAGGAATTATATTTGAAACTAGACTTCTGATTAATACCGAAGATATTATTATAAATTACAGCAATACCTCCCCCTTTACCTTTCAGACGCGGCTCGTGTTTATAACAATAATCTTGGGGGGTGGACTTATTTAAAGTAATGTAATCGTCAGGTTTTAGCCAGGTTTCTGTCAAACACAGCACATCTAGGTTATGATCTGTAATCATATCATTAACAATAAGCACTTTTGAGAAAAGGGATCGAATATTCAGCAGCCCGAGCTTTATCATTTGATCATCTGTATTATATCTGTTGTTTATTTGTTGGACATCAATTAAATTTTTACCGTTGAATGGTTTTGATGGTTTTTTGTATTTACTAATTCATGGAACAGACACAGTCTCTATGTGATAATATCTAGGTGAAAGAGTCTCTATGTGCTGGGATTTATCTGACTTCTGTGACGTGAGACAGCTAGCAGGCGGTCAGGTAAGCCAGTCCGTCTGCTTCCTGACCTGGGCTCCAGTTAGTCAATGTTTAGCTCTAAGACTATGTGCCAAATTACTAGAGAGTAGAGCGGCACCATCCCAGGAAGGATGAATACCATCTTTTTTCAACAGGTCAGGTCTGCCCCAAAAGCTTTTCCAATTGTCTATGAACCCTATGTTATTTTGCGGACACCACTTAGACAACCAGCCATTGAGTGATGATAGTCTGCTAAGTATCTCATCACTCCTTCTAACGGGGAGGGGACCAGAGCAAAAAACGTCATCTGCCATTGTACTTGCGAGTTTACACACCTCTTTAATGTTAATTTTGGTGATCTCCGACTGGCGAAGTCGAACATCATTTGTGCCGATGTGAATAATGATCTTAGAGAATTTACGATTAGCATTAGCCAACACTTTTAAATTTGCTTTGATGTCAGGCGCTCTGGCTCCCGGTAAACATGTGACTATGGTGGCTGGTGTCTCTATTTTCACATTCCGTGTAATAGAATCGCCAATAACTAGGGCACTTTCAACAGGATTCTCAGTGGGTGCGTCACTGAGTGGGGAGAACCTGTTTGATGTTCTAATCGGAACGGAAGAGTGGTTTTTTGATCCGCGACTATGCCGTCTCAGTTGCCCAGTTGCCCTGCTGCACGGGCTCTACAGCCGGAACCGAACAATGTACAGAGTTCACTAAGCTATTCGCATCCAAAGCAGTGTCTAAAGCTGTTACATTCTCACTACTCTCAAATAAAGTCTGGATGCGTGTCTCTAATTCTGAAATCTTTTCCGTCAGCCTGACTATCTCCTTACATTTATCACATGTGAAGCCCTGTTCGCCAACGGAGAAAGATATACTAAACATGAAACATGCAGTGCAAGTGACAATGACAGGAGAAGAAGACATGGCTTACCGTATTTGTTGATTAATTCAACTTACCACAGTTGTTTGATGGAGTCTATTTACTAATCCAACTCACCACAGTTGTTTAATGAACTCAGAAAACAAGAGACCCGAGTGCAGAGATGGCAAGCTAACAGGCTAGCGAAATGCTAACGCGTGATAGTGATTTAGATTAAAAGCTAGCGGTGTCAGATTTAATGTGGTAGGCAATAATCAAAGAACCACACGACCCGCTGCAGCGCTGTCACACCAACACCGACTGAAGAGATCACTTCAAAAAGGCAGGCTTCAGTCAGTTCCACTGCGTAGAAGAGAGTGATATCTGGACGAACCATTTACCACTCGGCTCCGAAGCAAAAAGCTAATTTGATACAAGCACCTGTGTCTCATTTACACCCGCGCTGCGTGGCATGAGCACCTGGTGCAATCACTGCATGCCAATGTGCACTGCTCGTTTAGTTACACTCGAAGTAGATTGGCTCTCGCGAGCGAGATTCCTATTCGTCGGTCTCCGACGTGGCGTCGGAAGTGACCGACTGAATGGGAAGCCCAGTTGCACACACTTGTGGTTGTGTCTTGGAGCTGTCAGTTTTCTATGACAGTTATCCTGATTTCAGATCCGAAATGAACAAAGTCTTAGAATGCAATGTGTGGGTGATGGACATTATCTAATTAAAGACGTTAGAAAAGAGCATTGCCTCTAAATGTAAAAGTGTATTCTATGGGCATTTACATTATGTACCACCATAAAATTGGTCTTACCTTATGTTTTGTTTGTTTTAAGCTGTTGTTTTTTTACTCTTTCTAAATTCTGTGAATGTACAGCTGTACTGTCAATTTGAAAAAGTTTTATAACTATTATGAAGTGTTAATGTTATGTAATGTTATTGTCAATTGTTAGACTGTTTGCAGTTGCTGCTCACTGCTGAGCATTTCCTTACAGATATAGAAATATTGCACAATTTCAGTGCAAAGATATGGATGTTTTTTGCTTTGAACCAGTAGCACTACATCCAAACGTGTTTTAGAGTTGTTCTGTTTATAGCATTACTGGTAGTTGTAAATTTTTTTGTGACTACAGTGAGCATTGCTTTCCTTTCAGTATATGATTTTTTAAGTATATGTTGCAATGCAAAGATATGTTGTGCTGTTTTCCAACAACAGTACACCCAATCCAGTTACATGAATACTGTTCATAACTATAAACTTTACCATTTTTTTTTTGTTTAAAGAATTGCCTGCGTGCTTTGCTTATGCAGTAAAAAACCCATGCTGCTTTCTTAGTTTTTTTTATTTTGAACATTAATAGGCCTGTCTTTTCATTTCATTTAAATGTTCCACAGCATAAAAATTATATGTAAAGGTTAACCAATAAAGTGAAATACAATGTATAAATGAAAAAGAGATGCATTGTGATTATATCAAGATACTGCTGCTCAACATCAACTATTTTTGTATATTACTAAGCAGAGAATAACATTTGTTTTCAGATATGCTTCCAGTGCACTCAAATGACTTCACAAATAATTTTAGTCTGTGTCACTTAGTTCATTATTTATCAACTCCCGGAGTTTGATATAAATATCTACAGTTGAATAGACATCTTTTGACATATCCAGATTCTGTAAGGAGGTGAACACAGGCATCAAACACATCTTTGTCACATGGGTAGTCTTTGAATACACATTCCTCCAGACACACTTCAACTTCTTGTGGGCCTACAGGGTGTAAGTAATCTCTTGTGCCATATAGCTGAGGTACTGCATGCATAATGGCTGGGCGACCATTTGGAGATCGAGAGTTATGTATTCTGACGTATTCTGTGATTGTTCCACGATGATGTCACTTGATTCAGTTCCTCCTGAAAAATAAAATGAATAAAAGGTTATTTACATGATGGGTTCATAATCTTCAGTCAGTTAGGATAGCTAGCACCCTTACAAAATTAAAATTAAACCCTTACTTATTAAACAGAATGTTTAATGTTTAATAGACTTAAAGGGATAGTTCACCCAAAATGAACATCATCATTTACTCACCCTCATGTTGTTCCAAACCTTTAAGCCTATATATGAGTTTCTTTCTTTTGTTGAACATAAAGGAAGATGTTCTGAAGAATGTTGGTAACCAAACAGTTTTGGGTCCCCATTGACTTCCATAGTATTTTTTTCTCAATACTATTTGGAGGTCAAAGGAGACAAAACTGTTTGGTTACCAACATTCTTCAGAACATCTTCCTTTATATTCAACAAAAGAAAGAAACTCATACATATTTGGAACAACAAGAGGGCGAGTAAATAATGACAAAATGTTCATTTTGGGTGAACTATCCCTTTAAATACAAATTATCAAAATAAAACACGTGACCAGGGCCGGCCCGCGGAATAGGCAAATGCTAGGGGCGCCACTCATCCATAGGGGCGCCAAAATTAGTGATTTTTCCCGTTTTATTACTGGTACTATTTTATTAATATTAATTTGAAATATTACCAAAAAAAAAAAAAAAACTTCACTAAGTCCCCGAGTCCGACTCTTCCCGGCCCGCCTGTCACTGTATGGTGCCGAATTCCAAAATAAAAGTCTGCCTGAATAAATGGAAAAAAAAAAAAAACAGGCCTAAATAAATAAATATAAATAAACAAACATTTCACAGCCCAATTTCACCTGAAAATTATAGTCCTACACCTCACAGTCTGTTACTGCCTCATGCTGAATTACAAAATACTCAAACAGTTATATACACTGTTTTGTCCATACATTATGATTAAGAAAATCATAAAAAGAAAAGTTCTAGTTTCCACAGACCAATTTCACCTCAGATGGAGAGTACACCTTCTCACAGTGTCAACTACACCGTTTCAGGACAGTCTGATGTGGAATTACAAAACAAGAGTCCCCCAAAATTCATATTTGTGCTGTTTTGTATATACATTTAGAAACCCATAAAAAGAAAAGTCCTACTTTCCACAGACCAATTTCACCTCAGATGGAGATTACACCTTCTCACAGTGTCAACCACACCGTTTCAGGACAGTCTGATGTTGTATTCCAAAATAAAAGCCCTCCAACACTCATATATACGCTGTTTTGTCTATACATTTAGAAACCCATAAAAAGAAAAGTCCTACTTTCCACAGACCAATTTCACCTCAGATGGAGAGTACACCTTCTCACAGTGTCAACTACACCGTTTCAGGACAGTCTGATGTGGAATTACAAAATAAGAGCCCCCCAAAATTCATATATATGCTGTTTTGTCTATACATTTAGAAACCCATAAAAAGAAAAGTCCTAGTTTCCACAGACCAATTTCACCTCAGATGGAGAGTACACCTTCTCACAGTGTCAACTACACCGTTTCAGGAAAGTCTGATGTTGCATTCCAAAATAAAAGCCCTCCAACACTCATATATATGCTGTTTTGTCTATACATTTAGAAACCCATAAAAAGAAAAGTCCTAGTTTCCACAGACCAATTTCACCTCAGATGGAGAGTACACCTTCTCACAGTGTCAACTACACCGTTTCAGGACAGTCTGATGTGGAATTATAAAATAAGGAACCGGAGCCCGTGGGGCATGACGACATTAGGAAAAAACTCCAGAGAGTGGGGAGTGACTAAGCAGACAATAACAGTGCTTGAAGAGCAGAGACGTCTAGGTTGTAGAACCTGGCAAAGGTGAGGGCAAGGACCAGCCAGCCGCCACACAGATGTTGACTTATGGACACTCCACTAGTCCAAGCCCATGAGGATGCCATACCTCTAGTGGAATGGGCCCTCACCCCAATTGGGCTCAGCAAGTCCAAGGACTTGTAAGCTAGCACTATTGCATCCACTATCCAGTTTTATAGTCTCTGCTTCATAACTGGCAGCCCCTTAGAGCGGCCTCTGAAGCATACAAACAGCTGCTCTGACTGCCGAACCGAGCAAAGTGGGTATGGCGTCCGTTCACCCTTAGTAGAGGGCAGAGCAGAGAGTGAAATGACTTCTGCCTTAAAGGGTGTGGAAAGCACCTTATACGCTGTTTTGCCGCTTGTCTGGGCTTAAGGACAACTTTGCCTGTCGTTGGGCCCAAACTTGAGGCAGGAAGCATCCACTGAAAGAGCCTGCAGATCGGTTCGAACGGAGGGCCACAAAGTGCCCTCAGGAAAATGGACAGGTCCCAGGATGGAACCATGTTGGGGTGAGGTGGGTTTAACCTCATGGCCCATCTGCGAAATCTGACCACCAGGTCGTATTTCCCAACTGACTGGCCAGCAATAGAAGAGTGGTACACCGCAATAGCTGCCGTGTATACCTTGAGCGTGGATGGGGTGCGTCCACTGTCCAACAGCTCCTCTAGGAATGCGAGAATATGAGCGACCTCAAAAAGGAAGGGGTCTATATTCTGTGCTGAGTACCAGCCGGAGAAAATAGACATTTTTGGGCATAAAGGCGGTCAGCCTCAGAGATCGTGTTCATGACCTCCCGGGAAAGGCGTGAAGGCTCCCGTCGAGCGGCTAGAGATGGAGGCTCCACAATTCGGGTTGGGCATGCCAGGTTGACCCCTCCGTCTGGGAAAGAATGTCCCTCGGGATTGGCCATGAGGCTGCTGATAACAGCTGAATTATCCCCAGGAACCATGGCTGGTTTTGCCATGGTGGTGCCACAAGTAAAACCGAAGAACAGAGCTACCGGAGGGAAGGCATAAAGTTACAGAGAGGGCCTGTGGGCTAATGTGTCCTTTTCCCTCGAGTAGAATATTAGGCAATGGGTGTTCTCTTTTGAAGCAAAGAGGTCCACCTCTGCTTGCCCGAAAATGCCAGATCATGTGAACCGTCTAGGGGTGTAGTCTCCATTCGCCCATGGATGGTCCATTCCAGAACAGAATATCTGCTCACATATTCATGGAGCCCAGCACATGTATCGCTTTTACTGAGCAAAAATTGTACTGTGCCCACAGAAGGAGGCGGCACGCCAGCTTGCGGATGAGACCGCCCTTAGAGATTTATATAGGCTACCACTGTCATGCTATCTGATCGAACCAGGACATTGTGCTGTCTGGAACTCCTTGAAGGCCAGAAGTACTGCCATCAACTGATGCAGATGGGGCCTTTTCCAGGGGACTAGGGGTTTGGTACAGCCGTGGGTTACCCTGAGAATGAGACACGCTCAAGGTGGGATGCGGGCCTTCAACCAGTGTTGTAGCGGTTGCATATGTGACAGGCCCAAGGGAACTACTGAGAAGGCTGCAGCCATGAGGCCCAGTAGCTTCTGAAACATTTTCAGGGGGAGGTTGTCCCCAACTTTGAATGACGCTACTAGTATCTGAATTTTCAGGGAATGTTCCAGCGAAATCTAGGCCCACGTTTGTAACAAATCGAATACCGCCCCAAGGAACGAGATACATTGGCTGGGGGACAGGGAGCTTTTGCTCAGGTTAATTGTGAACCACAGACCTTCCAAATGGCTGAGGAGCAGAGATCTGTGCAGACATAATTCCTCCTTCGATTGAGCTAAGAGCAACCAATCGTCGAGGTAAGTCAGGATGCGTACTCCAATCTGTCTCAGGGGGGAGAGGGCCGCATCCATGCATTTCGTGAAGGTGCGCCAGACTAGGGACAGTCCTAACAGTAGGACTGTATATTGGTAAGCTACACCTTCGAGCGCGAATCTGAAGAACGGTCTGTGATGGGGAGCTATCTGGATATGAAAATATGCATCTTTCAGATCCACTGATAAAAAACAATCCCCTGGGCAGATCTGCAAGAGGATTTGTTTCAAAGTTAACATTCTGAACAGCCGCCTTACTAGAGCGCGGTTCAGACACCTCAAATCGAGGATGGGCCTGAAGTAGTAGGCTTTCTCCACCACGCCCTTTGCTAGCAGAGCTTGTACTTCAGCTCAGAGGACGTGAGCGTTGGTGTCTAAGATCGAAGTGTAAGCAAGCGAATTGGAGCGAGTAACCCCGTTTGATTATTTTTAAAAACCCAATTTGACACGCTGGGAATGGCTTCTCGGGAATGGCTTCTCAAGACTGGCTCCAGGCGGCGGGGGGTTGATGAGCTGCAAATGGCAGCCCGGCACACTGTGGCGGGGGACTGACGCATGCGTTAGGATAATGTGGCGGAGAAAATCTCTTTTTGTGAAGGGGCTTGTTTTTATTTGACTTGCTATAACAGTGGAAATAGGTCTGGGCACTTAGCCTCCTTGTGCCTGAAACATCAGGGCTGCTTGGGTGGCTCAGGATAGTTCCAGCACTAGCTTAGAGCAGGGTCACTGGCACTTGGGAATTGGGTAGCACTTCGCTGGATGAAAGCACTGCTACACCTCAGGTTCTGCCTTTTTCTGAGGCTGAGTGGGTGAAGGGAGTCGGCTTGGCGTGCTGCTGAGTGACAACAACTTAGGGCGACTCGAGGCGGCAGAGGAACTTGCTCGCTTTGGCTGGAAGTGGGCATCGCTTGTGATGTTTTCTGCGCAACTGTGAATCCACCGTGGAACCAAATAAGCCATAGGGAGAGACGGGAGTCCAGGAAGGCTGTCTCATCAGTATCCTTGATCTCCAAAGTTGAGCCAAAGGTATCGCTTGGGCCGTAGATTTAGTGGCATGCAGGGAGAGGTTGAGCACGCTCCACCGCTCCTTGAAGGCCGCCGGATCAGGACCACTCTCGTCCATGGTTTGGAGAAGTTTGGCCTTATAAACTTGGAGGACCACCATTGTGTGAAGGGCAGAACTAGTCTGGCCGCTAGCGCTGTACGCTCTGGCCGTGAGAACAGAGAACACGGCTTAGACAACTGGGCAGCTTTGGTCTTCCAACCAAGGGCTGCAGGTGAGCAGAGATGGCCTCTTCCAATGGGGGAAGTTTAATGTAGCCCTTTTCCTCTGCACCGTCAGCCGTGGTGAGGGCAGCTGAGAGTAATGGACGTGCGATGAATAGGGGGCACGCCACGATTTTATCAGTTCTTCGTGGACTTTCGGGAAGGTTGGTGGGGGGCCTGCTGACAGTGCCCCAGCTGCAGGAACCACCCATTGAGGCGGCTGCGGGCGGGTTCTTCTGGAGCCGACTCATTCACAGCCTTGGTAAGGACACAGATGAGCTCTGATTCCTGCCCAGCCTGGCTAAGTCCGCCTCTTTGGGTGGTTGGTGGGCAGAGTCATTGCTGGAGTTCGCCCAATCCTCTGCTTCAGACGCAGCCAGAGACATTGTGTCATCAAATTCCTCCTTGGAGCCGACGAATGAAATCATGCCACTCGCACCAGAAGAGGGGTGCTGGTCATTGCAGGTGAAGAGCACAGGTGAATCAGCACGCTGTGGGGAGAGCGAGGCACAAGGGTGCTGGACCGATGTGAGCTCACTACAGCCCTGTTGCTCTGCCTCACGGATCCGCTGTGTCTTCCGTCTCGGATCGAGAGGGGAAGAGAATGGCAGCCTCGGTGTGGGTGCATCCCAGATAAGCAATGCACTCGTCCAAGGGAGGGAGGGGAGCCCTGAATGAGCCACATTTGCGGTGCAACATTTTACATCAAACGTCACTGCTCTTTTTAGTAATTAAATTAAATTTGCTCTTTTGTTTCCGCCGTAAAGCCGCAAAAGAGAAGTGCTGAATCAGCTGGAACTGCAAATCCTGATCTTTGCGCTTGAAGGAGAAGAATTCTGACTAAATGGTTTTCAGCACAACTTAAATAGGCAGTTGGCCCTGCCATTTTTGGCGGGCTGAAAAGCCATTTGTCTGTGCAGGTGCACAGACGTGAACCAATCAGGCTTCAGTATTCAGAGAAAAGTTTTCCCCATAAGTGTCAGAAACTGACGCAATGCAAGTGAGCCATAGTGAAAGGGAACTACGAGTTCCCTTTTGAGAGTACTCTCGTATTGCGTAAGTTAGCTTACGCTTATGGGGAAAACTCCTTTTCTCAAGAATATTGAAGCCAAAAATTATCCTTATAATTTTATATATGTAAAACACAGTGCAGCTGCACAGCAGACCCAAGCAGAGCATACTAGCACGTTGATTGGCTGTGCTGCGGCAACTGCACGAACCTATGGCGAGGCGGCTGAGGCGTGCGAACCAGTCGGGTCGCTTCCCGCCCTATCACGTCAACTCCCACCAGCGTGATCAGCGTGGCCTACAGCTATAAAAGCCCATGTTACGCCATAGGGTTTTTAGATTTAATCTCCTTCAGCTTAGTTACCTTCGCTGACCTCCGGATTTGAGAAGTCGCCACCGTCGAAAAGGCCTTCAGCGAAACGAGCCACCAGTTCTGAGGACGCCGGTTTCCTGTCTTCACTGGACTCCAGCTTCAGCCCGCTGTTTCTGCTGCGCCATCCGGCGTGCTACATATATCCTTTTCTAAGCTCTGTGTGTGTGTTTGCCGCTGCAACACACACACTCTCAAAAGAGCAGGTGTTGTTTCAAATGCCTTGTGAATCCTGTGCCTCGTGCAGAGGCCCTCTCTTCGGCGGGGATCATCACCGCGTGTTACGTGACCACGCTGAAGCTGCACTCTCTAAGAGCGGCTGCCCGGAGTGCGATGAAATGGCGCTATCGACCCTACGGGCTCGACTCGCCAGCGTCAATGAGGACCCCGCCCCCTCCGCTCTCCCTCTTCTCTTGCTCAGGCCACGCAGAGAAGCGCCGCGGACAGAGAATGCCAGAGCGGATGAGCGAGCCCACGCCGGAGCATTCCCCGCGTGTCTCGCTCTCAGAATCCCCTTCGCCGGTCTTCATCCAGGATGACCAGCGCCCCTCTCAGTTAGCGGCCGGTCCTATTTTCCTTCGGCGGACCAGAAGCGGAGGAGGACGAGGATGACAGCTTTTTCGCTTGCGGAGATTATTCACTTGCTGTCCAGGGCCCTTGGAGCCCATGCGAAGCAGGCTGGACGAGTGGTCTCTGCAAGGCCGCCGTCAGGCCCCTCTGCAGAGGACTGCCCCCCTTCTTCCTGGCAGTGTGCCCACTATACAGTATGCACCCCTGCACATAAGCACTGTTCACACAGCGCCACAAAATCACACAGATTACCTCACGCCGGGCGCATTCTAAATGTAGATTGCGCGGCCACTACACTATGCGCTGTCCCTATAGTGTCACAAGCACAAAAAGGCGGGCGACAAATCAAATCAAATCAAATCACCTTTATTTATATAGCGCTTTTTACAATGGCAATTGTTTCAAAGCAGCTTCACAGTGGTAACAGGAAAATAATGCAACAGAATTTGATTCGGCTGTACAGCCGCTCTGGTCAAAACGGTTATTTAGAAAATGGAAGAAGTTCAAGATGACTGTCAATCTCCCTCGGTCTGGGGCACCATGCAAGATCTCACCTCGTGGGGCATCAATGATCATGAGGAAGGTGAGGGATCAGCCCAGAACTACACGGCAGGACCTGGTCCATGACCTGAAGAGAGCTTGGACCACAGTCTCAAAGAAAACCATTAGTAACACACTACGCCGTCATGGATTAAAATCCTGCAGCGCACGCAAGGTCCCCCTGCTCAAGCCAGCGCATGTCCAGGCCCGTCTGAAGTTTGACCATCTGGATGATCCAGAGGAGGAATGGGAGAAGGTCATGTGGTCTGATGAGACAAAAACAGAGCTTTTTGGTCTAAACTCCACTCGCCGTGTTTGGAGGAAGAAGAAGGATGAGTACAACCCCAAGAACACCATCCCAACCGTGAAGCATGGAGGTGGAAACATCATTCTTTGGGGATGCTTTTCTGCAAAGGGGACAGGCCAGTCTCCAGACCTGAACCCAATAGAAAATCTTTGGAGGGAGCTGAAAGTCCGTATTGCCCAGCGACAGCCCCGAAACCTGAAGGATCTGGAGAAGGTCTGTATGGAGGAGTGGGCCAAAATCCCTGCTGCAGTGTGTGCAAACCTGGTCAAGAACTACAGGAAACGTATGATCCCTGTAATTGCAAACAAAGGTTTCTGTACCAAATATTAAGTTCTGCTTGTCTGATGTATCAAATACTTATGTCATGCAATAAAATGCAAATTAATTACTTAAAAATCATACAATGTGATTTTCTGGATTTTTGTTTTAGATTCCGTCACTCACAGTTGAAGAGTACCTATGATAAAAATTACAGACTTCTAAATGCTTTGTAAGTGGGTAAACCTGCAAAATCGGCAGTGTATCAAATACTTGTTCTCCCCACTGTATATAAAATTATAAGGATAATTTTTGGCTTCAATATTCTTGCGAAAAGGAGTTTTCCCCATAAGTGTAAGCTAACTTACGCAATACTCGTTCCCTTCTCTCAGGGAACCGAGGTTATGTTAGTAACCAAGTCGTTTCCTTTTTATGGGTTTCTAGAGACAAAACAGCATAATATGAATTTTGGGGGGCTCTTATTTTGTAATTCCACATCAGACAGTTCTGAAACGGTGGAGTTGACATTGTGAGAAGGTGTAATCTCCATCTGAGGTGAAATTGGTCTGTGGAAACTAGGACTTTTCTTTTTATGGGTTTCTAAATGTATATACAAAACAGCGCAAATATGAATTTTGGGGGGCTCTTATTTTGTAATTCCACATCAGACTGCCCTGAAACGGTGTAGTTGACACTGTGAGAAGGTGTACTCTCCATCTGAGGTTAAATTGGTCTGTGAAAACTAGGACTTTTCTTTTTATGGGTTTCTAAATGTATAGACAAAACAGCGTATATATGAGTGTTGGAGGGCTTTTATTTTGGAATGCAACATCAGACTGTCCTGAAACGATGTAGCCAACACAGTGAGATGGTGTACTCTCCATCTGAGGTGAAATTGGTCTGTGGAAACTAGGACTTTTCTTTTTATGGGTTTCTAAATGTATAGACAAAACAGCGCAAATATGAATTTTGGGGGGGTTCTTATTTTGTAATTCCATATCAGACTGTCCTGAAACGGTGTAGTTGAGACTGTGAGAAGGTGTACTCTCCATCAGAGGTTAAATTGGTCTGTGGAAACTAGGACTTTTTTTATGGGTTTCTGGATGTAAAGACAAAACATCGCAAATATGAATTTTGGGGGGCTCTTATTTTGTAATTCCACGTCAGACTGTCCTGAAACGGTGTAGTTTACACTGTGAGAAGGTGTTACTTAAATTAGTTGGAATGTAAAAGGCTTAAATAATCGACTAAAAAGTGTAAAGTTGTAAAGTTGAAGGCCAATATATGTTTTTTTGCAGGAAACCCATTTTAAGAACTCATGGGTGGGAAAGGTGTTCCACTCAGGATTTAATTGTAAAGCTAGAGGCACAGCCATTTTGATTAACAAGAATACTCAATTTAATCCTTCTAAAGTTATTTCAGACCCCAATGGTAGATATGTGATTGTCTCAGGCACTCTTTTTGATAATCAAGTCGCTAATGCGACTTGATTATCGCATTAGCGATTATCGCGTTGGTGGCAAGTGTTTATGCCACCAACTGGGATAATCCAGATTTCTTTATAAAACTTTTTTCCAAATTCCTAGACCTGAATTTTTTCCAGTTGATCATTGGAGGTGACTTTAATTGTGTCTTGAATACTGTTCTAGATAGGTCATCTCCCAAACCAGCTCCTTTGTCTCAATCCTCTAAAACAATTAATTCCTTTTTAGAGTGGTACGGAATAACTGATATATGTCGTCTTTTAAATCCCACTTCTAAAACATTTTTTTTCTCCAGTTCACCACACTTATTCACGTATCAATTATTTTTTCATTGACAGCAAACTTATTCCTTCAGTAAAGTCTTCCTCTTATGATAGTATAATCATCTCTGACCACGCTCTGGTAATTCTTGAACTGGCTCTCCCTGGTTGTATGATATCTCGTGTTTGGAGAATGAATGCGTATTGAGTTTATTGAGTTTATCTCTGAAAAGATTTCTACTTTTCTTTAGATTAACTCTACAGAAGGGATTTCTGAATCTATCCTTTGGGAAATGCTCAAAGCTTACTTGCGTGGAGAAATAATTTCTAGTTTTGTTTTTATCACAAAGTTGTGTGATAAAAAGATATGGGAACTCTCTAGACAGATAGGCAAACTGGAACAGAAATATGCACAACGTCCAACCCCATCACTATATAATGATAGGGCTTTTTTGCTGTCTGAATATAATCTTCTTTCCACTAGCCATGCTGAACACCTTTTACTTGTCACGAAACCATTTCTATGAGTTTGGTGATGAACCGCACTTGCATTACAACTTAGGCTACAAACTGCAAAAAGCTTTATTGCTCAAGTCTTAACCCCAGTAGGAAACATGGTATCAGACCCCCAAGAAATTAATGATCAATTTAAAACATTTTATTCTTCTTTGTATCAGTCAAACTCCCTCAATGATTCTACTCTTATTAATAATTTTTTTGAAAATCTTGAGATCCCTCAAATCAGTAGCGAGTCAAAATCCAAATTAGACGATCCTATTCGTTTAACCAAAATTCTACAAGCCATTACACAGATGCAGAGTGGAAAATCACTAGGTCCAGATGGCTTTCCCGTAGAGTTTTTAAAAAAGTTTTCTCCTCAGCTTTCCCCACTACTTCTCTCGGTTTTTGAAGAATCTCTAAATAATGGTCAGATGAGATTCCTTCCTCCATGCGGCAGGCGTCAATTTCACTGATTTTGAAATCTAATAAATCCCCCCTAGACTGTGGGTCTTATCGTCCAATTTCGTTTATTAATGTAGATGTAAAAATCCTGGCTAAGATTCTCTCTCTAAGGCTGGAAACTGTTATCCAAGATATCATTCATCCAGACCAAACTGGCTTTATAAAAAATAGACAAGGCTTTTTTAACCTTAGAAGGCTGATGAACATAATTTATACCTCATCAGACTTGTCTGTGCCAGAAGCCCTAGTTTCTCTCGATGCAGAAAAGGCTTTCGATCGTGTTGAGTGGGACTATTTATTTTATACATTAAAAAAATGTGGGTTTGGTGATAAATTCGTGTCCTGGGTTAAAACTTTTTTATATTCTTCCCCTATGGCGTCGGTAAAAACAAATGGTATTAGTTCTGAATATTTTCCCCTTTACCGTGGGACAAGACAGGGTTGCCCCGTCCCCACTTTTGTTTGCTATAGCTATAGAGCCTCTTGCAGCCTCTTTTCGTACTAATTGCAATATAACAGGCATTCTTAGAGCAGGAAAAGAACAGAAAATTTCCCTCTATGCTGACGACGTAGTATTATATGTTTCAGATCCAGAAACCTGTCTTCCCCATGTTTTGAGTATTTTAGGACAGTTCAGTAGCATCTCAGGTTATAAATTAAACCTCCATAAGAGTGAATTTTTTCCAATTAATTCCGCTGCAAGAGCTCTTTCAGCGTCAACTCTCCCATTTAAATCAGCCTCAGATAATTTTCGTTACCTGGGAGTTACAGTAACACGGAAACGTAGATCTCTTCAAACATAACTTTATTCCGATTTTGGAGAGAACAAAAGAGGATCTTGCTAGGTGGACAACTCTACCACTTTCACTTGTAGGTAGAATTAATGCCATAAAAATGAATGTTTTACCCAAATTTCTTTTTCTATTTAAAAATATTCCGGTATTTATACCAAAGGCATTCTTTAAGTCACTAGATCGAGTGATTTCTGATTTTATTTGGAATGGAGGCCCAGTAAGAATCCAGAAAAAAAAGGGGCATTGTACATATTAATGATCTTTTCAAAGAGAATACTTTTGTACCTTTTTCATATCTATCAGAAAAATTTAATCTTCTAAAAACTCACTTCTTTCGGTATCTTCAGACTCGTGAATTCATAAGAAATAAATTTTCCCACTTTCCTCATGCACCTCCTAAACAAGAGACTGATCAAGTTTTGGAAATAAAAGTCTCTAAAGGTGCTGTCTCCAATATTTACAAAATTTTTTCCATTTACTGCACTCTCAGATTTTTCACCCATTTCTAAAATAGAGTTGGGAATCTGATCTTGACCACATTTTTACTGATGAGGAATGGTCTAATGATCCCTTTGTCGTGTTCATACCTACTCTATTTGCGCTCGTCACTCACTAATACAGTTTAAGTTGTTACACAGAATTTACTGGACAAAAGCTAAACTGTGTAAAATAAATCCGGACCTCGATCCCACTTGTGACTGCTGCCGACAAGCTTCGGCTACTCTTTATCATACTTTTTGGCTTTGCCCAGCATTGACTTCTTTCTGGACATCAATCTTCAAGTCGATCTCTAATATTTTTATTTTAGATGTTGAACCGTGCCCCTTGGTAGCGCTATTTGGTCTTAATCCCACAAAGGTGTCCTTATCATCTCTTCAGTCAAATGCTCTAGCTTTTTGCTTAATAATTGCTAAAAGGCTTATACTAATGAACTGGAAAAATCCTTCCCCACCCAGTTATATTCATTGGATGCATGACCTGTTTCAGTTTATTCAAATAGAAAATTTTTGATTCACAATGATTGGCAGAACAGAACTATTCCACATGATTTGGCAACCTTTCCTCTTGTACTTTAAAAAATAATTATTTTCCTAAGAAACCCTTCCTTTGCATTTGACCCTTGTTGGTCTTGTCCTCTCTCTCGTCCCTGACTGATTAAGAAACATCAAGAAACTACATAATCTCTGGAAAACCAAATTCTTTCCCTTTTTTGTCTATGAAGGTGCAAGGTTGTTTTTTTTTTGTTTGTTTTTTCCAGTAATGTTTACATTTTTGCTGGATTTTGTCTCTATTGCTACCACACGATATGTATATATTTAGTACATGTATATTTAAATTTATTATTACTTATATTGTTTTGTATTATATTATTATGTTTTGGAGCATGCATTTATAATCCTTTTTTTATTTAATTTAATTTTTATTTTTTGTATGTAACTGACTCAGAGAGTAAGGAATGCTTTTGTTTAATCTTATCTGGATTTCTTGGTCAATATGTCGAAATAAACGCTGTATTGTCTTTCTTTTAGAAACTCTCTGATTGAAAAGCATCAATAAAAAGTGTTAAACTAAAAACATGTCCCACCACAACATTTTTCTATATCATCTTGAGGAGTACTAGCTTTCCCAGTCTTGGGCCTTACCACAGGTTCAGTCTCAACATCTTGAATATTCACTGCTTGTTTGAAATGGCTTCCTCATGTGCAGCAGCCCCCAGCTCCAAATCACCAACCTAAGCTTCCACTGTATTCTCTTCTCCCTCTGAGAACAAAACAGGATGTGCTCTAGTATTTTGCTGAGGACCAGCTTGCCCTTTAGCAGTCATCTTGATACTTATAGTTTTCATCTTCTACTGCCAGTTATTCCACGGAGATATTCATCCCACTTCTGACACCATTTGTTGTAAGGAGGTCTTAACAGTGGCTAGGCAGGCAGCAAGAAAAGCAAAAACTGAATTGGCTTTAATTTCTGGTAAGGCGTTTAACATGGTCATCCAACATAGGATAATTAAAAAAAAAAAAATTACCAAAACAAAAGAAAACATTTATATAACGGTAATACATAACAAAGAAAAGCAAAACATTGGCTTCAGGCCCAACAAAAACAATTTTGTTCTCTTCACCAAACATATGGACTCTCTTTATAGTTGAGGCTCCTCCCCCACATTCAAACAGTCCAATCAATGACAACCCTCAGTCAATCACAAACAGGATATTCTAATATTCTCTATTTTACATTAAAACTAGGAACATTTCCACTTTATTCTACAAACATCAATCATAACCTTCAGTGATAACCTTGTTCATCATGCTCTATTTCAACTACAAAAACCCCATAAGAATTAAAAAACACATGCATTTAATGCAAAAGCATTCTCAATTCAACTCCTCCCTCTTAGGAAGATATATATCTGGCTTCCTGTTTACGGGCCTCTCATATTAGAAAGCTCAGAGGAAAAGGTAAGACAAAATAAAACCATTATTAAACAAAGCACTGTTTGTCTACTTGCAATTCATAATTTCTCGTTTACAGCACCACAGATACAGAGAATAACAAACATTAGTCACACTGGAATGTGCATCTTCCACGTGACTTTGATCTGTGTAAAAATAACACTGAATAAAGTTATTCTGTACAAAACAGTGTTGTGTAGTTCTTTAGATTGAATAATTTATGTCCCAAACACTCCTTTATCACAACGGCATTAAAGGATCATTCCAAGCAAATCACTTCATTGCACTAAATCCCATTTTCACTGAGATGACTAGTACACACACAGTACAAAGAATGTACTGACATAATTTGGTGCCCTGCTATGATTACAGCAGATACTATACAGCTTTCATGATTAACAAGTATGACTTGCTTTAATCCCAGAAGGTGCTACCATCAGTAAGAGACAAATGAGAGGTGGGTCTGCTAAGGTAATATAGTATAGTACTTTATTATAGTCTTCTCTTGGGAGAGGGAGCTCACAAGCGTCTCTTAACTATTGCTACTGGAACACTGACATATACATTGCTAATGGAGGAGACACTATGAAACAGTCTCTTATTTTTCTTTAATTCTTTTTTTTATTGATTTTTGACCCTGTACAACTTGTACAAATCATTTCAAATAAAATAAAACACTGACAATGTTATAGTCATATATAGTCACACAATCTCATCCAAGATTATTCTTCAGATTTTTCAGGGGTTTGCTTAGAAGTGTGACTGCTTCACTTTTCAAAAAGTAAAGAAATGATATTTTTTTTAAATTGTCAATTTTCAAAATCTGTGCTTGCATCAGATGAATTTAACAGCAAAATGCAGAAAAAGAATATTATGAAGCAATATGAAGCTCTACCAAAAAGGGCACCTAAAGAGAATAAGAGAGAAAAAAAGACTTTAAGCACACAACACTACATATATCACAGGATAAAATGACACTTTCTGACCTATGTTGAAAAAAACATTTACACTCCTTACACTCTCTTAAGCAAGACAATAAAAAACATACCATCCAATGTAACACTGGCACAGGTTTTCATGTGAAGTAGCTTGTTTGATGAGCAGCTCCACCTGAGTAGGTACGTCCAGGGTCTCATCATGGGAAAAGTCTCGTCCTAGAAGAAGTAAAAAACATTCACATAAATCCATTGATATTTGTTTTATTAGTTAGTGATGTTTAATAATGTGTTAGAATTGTGAATTAAGTCACTTAGAAATGTGTGTTCAGTTCTCTGTAGTCTGAGAGTGAAGGCCAGAGTTTTGCTTACCAGTTAGCTTGTCCCGCACCCTGTTGATAATTTGGATGGCTTTCTTGTTCAAGGCTTCAGGTTGCACAAGGCCATCTCCAACTGAAGGAATAATAAATGAAGCTACAATGTCAATGACAAACACATGGCCTGAAGCCTGATTCTTCGTTTGAATCCAGTAATATAGTTAAGTCAAGTCGTCACCTTTATTTATATAGTGCTATTTACAATGCAGATTAAACAATGTTGTTTAATATTATATTGTGCAGGGTGCATCTGCACAGTATAATACTGCATCATACAAGTGGTCTTTTACTGCTTAAAGTAAAGTGACAAAAACAAAGTCTTCTTTTAAACATCTAAACAGCGGTAACACTTTAGTATGGGGAACACATATTTACTATTAACTACGACTTTTGCCTTAATAAACTCCTAATTTACTAATATACCTAATAATAAATAGTTAGTAAGGTAGTTAGGGTAACAAAAGGGAACTCCCTTTCGAAAGGGAACTCGCACTGCATCGATGACGCTATGGGGAATGCCTCAGGCGTGACGGCGTCTGAAACGCAATCGAATCACGGCAATCACACTGGCCGGCGACAGCCTATGACGTCACTACTAGTGCGACCCGGATGTATATAAGGGGCGCCTAGAGAACATGTCATCCTCTTTTCATCTGTCTGTTTGTAACACGATTATTTACTTTGCTATTTACTGGGTGAATAAGGTAATCATGGCAGAAAGTGACAGACGTTTCAGGAAGTGTGTGGATCCGTGTCCCAGGTTTCTGACACCTGATGACACACACGACTTGTGCGTTTCATGTTTGGGCGAAGAGCACGCACAATCAGTTCTTGAGGGATCTGTTTGTGCTAATTGTTTTCCTTTAAGGACGCTCCGCTCTCATTTGGCCCTCTTCTCGAGGGAAGAGGGACAAGCATCTGGGCCCAGTGGTTCGGGTCCCGCTCGTGCTGAGGCAGAGCGAAGACTCAGATCATGGGGTCCCCAGATGGAGCTCGCCGCAGAGTTTGAGAAGGTTGTAAACCTCTCGTGCCCTGCGGCGGTTGATGAGAGTGAGCTGCTGGAGGAGGTTGTGTTGTCACTGACATCCTCTGATCCAGCAGCGAGTGCTCTACTGGCGTCTAGTCCAGGAGAGCAGGAGATGGCTGCTGAGGGTGAAGAGGATGTACCACCTGAACCCTCACAGCCTCCCTGCCCCGCATATGTAGAGCTACTGGGGGTTATGGAACGTGCTTCAGCTGCCTTGGGAGCGCGTGAGGGAAGGGACCACTCGTGGCAGGCTCGATGAATGGTTCCTTTCTGGCCACAATCCTCCAGCTCCCGTGAGCCTTCCATTCGAGAAGGCATGGAAGAACCCATACTCGGCACGCAAACTATGCTGATGTTGAGGGGATGCGTGAGCATGGGTATGTGTTGATGCCCCCAATTCTCGCAGCTGGAGAGGCGTCGACACCGAAAGCTCCGGCCCTGCCTTCCAAGCCTCTTAAGATGACATCACGCTTGAATGGCAGGGCATACGCGGCAGCGGGTCAGGCTGGTGCTGCTCTGCACACAATGGCTGTGTTGCAGGCATACCAGGCAGACCTGCTGAAGGATTTGGACCAGAGTCAGGGCCTCTCCCCTGAAGCAGTGGAGGAGTTGTGCCGCACCACAGATTTGGCTCTCCGGGCCACTAAACAGACTACTGCCACGATCGGAAGGTTGATAGCGGCAATGTTGGCCATGGAGAGACACCTGTGGTTGAACTTGGCCGACAATGGGGAGAAAGAGAAGGGCTTTTCGCTATTTTGTGCCGGTTTCGTCTGAACCTTTCGGCACCTCCGTTGAGGCGGTAGTGGGAAAGTTCAAAGAGACAAAGGCGCGCTCGGCTGCATATAGATAGACTGAGGTCCGAATCCGCGCCCAGACAGCCAGGGGGTCCTGGCCCATCCTGTTTTGAGGATCGGAGACAGGGCAAGAGGTCCAGTTTCCTAGGAGCAGGTCGCAGAGGAGGCGCGACTCTAGGAAGAAGGAGGATTTGAGGGAGGTGATCCAGCACAGACGCTCTCAGCGTCAGTGAAGGATCTCTTCCTCTGAGGGTGATCAACAAGCCACCCTTTCCTCTCTTCTTTCTTCCCCCCTCATTTTACCCCAGGCGCTTCTTACATCAGGCCTGAGGCTGGCCCTATGATGAGCCGTTCCCAAAAATGGAACCCTTCTGATGGTCTGCCTTCGGGCTTGGTAGTGAGTGCGCCCCTTTCAGGCTTGAAAGGGTGGTAGGCCCCATGTTTTCAATGGTGGTAGGCCTCCATTCTGCGAGCCGCAGGTATGAGCTTGGTAGGTCTTATTTATTATGAATACAGTAGACCTCAGTTCCCTGTAAGAAAGTGTTAGGGGTATGTTAGGTAGGTAAAAAATGTTTAACAATGGAGTTCCCATTGTAGGTTGGCCAGAACAATATATAAGGGGTAGTGCCTTTATTGGTCCCCCTTAGTGAGTGTGTTGGCTTCGCTTTATTGTAATTCACTGGTGAGGCCATCACTCATTTTAGCTTCAAACTGTTAAGTTCACCACTCAACAGTGAGTTGGCTTCCTCCAAGTCTGGGAGTCAGTGTAACGAGGCCACCGCTCTGTCAAGCTCTAGATGCAAGTGCTGGCCTTTGGCGGGCCACCTTGTTAGCCACCTCATGGTAGAGTAGCAGGTCTCCTCTCGTTTAGAGAGTCAGTGTATTGAGACTAGCACTTGTGAACTTCAGAACCTCTGGGCCGCCATGACATCGTTTGCCTGGGTTGAGCCATTGCTCCTTTAAGCTCCTGATAGGCTGGCCATCATGTAGGCCACCTTAGCTGTTGTACATACAGAGTAAGTGAGTCGGCCTCCTCTCAAAATTGAGAGTCGTTCTGCAGAGGCCGCCGCTCTGTAGGAGCCCCAGGTATATCTATGCTTGTGTGCTGGCCCTCACAAGGGTCACCTCAGTAGCTGGCCTAGGATAAAAATAGGGATATTGGAGGTGGTCTGCTAAGCATTCTCGCCCCAGGCCTTCATTTTTATGAGAGGCTTCTTAGCTAGAGCCATAGGTTTAATCAACCAGCTGGTATCTAGTATCCCTGGTTCTGGCCTCCACTACAAGAATCGTCTGGCCAAGGCCCGCCTTTCTGCATTAGGTTAAATACACTTTGGTGTAGATGCAGAGTAGATAGCAGCTAGGGTCGCAGGCTATCCCCAAGGCCTCCCCGGTGCAGTTGTATTTACAATGCCGATTGTTTCAAAGCAGCTTCACAGTGTTAAACAGGAAAATAATGCAACAGAATTTAATTCGGCTGTACAGCCGCTCTGGTGAAAACGGTGATGTCATCCAGCTCATTTCAATTATCATATAGTGTCAATGCGGGCAGATCAGTAATATAGTTGAGAATTTTGTGCCCCCAACTGAGCAAGCCAAAAGCCAAAGGCGACGGTGGCAAGGAACCAAAACTCCTTCAGAAAAAAACCTTGGGAGAAACCAGGCTCAGTCAGGGTGCCAGTTCTCCTCTGGCCAACAAACAAACAGTGCATGATTATGATTCTGGCAACATTACATGTCAGAAGTCATATTAGATCGAAAGATATTCTTAAGATCGGAGTCGTCACGCCGGAGACGGCCCGGATCCGGCTGACTGCAGTAAACCTCAGGATAAACAGAGAGACTAACATTAGCGTAGATGCCGTTCTTCTTATGATGTAACAAGTACATCAGGTGTTATGGGAAGTGTTCCCGGTTCCTGCTGACCTAGTTAATGCAGCCTAAAACAATCATTTAACTGATTTGAATAATATAAATTGATAATGTTCTATGTGTATGCTATAGTAAAGAGATGTAAACTGAAAGAGTGTGTCTGCTTCCCGAACAATGCTAGGAAGACTGTTCCAGAGTTTAGGTGCTAAATAGGAAAAGGATCAACCGCCTGCAGTTGATTTTGATATTCTAGGTATTATCAACTGGCCAGAATTTTGAGACAGCAATAGACGTGATGGAGTATAATGCGTTAAGAGCTCGCTCAAGTACTGGGGAGCTAAACCATTTAGTGCTTTGTAAGTAATTAGCAAGATTTTAAAATTTATACAATGTTTAATAGGGAGCCAGTGCAGTGTTGACAGAACCGGGCTAATATGGTCATACTTCCTGGTTCTAGTAAGAACTCGAGCTGCTGCATTTTGGACCAGCTGCAATTTATTTATTAAACGAGCAGGGCAACCACCCAGTAGAGCATTACAATAATCTAGCCTTGAGGTCATGAACGCTTGAACTAACTGTTCAGCATTTTGCATTGAAAGCATGTGCCGTAATTTAGATATATTTTTAAGATGGTAGAATGCAGTTTTACAGATGCTAGAAACGTGGCTTTCAAATGAAAGATTGGTATCAAAGAGCACACCCAGGTTCCTAACTGACGACGAGGACTTGACAGAGCAGCCATCAAGTGTTAGACAGTATTCTAGGTTACTACTTGTGGAGTTTTTTTGTCCAATAATTAAAAATTCTGTTTTTTCTGAATTAAGTTGCAGGAAATTACTAGTCATCCATTTTTTTATATCAGCTATGCATTCCGTTAATCTTGTGAATTGGTAAGTTTCGTCAGGGCATGAAGAAATATAGAGCTGAGTATCGTCAGCATAACAATGAAAACTGTTCATTATGAGTGAAGTTGTCCAGTTGTCCCCTGGGTGGTGTCAGGCCTCTTTCACTTTGCGAATAGGAAGCAGTGTGCTGTGGCCCCCGCTCTCCAGAAGCTAGCTAGTCAGCTAGGCCTCTAGCCTAGGCTCTCCTCTAAGCTCCTTGAATTAACATTCAAGTGAAACAGGTTGAGTGTGGTTAGGCCTCTCAAGTGAGGCCTCCATTCCCCAAGGGCTTAGCAGAAGACAGCAATTCTGTCTTAATATTGAGAGCCCCAACTGGTAGGCCCACACCCGGTAGCATGTCTCAGGGTCATGCTGATAGTACTCCCCTGCTAAAATCAGGGTCACTGTTAGAGCTATATAAGTTTAATCTTAGCAGGCCTCCTTGAGAGCGAGTCCCCTTCAGTTTGGGTACTTGGCAGCTAGCAAAGACTTGCTATCAGGTAGTTGGCCTTAGCAAGCCTCCTTGAGAGCGAGTCCCCATCAGTATGAATATCTAGCGTGGCTAAAAAACAGATTACTATCAGGTCGCAGGCTCCCCTGGGAGCCTCCCTGAGTCTTGCCCAGAGCCTGGTCTACTTCTCGGGTCGAGCCTAGTACTCCCCTCGTCTCAGAGGGTTGTCTCCAGAGTGCTTAGCTCCCTAAGTCTGGTCAAGACGGTTGAAGGACTCTCACAAGGCCTCCCTGTCAGATCAGCCCTTAGGCTGGAGGTACTCCCCTCAAAAGGGTCCCTACTGGAGTGTCCAGCCTCCATGGCAAAAACAAGTGCCATGTAGATCTAGGATCGAGCAGAGAAACTCCCCTCGATTGCAAGGGTTGGAAAGCGCTATGCTGAGTGCTGCTCTCCAGGATGCCCATCTCTACGGTCCAGTGTGAGTTGGTTACTGCCAGTCTGCAGTCCCTTTCACGGGATGCCTCTACTAGAGGCGAATGTTTCAGAGGCTCTGTTCTAAGAAACCGACAGGTGGTAGGCCAGACTAGTTCACAGGAGCAGACCAGGTCGGCCTCCCTGGTGGCATTTGGGGTTGACTATATTCCCCTGAGAAGTAACTGGCTCCTGTCGGCCATATTCCCTTAGAGGAATCCCGTCCATGTGAAGTTGTCGGTTCCAAGCCTTGGTAGGCCTTCTGTGTATTTCGGAGGCCTCTTTTGAGGCTTATCGCTTGGGCAGTGGCCGCAGGGAATAAGGTCACTGACAGCCTTGTGTGACCTGAGGGGGAGAGGGGGAGGTTCTGGCATTTCAGTTGAAACTGCCTTTTCTGATGTTTGTCACAGCCATTCATGGCATGCATCCCCTCGGCATGGCGGCGTAGATATATCGTTCCCCATAGCGTCATCAATGCAGTGCGAGTTTTTCGAAAAGAGAACGTCTCAGGTTACGTATGTAATCTCTGTTCCCTGAGAACAGGGATGAGACACTGCGCCTCCTGCCATGCCTTGGGGCTGCCTGCTGAACAGTTCCTTCAGACGAAAGTGGATGGCATGTTCTCTAGGTGCCCCTTATATACTTCCGGGTTGCACTAGTAGTGACGTCATAGGCTGGCGCCGGCCAATACGATTGCCGTGATTCGATTGTGTTTCAGACACAGTCACGTCTGAGGCGTTCCCGATAACGTCATCGACGCAGTGTCTCGTTCCCTGTTCTCAGGGAACAGAGGTTACATACGTAACCTGAGACGTTTTTGTAGTGTTTAAGTTTAGGTATTGGGTAGGATTAAGGGATGTAGAATAAGGTCCTGCAGAGGTTATAATGTTTAGAAGTGGTCTTTGTCTGCTTTACGTAAAGTAACAAAAGTTGAGTCTTCTTTTAAACAGCCATAAGATATCATGAAGTGGTTATAAGACATTTTACATTAAGGTAAAATCCAAGTTGTGTGGAAAACTACAAAGGAACTACAGATTCACAATGCAAATGATGTTTTATTCACAAAAACTGTAATATTACAAGGTTTTACCAAATCTAATGCCTATGTAGTAATATAGGAAAAAGCATGTAGATTTAAAAGGTAGGAATGTTTTCAAAAAAATTTACTCCAATTTTGAAATCGCTGCATTGGTAACCCGAGCATTTTAGAATTGAGTTTAAAATTCTTCTTTATGTTTTTAAATCCTTAAATAATCTGGCACCGAGCTATTTGTCTGAGCTACTAATAAATCTATACAATCCCACATGAAATCTGAGGTCCGGTGATAAGAGACTTCTCTCTGTCCCCAGATCACGATTAAAGCATAGAGGAGATAGAGCCTTTCGGCTGAGTCTTTAACTGTTTTTAAATCAGCTCTTAAAACCAATTTTTCCCCCTTGGAGTTTAATTAATTGTGAGCTTCTGTCATGAATGTGCGGTTTGCCCTGTGTCTCTTCGTTTTTTGTTTTGTTCAGCACTTTGGTCAGCCGTGTCTGCTGTTTTTAAAAGTGCTATATAAATAAAACAAACTTGAAACTTGATTATAAATGCAGACTTTATCTGGTGTTATAATGCATTGTACTCTTAAAAGTTATAACCACAAATAGTTAATTATTTGTAATGTATTGTACCTGTTTTTATGATTATTTTTAACTTCCTAAGACCCAGGAAAACAAAGACTTTTGAATTTAGTATTTTTTCATGTCATTACATTGTTTAGAGCAGTGGTTCCCAACCTTTTTTACTTGAAGGCCCCCCTCCTCTCCAAATCAATACTGCAAAGACCTTGGGCTGCACCGAATCCAAAACAATCATAGAATACGTACGAGAGAGGTGGTTCTTTGTTTTAATTAATTTTTTTAATTGATATAATTGATCTTTTATTACAAACCCGATTCCAAAAAAGTTGGGACACTGTACAAATTGTGAATAAAAACAGAATGCAATGATGTGGAAGTTTCAAATTTCAATATTTTATTCAGAATACAACATAGACGACATATCAAATGTTTAAACTGAGAAAATGTATCATTTTAAGGGAAAAATAAGTTGATTTTAAATTTCATGGCATCAACACATCTCAAAAAAGTTGGGACAAGGCCATGTTTACCACTGTGTGGCATCCCCTCTTCTTTTTATAACAGTCTGCAAACGTTTGGGGACTGAGGAGACAAGTTGCTCAAGTTTAGGAATAGGAATGTTGTCCCATTCTTGTCTAATACAGGCTTCTAGTTGTTCAACTGTCTTAGGTCTTCTTTGTCGCATCTTCATCTTTATGATGCGCCAAATGTTTTCTATGGGTGAAAGATCTGGACTGCAGGCTGGCCATTTCAGTACCCGGATCCTTCTACGCAGCCATGATGTTGTAATTGATGCAGTATGTGGTCTGGCATTGTCATGTTGGAAAATGCAAGGTCTTCCCTGAAAGAGACAACGTCTGGATGGGAGCATATGTTGTTCTAGAACTTGGATATACCTTTCAGCATTGATGGCCTTTCCAGATGTGTAAGCTGCCCATGCCACACGCACTCATGCAACCCCATACCATCAGAGATGCAGGCTTCTGAACTGAGCGCTGATGACAACTTGGGTTGTCCTTGTCCTCTTTAGTCCGGATGACATGGCGTCCCAGTTTTCCAAAAAGAACTTCAGATTTTGATTCGTCTGACCACAGAACAGTTTTCCACTTTGCCACAGTCCATTTTAAATGAGCCTTGGCCCAGAGAAAACGCCTGCGCTTCTGGATCATGTTTAGATATGGCTTCTTTTTTGACCTATAGAGTTTTAGCCGGCAACGGCGAATGGCACGGTGGATTGTGTTCACCGACAATGTTTTGTGGAAGTATTCCTGAGCCCATGTTGTGATTTCCATTACAGTAGCATTCCTGTATGTGATGCAGTGCCATCTAAGGGCCCGAAGATCACAGGCATCCAGTATGGTTTTCCGGCCTTAACCCTTACGCACAGAGATTGTTCCAGATTCTCTGAATCTTTGGATGATATTATGCACTGTAGATGATGATAACTTCAAACTCTTTGCAATTTTTCTCTGAGAAACTCCTTTCTGATATTGCTCCACTATTTTTCGCCACAGCATTGGGGGAATTGGTGATCCTCTGCCCATCTTGACTTCTGAGAGACACTGCCACTCTGAGAGGCTCTTTTTATACCCAATCATGTTGCCAATTGACCTAATAAGTTGCAAATTGGTCCTCCAGCTGTTCCTTATATGTACATTTAACTTTTCCGGCCTCTTATTGCTACCTGTCCCAACTTTTTTGGAATGTGTAGCTCTCATGAAATCCAAAATGAGCCAATATTTGGCATGACATTTCAAAATGTCTCACTTTCAACATTTTATATGTTATCTATATTCTATTGTGAATAAAATATAAGTTTATGAGATTTGTAAATTATTGCATTCCTTTTTTATTCACAATTTGTACAGTGTCCCAACTTTTTTGGAATCGGGTTTGTATTTAACGTATTAATAATAAAATTAATTAATTATATGAATATATTTAAATTAATTTTAAGTTATCTCGCGGCCCCCCCCCCGGAGGATCACTGAGGCCCCCTAGTGGGCCGTGGCCCACAGGTTGAGAACCACTGGTTTAGAGCATAAGAAACAAATGAAAAAATTAAATTGAAAAATTATATTTTATTCATACGTTATGCTATGTATTTTTCCTTGTAAGTGGACACTGGGAATTAGTTGTTTAAAAAATAAAATGACATGAAATTACATGTATAGGCTAAAACAATGGGATTTTATTTTTTCATTCACCAATCAATTTTCAGGATTTTTTTAAACCAAACTTTGTTTAAAGATGATTCTCAACTATGTTATGAAAGATATAATGGAATGAATTGATATACCATTTTACTTTATGCAATATGTGGGTAAAATGGCCATTTATGGGTTTTCCAATGGTGGCTTAGGGGCGGGGTTAGGGGTAGGTCATTGTACGAATTCATACAAATTAGCCACCTCGTAAAATACATACGAATTGCTGTGAGATCAGGCTGGGTTTTCAAATTCAATGCAATGTATCTATACACTGTATCTAATTTGCACATTAATGCGTTCTTGAAGAAACATGTAATGAAAAAATTGTGTAATAATGGGAGTAATATTTGGCAACATTTTCATAATAATATGTAATATTTTATAGGAACATTGATATGTAATTTCTTTCCCTATTCACTTGTTGTGTCTCCCAAAATGCCTGATAAACATGCTTTAAGTAACAGAACTTTTTTATAACAGAAAGTCATATTTTGATTAGAAACCCCATAACATTTTCCTGAGATGTTGATTTATAACAATTTGAAAATTAGTCAGATTTAAATGATAATTACAAAATATTATCATATTTCCATAAGAGTGCTAAATTCGATCATTCAGTCATTTTTAAAGACCAAGAAATTGTTGTCCTGGTGAAACCTCAAAACAAATGGTATCTCTGAAAAGCCCTGAATGTGCTCTTTAGGACATTCAGAAATCGAACTGTAAAACTGTGACATGTATGGTGTCGGAGAAATTCACTAAAATATAATGTTCTCGTACGAGGACAGTGGCTCCCAGGAGGATAAGATGATACAACATTTTATAAGGTTGTTTATAAGGCATTATGCATGTATTAAGAATACCCTTATAATGCATTATAAATACAGGCTTCATAGAAAGTGTTACATCATGGGTTATTAATTTAGGAGCCGTTTACACAAAAACGTTTATGCATTATGGCCGTTCATTTACACGACAATGGCATTTTGGTGGCCTGAGAAATGCAAACTTTGAAATAGGTTTTAAAGTGCAAGTTTTTGAAAACAAGTTTTGAAAACGATACCGTTATCGTATCCGTGTAGACTTCAAAAACGTGAATCTGTGAAAATGGTGATGGCATGTACATGCGTATTACGTAAACACGTACAGGCAGTCTATAGGCACGCGCGTTTGAATGCGCATGTGCGCAGGGTGAAAACTTTTTGAATTTGAAGATCAAGGTAAATTGTACTTGATTTGTCTTCTGGGAAACATGCAAGTATCTTTTGTTGTTTCCGAAGGGCAGTACTAAATGAGAAAAATTTATATTTAAACAAAATAAGAAAAATTTGGACATGCATTTGGACAATGCATCGTGTTTCCTTCCGGAGCATCAGTGAATGTTTGAACCTTTTTTAATAGTTGTGTCTGAGTCCCTCAATTGTCCTCAGTGTGAAAAGATGGATCTCAAAATCATACAGTGCATACACTGCTGGAAAGGGTTCAAATATGAAAAATATGCTGGAAAACTGAATTTGCAGGATCTGGAGGATTTTTCTGAAGAACAGTGCTCAGTTTAATTGCTCAGGACAAACAAGGGACTCATGAACAACCATCACAAAAAAAAAACAAAAAAAAAAAAACAGTTGTCGATCATCCAGGTAACGACACACAGTATTAAGAATCAATGGTTCATAAACTTTTGAACAGGGTCATTTTAATAAATTCAGCTATTTTTCGTCTTGTGGACTATATGTAAAACATTTTTTTTAATGTAAAATATCTTTTTTCAGAACAGTACTAAATAAAAAAGTGCAGTTGAGAATATATCTAATCAGAGGAATGTAGATATGTTTGCACCAGCTCTGCAATTATGCACTCCAAGTCAAGTCACGTTTATTTATACAGTATAGCACTTTTTTGCTGAAGTATTACACACAGGAAAAAATTGTTTTGCAAAGTTCTTCAGTTTCCGGAATTAGAAAATAATAAAAAGAATAATTCCGAATAGGGTCCACGCACCATTCAAACTAAAATCACTTTAGATTTTAATCATGACTTCTGAGTTTGTAAATTGGAACTACCAAGGAGGACTAGAAAGCAGCATAACTTTAAGGAGTGAGGCTAAGTCTTCAAGGACTTACTGAAGGAGTGAATTGACTCAGGCACTGTAGTTCCAGGCTTTTTGTGGGTTGTTTCTCCCAGGTCAATACCCTCCATGGCTTCTACATGAAACATAACAAAAAGATACCACAAAATTAAATCTATTACTATGAACATGCAGTAGTTTTGATGAAAATTTTGGATGAGTACATTAAAAGTCACATCATAATGTCACTTAGGTACTGTTCGGGAGTTGTTTGTGAATGAAAGCATTGTATACAGGAAAACTCTGGCAGCGTGAACAAAACAATTGCCAAAACAACTTCTCAGTACATATTCTATAATCTGTGTGTGAACAAGACTTTAGCTTGAGGTCATCTATATACTACTGTGCTCCTAAAAGTTAAAAAAAAAAACACTAGTATAAACAAGTAGCAAATCATGGATCACTGTTGTGATGTAAATTAAAGGCTACTTGCTACCTTTCCATATGCTACTTATTTCAGAAGGAAATAAGACACATGAAAGAAAACTGTGCTTGTCAAGGTATTTCATAGGGGAGTTTAACCTATTATGGTGCTGGTAATTGGAATAGGGTTAAAGTCAAGACTCACCAACAGACTGTCCTGCCGTGTAGGAGTCAGTTCTGGTCCTGGAGCGCTTGTTTCCTTTAGTGTTTGCTGTAGGAGAGAACAGAAACATCCAGTTGCTTGACATTCACAAACATCTGAGGTTTGACTATCAACCTAACATCAAGATTGTAGGATAAAAGAAATAATGAAAGAAAAAAATGGTATAAGAAAAAGTATTATTTAGTTGTTGTGGCTAGTCACCAAGGGACTAGGTTTTGGCTGGTTTGTTTTAGTAGTTAGACTATTCCTGCTGGTAGATGATACCATATATTCTTGTTATTCATGTTACATGTACTTACTATAGTAATAACAGTAAATTATGCATAATAAGCAACTAAGTAAAACAAACCCTAACCATATAGACATACATGTTGTTAATTAATATTGCTCAGTACTTCTTTGTGTTATTACACTTGTAACAATGGCACATTGTGTATTCATCCATCTATTCTTCAAACACTTGTTTAATTACTGATAAGTATGGCATCTACTGTAATATAATGAAATAGGTTGCTTGTAAAAAAACAACAACAAAAAGATTACAATACTTTTGGGCAACATGGTGGCTCAGTGGGTTGCACTTTTGCCTAACAGCAGGAAGGTGCCGACTTTGAGTCCTGGTGGAGTCAGGAGGAGTGGCTCAGCCGGGACACGAAGGTCATCAAAGGGCTCACACACAGACACATACATTCATAACTACAGATAATTTAGTGTCTCCAATTCACCTATGCCGCTGTATGTTTTTATATTGTGGGGGAAACCAGAGCACCTGGAAGAAACCCACACAGACACAAGGAGAACATGCAAACTCCACGCCTTCTGGCTCAGCTGGGATTTGAACTGGACACCTTCCTGAGGTGAGGCAAAAGTGCTACCCACTGGGCCACCATAGCCGTGTTTCCACTGTCGGGCCAAAAGTGAACATGCTTGTGCGTGCCAGGACCAGTCGCATTTCCACTGTCACTTCCGGGGCATGATCGGGTAAGGGTTTTTTTGGCCCGCCGAATACCTTGGTCCAAAGCGTGCCAACTATGTCATTAGAGTGGTCATGAACAAAGGCGAAGTTTATCAGAGTCAGGAGAGGGTCAACACCGCTGCTCATTTCCCATTCTTTCATATCGAGCTAACCTCCACATTTAAAATAATTTCCAGCTCAAAACTCACTTTCAGACACCAGCGAGTGTGTGAAAAAAACTTCCAAATTGCAATCAGGATTCTGATCACCATATGAGGCAGAAATATAATATATATATATATATTATATTATATTATATGTGATGCTAAAGGCTACTTATGCTAACCACTGTCATAATACATACACATATGATCATGGAAAAGTCAAGTCAAGTCAAGTCAAATTTTATTTCTATAGCACATTATGCCAAAGTTACGCCAAAGTGCTGTACAGTAAGACAATGTGCATATAAAAGAAAGCATAAAAAGAAACGAGACAGATACACAAAATAAACACATTAGACCCGATACAATCCAAAATAATAAATAATATAAAATCTACCAATATCGATCTAATCAAAAGCCAGAGAGAACAGATGAGATTTAAGAGCCGATTTAAAGCTGGCTAATGAACGAGCAGACCTCACATTGAAGGGCAGACTATTCCAGAGTTTAGGTGCTGTAGCAGAGAAGGCCACCCTTGGTTTTACAGCAAAAACGTGGGACAGTTAAAAGAAGCTGATTACAAGACCTAAGAGTTCTTTGGGGGGTGTAAGGAATCAGAAGGTCACTTATGTAATTTGGTGCAGCACCAGATAGAGCCTTGTACACAAATACTGCAACTTTAAAATTGATTCTAAACTTAATAGGAAGCCAATGTAAAGTCGCTAAAACGGGAGAAATGTGATCTCTCTTTTTTGTGCCGATAAGAAGTCTCGCTGCAGCATTTTGGACAATTTGCAGGCGAGAGATTGTAGTTTGAGGCAGGCCACAGCACAGGGAATTAAAGTAGTCCAGACGTGATGTTATGAAGGCGTGGATTACGGTCTCTAAATCTTTTGGAGACAAAAACTGTTTTAATTTCGCAATTGATCTCAAGTGAAACAAACTGCCCTTTACCACTGAACTGTTTTTTTGTTTCTCAAAATTTAGTGACGAATCGAATGTAACCCCAAGATTCCTTACATTAGGTTGAACAGTGGCGGAGATAGAACCTAAGTTAAAAGGAGATGAAGACCTGGATGGGCCTTAAAACAAAATTTCGCTTTGCTTTCATTTAATTGCAAAAAATTATTAGCCATCCAACATTTGATCTCCTCAAAACAGTCACACAGTACGTCCAAGGGATAAGAACTGTCAGTTTTTGCCGGTAGATAAAACTGTGTATCGTCAGCATAGCAGTGGTAGGAGATCCTATATTTCTTAAAAATGGCACCCAATGGCAGCATATAAATTGAAAAGAGAAGTGGGCCTAAAATGGATCCTTGGGCACACCACATAATAGGGGAACTGATGAAGAAGAAGACTTCCCCATGCTCACAGAGAAGGTTCTGTCTTTGAGATAAGAGGCCAACCACTGCAAGGCGACACCCTGAATACCCACCACCTTTTCCAACCGATGTAACAAGATACTATGGTCGATTGTATCAAAAGCAGCGCTTAAATCCAACAAGACAAGCACTGCGTACGAACCGGTATCGAGGATTTGCAAAAGGTCATTGCTGACCTTCGACAAAGCAGTTTCCATACTGTGCATTGATCTAAAACCGGATTGAAAAGTATCAGAAATATTGGATGTACTGATGTAGGTATTCAACTGGCAATGCACGACTCTCTCTAAGAGCTTAGAAATAAGAGGCAACTTGGAGACAGGTCTAAAATTGTTGAGGGTAGATGGGTCAAGATGGGGTTTCTTAAGCAGAGGGTAAACTAACAGCATGTTTAAAACTAGCAGGGACAATTCCATTCACTAGAGAACTGTTAATAATAGCTGTTACAGCTGGGCTCAAGGTGTCAAACACTTCCTTAAAAAGACGAGATGGGATGACATCAGACTCACAGCTGGAACATTTAGCCTTAGAAACAATATCAACTACCTGAGCAGAGGTAACTGGATGAAAACAAGTAAGTGAATCGGTTGGTGAACAGATCAAGAGGGGATGATGTATTGCTGGCTTAATGGAAGCCTTGATCACTAACACTTTATCATTAAAAAAATAAAAAAAAGTTCTCACAGGTTTCCCGAGATGGAACAAGAGAAGGAGCTGGTAAGGGTTTTAGCACTGAATCAATTGTCTTAAACAGCATTCTCGGCCGATTTGCATTTTCAGTGATGAGTTTAGAGAGGAATTTAGATTTGGCCTCTTTCACTGACTTTTGGTAACTGGTTAAGCATTTAAACATTCATATGATACTTGGAGTTTATCTCTTTTCCACTTCTGCTCTGCCTTACGACACTCTTGTCTAAGAGAGCAAGTAAAATAATTTAACCAAGGCTGAGCGGGGCCCTTTCCCTTAGCTTTCCTGGGCTTAAGGGGAGCAACAGAGTCTAAAGAAATGGAGCAGGATTTAGTAAAAGCCTCCACCATCTCTTCGGTGTTTAATTCGTCAAAGAGGACAGCATCCGCAAGGTTGGCTTGATAGTACTCTAAAAAATAAACTGGCAGTGGAAGGTTGGATGAAACGAGAGAACCTCACAGACTGAGAGCAAGTAGAGGTGGGAAAAACACAGACAGATTCAAACACAACTGGCAAATGGTCTGAAATAGCAGCATCAACTACTCTCAAAGTGTGCCCCAAATTATGAGTAGGGCTAACAACTAATTGTGACAGATTAAAAGATTCAATAAGACATACAAACTCTTTCACCAAAGGTTTTGATGGACAGCAAAGATGAATATTAAAGTCTCCTAGAATCAGCAGTCTATCACAACGAGATACAATATTCGAGAGGAACTCAGAGAACTGTTCAGTGAAGTCCTTGTTAAATTTTGGAGTCCTGTAAATCAATGCACATAATACAGGACCCCCTATGTTGACTCTCATTAACTACCTCAAAACTGGAATACACATCCGTTTGTAGTTGTTTGTTTTTAAAATGTTTTAAAGTACCATAGACTGCTTGAAGAACTTAGACAAAGCATATAGGGTGAAATCAGGTTAATTGGGACACATTTTTGCCATTGAAATGGTTGGGGAAAAGTGTCCCAATCAGCCTGAATTCAATCATATGATTATAATTGTGTATTTATTTGGTTTCATGCTTCATCTGATACCGGACCGCAAATGTCATATATTGTGCTCCAGTTAACTCATATAATTCATAACTCCTGTTTTCTGTCCGTGAGCTCACTCTGTTGCTCTGATTCCTCGGATTTAATAATTTTGTGTAAAATTAATAGAAATGGTCATTCTCAGAAATGATAGTGGCTCCCCGAAACCCGCAAATTATATACATCTCAAGTGTGTGAGGTCAAGTCTCCACCTGGTTTTAAGATGCGTTGTTTGTGATCCCATCACAAGTGCTCAGTTAAGATGCATTGCTAATTTTCACCTGGTGTTATCATGCGTTTCAAATGCGTTCAAAATAATTAATTAATTAATTCATTCATTCATTCATTCAAAAAAAAAAAAAAACCAACATTTTGACAGCATCATAACCTTATGTGATGAAACTGGTTGTGAGAAGGAGGGGGAGATCAACTCATTAATAGGCTACTCTTTAAATTCTGAAAAAAAAAAATGGAATCAGCAGTTAAAATTATTTCACAGAATTCTCATATTACAACAGAACTACATATTTAAGTAGCAACATGTTTATATAAAAAAAACAAAAAAAAAACTCAATGTCTATGGTAACATCCTCAAAACAAAAAAATTTATTAAAATGATAAATATCACATTTGAGTCTCCCCAGTGAATCTGAGCCATTTCCAGTCCTGATTATAGTAGATATTCATCAGTAATTATCACTCTAGTGCTGCCATCAGCCAACTCACTCACTCCATTCAAAGGTCATAAAAGATGCATGTATTATGTAAAAGATTCATAAAATCAGGGATCCCACTTTTTTCAAGGCATTGATTTTCAGTACAGTTTATATGCCCAGCACATATAATACTTAAGTATTATAAGTAAAAAAACATGCAAACGTTTACATACACCTTGAAGAATCTTGCAGAATAAATTGTTATTTTATCTTCTAGGAAACAAATATTTTATGTAGCTTCTAAAGGCCAGAACTACAGGAAAAAAAGATATTTAAACAAGACCATTCTAGACCAATCACTCTGTTTACTCTTACTCTTCTTAAGCATTAATACATTTGTGCTCCTTCTGTAATAGTTGTTCATGAGTTCCTCAGTTGTCCTTAGTGTGAAAAGATGGATCTCAAAATCATACAATCACTGTTGGAAAGGGTTCAAATATGCAGACAATGCTAAAAGACCAAAGAATGTGCAAGACCTGGAGGATTTTTTTTTCTGAAGAACAGTGGGCAGTTAAACTGCTCAGGACAAATAAGGCACTTAATGAACAACTATCACAAACATAAAGTCATAGATCATCCAGGTAACAACACACAACAATAAGGATTAAACATATCCAAGTTTTTATATGATTTTATAAAATGTAAATATTAAATTTGATTTAAATTTGATAAAGTGTTAAATGTTGGTAATTTTAACATCCAAGTTGTTATTGAAAAATAATGCTATGTGATTAGCATTTAAAACATTATAAATTCTATTTGGTTAGAAAGTGTCAGGACCCAATTATTGTCATAATCATACTTTTGATTTAATATTGTCACAAAGAATCAAAGTTGATAGCATTGAAAACCTCAGCTCTTGTCTCTTCTAAGGCTGTCATGGTGAAGGAATTTCTCTTGCGATGATTTTGAGTGGCTTGAGATGATTTTGAGTGGCTTGAGTGGATTGAGTATTTTTTGCTATATAAATAAGTGTTACGATGTGGTCAGCAGGCACAAAGACAAAGGAGGGTCCACATAACAGAACATAAACCAGACAAATAAGCTTGTTAGGCTATTGTTATATGTATAACAGTTAGTTCCAATCCTCGAATCTGATTGGACGAGAGGCTTTCTAAGTCTCCGTGTTCTAGACAGGCTGTCAGTCAGTGCACGTACACTGCTATGCCACTACATGGTGGCAAGGGACTGTCTTTGAGTGAGTCATTAAACCGTTCATTCAACTAATACATTCAAAAACGCTGACCCATTCATTTATAAAACAAGGTGTTGAAATAATTTTAACATTGAGTGCCATTTTACAAGGCTCAACCGACCAGCAACATGTCGCTGGGTAGTGCTGAAGCTGATGCTTCACTTTAGAGAGACTATGGCATTGAAAATACCCTTTAATTTTGAAAGGATAGTACGATATCGCTTTCCTCTTCAGACTATATGACTTGAGCTGAAGAAGGACAGATGCAGGTAATCGCATGCACTCAGTCGATCTCTCTGTCCCTCTCTCGCTCACTGTCTGTTTAGGCTTGTTTAGTGCAAATCTACGGAGCCTCTGTACAAATCACAATGGTACACAGAGTCTTAAAGTCCCCCTGTGGAGAAAATCAAGTTTTTAATGTTGTTTATATGTCTATGTGGTGTTTTTAATATGCTTTAAGACAAACCATGTGCAAATTCAACACCATTGCTAAGTATTTTGTCCTTAAAACCAAAGAGAGTCTCAAAAACGCGGTTTGAAATCGCTGTTTCTGACGTCACAAACTACCTTGTAACCAATCATGTCAACGTGTGATCGTCAACGAGTGGGTCTCATTACAGAGGTGTGCGAACTCGCAAGTACGATGTCAGACTATGTAATTTGCTCTGGCCCGCTTCTTGTTCGCCAGAGTGATGAGATACTTAGCAGACTGTCCTTACTCAATGGCTGGTTGTCTAAGTGGTCTCTGCAGAATAACATAGGGTTCATAGGCATTTGGAAAAGTTTTTGGGGCAGACCTGACCTGTTAAAAAGAGATGGTATTCATCCCTCCTGGGGTGGTGCCGCTCTTCTCTCTAGTAATATGGCACATAGTCTTAGAGTTGAACTTTGACTAACTGGGGCCCAGGTCAGGAAGCAGACAGACTGGCTAAACCGACCGTCTGCTAGCTGTCTCACAGCACAGAAGTCAGATAAATCCCAACACATAGAGACTTCTTTCACCTAGATATTATCACATAGAGACTGTGTCTGGTCCCCGAATTAGTAAATGCAAAAAAACTCTCGAACACATTTAAGGGACTGTGGAACAGTCTTTCTAGCATTGTTCGGGAAGCAGACACACTCTGTCAGTTTAAATCTAGACTAAAAAACACATCTCTTTACTATGGCATACACATAGAACATTATCAATTTATATTATTCAAATCATTTAAATGATTGCTTTAGGCTGCATTAACTAGGTCTGCCGGAACCGGGAACACTTCCCATTGACACCTGATGTAATCGTTACATCATAAAAAGAATGGCATCTACGCTAATGTTAGTCTCTCTGTTTATCCCGAGGCTTACTGTAGTAAGCCGGATCTGGGCCGTATCCAGATCAGATGGTAGACCTGCGCTAGACACGACCAATGCATCCCTGAAGTGTCTGCAGAGACCGTGTCAACTAGGCTTTCCTCTGTGATGGCCTCATCGACACGACATCCTCAACAAACCCGTCTCCGGCGTGATGACTCCGATCTTCAGTCAGATGGAACTGGACAAATATTCTGAATATTACGATCTAATATGACTTCTGACTTGTTGCCTGAATCATAATCATACACTGTTTGTTCGTTGGCCAGAGGAAAACTGGCACCCCGACTGAGCCTGGTTTCTCCCAAGGCTTTTTTCTCCATTCTGTCACCTGATGGAGTTTTGGTTCCTTGCCAAAATCATACACTGTTTGTTCGTTGGCCAGAGGAGAACTGGCACCCCGACTGAGCCTGGTTTCTCCCAAGGTTTTTTTCTCCATTCTGCCACCTGATGGAGTTTTGGTTCCTTGCCACCGTCGCCTCTTTCGCCTTTGGCTTTTTGGCTTGCTTAGTTGGGGACACTAAATATTCAACTATATTACTGATCTGCCCGCATTGACACTATATGATAATTGAACTGAGCTGAATGGCATCACCATTTTCTCCAGAGCAGCTGTACAGCCGAATCAAAATCTGTTGCATTATTTTCCTGTTTAACACTGTGAAGCTGCTTTGAAACAATCGGCATTGTAAAAAGCGCTATACAAATAAAGGTGACTTGACTTTAAATGAATCCACCTCCCAAGATTATTGTTATAAACACGGGCCTCATCTGAAAGGCAAAGGGGGAGGTGTTGCTGTAATTTATAGTAATATCTTGAGTATTACTCAGAAGTCTAGTTTCAAATATAATTATTTTAAAATTTTGGTGCTTTAAGTAACGTTATGTAGTGTAAATGATAAATCCCATTTGACATTTGTGCTGGCTACAGTATACAGGCCACCAGGGCACCATACAGATTTTATCAAAGAATTTGCAGATTTTCTATCAGAGTTAGTACTGGCTGCAGATAGTCCTAATTGTTGGTGATTTTAATATCCATGTAGATAATTAAAAAGACGCATTGGGATTGGCATTTAGAGACATTCTAAACTCTAAAAGTTAGGCAACACGTGACAGGACCCACTCGTTGTAATCATAGTTTAGATCTAATATTGTCACATGGATTTAATGTTGATGTTATTGAAATTCTGCAGCAGAGTGATGACATCTCAGATCATTATCTAATCTCGTGTATACTTCATTTAGCCAAGGCTGCAAAGCCGACTCCTTGTTACAAATATGGTAGAACTATCAGATGTTGCAACAGAAACTATTGACACTCTCTTTTCCAGCACATTAAACACATTTGCTCTTTTGCGTAAGATTAAAGAAAATAGTCCAACGCCGTGGTACAATGAGCACACTCAGGCCCTTAAAAGAGCAGCCAGAAAAATGGAGCATAGGTGGAAGAAAACAAAACTAGCACGATTGCGTACAGAAAGGGCTTAAAAAGTGCTAGATCTGCTTATTTTTCGACTCTCTTAGAAGAAAACAAACACAACCCTATAAATACAGTGGCTAAATTAACAAGAAATAAAGCCTCAACTTCTGACGTTTCCAAACAGCACAGCAGTAATGACTTTATGAACTTCTCTACTTGCAAGATTGATAATATTACAGAGAAAATTATAACTATGCAACCGTCTACTACAGTATCGCATGAGACAGTGCATTGTAGTGTCCCTAAGGAAAAATTTTATTCATTCGTTGCTATAGGAGAGGAAGAATTGTATAAACTTGTTAAATCATCTAAATCAACAACATGTATGCTGACCCTATACCGTCTAAGTTACTAAAAGAGATGCTGCCAGAGGTCGTAGATCCTCTTCTTAATATCATTAATTCATCTTTGTCATTAGGATACGTACCGAAACTTTTAAGCTGGCTATAATTAAACCGCTTATTAAAAAAATGCAACTTGATCCTACAGAATTAGTCAATTACAGGCCGATCTCGAATCTATCCTTTCTGTCAAAGATACTAGAAAAGGCAGTATCCTCACAACTATGTTCCTTTTTAGAAAGAAATGGTATCCGCGAGGATTTCCAGTCAGGATTTAGACCGTATCATAGTACTGAGACTGCTCTCATTAGAGTTACAAATGATTTGCTCTTATCATCCGACCGTGGTTGTATCTCTATTAGTGTTACTCGATCTTAGTGCTGCATTTGATACTATCGACCACAACATTCTTTTGAATAGACTCTCAAATTATGTTGGCATTAGTGGAATTGCACTGGCATGGTTCAAATCATACTTATCTGACCGTTATCAGTTTGTAGCAGTAAATGAAGAGATATCATATCGATCACAAGTTCAGTATGGTGTACCTCAAGGCTCAGTACTAGGACAGTTGCTTTTCACCTTGTACATGCTACCCTTGGGAAATATCATTAGGAACCATGGCGTTAGTTTTCACTGTTATGCTGATGATACTCAGCTCTATATGTCTTCGCACCCTGATGAAATTTACCAATTCACAAAATTAACGGAATGCATAGCTGATATAAAAAATTGGATGACTAGTAATTTCCTACTACTTAATTCTGAAAAAACAGAGATTCTAATTATTGGACCAAAAACCTCTGCATGTAGTAACCTAGAATACTGTCTAACAGTTGATGGCTGCTCTGTCAAGTCTTCGTTGTCAGTTGGGTGTGCATTTTGATACCAGTCTTTCATTTGAAAGCCATGTTTCTAGCATCTGTAAAACTGCATTCTTTCATCTAAATATACAGTTCAAGTTTTGCAGGTTTGCCTACTTACAAAGCATGTAGTAGTCTGTAATTTTTATCATAAAAATCTTCAACTGTGAGTGACGGAATCTTAAACAAATATCCAGAAAATCACATTGTCTGATTTTTAAGTAATTAATTTGCATTTTATTGCATGACATAAGTATCTGATACATCAGAAAAGCAGAACGTAATATTTGGTACAGAAACCTTTGTTTGCAATTACAGAGATCATACGTTTCCTGTAGTTCTTGACCAGGTTTGCACACACTGCAGCAGGGATTTTGGCCCACTCCTCCATACAGACCTTCTCCAGATCCTTCAGGTTTCGGGGCTGTCGCTGGGCAATACGGACTTTCAGCTCCCTCCAAAGATTTTCTATTGGGTTCAGGTCTGGAGACTGGCTAGGCCACTCCAGGACCTTGAGATGCTTCTTACGGAGCCACTCCTTAGTTGCCCTGGCTATGTGTTTCGGGTCGTTGTCATGCTGGAAGACCCAGCCACGACCCATCTTCAATGCTCTTACTGAGGGAAGGAGGTTGTTGGTCAAGATCTCGCGATACATGGCCCCATCCATCCTCCCCTCAATACGGTGCAGTCGTCCTGTCCCCTTTGCAGAAAAGCACCCCCAAAGAATGATGTTTCCACCTCCATGCTTCACGGTTGGGATGGTGTTCTTGGGGTTGTACTCATCCTTCTTCTTCCTCCAAACACGGCGAGTGGAGTTTAGACCAAAAAGCTCTATTTTTGTCTCCTCAGACCACATGACCTTCTCCCATTCCTCCTCTGGATCATCCAGATGGTCATTGGCAAACTTCAGACAGGCCTGGACATGCGCTGGCTTGAGCAGGGGGACCTTAATCCATGACGGCGTAGTGTGTTACTAATGGTTTTCTTTGAGACTGTGGTCCCAGCCCTCTTCAGGTCATTGACCAGGTCCTGCTGTGTAGTTCTGGGCTGATCCCTCACCTTCCTCATGATCATTGATGCCCCACGAGGTGAGATCTTGCATGGTGCCCCAGACCGAGGGAGATTGACCGTCATCTTGAACTTCTTCCATTTTCTAATAATTGCGCCAACAGTTGTTGCCTTCTCACCAAGCTGCTTGCCTAATTGTCCTGTAGCCCATCCCAGCCTTGTGCAGGTCTACAATTTTATCCCTGATGTCCTTACACAGCTCTCTGGTCTTGGCCATCAGAGGTTGGAGTCTGTTTGATTGAGTGTGTAGACAGGTGTCTTTTATACAGGTAACAAGTTCAAACAGGTGCAGTTAATACAGGTAATGAGTGGAGAAAAGGAGGGCTTCTTAAAGAAAAACTAACAGGTCTGTGAGAGCCAGAATTCTTACTGGTTGGTAGGTGATCAAATACTTATGTCATGCAATAAAATGCAAATTAATTATTTAAAAATCATACAATGTGATTTTCTGGATTTGTTTTAGATTCCGTCTCTCACAGTTGAAGTGTACCTATGATAAAAATTACAGACCTCTACATGCTTTGTAAGTAGGAAAACCTGCAAAATCGGCAGTGTACCAAATACTTGTTCTCCCCACTGTATCTAAATTACGACATATGCTCTCAATGCAAAATGCAGAACAGTTAGTTCATGCGTTCATGACCTCAAGGCTAGATTATTGTAATGCTCTACTGGGTGGTTGCCCTTCACGCTTAATAAATAAACTCTAGCTGGTCCAAAACATAGCAGCTAAAGTTCTTACTAGAACCAGGAAGTATGACCCTATTAGCCCGGTTCTGTCAACACTGCAATGGCTCCCTATTAAATATCGCATAAATTTTAAAATCTTGCTAATTACCTACAAAGCATTACATTATTTAGCTCCCCACTACTTGAACGAGCTCTTAACGCATTATAGTCCTTCACGTCTATTGCGATCTCACAACTCTGGCCAGCTGATAATACCTAGAATATCAAAATCAACTGCAGGTGGCATATCCTTTTCCTATTTAGCACCTAAACTCTGGAACAGTCTTCCTAGCATTGTTCAGGAAGCAGACACATACTCTGTCAGTTTAAAGAGAGAAAAAAGGCCAAAAATATGAGGCGAAAATTTGCCACCCCTCCGTGTTCAGCGATCAGGTTTCATTCTCGCGCAGGGTGCTTTGTAACTTTGCGAGCGGCTACGCTTCTGAAGATGTACAACTTTGAAGCGTCTGTTCCACTGCGTGTGTGCGCCGTGCTCTCTGCTTCGGGTTCGCGCCTGCACTCTGGTCAATGTTCCGCTCAGTGTGTGTGCCGCACGCTCTGCTCCATCGCTCACGGCCCAAACGCTCCAATTTCTCTAGACACGTTTCTGTTTGCAATAGCCCTATACTGTGCTGTAGCATGATGTGATATAGTCATGCTGGGCAATGCTGGTAAAATGAAACTACCCTCTCGTTCGCTGATCCACTCCCTGCTATCTGCTCACATGCTCTGATAATAATAGCTTTGTAGGACATTATTTTGACAATTTGTAAATCTGATACTGTTGCATAGAACTGAATGAAGAATGATATATTGATATTAATATATTGATATTTAATATTATTTTAATATAGGCCTATTTTCTGTCCAATTTTTGTGTTACTTTAAATAAAAGTGTTTTTTTATTTTATTGGCTTGTACTTTTTTAAACTCAGATTCAGTAAAATTATTGAATTTAATTAAAAAGTCTAATAAAAAATACAATTATACAACAAACTAATTTAAAATAAGAAATTAATAATTATTTTTTAAAAAAGTCATTTTTGGTTTCGGTTTTCGGCCAAGTGCATCCAGAACTTTCGGTTTCGACCCAGAATTTTCATCTTGGTGCATCCCTAGTAAAATACGCTATATAAATGAAGAGGTGACTTGACTTGAAGGTGACTCTGCGCTGGTGCGAGTGAGTGGAGGCGGGGCTAATTTGCATATTCATAGAACCACATATACTAAATGAAGCAAGTGTGTAGAGTTACATTCAAGCTATTTTAAGGCATGAAGAAATTTTTTTCCAAGGAAAAAACTTTGTTATTTTGGTGATCAAAGATGAGTTTAAAGGGATCAAATTATTAACTACAGGGGGACTTTAAGTAAAAAAGAGCCAGTTGGTGGAAAACAATTACATTCTTCACTCATCTTTATTAACTTAACATTTAACATTCAATACACATGCATAAAGGACATAGCCTTATGAAAAAATAAAAAAATGAGAAGAAAAAACCTTTGCAGTTGCGGTGGTTATTTGCAGGGTTTACCTGGCTCTATGGTTGGCTTGTCAGTATTGTGGTATAACAATATTGCGGTTATCGTGACAGCCCTAGTATACTCTTCACAGCATACCACGTCTTTTCTAGACTGTTTCTCCTTTAAATACTGTTGCTCTTTTAAATACTGTTGCACCCTATAAATACTGTTGCCCTTAACCCCTTCTCTTGCAGTTTTGGCAAGGGGAGGAGGGGGCATAAATGACATTCCCAAAATAAAAAGGTTGCTGCTCATAAGTCATTCTCAATAGACACATAAGCAACATATATTGAGAAAGTCAAGACTCAGAATTACTCAGACTGTTATTAATATAGAGATATATAAGCTCAAATAAAAACGAAAATAAAATTATTAAGAATATATTTTTTAAATATATAAAAAAATTATGTGGCTGTGGTGTAGAATCTTAGAAACACAATGAAGCCGAAGCCACAAGTGTGGCCATGCTTAATTTCAAATCTGAGGATGTTATCTTTAAAACTATACATTTTATGAAACATTTTCTAGGACCATGTCATATGTGTTTTTAGAGAAGGCTAATAAAAAAAAAAACTTTCTAATGTGAAAAGTTTTCAAAGGCCTAATGATCTAATGTGGGTCGTGGTCATATAATGTTGTTGAAATATGTTATTTATAGCATTCTATAAGCTGCACCTGCTTAGCATTTCTCATGTAAACATTCTTTATTGTTATGAAACCGCACGAAAATCAAACACTCAACATAGACTGTTGTTTCAAACAGCCTATGAAACAAGGACTGTACAGACTCACTGATGTAAGAGTTATATTAACCTTCTGAGGTTGGCAAAGTTGCCGGCAACCTCACCTTGTTTTTTTTCTTACTCCGTCGATTGTTATACATCATTATAATCTGTTGAGTTTTTACTTTTATATGCGTACACACAATAAAAACGAAATGTTGTGCTTTTTGCAAAATAAAGAAAAAAACAAACATGGGCATCTGCAGCCTCTATCTCAATGAAGTCCAATCTGATCTTCTTCAGAAAATGAACTGTAACTTAGTGAATACTTGTCACACAAACATAAGACATATGTCTAAAGAAACGTTGAAATGTCAGGTTTTAAATCATGTAAATCAAATCGAAAACAAATATTCTCTGTTTATGTAATCTGTTTGAAGAGAGAGATGTCAGTCGTTCGCGAGTGTCTCATTATCCACTAATTTGACTTACATTTTTTGTTTTTTCAAAAACAACGCATAAATGTTATTCTCTCAAAAATACAAGCATGTACATACATGTTGCTCACCTATTATGGTAGCCATTATGGTAGCCCAGTTTGTGCTGAATACAGTGTAATGACACTTTTGCCATTAATATGTTTATAAGCAACTGAAAAAAGCACAAATGTCAGAGCATGTCAAAACTTCTAAAGGGCCCCAAAACTGTGCAGTCCTCTAGGGGTTAAAATATAATCGTTTTTGCTAATTTAAAAAAAGAGTGATGTAATGTATAAGCATTTAATTTATCCCATGATGACACAAGACGAAGCCCCAACCACACAGTGTGTGCGAGATGCCAGTGTGCAATAATGCGTAAATAAAGTTTGAAAGTGTTCTTGTATCCACGTCTACTGGTATCTTTACATATGGCTCTACAAACATGTATGTGAGAGAGATTATAACATGGATCGACATTACAGTTCTGTCTAGCTTTAATTTCACCAGTCCATTGTCTGTGAGTGACTTAAATTACAAAACTAGTTCTTCTACCTGTCAATTAGATCTTCTTAGCCTGTTTATCTGTAATCTCTTCACTGATTGCTTACCTGAGAAACTCTTCCCTCAACTACTAAAAACTGCTCAGTTACATTATTCACCACCATAGTCTCAAATACCCTCTTATGATGATGACCTTCACATTTACATCTTCTGCTTCTACAGGAATGCCTTGCCATGCTTTGAATGGATTTTGACAAAAGCAAAATGACTGGACATAAGCAGTAGACAATGGCTTGTGGAGCACCGAAATTGGATGGCATACAATTTGAAAAACCTAAGACACATTTGGCAGAAGTCGCTACACGTCGTAATCGCATGGACTAAGGCAAAACTCCAATGCTCGAAAAGGGTCATTGTGCAGACCACAAGCAATAAATTTGCTGTTCAAAACGCATAGTTTGACTGTTGTTGTCCGAAACATAGAACACGAAGGACGGGAGAATGTTCAGTTTGGCTCAATATCCCCTATATCGACTACTACATATATAGTAGTAGACATAGGAGAACGATAGAGAGGTGGTCGAGTGGGCATAGAGTGAACCTATGAAAGGAAACCTTGAAAAATGCTGTTTAAAAAAGTTTTAGATGGAGTATAGAAAGTCACACAGCAGGTCAACTTCCCTAAAGTATATGAGCAAACTTTTGCTGAAGATGTTTACGACTCAATTGTAGGATTGTGTGGCTCTGGCATGTTTAAGTCTTTTGAATGATGAAAAGTTGTTTGCTTACTATCCATAAGCCTCCAGTTGAGTAATGGGTCGTAGACAAAGGCCTCCAGCACAGCCATGACACTGTCCCTGTGTTCACGCAGTACCTCCATCACCGTGTGACATGTAATACGGTAGTTACCATCCAGTCCGGTCACCTGAGAGGAAACATGATCTGTTTTTCAGCCAGAAAGATAGGGAATGTCATTCATGCACAATGGACAATGCAGGGGTTATTTTAAGTAAATGGATATCTGAGGCTTAGCATAGACATCTGTGGATGTGTCCAAGGCCATCTTTTGATAAAATACTAGAATATCTGTGTTTTATGTACCACTGTATAATGTACCACTGTATTCCGGCAACTGCTGAAACTCCAACATCACAGTAAACAAAATTGTATTTTGGCTTAGTTGTGAATGTGTGTTTGTAGTCTAAATTAAATATACCACAAAATAATGACAAGAAAGTTCTCGCAGGCTGCAAGTAAAAACAAACAGTGCAACCAGTGTAGTCTTTTTCCCACTCATTAGAGTCAATGGTTATATGTGGTGTGATTGCTGTCGTGAAGTGAAGGTACTTGGGGAATTTTAGGTAGGGCTTCAGGTGTGCCCAACTTGCCACCCTTTTTCATGTTTTGCCTTTTGTGTTTGGGTAGGCTGTTTAGTATTTCATGTAAAATAATTATAACATATCTGCTTCTCTTGTATAATCATAAATTTGTGCCAGGTTGTGCCATTTGTGCCATTGCATGGTCAGGTTGTGATTTTTTTTTTTTTTTTTTAAAACAGTGATAGCATGAAATGTGTGCTTTATTAATATGTGCTGGATGAAAATTTATTTTAAAGTATGTAAGAATATGCAGGGTAATTATGTGTTGGATGTCATTAGATTCAAATTGGTGATATGGGGATCACCTTTTTTCCCCTAGTATCTAGAGAGAATTTTGCAGTGTGATGTGCATTGTGAATTAGAGCACCATTAATTGAAAAAAATCAAGCATTCTCTTGGTTTTTGCAGGGTTCCGGAGTCTTCTATTTTACTTTTTTAATTAAATGACTTAGGATCACATACACATACAAACAAGTCGTTCAGAAGACAAACTCAGAAACATGCGGCTCGTTGTTAGGAAACGTATGGCAAATGAAAACAATGTGTTATAAAATCAGCTGAAAATATCAAAAACGTTTGATATCCTCTAACTGGATGGAATCATAGTCTGAAGCAAAAAAAAAAAAAACTGTGCTCATTATATACTATGCAATATTCAGTGAAATCTGCCAACTCTGACTGCCCAAATCTACAGACTAGCTATAACTTTCCACAACTAGCGTTGACTCCTCTAGATTGCAAATCAGGGCAAAAATCTTGGCAAAAGTCATGTAGTGTAGTGTATTGCAGCCTTTACCTGGAGTGACATAGTGTATCTGAGTAATCGTAGAATCGCAGACATAGTGATCTGGATATGTATCTATATACAAAGAATTTAAACCCTTTTGGCTAAAGAATATAACAAAATTGCAATGCTGAATGAGTTTTATAGTGATTTTAATAAAAATGATCAGGCATGAAAAGTAGCTAGTAAAGACGAGGTGAAAAAGCTTTTAGAGCGTTAACACTCCAAATACACTCACATGCAAATGACCATCTTACCTCCATAGCATTGGTTAACATCCGGGTTAATCTGAAAGGTATTTTCTCAGGGAATTTTTCTCTGGTCATTGCAACCTTAAAATATAAAACAAAATTACAGTTATGAACAAAACTACTGTATGTTGCTTATTTGTTGTAGTTTCTAAGAAAAACTACCTCAAAACAATCCCCAAAATCGATATGTAGTATCTTTCCACTGAGCCTGTCCAACATTAGATTGGAAGGATGTCTGTGGTTAGAGGGAAAAAAGAGATTATTCATGATCTAATAAATGATGAATAAACTAGTTTGATAAGTGCTGATAAAATGCAATCATTTCAGTTCAGTTTGTACCTGTCCCCAAGCCCTAAGATATAACCAACCATGGACATTACAGCTAGTGAGCGGGTGTAGTTGGTCCTCCTGTCAAACCAAACCTGTATAAAGAGGTAGAGGTAAACTCATTTTGTAAATTAAAATAATAAAATAATGCATAAATAATTGATAGTATCTTAATTGTATCATTATTTTTTTAATTTCTTGAAACAACACATTTCTGTAGATACAATGGTATAAATTTCACTACTAGAAAGGAGGGAAAAATTATCTCCAAAAGGTGCAGAAAACGATACATATGAAAATAAACAAGGAAAATCTGCACACTGTTTAACTATTCCCTTTATTTGTGAAATAAAACAGCAACATTTCAGATTTTCTTGTTTGTTTTCATAATTTTCACCACTTAGTATAATGCTGAATCTCTTGATTGAAATGCCCAGGTCAAATTTCATGCCAAAAATTAACAAAACTATATTTTACAAATAGTAAATAAAGCCTAACATTAGAAATCTGTAATACGTTAAATAAATTAAAATAATCCTGTCTTGACACAGCACATTTTTTTCACAATACAAATTTACTGTATTTATGGTAATAAAATTAAATGCTTAAAATTGGTACTAAAATAGGCTTCATGTTGTTTATGCACAATTATTATGACCTAATTTCTATTTCTTAGTTCACATTTTGGGGTCTATGTCTATTCCAGGGCACTTCATGAAGTCATAGCTCTATTCAGTAGTGCAACCCTCTATACACATCGGCAAAAGAATGGCCACTGGCTAGTAAATGTTTTTTAACCAAACAAATTTTTTAATCAAACTTTTATATACAGCTCTGGAAAAAATTAAGAGACCACTTCAAGTTCAGAAATCAATGTTAAGTGGTCTCAATTTTTTTCAGAGCTGTATATCACTTGCTTCATGGCTGAATGAATCATCCATTTAAATGGGTATGTTGGATTAATTACCAAATGATTCACTTTTATGAAAGTGCTTTGCAGCACCTACTGGCGGTTTTAGTTTCATTTTTAAAGTAGCATTTTATTTATTTATTTATTTTTTAAATGTAATATTTCGATGTTCAAAATATTATTATTCTAATTGAATTTATTGATTAAATGCAAGAATTTGAAATATTGCCATTATAAAGGTAAAAATCCCCTGGGAATCAGTTTAAGGGTGTATGTAGTGGAAAAGTTAATTTCTTTCACTGCTGTAAACAAACCAGCACACAGAATATGAAGAATGTGAAAAATTTTGGGAGTAAGCTGTCCACAACAGGCCAGCCAATGTACCAGCACAAAAACACACTCAGCAAAGTATTGCCTAATTATTGTATTATTGTACAAAATCTCAGAAAATATTTGTCAATATCGCAGACCCCTAATTCATGCTTTATTTAAATTTAAAAAGTCTCATTAAATAAATGAGCTTACGCATTCCTTCCCATCAAATGCTCTACAGTGTTCTAGTGTAGGTGCCCTAAGCGGTCATGGGACAAAACATGCAGTGATAATATATCTGTACTAAAATTTATTCTAAGCCATGGCAGGCATGATTGAGTTGCCTAGCATAAAATCTTAACACATATCCAAGTGATTTACTTGCAATATAGAGGGCTGCAGAAAGATTTTAATATGAAGTGACTGGAATGGACTCACAGCTAATATGACCATATGCCTAATATACAACAACAGTTTTTTGATGAGAAGGAGAGATGATGATGAATGCGAACCTCTGAACTGGGACTCTTAAGCCAGAGCAGTTTGGCCAGGTCGTCTCCTGCTGTATTGTTCACGGCATGCTCAAACACCTCCACCTTCTCCATGAGAGTCAAGTGATCATAGTCAGGGGCCATCTAACATAAATGAAACAGTTTCATTTATTAACAGTTTCAGAGATCAGTTTTACTTCAGTTCTTCACTTCCTCCTGCACTATCTGCATAATGCAGCCCTTTTATTTGGTCCATATTACAGGGTGGCATAGTGTCTAAAGCTTATGGTTTGTAACCAGAAGCTTGTTGACTTCTGTCCTCATTTAAAGAATTTAACTCCACATTACTTCACAGGGAATTGTCCCTGTAATAATTGCCCCACAGTTTATTTTGGATAAAAGTGTGTACTTCATGACTTGCTTATTTTATTTCATGCCTCACTAGTCAGGTTTCCATTAAGGATTTTTTTTCTTCGAAAAAAGGTTTAGCGCTTCAAAATGGTTACCGATGTTGAACATTTTTTGTTTAACTTTAGTGCATAAATTCTATTAAAATGTCACTAAAATTGGTTCTTTTGTCAAAAAAAAAGGGCGTGTTACATTAGCCTACATGCAGCATTCGTGTTTGTGGTGTTGCTCCCGTTAAAGTAGTTTCTTTGTAATGTTCAAAGGTGCATTAAATCTATTATATTCATGATTAAATTGTATATGAAATTATTTTATTAAAATTAGTTAATTTTGTTCTGATGATGGAAAAGTCAAATTGCATTCTGTACACAAAAAAAAATGTATCAACTTAAAATGTGAAGTTGTATTAAGTGACAACTTGGATATTTAAGTTATCTTAAGTTAAATCTGAGAAAGTTATTCTAACGGTACAACTGCACCTCCTGAATAATGCTTGATGATCAATTATTGATTTAAATAGTCTAAAGAATTACAAAAAAAAGATAGTGTCTTGAAAAACTCTGCAGCTCGTCAAAAATGAAAATGGGTCTTCCCTTTCGAATGGGAACTCATGCTGCGTCCCCTAGAGGGCGCTATGGGGAACGCCCCCGGCGTGAGAGGTGTCTGAAGTCTAAACACGACATTGGCAGGCGGCAGCCTATGACGTCACCACTGGTGCGACGTGAGTATAAAAGGGCACCTGTGAAATATGTCATCCTCTTTCTTGTCTTTAGGAGACCGAGATCTGTTTGAGTGTGCATCTAAATAGAAAGACAAACTATGGCTAGCACTAGCACCAGCAGCAGGAAGTTTCAGGAAGAGTATTCATCTGTTTCCACGTTTCTTGACACCTGATGTCACACATGATATGTGCGTTATGTGCACTGGACGAGGAGCATGCACACTCAGTCCTGAGGAAGCTTCGCTCTCGTTTGTCCCTTTGTCCCTACCTTGCGGTTCAGGACCCGCTACAGCTGAGGCGAGTAGGAGACTGAGATCGTTGGGGCTCACAGATGGAGCTTGCCGGCGAGTTTCTGGACCAGGGGCTTGCCCCTGAGGCGGTGGAAGAGCTGTGTCGTACCACAGATTTGGCTCTCAGAAGGGGCAGCATTGAGTTGTTAGGTATCGAGTTGCCTCCTTGATGGGAGCTTGACGGGGTAGCAATGCTGAGTTCTTAGGCTCTCTTCGGTTTCTTTTGTGATAAGCGTTGCTAGGCGTTGCCCTTTTCTAGAGAACTATGTTTAGGCCTCCGCTCCGCCCCCTTTTTTGCAATTCCGAGTCGTAGGCTCTCGTTGAGCCTCCTTGGAGCTGCCCTGAGTATAGAACGTAATTAGGCCTCCTCTTGTCTTAAGAGAGTCAGCACATTGAGGCATCTGTTCTCGGAGCTGGAATCGGTCAGTAACGCTCCTAGTTGTAGGCTCCTTGCTGGGCCTCCCTTGGTGCATCTGGGTTGGGAGTACTTTTAACCATTGTTTATTCACTACCCTGAGCTCTATTTGCTATATTAGTGTCAAGTTGTTAGGCCTTCTTTAGGCCTCCCTGACATACATTGGACGTAGCTAGGCCTCCTCTCTTGAGAGAGTGGTTATTTCAAGGCCTCCGTCTTCCGAGCTTGTTAGGCTCTCTGTGAGCCTCTTTTGTCACTGTTAGCTTTATCTGAGCGTTGTTAGGCCTCCTCTCGCTACAGAGAGTCATTCTTTAGAGGCCTCTGCTCCTCTGAGCTCCACTCATTATTGTGTCAGGCTGCTAGCTGCTAGTTATGTAGCTTCCTTGACAGGTGTAGAATGAGCTCAGCCATAGTACTCCTTGACTACTACGAGCGTTTTTAGGCCTCCTGTCGCTAGAAAGCGTTATCTTATTGAGGCCTCCGCTCCCCAGAGGGTGTTTGCTAAGTTGTTAGGCTCTCTGTGAGCCTCCTTGGCTTCTGCGAGCGTTGTTAGGCCTCCTCTCACTAGAGAGAGTTATCTTATTGAGGTCTCTGCTCCCCAGAGCTCCATTGGGATAGCTATTTGCTAGTTGTAGGCTCTCCTCCTTGCAAGATGTCCTGAGCATGGGGTGTAGTTAGGTCTCCTCTTGATTTAGAGAGTTGTCATGCTGAGGCCTCCACTCCTAGAGCTCGGCTAAGTTGTCTTACAAGTGGCTAGGTGTTTTGTGAGCCTCCTTGGCTGCTACAAGCGTCGCTAGGCCTCCTCTTGCTAGAGGCCTCTTATTAAGCAAATTGCAAGGTCGTTAGGCTCTCTGGGAGCCTCCTTGGCTACTGACCACAGTGTGGAGTGTTGCTAGGCCTCCTCTCATTATGAGAGTTGTATTGAGGCCATTTAGACTGCCCTTTGCGGGCCATTTAGACCATTGAGTTTATGTTTCTTGGTACTGCCCTTGGGTTAGAGTGTTGTCTAGGCCTTTTGTTTGAGGCCTCCAATCTTCAGGGCTGTCTGAACAGAAGTTCTGAGTGTTAGGCTCTCTGTGAGCCTCCTTGGACACTGGCCTGAATATGAACGTAGTTCGGCTTCCTCTCTTTAGAGTCATCCCGTTGAGGCCTCTGTTCTTGAGAAGCTCCGGTCTATGATCATTGCTGGTGTGCAACTTTAAGGATGAGGACTCCTATGAGTCCTTTGACTTAGCTCAGTCAATAGGGCACTCATCCTTTCAGCATGGCGGCATGGGTATTCCGTTCCCCATAGTGCCCTCTAGGGGACGCAGCGCGAGTTCCCTTTCCAAAGGGAACGTTTCAGGTTACACATGTAAGTGTGGTTCCCTGAGAATAGGGAACGAGACGTTGCATCCCTTTGCCATGCTTTCGGTATTCCTCAGTCTCCTTCAGACAAGAAGTGGATGACGTATTTCACAGGGGTCCTTTTATACTCATGGTTGCACCAGTGGTGATGTCATAGACTGCTGCCTGCCAATGTCAAGTTCATTGTCGTGTTTAGACTCATGCTTCATACACCTGTCACACCGGAGGCATTCCCCATAGTGCCCTTTAGGGGACGCAGCGTCTCAGTCCCTATTCTCAGGGAACCATGGTTACATGCGTAACCTGAGACCTTGAGGTCTGTCAAAAGAAAGCAGGCTGTTTATTTCAACATAAATGCAAACAGCATGAACTATGGTAGATATTTAAAAAGAAATCATGACATTTAAAATGAAATCAAAATGGTCTTACTGGGTACAATTCATTAGTGCATGTTATGCAAAAATTATTCAAACTTTATTCGAAAGTTGTTGCGGAGACTAGGCATCTATACATTGCAAGCAATATATTAAAATCCCAGGTTGCTTTGGTCAGGTAGGTTTGTTTACCACATGTACTGAAAAGTGAATCCAAAACATTTCACCGGAGCGTAATGTCATGATTGACAGCTGTTCTTTTAATTGAGTCTGCGGGAGTATGGGTGGGACCTTAATTCTGTGGCTCGACCTCACGCTCACTACTGTGCAGACTCTGCCTCCAAATGATGTCATCAGCGCAAAATGATGTCATCAGCTACAGCCATTTCTGGGACATTTTGGCTTCATTTTCCTACAGTGAAGGACATGTCGTCCATATTTTTTACAGTCTATGTTGTTTATGCATTAAACTTGTAGCCACAAGAACAGGATGTTGTTGCTTTGACAAAATGATCTTGTGGCTGCAACATATCACATTTCCACAAGTTAATATTTTGTGGCCTCAACATGCTATGACATTTGACAAGGTATGTGTTGGCTCCAACAAAACTAAGTGAACTGTCCATTCCTGATCACCATATTGTTTAAAGACATTAAAGACTGTAAAGACAAACATATAAATTGTTTGTAATATATGCACTGGTGAATTAAGACCAGTAAGACCATTAAAGTGTATTGATAATAATAATGGTCAATTCTGACTATAACTTTAAAGGCAAACAGGAACCTGTATTTGTTATGCATAAGACATGTTACCCTAAGCATAATGCGGTGTTCAATGTTGAGTAGGATCTTCTTCTTCTCTCGGTAGTCTCGAATCAGTGCATGCAGCGTGTCACAGTGAGGAACCCAGCCGATCAGACCAGAGTTGGTGGAAAGTGGGATCACAGCATAGCGCTGAATACTGTTCAAAGACACATTTATTCATTAGAGGAAACCAATTAAAAAGATGAGCCGCAAAAATTATATCATTATAACCTACCTATAGGGTGGGTGATATTTTTTGAAGTTTTGAAAAAGTAATGCAAATAGACTACGCTCATGACTAGTGAGTATGAGCATTGTATAGAGTCATTCACAAATACAAGCACCTTTGGTAAATAAAGGGCTATGAAAATTTGTCCTTTTAGACAAAAAATCTAGAAAATTCCAGAACAAATAAATGTGAAATATTTTTCCCTAAATGTGTGCTACAATTATTGGCACCCCTAGAAATTCTTATGAGTAAAAATCTGAAATATCTTTTCATTTATTTTGTATGTTTTTATGTATGATTTCCTGTTTTACTGTGGAATAAATATAAGGTGATAAATAGGGTAAATTACTTTAGTCATCACTATGGGAAAGACCTAAGAACAAAATATTTGTTTATATGTTTGTAGGATGAAAGGCTGCACACATTAGGAAATGGCTATAAGAAAATATCTCAACATTTAAAAAATAGATCCAAAATAGAGCTTGTTCTACACAGAAAGATGGCCATGCAGAAAAGTACTTCATCCCTAAACTGAATGGTGGATTGGTGGTGGATCTTGGATTTTGTGGGGCTATTTTTCAATCAAAGGTCCTGGACAATCTGTTAGGGTACATGGTATCACGGATTCCACCATTTAAATCATTTGACTGCCTCAGCCAGGAAGCTTAATCTGGGTAATGGCTGGATCTTCCAGCAGGACTATGATCCAAAGTACATCTCAAAATCAACACAAAAGTAGTTCACTGAAAACAGAATCAAGGTTTTGCCATTGTCATGCCAGTCCCCTGATCTAAGCCCCATAAAAAACCTGTGGGTTGAACTACAAAAGACAGTCCACAAGTATGGACCTCTGAATCTGAAACATCTGGATAGATTCTTGATGGCAGATCAGTTTTAGATCCCTTGCCATTAGTGCTGTAGTACTCGAGTCCAGTCTCGGACTCGAGACGTTTTTCTATTGTCTCGGTCTTGGTCATTGGTCTCGCCAAATGTTCTTGTTGGTCTCGACCGAGTCCAGCAATATATGCTTTTTTTCCCCTTCAAAACAAAACCATTGATGGAGCGCGCTTGTTCAGAAAACGGGTAACGTTATTGGTTTAATTCACAATCCATCTAGAACGGGCATTGACATTGGTCACCTGGCTGCGTCATATGCCTGGCTCCGCGTGTGCGCTGCCCGGAGATATCAATCATTTTCATTTTGGCCACAGACACAATGTCGGTGATCAGCGGGAGTCTTTTTATGAGGTCAGAAATTAGGGCTGAAAGATGAATCGTATTTTCATTGTCACTGCGATATGAACATGATTATTTAGTGATGGGCACCGAAACATGCTATTAAACGGGCCGCTCATGAGCGTGGGGGCACACACACACACACACACACACACACACAGCGGTTGCGGTGAAGTGAAGAAGCGAGTTGACAACAGCAAAAGTTACATTCGTTACTGCAAGTACGTGAAATTAAACCCTCGTGAGTAAAAAGACAATATTTATATATATATATATATATATATATATATATATAGTGACTTTGCTGCTGTAAACTTTAATATTGCTGGTCTAGAAACAACATTTAGTTATATTTAAATATTCTATTCTAATCCTGTAGTGAATTTAAAAACAACCAGGCAGCTAATATGCGCACTTAATTATTTGTTTAATTATGAGTCTCATTTGGACTCGGTCTTGACTTGGACTCAAACCTATTTGGACTCGGTCTTGACTAGTCCTGGTCTTGGACTTGTCTTGGACTCGACAAAGGTGGACTTGACTACAGCCCTACTTGCCATATGTTGTTAAAACTTTTTGTGTATTACAGGAGAAGAGTCAGAGTTGTTATATTGCTTGTGATGTTCCTCAATTGTAGGTGGCTTTGGAAAAAAGCATCTTCTAAATGAATTTAAAAAAGTATGTTGTAAGAAGGAATGCCAGTACTGAACACCACAAATTTGAAATTTGAGATCCAGAACTTTAAAAAACATTTATAACACTTTAGTGGCTTATTAAAAGTGACAATGTAATTATTATAATGTAATATTTTTGAGTAATAGGATTTTTTTTCCATAATACAGCTATCAAATCAAAATCAAATCACCTTTATTTATATAGCGCTTTTTACAATGGCAATTGTTTCAAAGCAGCTTCACAGTGGTAACAGGAAAATAATGCAACGGAATTTGATTCGGCTGTACAGCCGCTCTGGTGAAAACGGTGATGTCATCCAACTCATTTCAATTATCATATAGTGTCAATGCGGGCAGATCAGTAATATAGTTGAAATTTAGGTGTCCCCGACTGAGCAAGCCAAAAGCCAAAGGCGACGGTGGCAAGGAACCAAAACTCCTTCAGGGCCAGAATGGAGAAAAAAACCTTGGGAGAAACCAGGCTCAGTCGGGGTGCCAGTTCTCCTCTGGCAGACGAACAAATAGTGTATGATTATGATTCTGGCAACATTACAGGTCAGAAGTCATATTAGATAAATAGATATTCGTAGGATTATTCGAAAGATTGGAGTTGTCACGCCGGGGACGGGTTTAATGAGGATGTCGTGTCGATGCGGCATTTACAGGGGGGAGTTTAATTGACACTATTGTCTCTAAAGACACTTCAGGGATATGGTCGTCATGTCCAGGCTAAGGTCCACCATCTGGTCTGGATACAGCCCGGATCCGGCCGACTGCAGTAAACCTCGGGATAAACAGAGAGACTAACATTAGCGTAGATGCCATTCTTCTTATGATGTAATGAGTACATCAGGTGTTATTGGAAGTGTTCCCGGTTCCGGCTGACCTAGTTAATGCAGCCTAAAACAATCATTTAACTGATTTGAATAATAGAAATTAAAAATGTTTTATGTGTATGCCATAGTAAAGAGATGTGTTTTTAGTCTAGATTTAAACTGACAGAGTGTGTCTGCTTCCCGAACAATGCTAGGAAGACTGTTCCAGAGTTTAGGTGCTAAATAGGAAAAGGACCGACCGCCTGCAGTTGATTTTGATATTCTAGGTATTATCAACTGGCCAGAATTTTGAGACCGCAATAGACGTGATGGAGTATAATGCGTTAAGAGCTCGCTCAAGTACTGGGGCGCTAAACCATTTAGTGCTTTGTAAGTAATCAGCAAGATTTTAAAATGTATACAATGTTTAATAGGGAGCCAATGCAGTGTTGCCAGAACCGGGCTAATATGGTCATACTTCCTGGTTCTAGTAAGAACTCTAGCTGCTGCGTTTTGGACCAGCTGCAGTTTATTTATTAAGCGAGCAGGGCAACCACCCAGTAGAGCATTACAATAATCTAGCCTTGAGGTCATGAACGCATGAACTAACTGTTCAGCATTTTGCATTGAAAGCATGTGCCGTAATTTAGATATATTTTTAAGATGGTAGAATGCAGTTTTACAGATGCTAGAAACGTGGCTTTCAAATGAGAGATTGGTATCAAAGAGCACACCCAGGTTCCTAACTGACGACGAGGACTTGACAGAGCAGCCATCGAGTGTTAGACAGTATTCTAGGTTACTACTTGTGGAGTTTTTTTGTCCAATGATTAAAACTTCAGTTTTTTCTGAATAAAGTTGCAGGAAATTACTAGTCATCCAATTTTTTATATCAGCTATGCATTCTGTTAATCTTGTGAATTGGTAAATTTCGTCAGGGCGTGAAGAAATATAGAGCTGAGTATCGTCAGCATAACAATGAAAATTAACGCCATGCTTCCTAATAATATCTCCCAGTGGTAGCATGTACAGGGTGAAAAGCAACGGTCCTAGCACTGAGCCCTGTGGTACTCCATACTGAACTTGTGTTCGGTGTGACATCTCTTCATTTACTGCTACAAACTGATAACGGTCAGATAAGTATGATTTAAACCATGCCAATGAAGTTCCACTAATGCCAACATAATTTTCGAGTCTATTCAAAAGAATATTGTGGTCGATAGTGTTGAATGCAGCGCTAAGATCGAGTAACACTAACAGAGAGATACAACCACGATCGGATGATAAGAGTAAATCATTTGTAACTCTAATGAGAGCAGTCTCAGTACTATGATACAGTCTAAATCCTGACTGGAAATCCTCACAGATACCATTTCTTTCTAAAAAGGAGCATAATTGTGAGGACACTGCCTTTTCTAGTATTTTTGACAGAAAGGGTAGATTTGAGATTGGCCTGTAATTGACTAATTTTGTAGGATCAAGTTGCGTTTTTTTAATAAGTGGTTTAATAATAGCCAACTTAAAAGTTTTCGGTACATATCCTAATGTCAAGGATGAATTAATGATATTAAGGAGAGGATCTATGACCTCTGGAAGCATCTCTTTTAGTAGTTTAGTGGGTATGGGGTCGAGCATACATGTTGTTGATTTTGATGATTTAACGAGTTTAGCCAATTCTTCTTCTCCTATAGCAGTGAATGAATGTAATTTTTCCTCAGTGACACTACAATGCACTGTCTGATGTGATACTGTAGTAGACGGCTGCATGGTTATAATTTTTTTCCTAATATTATCAATCTTACAAGTAAAGAAGTTCATAAAGTCATTACTGCTGTGCTGTTTACAAACATCAGAAGGTGAAGCTTTATCTTTGGTTAATTTAGCCACTGTATCGAATAAATACCTAGGGTTGTGTTTGTTTTCTTCTAAGAGAGTCGAGAAATAAGCAGATCTAGCAGTTTTTAGGGCCTTTCTGTATGCAATCATGCTCTCTTTCCACAAAATGCGAAAAACTTCTAGTTTTGTTTTCTTCCAGCTGCGCTCCATTTTTCTGGCTGCTGTTTTAAGGGCCCGGGTGTGCTCGTTGTACCACGGCGTTGGACTATTTTCTTTAATCTTCTTTAAGCGCCGGGGAGCAACTGTGTCTAAAGTGCTGGAAAAGAGAGAGTCAATAGTTTCTGTTGCAACATCGAGTTCCTCTAGGCTATCTGGGATGCTGAGGAGATGAAACTGATGAGGAAGATTATTTACAAAGAAATCTTTAGTTGCAGCAGTGATAGTCCTGCCATATTTAAAGCGAGGGGACGGCTTTGCAGCCTTTGCTAAATTAAGTGTACATGATACTAGGTAATGATCTGAGATGTCATCGCTATGTACATCATTATTCAACCCCTATTCAACACTGCTTTAAAAAAAATCACTTACTACTATGGTAGGGTGCAAAATTGTGTTAAAAATACAATTAAGCTCTTGGGAACTCGGCACATAATATAACAACACTTAATTATTAAGTTGAGACACATGCATAAATTTAGTTTAAATTTAGTTCAGTAGTAGTAAATATGGCCAAGACAAAAGAGCTCTCACAAAAGCTAAGAGAAAAGTTGTTTTATTACATTAAAAAGGCTATGGCTATAAGAACATTCCAAGACATTAAATGTTCCTAGAGACACAGTTGGCAACATCGTTTGCAGTGCTCGAAGTGGGCTGGTATACACCGGTACACAGTACTGGCAGTATATTCAGAGTGTTCCTCAGTGTGAAGCGGCACAGCGCCAGCGTCAGAAGCAGAGAACAAGGTGTGCATTTATTGATAGATCGTCATGATATCAGCATCTGCAGTTCTTTGTCATAAATGGCATTTACAATTTAAATTTTTTAATTAAAATGTTTTATTGTGGACGTGGCATTAGATTATCATGTACATAAATTATTAAAGGGGGGGTCTAATGCTATTTCATGCATTCTGACTTATTTCCACTGTTAAAGAGTTGGATTCTCATGCTAAACATGGTCAAAATTTAAAAAAATAAGTTGGACGTATGACAGAGTATTTCTGTGCCAAATACACTCCTTCAGGATTCGAATAAGTTTCGGAAAGTTTTTTCAGAGCATGGCCCTGTATGACTTCATAAAGGACGGAATTGCTTGTATGGGCACTTCTCCCGGATGAGCGCGTACGCGCATCAACCAGAGCGAGAGCAAGAGCAAGAGCGCGCCCATCAACGAGCTTCGTTCGGGTTACGGAAGCCGTCGGCAGCGCTGTAATGTTGTTTTTAGACCACGAAATCAACAACGTCACTAAAAAAATGTGCTTTTGGTTGTGAGGGAAAGATAACCTTGTTCAGCTTCCCAAATAACCCAGCGTTAAGGAAACAGTGGATGCAGTTTGTTTTTCCGGAGCAGCAACAGAGTTCTCTAAGTGTGTTTGTTTGTTACCGGTCATGAGTCGAAACCATAGGCGGTGAGTGAAACTGCATCAAATGTCTGTTTTGTTGGCAATCGTAAGTGCATATAATGTAAACAACACGAACGTATAGTGAATCGAAAGTTATCCAGGGATAATGTCATGATGTATTGTGTGTCTCTGTGTGTGTGCTCGTGACTCTTTAGCTCCTCCCACTGCACAAGCTCGGCTGTTTTCGGAAAGAATCGGTACAGCGTATCACAAAATTTGTGATAAATCATGAAAATATATTTTTTTACAGTGCAGTGGCAAACATCACTCAGTCAATGCACTGATTTAAATTGTTTATCAGAGTGAATGACAGACAGAGAAACATCATGTAGTTATTTCATTCTACTAAATAATGACCCAGCAGCTGTTTGTGAAATTTATAACCTTAGAGTAAAGGGATTTGTGGTTTTTGATGTCACTTTTAATTATAGAACTGGCAAATTGATAGATTCAAGTTCTGTTATTTTTTTAAAATAGAAAACAAAAAAAGGAATAGTTTAATATAGGGAAGATTATACATATTGCCAATATAGACAATTACACTAATATAAGGTTTGTCTATATTCTAAATTAATACAGTATTAATGAATATGACAATATATTTAATGTTTTCAATATATTCAAATCATACCCACTCCTACAACCAGGGGTACCTGCACTTTATTTTTTCCACTTAAAGCACTGATCGTTTGTAAGTTTAAAAGTAAGTTAAAATGTATGGTACCATAGCAAACCTTCCAGGGCACTGAAGAAAAAGAACAATTCATCAAGGGGAATAATAAGTTTGATCAAAGCAATGACCTGATGAAAGGAGGAAAAACATTTCAGTGCAGACTATAAGAACACTACACAAGCATTGACTTCATACCCGGACGCCTCAATAAACACCACTCTTGACCAAGAGAACAAAAGGCTGACTTGAATATGCTAAAAAGAATTTGGATGGAGTGATGAGACCAAACTGAAACTTTTTGGACCCACAGATAAAGAAATATATTTGTCTGGCACAAAAAAGGAATGGCTTATGACAAGAAGAAAACCATCCCCAGGGTCAAAAATGGAATGTCAGTTTAACTTTCACTACCTGCAGGTGCTTTGCTGCTGCATGCGACGAGCATCATACGACGAGCATCATGAATTCTCTAAAGTATCATGACATTTTGGCAATTTGTTTCATGTAGAATATATGTGTTGCACATATTCATAGATGTATGGGAGCCAGGTGTTTTGAAATGGACGTTGTGGGGGGGTGGGGCGGGGCACAAAAACCTGACAAAGGAATTCAATCAAATCATAAATGAGGTGGAAAGTGAGGGCCACCAAGATTGTTTTCATTGTGATAGTGTGGACCTACTTGCAAATAAAGGAGAAACATTCACAACTCTCTCAACAACCTTTAACAAGCAGGTCAAGCTGAAAAAAGACAAAGACAAAGTTGCCCAATAGTTGGAAAGGATGGTCAGACTGGGAATTACTTTCACCAGTGGAGGAGGCTACCCCTTGGGTGTCTGCCATGGCAGCTGCAGTCAAAAAGGATGATACAGTATGCATATACATTGACCCTTAACAAGGCTCTCCTGAGGCATCATCACCCATTAAAGACTGTAGAGCAAGTTATCACTGATAAGCCACAGGCAAAGGTCTTCAGCATTCTAGATGGAAGGCGTGGATTCTGGCAAATCCCACTGGATGAAGAATCATTGAAACTCACAACATTTATGACCCCATTCGGAAGGTAAAATTCCCGTGTAAAATTGCCTGTGTAAAATTCCATGATTTTATCTATGGCCACCCAGTGACTGTGGAGATGGATTATCAGCTACTTATAACCATACTAAGAAAGCCTCTGCACCCAGTGTTGGTGCGCATCCAGCAAATGATGCTCAAGCTTTAGTGCTACCTTCTGAATGTGATCTATATGAATGTGAACTGTATGTTGCGGATGCATGATCCAATGGTCTGGCGGAGAGTGGTGTCAGGTCGGAAAAACATCTCCTAGAGAAGTGTGTGCGTGATGGTTCTGACATTTATGCAGTCTTGCTCAACCTGCACAACACACCCAGGGATGGCATGCCTTCTCCAACACAGCGTTTACTGTCATGACGCACCAGAACTCTGATCCCCATGGTGAACTCTCAGCATGATCTGGGATGGGAGACTGATGTTCAGGCTGCTTTGTTCACGCTTAGACAAAAAGGAAAGATCAGCCATGACAAATCGGCCAGACGCCTTTCACCTCTGGAGCCTGGGCAGAGAGTAAGGATGGAGACGACCTGTGGGTTTGACAGACTGTTTACAGTTTCTGGAACGGTCTTCCAACCCAACAGCTATATCATCCAGTCTAATAGTAAGACCTATGTAAGGAACCGCCGTCACCTCCTACGGGTAGCTGAATCGTACTGTCCTACCACTACCTTGTCAGTGCCCACAATCTCTCCAGAACCCCAAGCAAGGCCATGTGCTGCGGTGACACTTCAAAAAATGGATGTAACATGCAGTTATCACAAAACACAGACAGTTCCAGGCAAGATGATCCAGACTCACAAGCCCCACTTTGTCATACACTGATTGCTCATACAGCATGTCATGTTTACAATTTATAGAAGCACATGATTCATGTTGTTACTGTTTATTTCTATGCTGCATCCTTCTTTCTTTTTGTTTATGCTTATGTTATGTGTTAAAAAAAAGAAGAAGAGAAATATGTAGAATATGTGTGTCGCACATATTTATAGATGTATGGGAGCCGGATGTTTTGAAATGGACATGGAGGACGAAAGTGGGTGTTCTTGTATTCTTGGAGGCAACACATTAAATTGGTTCATCACAAAGTTTATCTAACGACCTCTCTATTATTGTGCACATCTACAGTTTATTTGAGGTTATAAAGAGTAAAGGATTCTCTCCAAAATTTGACTGGATTGAATATTTTTGTATATATGATATGTTTAGAACAAATTTATTTTTTCTTTTTCACGAACTCAGTAACTCAAATTCATGTTCTCAGATTCACAGATTCAATGTGTATGAATAAACATTCTATGATGGTTTACTGGTGCCTTAGTTGAAGTGTTTTCATACCATTTTGTTCACAAAACTAGAATGTCTTGTCAGGGGGTTCAATAATTCTGATTGCAAGCATATATTTTAAAGATTTTTCCAATCATTTCGATTTCACCATTTAAAGGTTAGATTTTGTGAATATTTTAAATAAAAGACCAAACCAACAGATCAACAGCAAACAAGTTTTGCTCATATTTTCCAAAGGTTCCAATATTTAAGGAGGTAATACTAGCTCTGGTCAGTGGGTAGCACTGTTGCCTCACAGCATGGGTTTCCTCCGGGTGCTCTGGTTTCCCCCAGAATACAAAGACTTGCAGGTTAGGTGTACTGGACATACTAAATTTCTCATAGGAGTAAATGAGCGAGTGTGCGTGTGTCCCAGCACTGGGATTGCATGAGCACTGCACACTCAGTGCTGGGTTGCGTCAGGAAGGACATCTGGTGTGCAACCTGTTCCAAATAAATATGTGGATGATCTATGTGGTCGCTGTGGCAACCCATAATGGAAGCAGCCAAAAGTGAGAGAAAGACTGTAATGCCATATCTGATTAAAAATGTTTAAACATTAACGTTGGCAAATTCAGTTCAGTTCATTTGTGGAAATCTTTTTAAACTGACCACTTCATGGAATCAATTCAAAAGATGTTCACTTAAGTCCTTGCGTGGGATTTTTTATTAAAATGTTTTAGTGAAAATATGCAGTTGCGCTTAAGTTTTAATAAATACTTTTAACGGGGTCATACATTTTTTTTTGGATTTAGTACCACCATAAATGCCTCGATGATCAGTGATTGTGTGCATGATTCCCTGCTTTGCCCTGAGTAGTGAAGCTGCTCACTATCTGAAGCCTGCATTGGCTATATGATGATGAGATCCAGCTTTTCACACCTGGGATAATTGAGGGACTTTTACACAACTTTTACAAAATGTGAACATTCACTGATGTTCAAGCAGGCAACACACTACATTAAGATATGTTAACTTTGAACCTGATGATCTGTGTAAATTGTTATTATTTTGTCTTTTGAAAAATATATAATATCTCTTCTTCCTAAAGGGCAGTAAGATGTTTGCATATGTCTGTGATTAAAAATGCTAAATGGTGGCCGATGTATAATACTGCAAATTGGTCGACTACTAATTTGTGCTGTGTCACACTTTATGCATCAAATATTCTGAATCTACTTGACAACGTCAATTAGTGATTCCACTGATCAAAAAACAGAATGATCTTTTCAAGCCATTTCAGAGAAAATACATAAATAGAGAATATCAATGAAGATCAATATCAATATATTATTTGCTTTAGCTATGTCTTGTTTGCCTGATATACTTTGTTTTAAAGAATAACACTGTCCGAGATGCATTAATGCATGAATGCGAGAAGCTTGCCTTAGATTCTTGCGTAGGGAGGCTGGGTCATTAGCCAGTAGAGTGTTCACTAAGCCAAAAAGCTGCATGACCCTCTCGTCTTGCCGTAGATCTTCATGACCCTTCAGCAGGAACATGAACTCATGACCGTTGCTACCTACAGGGTGCAGAGGAGAACAGAGAAATCTTTTGTTTCTCCATATAAAACTCAACTGCAGTACATGCCTTCTCCTTTACAACCAAGATTACAGCATGTATGTGTATGGAAAAAACCCCACAGAATTAAACCTCGCATTTATAAGATTAGATTAGATTATTTTATTGTCATTGTACAAACAAACATACAACGAAATTATGTACTTGCCAACGTATACAGATAAAGTTAAAGAAAAGAAAATTAAGTGTATATAAGTGTATAACAATCACCTTTTTCACTCACTACAACAAACATGCCTAAACCAGGACCTGTGGATCCCATCCCAAATATCACAAGATGGGGTTAAAAAAAGGAGAACAAAAACATGCCATTGAAGCATATTCTCATTTCTCATGTATCTTTCCTTTACTTTCATTTTTTGTTTTATGTAAAAATAAGTGACTTAATTTTTTTTCACTGATATTCAACAGGCAGTTTGATAAGATATACTGTCAGACAAACTGACAGTATAGTTGGCCATTGCTCAGAGCAAGCCATGAGCCTGATCAGATGTAGAACTGTGTATTTGTGTTATTTTGTTGATCATTTTCTTTGCCCCTAGTATTAAAGACAAATTTGCAGCCTATGCAAAACCGTACATTTTTATTTGGCTCTTACCCATGATGGTGAGTTTGCGTGGCCGCTGCTTGGAGGTGATAACCTGCAGTGAGGGAGCAATGGACTGGATACGTATTATTGGCTGATTGGGGTCATATGTTCCGGGCACAGCCAACTCCAGATCACGACACATAAGCAGTTTAGGTGAGACGTACTGAAGCTCTAGAGAAGTGAGCTGTGGACAAAGCAATACGCATGAATGTGCACTTTTATGAAGTGTTACTAACATAATTATATCCTGGCAGAAGTAAGAGGTTAATTTTAAAAGTACACCTCTTTTATATGATTTCACATCTGACATCTAAATCAACACTGTCAGATATATATGACAACAAAATATAAAATCTCGTAATATCAAAGTCAGTCTTCATTCTGAAAATCCTCCCTTCCATAGTTCACCTGCTATGAGTTCAACAACATCACATAGGCCTCTAGTGAGTTTTATAGCTTTTATCATTGTAAGAATGTACTCATATTTTCTGTTCTCAATCCAAAATAAAACGGTTTTGTTGATTTAATTATTATTCTGAGCACTACACCATTAAGAAACACTGTTGACAGACCTGTGGCAGCTGTTTGGAGATCCTGCGGAACACGTGGTAGTACAGGTCCCAGGCCTGTGTCAGGTCTTTCACGTTACCTGATCGCATGTATTTTCTGCACCAGTCCTGTGCCTCCATCAAGTCTCTGCCATAAGCCTGAAACAACAGCCACGGTTATAAAATGGAAAGTGATGCAGGCTGAAATGCAGACCAATTATTAGACAACTCTACATTTATCCATGGCTATAACAAGTACCATTAATACACACATTCTTAAGACATGGAACAAAACAATTCTCCCAGAGTCCCCTAGAGTCATGAAGAAGCTCATTCTAATAAATAAAGTAAAATAAACAAAAAAAAATTAGCTGCTCCGAAAAGTCATGAAAGAGGACACTTGTTATGAATAAATATTTCTGATATAAATGGTCAGCATCTTTATTCTCAGTAAAGGACTTTCTTGTATGGAATGAAAGTGGTTAACTTTTTATGTACGGAAGTGGTTAACATGATCTTCAAAAAATACACAGATGCGTAGTTAAGAAAAAGAAGAAGAAAAAGAGAAAACAACAACAATTTATTACAATTATGAATTGACTGAAAAATGGTAAACACTTTAGTATGGGGAACACGTATTCACTATTAACTACGACTTTTGCCTCAAACTCCTAATTTACTGCTTTTTAATAGTTAGTAAGGTAGTTTTTGTAGCGTTTAAGTTTAGGTATTGGCTAGGATTAAGGGATGTAGAATAAGGTCATGCAGAATAAGGCATTAATACACCGATCAGGCATAACATTATGAACACTGTGAATAACACTGATTATCTCTTCATCATGGCACCTGTTAGTGGGTGGGATATATTAGGCAGCAAGTGAACAGTTTGTCCTCAAAGTTGATGTGTTAGAAGCAGGAAAAATGGGCAAGCGTAAGGATTTGAGCGAGTTTGACAAGGGCCAAATTGTGATGGCTAGATGACTGCAATTTTGACTCTCCAGCTCAGCTCTTGTGGCGTGTTCCCGGTCTGCAGTGGTCAGTATCTATCAAAAGTGGTCCAAGGAAGGAACAGTGGTGAACCGGCAACAGGGTCATGGATCATTGATGCACGTGGGGAGCGAAGGCTGGCCTGTGTGGTCAGATCAAACAGATGAGCTACTGTAGCTCAAATTGCTCAAGAAGTTAATGCTGGTTCTGACAGAAAGCTGTCAGAATACACAGTGCATCGCAGTTTGTTGCGCATGGGGCTACATAGCCGCAGACCAGTCAGGGTGCCCATGCTGACCCGTCCACCGCCGAAAGCACCAACAGTGGGCACATGAGCATCAGAACTGGACCACGGAGCAGTGGAAGAAGGTAGCCTGGTCTGATGAATCATGTTTTCTTTTACATCACATGGATGGCCGGGGGCGTGTGCGTTGCTTACCTGGGGAACACATGGCACCAGGATGCACTATGGAAAGAAGGCAAGCCGGTGGAGGCAGTGTGATGCTTTGGGCAATGTTCTGCTGGGAAACCTTGGGTCCTGCCATCCATGTCAAGTCAAGTCAAGTCAAGTCAAGTCACCTTTATTTATATAGCGCTTTTTTACAATGCAGATTGTTTCAAAGCAGCTTCACAGTGTTAACAGGAAAATAATGCAACAGAATTTGATTTGGCTGTACAGCCGCTCTGGAGAAAACAGTGATGTCATCCAGCTCAGTTTAGTCCATGTGGACGTTACTTTGACACGTAACAAATCAAATCAAATCACCTTTATTTATATAGCGCTTTTTACAATGCCAAATTGTTTCAAAGCAGCTTCACAGTGGTAACAGGAAAATAATGCAACAGAATTTGATTCAGCTGTACAGCCGCTCTGGTGAAAACGGTGATGTCATCCAGCTCATTTCAATTAATATATAGTGTCAATGCGGGCAGATCAGTAATATAGTTGAAATTTAAGTGTCCCCAACTGAGCAAGCCAAAAGCCAAAGGCGACGGTGGCAAGGAACCAAAACTCCTTCAGGGCCAGAATGGAGAAAAAAAAACCTTGGGAGAAACCAGGCTCAGTCGGGGTGCCAGTTCTCCTCTGGCCGACGAACAAATAGTGTATGATTGTGATTCTGGCAACATTACAGGTCAGAAGTCATATTAGATCAATAGATATTCGTAGGATTATTCGAAAGATTGGAGTCGTCACGCCAGAGACGGGTTTAATGAGGATGTCGTGTCGATGCGGCATTTACAGGGGGGAGTTTAATTGACATGGTCTCTACAGACACTTCAGGGATGCGTTCGTCATGTCCAGGCTAAGGTCCACCATCTGGTCCGGATACGGCCCGGATCCGGCCGACTGCAGTAAACCTCGGGATAAACAGAGAGACTAACATTAGCGTAGATGCCATTCTTCTTATGATGTAACGAGTACATCAGGTGTTCCCGGTTCCGGCTGACCTAGTTAATGCAGCCTAAAACAATCATTTAACTGATTTGAATAATATAAATTAAAAATGTTTTATGTGTATGCCATAGTAAAGAGATGTGTTTTTAGTCTAGATTTAAACTGACAGAGTGTGTCTGCTTCCTGAACAATGCTAGGAAGACTGTTCCAGAGTTTAGGTGCTAAATAGGAAAAGGATCGACCGCCTGCAGTTGATTTTGATATTCTAGGTATTATCAACTGGCCAGAATTTTGAGACCGCAATAGACGTGATGGAGTATAATGCGTTAAGAGCGCACTCAAGTACTGGGGAGCTAAACCATTTAGTGCTTTGTAAGTAATCAGCAAGATTTTAAAATGTATACGATGTTTAATAGGGAGCCAATGCAGTGTTGCCAGAACCGGGCTAATATGGTCATACTTCCTGGTTCTAGTAAGAACTCTAGCTGCTGCGTTTTGGAGAAGCTGCAGTTTATTTATTAAGCGAGCAGGGCAACCACCCAGTAGAGCATTACAATAATCTAGCCTTGAGGTTATGAACGCATGAACTAACTGTTCAGCATTTTGCACTGAAAGCATGTGCCGTAATTTAGATATATTTTTAAGACGACAGAATGCAGTTTTACAGATGCTAGAAACGTGGCTTTCAAATGAGAGATTGGTATCAAAGAGCACACCCAGGTTCCTAACTGACAACGAGGACTTGACAGAGCAGCCATCGAGTGTTAGACAGTATTCTAGGTTACTACTTGTGGAGTTTTTTTGTCCAATGATTAAAAATTCATTTTTTTCTGAATTAAGTTGCAGGAAATTACTAGTCATCCAATTTTTTATATCAGCTATGCATTCCGTTAATCTTGTGAATTGGTTTGCGAAGTTTCGTCAGGGCGTGAAGAAATATAGAGCTGAGTATCGTCAGCATAACAATGAAAACTAACGCCATGCTTCCTAATAATATCTACCAGTGGTAGCATGTACAGGGTGATAAGCAACGGTCCTAGCACTGAGCCCTGCGGTACTCCATACTGAACTTGTGATCGGTGTGACATCTCTTCATTTACTGCTACAAACTGATAACGGTCAGATAGGTATGATTTAAACCATGCCAATGAAATTCCACTAATGCCAACATAATTTTCGAGTCTATTCAAAAGAATGTTGTGGTCGATAATATCGAATGCAGCGCTAAGATCGAGTAACACTAACAGAGAGATACAACCACGATCGGATGATAAGAGTAAATAATTTGTAACTCTAATGAGAGCAGTCTCAGTACTATGATACGGTCTAAATCCTGACTGGAAATCCTTACAGATACCATTTCTTTCTAAAAAGGAGCATAATTGTGAGGACACTGCCTTTTCTAGTATTTTTGACAGAAAGGGTAGATTTGAGATTGGCCTGTAATTGACTAATTCTGTAGGATCAAGTTGTGGTTTTTTAATAAGTGGTTTAATAATAGCCAACTTAAGCATTGTTGCAAACAATGTACACCCTTTCATAGAAACGGTATTCTATGGTGGCTGTGGTCTCTTTCAGCAGGATAATGCGCCCTGCCACAAAGCAAAAATGGTTCAGTAATGGTTTGAGGAGCACAACATTGAGTTTGAGGTGTTGACTTGGCTTCCAAATTCCCCAGATCTCAATCCAATCGAGTATCTGTGGGATGTGCTGAAAAAACAAGTCCGATCCATGGAGGCCCCACCTCGCAACTTACAGGACTTAAAGGATCTGCTGCTAACATCTTGGTGCCAGATACCACAGCACACCTTCAGGGGTCTAGTGGAGTCCATGCCTCGAAGGGTCAGGGCTGTTTTGGCAGCGAAAGGGGGACCAACACAATATTAGGAATAATGTTATGCCTGATCGGTGTACATGCTTTATAAGTACTAATAAACAGCCAATATCCTAGTAATATGCATGCTAAGCAACTAGTTAATAGCGAGAATTGAACCCTAAAACAAAGTGTTACCGAAAAATATAATTAATACTGCTTGGCAACTTAGATTGCTTTATGTTACAAAATAAATAGAAGGTTTATGAGTCTGTGACAGTAACTGTTGTTGCAACTTGAGTTAGTGTCATCATGGAAACATATTAGACTGATCTATACCAGTGGTTCTCAACCTTTTTGGCTATTTATTAGACAGCATCTTAATGGTAGATTTGACACTTGAGAATGATTACACTGCAAACCAATGTTCACTGTGTGTTTTTAATTTAGTGCACTCTGATTAAACATTTTAGGACAGAACATACTAAATAAAAATATAATAACAATAAAAAATTATATGATTTTTCCATGACTTCCATGAGATTTTATTAAATTTCAATAACTTTTCCAGGCCTGGAAATCACAATTTTATAATTACACAATATTTCCAGGTTTTCCATGACTGGGGGAACATTAATGTAGATGCACAAGAAGTTATGTGTTACAGTGTTTTTATTACTGTTGTAAACTCAAAACACTTATTTACTGTGGTAAAATAATTGTAACATGAATCCTTTAAGCATATAAAGGTCTTATCTTTTCTACTCATTTTTGAACTATATTCTTTTGTGAAGTATGTGCATTTTTACCTGATTAAAGGATGTTTCTTTCAAAGTTTGTGGCCCTCTTTCCATCATGGCATGAAGGGGCTCCAGGACAGCAAACATTCCCTTGACATTCCTCTCTCCAAAGTACAGACGTGATGCCTCCTCCAGCCCCTCGTGCCACATTTCATGCCACAGAATAGCCACCCTGATCAGCTCCTCACTTACCTGAACATGGACAGAAACAGTGGTCATGTGGTGCTTCTACTTAGACAAATTTAGCTTTTTGCAGATGTTTTGGATCATAATTGAACCATGTAAGCTCTGCTTTAAAAACATTGATTACCAATTCTTCTCCTGTACCTTAGCGATTGTTGATATTTACCATGTTATCAGACAAACTTTTTCTCTTTTCTATTGTAAGTCTCATCCTCTGGAGGATCTGAGAGTTTGATAAGGACGAACTTGTACTCTCAGACTTGCATTCTCACACACTTGCGCTTCCTCTGCCAGTGATGTCACTTGTAATCGCCACCTGCATTCTCCACTGACTGCGACACCACCTATCAATGCATAGTGGCTTATGTCAATGAATCATTGCTGTATTTGTAATTTTATTCAATACATAATTATACGCTTGTGTTTAAACTTTTTATTGCTGATATACAATAATTAAAAGTTATATTGATTTATGATTTGCAGCTCTTTGTGTTTAGACATTACGCTATTTATTATGATTTTGGTATGATGCCACTCCTTTACTATCTTGAATACATAAAATAAACAATTTGACAATGATATTTATATTGTTATTATATCGCTTACACATTAGCACTGTAGGCTATAGTTTACTGTCTGTTTTACTTTACTTTCTCACATTAAAAATATGGCAGTGGAGGCGATAGTACATGTGTTGTTGACTTAACTAAATGGAATGAAATTACAACTAAATGTAGCATCTTTAATAGGAAAATACGTAATGTGATTTTGGAAACACAAACACAACATTTAATGTTTAATAAAAACATTTAATATAAAAAAATGCCAATTCACTTTAAAAAAAAGTCAGTTATAAAATTAAGACAGACTAAATGTAATATACATTTGGTTGTATTTAATTGTATTAATTTTTTTAGGGAGATGATGGAAATATAGACATACTGCATCTATTTTGGATAATGCACCGCTTCAATCACCACAAGAAGTGGGTGTTGTTAGAAGAGTAGTGCTCACAACTTCTGACTGGCTTTCAATGATCCCTAAATAATTACAACATATTGTGAATACTTTGAGTATGACTACTGAGCCATTTGGCTTCTAAACAATCTGGATGTAGACCAGCTATGTGGGTTCTGACCCATTTCTGTCAGTGGGCTTCTATACATTCTAATCATTATATGCTTTTTATTACTATGACTTTTAATTGATTTATTTTCACTGAATATATTTTCTGTTTTATTATTATTTGTTCTCATTTTTCTTTTATGGTATTCTGATTGATGTTATTTATGATGTGTTGTAAAGCATGTTGGCCAGCTGCTGCTGTATAAATGGTGCTATATAAATACACTCTGACTCTGACTTTGGCAGTAAAGCAATAGTTCCTTTATTTTTTTTAACATTCATGCAATTTTATCATTGTTTTTGGGTTATTGCAATTACAATTCCCTTGTCCTCATGCGCCTTATACTATATATGTTACAGAATCAATTTATGGTGGATTTGAAAACAGCCAGCAAGTGGTGTGTGGAGAACTCAAATGTGCTTGGTTCTGTTCAGCAGCCCAAAATACAACAAGTAACAAGACTAAAGCAATGGCCAAGTTACTGAAGGCTGAATGTCCAAAGAACAGGAATAATGTTCTGGAACCCCCTCCAGCCCAGCTTCGTTTTTACTCATATGCAGGATATGCTTATGTTCTTTGAGCAATTTGTTGACATAATTTAATGTATTATAATCCTGCAATAGACTCAAGAGACAAGACACAAGCAGAAACAAACATATTTTGAATTTTTTTTTTAAGGTAATAAATTATAGTCTGTCTCATTATAGTAATAAATAACTTTTAATCATTTAACCATTCCAGCTTATTGGCCACACTGGCAATGCAAACAAACTGTTGGAAACATATTTTCGATTTATTTGTGTCGTGTAAGTGACACAGGCAGCGGAGAATGCAGGTGGCGATTGCAAGTGACAACTGCAAGTGATGAGATGAGTGAGAGTACAAGTCTGAGAATGAGTTTGTTTTTAAAAAAACTTCACAAATTCACAGAAAAACTCACTGTTTATGGAAATCTCCATCTCATTCTTATAGCACATTTTGTAAAGCTTGTCTGAGCGAACAAAAGCAACCAAAAGGGAGCAGTACATAGTCAAGGGCCAATGTGTACCTAATAAAACATTTATTATTCAGACAGTAAACTGAATGTGAACTCGTACCATAATGGCTTGCTGGACCAGCGTATTGCAGTGCTCACACATGTTCTTCAAGATCTTGTTGGCTGCATTGTGGCGGGCAGTAGTGGTGGACTTGGAGGCCACAGTGAGTGGATAAATCAAAGCCTTTAAGTGTGCAAACAGAAAGCCTAAGTATCACGGCATATGATTCATGCACACTAACCAGTAAAAAGTATGGGCACACCTACTCATTTTTTGTCATGACTATTTATCACATTTTAGAATAATAATGAAGTCATCAGGTCAATGGTACTACAGTGCATCTAGAAAGTATTCACAGCACTTCACTTTTCCCACATTTTTTTATGTTACAGCCTTATTTCAAAACGGATTAAATTCATTATTTTCCTCAAAATTCTACAAACAATACCCCATAATCAGAATGTGAAAAGTTTGTTTGAAATCTTTGCAAATGTATAAAAAAAAAAAAAAAAAAAAAAAATCACATGTACATAAGTATTCACAGCCTTTGCTCAATACTTTTTTGAAGCACCTTTGGCACCAATTACAGCCTCAAGTCTTTTTGAGTATGATACTACAAGCTTGGCACACGTATTTTTTTTGGTATTTTTGGCAGTTTCAGTTTCCATTCTTCTTTGCAGGACCTCTCAAGCTCCATTGTGTTGAATGGGGAGCGTCGGTGAACAGCCATTTTCAGATCTCTCCAGAGATGTTCAAGTCTGGGCTCTGGCTGAGCCACTCAAGGACATTCGCAGAGTTGTTCCGTGGCCACTCCTTTGTTATCTTGGCTGTGTGCTTAGGGTCGTTGTCCTGTTGGAAGATGAACCTTTGCCCCAGTCCTTCAGGTGCCTTTTGGCAAACTCCAGGCAGGCTGTTATGTGCCTTTTACTGAGGAGTGGCTTCCGTCTGGCCACTCTACCATACAGGCATGATTGGTGGAGTGCTGCAGAGATGGTTGTTCTTCTGGAAGGTTCTCCTCTCTCCACAAAGAAACGCTGAAGCTCTGTCAGAGTGACCATCGGGTTCTTGGTCACCTCCCTGACTAAGGCCCTTCTCCCCCGATCGCTCAGTTTGGCCGGGTGGCCAGCTCTAGGAAGAGTCCTGGTGGTTACAAACTTCTTCCATTTATGGATGATGGAGGCCACTGTGCTCATTGGGACCTTCAATGCTGCAGAAATTTTTCTGTACCCTTCCCCAAATCTGTGCCTCGATACAATCCTGTCTCGGAGGTCTACAGACAATTCCTTGGACTTCACGGCTTGGTTTGTGCTCTAACATGCACTGTTAACTGTGGGACCTTATATACAGTGGGGAGAACAAGTATCTGATACACTGCCGATTTTGCAGGTTTGCCCACTTACAAAGCATGTAGAAGTCTGTAATTTTTATCATAGGTACTCTTCAACTGTGAGTGACGGAATCTAAAAATCCAAAAATCCAGAAAATCACATTGTATGATTTTTAAGTAATTAATTTGCATTTTATTGCATGACATTACAGAAACCTTTGTTTGCAATTACAGAGATCATACGTTTCCTGTAGTTCTTGACCAGGTTTGCACACACTGCAGCAGGGATTTTGGCCCACTCCTCCATACAGACCTTCTCCAGATCCTTCAGGTTTCGGGGCTGTCGCTGGGCAATACGGACTTTCAGCTCCCTCCAAAGATTTTCTATTGGGTTCAGGTCTGGAGACTGGCTAGGCCACTCCAGGACCTTGAGATGCTTCTTACGGAGCCACTCCTTAGTTGCCCTGGCTGTGTGTTTCGGGTCGTTGTCATGCTGGAAGACCCAGCCACGACCCATCTTCAATGCTCTTACTGAGGGAAGGAGGTTGTTGGCCAAGATCTCGCGATACATGGCCCCATCCATCCTCCCCTCAATACGGTGCAGTCGTCCTGTCCCCTTTGCAGAAAAGCATCCCCAAAGAATGATGTTTCCACCTCCATGCTTTATGGTTGGGATGGTGTTCTTGGGGTTGTACTCATCCTTCTTCTTCCTCCAAACACGGCGAGTGGAGTTTAGACCAAAAAGCTCTATTTTTGTCTCATCAGACCACATGACCTTCTCCCATTCCTCCTCTGGATCATCCAGATGGTCATTGGCAAACTTCAGACGGGCCTGGACATGCGCTGGCTTGAGCAGGGGGACCTTGCGTGCGCTGCAGGATTTTAATCCATGACGGCGTAGTGTGTTACTAATGGTTTTCTTTGAGACTGTGGTCCCAGCTCTCTTCAGGTCATTGACCAGGTCCTGCCATGTAGTTCTGGGCTGATCCCTCACCTTCCTCATGATCACTGATGCCCCACGAGGTGAGATCTTGCATGGTGCCCCAGACCGAGGGAGATTGACCGTCATCTTGAACTTCTTCCATTTTTTAATAATTGCGCCAACAGTTGTTGCCTTCTCACCAAGCTGCTTGCCTGTTGTCCTGTAGCCCATCCCAGCCTTGTGCAGGTCTACAATTTTATCCCTGATGTCCTTACACAGCTCTCTGGTCTTGGCCATTGTGGAGAGGTTGGAGTCTGTTTGTTTGATTGAGTGTGTGGACAGGTGTCTTTTATACAGGTAACGAGTTCAAACAGGTGCAGTTAATACAGGTAATGCGTGGAGAACAGGAGAGCTTCTTAAAGAAAACTAACAGGTCTGTGAGAGCCGGAATTCTTACTGGTTGGTAGGTGATCAAATACTTATGTCATGCAATAAAATGCAAATTAATTATTTAAAAATCATACAATGTGATTTTCTGGATTTTTGTTTTAGATTCCGTCTCTCACAGTTGAAGAGTACCTATGATAAAAATTACAGACTTCTACATGCTTTTTAAGTGGGCAAACCTGCAAAATCGGCAGTGTATCAAATACTTGTTCTCCCCACTGTAGACAGGTGTGTGCCATGTCCAATCAACTGAATTTACCACAGGTGGACTCCAATCAAGTTGTAGAAACATCTCAAGGATGATCAGTGGAAACAGGATGCACCTGAGCTCAATTTTGAGTGTCATGGCAAAGGCTGTGAATACTTATGTACATGTGATTTTTTTCGTTTTTTATTTTTAGATAAAGATTTAAGATTTCAAACAAACTTCTTTCATGTTGTCATTATGGGGTATTGTTTGTAGAATTGAGAAAAAAGTATGAATTTAATCCATTTTCGAATAAGGCTGTAACAAAACAAAATGTGGAAAAAGTGAAGCACTGTGAATACTTTCCGTATGCACTGTAATCTGGAGCTTTTGTTTTGTTTATGTTTTTAAATGACAGAACATTATCAGGTTGTATACTTACTATAGTCAACAACAAAACAACTTCTTGAATATTGTAAAAAGATTTATTTTGGCTATATGCAGTAAAGAAACACTTTCCCTCACATCACCTAATGCAACTGGGTGTCACTGTGAATGAGTGACATTGAAGTGATGAGATAATATTGTGTACTTTCAAATGCAGCCAAGTTTGGCAATAAGTAAATACTTATTGGTATATTTGTTTTTTGTTAGTCATGCATTCCACCAGATGAGCATCCAATTTTATGGTGCACCGCTATCAAACAGTATGTAGCTCCCCAGCAGACAAAGAAACAGATTTTCACCATTTTTCAAATAAGATGATGTGAGATGATAAAAGTGTGCCTATATTATGGAGATGGAGCTTCTATGTGCATTTCTCTAATGAATGCATATTGATCATTACTTATTTTTTTATGTATACCTGAGGGTGGTAGCGGCCAATGTCGGTGAGTAGCTGGTGAATAAGACGTCCCACCAGCGCACGTGGGGTATCAATTCGCGCTATCAGTTGAGGGATCACCTGATTATAAGGAGGAAGATAATACATATTTTTGCAGCGATTTTAAGTGAAATTCTGCCATTTAGTAATTTTCTTTAATATCAGTATTTTTGCCTTGCTAAAAATATGTAAACATCCTTAAACCAACATACATTTGTTTGGGAAGCAAAATTGTGCAAAATAGACTTCATTAATCAAGTTTATTTTCTTACCTCATTAGGTAATTGATAATTATTTTAAAATTGATACTTATTTAAGCATAAAACCCAATAAATGCTAGATATGTGCAGATCTACAAATCTAATAAAATCTGATGAAACCACATGTGTACACAAAGTGCTGCTGCCAATGGCAATAGATTTTAAGGATTTAACTTGTGACCATTTTTGTTGCAATCATGACCCTGCATACGTATAGAAAGCTGAAAATGGTCTTACCTGTAACCAGGTGTCTATTTGAATGGTCTTAATACCTTCAACTAGAGCTTCATTCACCTCAGGCCAATGGCCATAATCAAACCATAAGGTCAGGACTCTAAATGTAAAGGAACAAATACATCGTCACACACAGTCTGAAGTTACCCCATGATTGTACTTGAATTCAGTATATTTAAATTGTTTTTTGTTTGAGAGGTGCTGTACATAGTTATCTATTACTGCATTTCAACACGTCATAAAAGAAGATTAAAGATTTTAAGGGCATAAGAATTGTCCATTTTTATTTCATGGTGAATTTAACCACTCATCAAGAAACCACAACTTAATCTTAATTATATACCCATCTCAAATGTTCCATTTCTGTCTAAAATATTCTAGAAAAAGTTGTCTTCTCAATGAGCTCTTTTTGCTGATAAATGGCATTTATGAAGAGTCAGGATTTAGACTCCATCAGAGTATAGACTGTCCTTGTCAAATTACTTTTTTATTGTGATGATTAAATGATTTACTCTTATCATCCGATCGTGGTTGTATCTCTCTGTTAGTGTTACTCGATCCTAGCGCTGCATTCGATACTATCGACCACAACATTCTTTTGAATAGACTCAAATATTATGTTGGCATTAGTGGAATTTCATTGGCATGGTTTAAATCATACTTATCTGACCGTTATCAGTTTGTAGCAGTAAATGAAGAGATGTCACACCGAACACAAGTTCAGTATGGAGTACCGCAGGGCTCAGTGCTAGGACCATTGCTTTTCACCCTGTACATGCTACCACTGGGGGATATTATTAGGAAGCATGGCGTTAATTTTCATTGTTATGCTGACGATACTCAGCTCTATATTTCTTCACGCCCTGACGAAACTTACCAATTCACAAGATTAACGGAATGCATAGCTGATATAAAAAATGACTAGTAATTTCCTGCAACTTAATTAAAAAAAAAAAGAATTTTTAATCATTGGACAAAAAAACTCCACAAGTAGTAACCTAGAATACTGTCTAACACTCGATGGCTGCTCTGTCAAGTCCTCGTTGTCAGTTAGGAACCTGGGTGTGCTCTTTGATACCAATCTCTCATTTGAAAGCCACGTTTCTAGCATCTGTAAAACTGCATTCTACCATCTTAAAAATATATCTAAATTACGGCACATGCTTTCAATGCAAAATGCTGAACAGTTAGTTCATGCGTTCATGAACTAACTGTCAAGGCTAGATTATTGTAATGCTCTACTGGGTGGTTGCCCTGCTCGCTTAATAAATAAACTGCAGCTTGTCCAAAATGCAGCAGCTAGAGTTCTTACTAGAACCAGGAAGTATGACCATATTAGCCCGGTTCTGGCAACACTGCATTGGCTCCCTATTAAACATTGTATACATTTTAAAATCTTGCTGATTACTTACAAAGCACTAAATGGTTTAGCTCCCCAGTACTTGAGCGAGCTCTTAACGCATTATACTCCATCACGTTTATTGCGGTCTCAAAATTCTGGCTAGTTGATAATACCTAATCAAAATCAACTGCAGGCGGTCGATCCTTTTCCTATTTAGCACCTAAACTCTGGAACAGTCTTCCTAGCATTGTTCGGGAAGCAGACACACTCTGTCAGTTTAAATCTAGACTAAAAACACATCTCTTTACTATGGCATACACATAAAACATTTTTAATTTATATTATTCACATCAGTTAAATGATTGTTTTAGGCTGCATTAACTAGGTCAGCCAGAACCGGGAACACTTCCCATAACACCTGATGTACTCGTTACATCATAAGAAGAATGGCATCTACGCTAATGTTAGTCTCTCTGTTTATCCCGAGGTTTACTGCAGTTGGCCGGATCCGGGCCGTATCCGGACCAGATGGTGGACCTTAGCCTGGACATGACGACCGCATCCCTGAAGTGTCTGTAGAGACCGTGTCAATTAAACTCCCCCCTGTAAATGCCGCATCGACACGACATCCTCATTAAACCTGTCCCCGGCGTGACGACTCCAATCTTTCGAATCATCCTACGAATATCTATTGATCTAATATGACTTCTGACCTGTAATGTTGCCAGAATCATAATCATACACTATTTGTTCGTCGGCCAGAGGAGAACTGGCACCCCGACTGAGCCTGGTTTCTCCCAAGGTTTTTTTCTCCATTCTGGCCCTGAAGGAGTTTTGGTTCCTTGCCACCGTCGCCTTTGGCTTTTGGCTTGCTCAGTTGGGGACACTTAAATTTCAACTATATTACTGATCTGCCCGCATAAAACAAGTTGACACTATATGATAATTGAAATGAGCTGGATGACATCACCGTTTTCACCAGAGCGGCTGTACAGCCGAATCAAATTCCGTTGCATTATTTTCCTGTTACCACTGTGAAGCTGCTTTGAAACAATTGCCATTGTAAAAAGCGCTATATAAATAAAGGTGATTTGATTTGATTTTGATTTGTAAATTTTGGAGTGCTCTGTTGTTTTGCTTGTACAGGAATGGGCAAACTCGGTCCTGGAGGGTCACTGTCCTGCAAGAGTTTAGCTCCAACCCTGATAAAACTCGCCTGCCTGTAGCCTTCTAGTAATCATGAAGACATTGATTAGCTGGTTCAGGTGTGTTTAATTAGAGTTGGAGATAAACTCTGCAAGACAGTGGCCCTCCAGGACTGGAAGTACCCACCCCTGCTCTAGGAGATTATCAGAAAACATGGAATTACCTTTTATTGTTATGATACTACTCAGTTCTATATTGCTCTAGACCAGCTTTAACTATAAACCATCACTTCTGGCCAACTGTCATATGTGGGTCAGCAAAGTCGTGAAGCGTGATGCGTCTCCTCGCAGCAGATTTTCGTTTGTGTGTGTGACGGAGAGATTCCTGACGCTTCTCATTTACACATTTTATAAGCTCTTCATGAGTTCTCAGCTGTTCAAAATACCATCATATGTAGGCTACCCACATAGAATGAGTGCATTTAGCCCAGAACACAGTATTGTTTTGAATGTTCGGTAAGTTCTGTGGCGAAATATACATAATAAATGCGATTAATCAGGTTGTGAACATGTCCCTAGGTTTGTTGTTAAAATCCCAATGTGAACGCTAAGCGGACCAGGACTAAATGCTTCGTTTTTTTTTGGTCAGGACCAAACAAACTGAACTACAAGTGTGAACACACCCTGAATTAGCTGGTTCAGTTGTGTTTGATCAGTGTTGGAGCTGAACTTTGCAGGAAGGTAGATCTTCAGTAACAAGATTGGGTGAAAACTGTAGTATTTCAGCACAATTCAAAATAATATTGCAGCCTCTAAACAGACTCAGAAATGTACATATTATATACAGAAATATAGTGTATTGTCGCTTAGACTACTTAGTGCTGACTTACCGCAGTGTGTCCTGTAAGTTATTTCCACGTGAGAGTGAGATAGATCTGAAGAATCCTTGCACTGCAGGTACTGTGTACAGAAGGAGAGTCTTGGACAAATCCTGCAACATAAAAAACATAGAATTCAACCATAAACATTACATGAATGCCAGCATAAATAAAATAATTTTATATGTAAATCCGTGTTATTTCCTTCGCATACACTTTTATGTGTTGCATTTGTTAACTTTTTTGTTTCTGACTTCAAGCTCTTGGGAAAGAATGTCAATGCATTTGCTTTTTATTTGCCCAAATGTCTGTTGATAAACTTTTTTCCGTGTTTTAAACTGTTGATACCTTGTTAATAGCAATGGTCTGTAGATTTGTTCATATGGCCTGATAAACAAATTGTAAGATGAAAGATGCCAAATCCATTTCATTGTTTAAACTTGTTTCCTTGTTTTAGACTTGTTTACTTGTTTTAGAAAATTGTTTACAAGTTGTTTGGAAATGCAGTAGAGCCGAATATTGGAGAAGCTTTGCACACAACCTTCTAATAATACTTCAGTGTTGATGTCTGGTTTTGGTTTGTTCCTCACCTCATTGACTTTCTTCTGTCCAGGGGAGGGTACAGGACTGTGCTCTGTGCTGTCTGCCTCACTGTCACTGTTACTAGCTTCGCTGTTGGCACTGGCACCGCTTGCGTGTCGTAGTTTTTTCTTCTCATCCCGGCCCTGGTTCTGGTGCTTGTAGTGAAGCACGGCCTCAAAGTTCATTACTGCCCAAGCGTGCCAGGCCTGCAGAGGCAATATATTTTATCTCAGTTTTTGACAAAATTGAAAACAACAATTACAGATCCAAATACAAATAACTTTACTGAACAGTTTAGTTGTTAGTATGCTTTTTTCAATCCATGTGAAAACAATTGTCAACTGCAAAGAGACAGCTGCGGGATAAATAACAGCGAGCTGTATCCAATAAATAAAACTTGGTGAAAGACTTGAAAAAGGATGTACACAGGAGATCCCCCCGTAATATGATTTGAAGCTCTTTTGCAAGGAGTGGGAAAAAAATTTAACAAACCAAAGTGTGATGAGTTGATAGACTCTTATTCAAAAAGATTGGCAGCTGTATTAAAGGCAAAAAGTAATTAAAACAAGTATTAGTCGAGGGGTGTGCACACTTGTGCAGCCAGGTTATTTTAAGTGTTTTACTTTTCTTTGTGTTCCCTAAAAGGGGGGGGGGTCTAATGCTATTTCATGCATTCTGACTTATTTACACTGTTAAAAAAGTTGGATTCTCATGCTAAACATGGCTAAATAAAAAAAAAAAAAAAAAAAAAAAAAAAAACGAGTTTGATGTATTAAGTATTTCTGTGCCAAATACACTCCTTCAGGATTTCGAATACGTTTCGTTAAGTTTTTTTTCGAGTATGGCCCTGTATGACTTCATAAAGGGCTTTTAAAGACTTCTTTAAAAGTTTATATCTGTCTGTTACTTGAATTTGTTGGTTTTAATGTTGTATTAAAAGTGGAAAAAGATTTGACATGATTTTTCTTGGATTTATTTTTTACATCTAAAAAGGCTGTAACAAATGAAACAAATTTTGTTGCATTATTTTCCTGTCATCACTGTAAAGCTGCTTTGAAACAATCTGTATTGTAAAAAACGCTATATAAATAAAAGGTGACTTGACTTGAATTCTAATTCTTCTTATTGTTTGAATTATTATTATCAGTTTATTGATTAAATTTAAAGTTTTGACAAAATATGATGGGTGAATTTTATAATTTTAGAAAAAAAAAAGCCCTCATACAGTTTTTTTTTCTTTTTTAAAAAGCCTCCAGAGATCAATTTAAGCTTAATGAAAAGGTTAACTAAAACAAAAACCATAAAAAAAAAAACATTTTTGTTACTTGAAATAAACATTAACTGAAATAAAATAACATATTAACCAAGGTTTTAACCAAAGTTTAACTTGATGGACTACAATAACTAAAACTGAAATAAAAATAATAAACTATATAGACATATTATAAAAAAACTAATAAAAATGACAAACAAACAAAAAAATTACTAAAACCTTTTCTAAAATGAAAATGGAAACTATAAAAAAACTAATTCAAAATAATAATAAAAGCTATAATATTATCTGAATTATACTAAAACATCACTGCTTTGTAATGATAATCAGAATAAAATAGAATAAAAACACGCACTCATATTCAGTCACGTCTGCTGGGGTTTATTTGTGTTCACACAGCTGCACTGAACAGCGTCTTTTAGGGCCCTTAGTCCAAAAGTGCGCATATTTGGAGAAATACTGATTTATTCTCACGTTTACAAAATATTTCGTCATACAGAATATAATTTCTAGCTTTACCTGCTTATAAAAGGCTATACATAACATATTTCAACAACATTATATGACTAAAATCCACATTAAATCGCAATCGGAAGTTATTACAAACACTCGTTTTAAAGTGAGTTTTGCGTAAAATCTAATATTAATCTTTTAAATTGTGTTATGTAGCTTGATGCTAAATGTAGCTCTAATGCACCTGTTCCACCAGGAGGTATTCTATTTTATATCTAATTTGTTAAAATAATTCACACAAGGTCCCAAGAATATGCTTTTTTAAAAAGAATAATGAAGATTAGGTCTCATACCTGGCAGAAGTGTGAAAGGTTTGTCAAGTGAGAACAATAGAAACGTGGATGGGGCAGTTTGCCTTACCAGACATAGACAATAGAGTGCAAGTGTGTTTACAGGGCAATACAATATTTTATTAGCATCTTATCAGCCTTCTCTAAAAACTCACATGACATGGTCTTATAAAATGTTTCATAAAATCATACATAAAATTGTTTTAGAGATAACATCCTCAGATTTGAAATGAAGCATGACCACACTTGTGGCTTCAGCTTCATTATGTTTCTATTAGTGTTAATTTTGTTAACAACCTTTTTATCCATGACTAAGATGAGATGAAGACAAGATGACACAAACGTCCTTAAAAGATAACTGTGACTATATCAACATGCAATGTCGTTGACGAAAAAAGACGAGACTAAAATGTTGTTTAAAAAATAAAAACTTGACCAAAATCACTCTCCGGTTTTGTCGGGGGGGGAAACAGAGCGTTCGAGCGTTCATGCTTGTGGTTGCCAGATTTTTAAGTCCCCCCCAATCAGAGCTTTTCTGTTAAAAGAACACGTATTCAATCCAGTGTTTTACTTAAACTTTGCAATAACGCCAATACACAAGTAAGCTGCATTTCAGCAATCTCCATTTGAGATTTTCTGCTTATATTAAAGTGTCATTCAGTCGATCTGTGCTCTGTTGCGACTCACTCACTTGTGCTGGTTGTGCGAGTAAATCTGCCATCAAACCTTCTCAATGATGAACTGTAATAAATCCGAGCATGGATCTCTCGACTATTTGCGATTGTGTTTGCTAAATCACTTATGCAACCTCTGTGTGACAATACAAAGTCTTTTTTGCTGTTGTTTTAATAGAAAAACATTTGACTGTTTTAAATTTTTAGAGAAGTTTCTTATTTTTCCATTAGGCCTATATGATAAATAGCCTATATATAGCCTATAATAAATCATTAAACTAGATGAGGTAAAACAAACCATACGTATAGGTCGACATTCTCTTTATTTGTGGTTATAGGTGAAAGTGCAACAATTCTGATGAAATGTAAAAATACATTTCTCAAATAACAACAATCGTTGTGATTATAATTTTGAGAAAAATAAATAAACAAAAATAGGACAAGGCTGACTAAATATGATAAAAACTATAAAGCACATTTGACACAGGACTAAGACTGCGACTAAATTTAAAAAAAGCTGACGAAATTAACACTAGTTTCTATGTTTCTACCCTACAGTCACACATTTTACACATTTAAAAAAATATATTCTTAATATTTTTATGTTTTGATATATATATATATATATATATATATATATATATATATCCATCCATGTTAATAACAGTCTGAGTAATTCTGAACTTGTCTTGAACTGTAAATTCAATATATGCTGGTTATGTGTCTATTCTGAATGACTTCTGAGCAGCAACCTTTTTTTGGGGTATGGTATTTATGCCCCACTTGCCAAAATGGGGGGTGTGGGAGAAGGTGTTAATAATTGCTTATTTATTAAATGTCGTATGAAAGCAATATCACACATATTAGTGTGATGCTGCTTTTAATATGATTATAATAGAGTCCTACATTGTTATTTCCAATTTTAAAGGGGATTTGTATTTGTGGTCTCAAACTGTATTATTTAAAATTCATATTCATGCATCATGTATCATAAACATCTAATGAGGATCAATGGGAATCAGATTTTGGGGTGACAACATAGACATACTCTTGACAGGTTTCATGAGATTTATCCACATACATTTAAAGTTTGTGAGGTTAACATACCTTGTACCAATTGCGATCATGCTCCGTTGAGTGACTGTAATATTGTAACACTTTAGGGATGGTACTCTCATTGATACCCTGAAGGCTGAGCTGCCACTCGCCCAGCTTCAGAAAACACCTGCACAGAGGACAAACCCATTAGAAAAATGTGGAAAATGGCTTGTGTATTTCCAGTTACCACTATACAAATAATTTCGCCTAAACTACCAAGAAAGCAGGGAAAGCATCCCACTAAAAGTATATGGCTTCATTCATACATTAGGTGTTTTTATGTGGTAAGGTGTCTGACCTGGCACTGCTTTCACTGGACGGAATTTGGCTGTGTAGGTAAGGAGCCCAGACTGCCAGGAAAATTCCTCAGAGTTTAAAGCTCATTGCGTTGTTTAAGCAATTTATTTGTTCTGACCTGAATTGACTACTTGCACTGTGCTTTGAGATGTACTTCCGATTTAAAATAAAGCGACTCACTCATTACCAGTTTGTGTATGTTATGCATGTGTTGTAGACACCAAGTTAAACACCACTTAAAATAATACATATAAAATATATTAAAAATATGGACCTTTCCAGAGACAGGAGTAGTTGTTTTCAGAACATCTTCAGAAATCAATGGAAAAGTGATCAAAATTATCAAAGTGATAATTCAGCACAAGCTGATCTGAGAAAGCAGTGGATAACTGCATTTACCCTCTGGGGTCGACTGCTGGATCTTTCCCTCATAACAGCGGAAACAACTTAAAATACTCCGTCATTTTTGTCAAATGAGTAATACATAATTTGAAACAGTAAAGGGTCTACTTTTATTTGTGTACACTCACAATAATGACAAAACTTAACAGAGCTTAAAGATAAAGAATAAAGAAAACAAACAGGGCTTCTGCAGTCTCAGTCTCTGTGAACTTCTTTTTGAAACGCGTTTCACAAATGAACCGAAACTCAGTGAATACTTGCCACACAGACATGAGAGATATGTCTTTAGAAAGCTGAAGTGTCTACTATTAAATGAAGTAATTCATATCGATATTTGTCCCCAAAAAATTATCCCATAATTTACTCACCCTCAAGCCATTCTAGGTGTATATGACTTTCTTCTTTCAGCCAAACACAGTCGGAATTATAATATCTTTGATCTTCCCAGCTTTGTAATGGCATTGAATAGTGCCCAACGGCCGTACACGCATTCATGAGAGAGTTACATGGTTTTCGCAAGAGGCGTCTATTCTCACCTCGTGAACGTGTATGGTTGTTGCCAGAAGCCAGTGATTATAGTTTATAAAGTTTTAAGCATGGATATTTTTCTTACAAAACCCCATCGCTTCGCTACAGAAGGCATTTATTAACCCACTGGAGTTGTATGGATTACTTTTATTTATTAGCGAACTAGAAGATGGATAAACTCGCTCGCAAATTACAGCCAGTCATCCAATTATTAGGGTAACTGTTTGGTCATACACACACAAACAAAATGCCATTTTAGAGTTAGAGTTAATGCTCTAGTTTTTTTCTGTTCATGATTTTTCCTGAAAATCATTAGGCACAAACCCCACCACCCAGCAGGTTTCATTGGTCAAATCAATCATGCAGTCATTTGTCAAGAAAAGGTCATACTTTATGGATTCAGTTCAGAAAAATTGATAATGGAATTTTTTTTTTTGCATTGATCCGATTGAGACAATGTAATGGATTCCACTGGAGGCAAGTTGTATTTGAACCCAAGTGCAGTTTTATTTAAATAAGGTGATATAAACAGAATCCAACGATGACTTGACTTGAACTTAGCATGACTTGACTAAAACAGATTTGAAAATGAACCATAAGCAAACTTGACAACTCCCCAAACAGAGGTTACAGGAACAATACTAGACAAAGACGCATGGCAAACATTTGGGCTTAAATACACTGAGACAGATGACTAACAAAGAACACCTGAAAACAATTAAGACAATGAACCAATGACAACAAGACACAAGAGACTAGGGAAGCACATGACATGATCACATGAGGGCACAATGGAATCACATGACAAACCAGGAAACATGACATTGAACATAAAATAAGAACATGAAACATGAACATAAAACAAAACCAAAACACTAGACATTACAGACAAACAGCAATGCTATCTATCAGGACGGGCTAACAACACTTTAGGTTAGGGTTAGGGGTTAGTATTTGTTTGCATAGGCAATCAGCAATGTGATTGACATGACCAATTAAATAGTTAGAATAAGGTGTGGGGCAGGGTTTGCACTTGGCATTTTGTTGTAATGCAAATCACAAGATAAAGATTAATATGGGCCGATAAAGATCAATGGCCGATCAACTGGAGGACCCCTAATTTGTTGCATGTATAACAGTAGCAGTGAACCTTTCAAAGGACAAGGTTATTACCAGATGCAGGTTAACCCCTATGGGTATGCACAGTTTTGGGGCCCTTTAAAAGCATTTGTGCTTTTTTCAGTTGCTTATAAACATATTAATGGCAAAAGTGTCATTACACTGTATTCATCACAAACTGGGCTACCATAATATTTGAGCTACATATATGTACATGCTTGTATTTTTAAGAGAATAACATTTATGTGGTTTCTGAAAAAAACAAAAATTTTAGACACTGAAATAAGGCCACAAAACACAATAGATATGTGTCCACAAGACTTTTGACTAATCAAATCAAATCACCTTTATTTATATAGCGCTTTTTACAATGCCAATTGTTTCAAAGCAGCTTCACAGTGGTAACAGGAAAATAATGCAACAGAATTTGATTCGGCTGTACAGCCGCTCTGGTGAAAACGGTGATGTCATCCAGCTCATTTCAATTATCATATAGTGTCAATGCGGGCAGATCAGTAATATAGTTGAAATTTAAGTGTCCCCAACTGATCAAGCCAAAAGCCAAAGGCGACGTTTTAAACCCCAAACTGATGTGATGTACTCATTCACAAAAAACAATACATAATTGATTTCAATTTTGTAAGACACTTTTTCTTTACAAAGCCCATATGCAAAGAGGTGTGAACGATCATGAATAATGCTGTGAATTGCACCTACGAGAACAAAAGAACCACATAATGAGCCGCATAATGAATGAGCCTTTCAGTCAGGTATGTGACTGAGAGGGGAAACTCTTTAAAAAATGTACAAAATAAATATATTTTTTTGTAGTTTATTTAGAACATAGTTAACAATATAAAGTGAGAGTCAAAGGCACATTACAAAGGCATACTCTATTTTAAATTATCAAAAGATTTGACATTACTATTTTTAATGTTTTTGAAAGAAGTTTCATGTTCAAAAAAACAGTAATATTGTGACATTGAATACAATTCAGTATTCAGTAAATACAAATAACTGAATAATTGGCAGTGATGAATGTTATAAGTAAAATATTTGGGGTTTAAAACAACATAATGCAATGCAATTATGATTTCAAAGAGTATAGGGTGAATTCAGGTTGATTGGGACACTTTTTCCCCAGTCATTTCAATAGCAAACATTTTCTGAATCTTTTTGAATTTGATTTTGTAAACTATCAGATACACACAATACTCAAATATCATGTCTGTGAGGCAAGTAGCCTATACACTGTTTTGGTTCATTTATGAGACGCGCTCCAGTTCACGTGCAATGCATAATCGTGTCGGCGCCTATGTCATGATTATAGGCTATTGTCTGCTATATTTGCTTCTTATTTATTAAATCCAGGCAATTGGCTGATGAAATACTGATTAACATTAAGATACAATTTATACAAATGAAATTCACTTTAAAGAAAGGCTTTCTACAAAACAAAACTTAATGAAGTGGTCAAAATCATGTCTGACCCACTCCATGTCTTTTGACAAATTGCGCATCTTATGATATGTCCTGTCTTACTCATGCTGTTCATTTTTCATAATCAACATAGAAGAAATAAAAAAATAACATTAGGCTATACTATATAACCAAATACGTTTTAATGGCTACAACAAGTATTGTACACAAAACGTTTGACTGGTACTGTATTTATAGCATCTGAGCTGAAATTTGCGAACAAAAGCTTTATTGATGTGACACTAGGCTATTTTACAGTAAACACTTCATAATCTGTCCAAAACAGGCCAAAGAAATCTTGTCTAAACAGTCTTACGTCTATGACATTTTATGTTGCAGCATTTAAACGGTTTAATATTCACAGACACTAACAGAATAAACTTGCCGCACAATCCTCGGGCTGGATCCGTTGCTATTTGAAATTAAACAGCTTTTCTTCTGAGGTAAATTATTCCAGGATTATTCCTCACCGCGTCTCAAAACGGTGTAAAGTACATGCAATAAACTTGATGTGTTTATTCGAGTTGATGTGGGCAGGGATACACAGTATTTGACTTTCAAAAGAACGTGCGCTCAGTGGGCGTGGCCACATTAACACTTAATGAAGAGGCTGGCGAATGACTGACATCTCTCTCTTTTCAAACAGATTACATAAACAGAGAATATTTGTTTTTGATTTGATTTACATGATTTTACATTTCAAAGTTTTTTTTGACATATGTCTCATGTTTGTGTGACAAGTATTCACTCAAGTTACAGTTCATTTTCTGAAGAAGATCAGAATGAACTTCATTGACAGAGGCTGCATATCGCGCATCATGTTTGTTTTCTTTATTTTGCAAAAAGCACAACATTTTGTTTATATTGTGAGTATACACAAATAAAAGTAGAAACTTAGATTATAATGATGTATGCCTAAATGATAAAAATCGACAGAGTTATTTGAGTCTCTTTGGCACTGATAAGAAAAAAATTGAGCCGGTTGCGCCGGCGCAATCATCGACCTCAGAGGGTTAAGGTTTTGTTGTGGAGTTAATGTAACTCGAGTTGTTGAACTAAAAGTAAAAAAAAAAGAGAAAATAATGAAATGTTCTATTTTTATGGGTTATTGTGAGGATGTAGTGGCAAACTTCTAATTTTCCAAATGCTGCAAAAACGCACTTCAGGTTTTACAGTTTTGTCAATAATAAAATGAATACATTGTAACATTGAAATGTATTGTTTATTTTCTTCTCTTCCAATTTTGTTTAAATGTATTTAATACAATCTCAAAATCAATATAGTTCAATTATAATTAAATTACAAGAAAATAAATTACTTAAATTAACAAATGATTTTCAAATACTGATAAAGTTATATTTGTTATTAAATACGATTTGCATTTGTATTTTTTAAATAAAGGTTTAACATATGGTTGTGAGTTGTACGTACCGTGCCATTAGTTTGTGCAGCTCCAGTTTGTGCTGCTGGTCATCAGCTGCGATGGCATGTTGTGCTTGCTGTTGCATCCCCTGCACAAAGTGCTGCATATGCTGGAATGCATCAATCTGAGAGAGATGCAGATGGAACAAATGCCTAAATATATCATGCATGTAAATCCCTGAAACAACAGTAATGGCTCATCCTTAAACCAGCAACTTGCTAGTTGCCAGCCATGAGCATTAGCCACTATCCCACAACAGCTGATTTTCTAGAGACTTTAATAAGCTGGTCATTGCATTATGTAGATATTTTCCTTGAGTAATACACATTCAATACTTAAAATTTGAGCAGTTCATTCAACAACAAACAACTAGTCAATTGTGTTTTGGGATTTCTATTAATGTGACCATTTGAAATTCACAATACAATATGTTTTAGTAATTTTGTGTATTTGTTTCTCATATCTTGACAGGAACATTTAAATGAGGCTGATGGCTTCATGTGTGTATGCCAGGAAATTTTAATACAATGCTGTGCTGCAGGCAGGAACTGGCTATCAGGTTTGGTCTGTGATTTTCAGTGCCTGGGACTTACGTAAACTCTCGCAGACATAACATAAGCTGTATTATGGGACACTGACATAATAATTATACTGTCATTAAAAGCTACGATTTTTCCTCTTAAATTTTCATCATTTGGCAGAACAGCCAAAAACACACATTTTTCCCATTAACAAACTTGCCTATTCAAATTGTGTTGTAGTTCTCTAAGCATTTCCTGCGGTCACAGTCCTCACGATGAACTGTAAAATACATCTTTTCAAAATGAACAATGTAGATAAAAATTTTACTTAAATATACTGACATTATCTAATAAAATAATTAGATTAGAGTATATTTAAAAAAAAAAAAAATCTGATTATGATGACTGATCATGAATCTACATAAATCTACTATTCTATCACCAATTATATTGAGTCCTGTGGTGCAACACAAAAACACTTTCTTGCTAATCAGAACCCCAACAAGAAGTAAGCATTTTTCAAGCTTAAGTTAAGAAGAGGGAGAGCTTGATCTCCTGCTATTACTTGAATTTGTAATATTTATGTGGAGCTACAGTATTTAAGTTTAGTTACATTTATATGGAAGTGGAACTGGTGGACATAGTGTGTCAAAACAGTTTAATAGCTTGAAATGTCCTTACAGCATTGTCATGTGGTGTGGACTCCATCTATTCATTCTAAACTGCATTATTCTTAAATTAAAATAAGTTAGTTAGGTCTTGTTCTGGTTAGCTGAGAGCCTTTTCCAGCCATGCGATATTCTAGTCATATTTTTTTAGGTGAGAATGTAGTTGTTTAGACCTCAAATGTGCGATTTATATATAAACATATCGCCTATTTGAACTATTTGAACGCTCATGTACCCGTCGAGAACAGCTTTATCTCGGCCAGTCCTTCGGGAATTTGCCACTGACTTTTATTTAGATAGTGGTTAAACATGTATTTCCAGGACTGAATTTGCCAGATAAGCAACTGCTTTTAAGATGAATGGAAATGCTAATGGTTGGCTTCCTCCAGATATTGCAGACCCCTTTTGTTTTTCCACATTCAAGCAGACAGAAGCTGTACTTGACTGTACATGACTGGAAATACTTCCCAGGGGCATTGATTCAGTGCACTTTGTGAGTGTTTACCTTGCGAGTGCTCTTCCACATGTACTTCATATAAGCGTAGGTGACATGAGGGTGGGCGGTGGGCAGGGGATGGTCGAGCTGTTTGGAGGGATCCACACCGAGTAGGAGAACAAGGGTCTTATGAGCTAGTGCCTGAGGAACACACAAATATATGACATTAAATCTCAGCAACAAACAGTTTATCAGGGTTTTAGGAATGTGTTATTGCTATTTGCTAAACTATGTTAGTTAATCAGGCTTAGTCGTAATATTGATCTTATATTTATGATGTTTCTAAAACAGGCTTGTGTGGGAACTGCAGGGGGTTTGTGTCATGAAAAATGTAAAAATCAAATAAATATATAGGGCTGCCTAATTATATTGTAAATAAATAGTTTTAAAATAAAAACAATGAAAAGAAACATTTACTAAATGTCATCTAACCATTAACTGACATCACAGAACAGTGAACATGCAAATGTTAAATTGTTGCTAAATTAACTTAAAATCTCATGGGGGTGCTTCAAGAAAATGCTTTATGTTAGAGGGGTTCGGATAAAAAATAAAAAAAAAGTTTTGGAACTCCAGAACTAAATGAAAAAGCAAAGTCACTGCTTATGTCTCCAAACTGGTGTAACGATAAAATTAAGATGGCAAACATCCGCAAACTAAATGCCATTAAATCACATTAAGCTGTCATAAAAACTTGTTTTGGAGAAAATGTCTTCTAAAGATTCTAAACATTTTTGGAGAGAATTAGGAGATTCATATTCATAAACATTCATAAATATTTAAGACATCAATAACCAGATAAGAAAAAAACGCTTTTATAATATAGTGCAAATATTAAACAAATCATTTTGAATATGTCACATATGTTGTGGTAGTATTTGTTCTATTATATGGTTATTTAATTTCAGAGCATTTGAATGCAAAGTTAATATAAAGTTAATAAAACAGTGTTACACTTTATTTTGATGGTCCCCTTTAGATATTCTCGTCTATAAGTAATGTTTCACCTACATGTCAACTAACTCTCAGAGTATTAGTAGACAGTTAGGCAAGGGGTCAGGGTTCCATTCAACGCTGTTGTAAAATACTCTTATAATCTTCATTAATGTAATCTCAATACATCAGTATTAATCTGCCAACGCTGAGTGTGGCAGCATCTGTGTTGCTTGGCAACCATTCTGCTAAATGTTGCTAAAGAACTACATTGCTTGGTGGAAGAATTATTTGTTATTAATATATGTTATCATTACAAATGTTATAATGATATAGTATGTTACTAGTATTTAAAGAAACACAATCTAAATTAAAGCTGCAAGCAGCGATGAAAGGGCCCTCGCACCTGTGCCACCGACACCCGGTGGCTTTAGGAAAACAGAGCACGGTGGGCAATATGCATTTCAGCATATAAAAATAGGAGGACTACGTCAGTCACTTGTATTTGCCACACTTCCTGCTACCAGCTGGTGGCATTATGACTATAACTAAATTTTGGTGTGTAGATGTCTTCAGGCCAGGGCAAGTTTGAGGCAGATTGGACATTGTATGCTTGAGTTACAACAACTTCCTGTTTCATGATGATAATAGCATGCTTTAGCACTCAGCTAAGTGTTGCTAGCATGTTTTAGAATGTTTCTAGCATGTTTAGTACTCAATTGCATATTTTATTATGTTGCTAGTTGTGCATCACAGTGTTAAACACGTCACTTCCTGTTGCCAGTGGGTGGCGCTATTACTATAATTACTATTAGCACTTAGCCAAGTGTTGCATAATTTAACATGTTTCTAGCATGTTTGGTACTTCATGGCATATTTAAATGTGTTTCAGGGAGTGAATTACAGTGTAAAGCATGCCATTTCCTGTTGCCAACAGGTGGCGCTATGACTAACTGAATATTGGCATGTAAACGTCTTCAGGCCAGGATTCTTATCAAACATGTGAAGTTTGGGGCAGGTTGGACATTGTATGCCTGATTTACAACAGCTTCCTGTTTAATGGCGTAACATCAGACTTTGTCAGGCCGCCACAGACACGCCCTTCAGCGAAAACTCAAGATCTTTGCAATTTAACATCGCCAAGGCCTTTAGATTAGACTGACCAAATATGATGTTGATCTGTTAAAATCTCTAGGAGAAGTTTGTTAAAGTACAACGTCTGGAAATGTCAAAAACTGCAAAAATTTTGCAGAGAAAATTCGAAATATCTCACTTCCTGTTGGGTTTTCAGATATTGCTCCCTGGGACTTTTTTGTAGGTATTGGGCTATTACATGTGTCTACTGAATTTCATACTCATACGTGAAACGTAGCGCGAACAGAGCTTAATTGAAATTTTGTAGGTGGCACCATTGAGCCATTTTGCCACACCTAATTCTGAAACCCATATCAGACGTAAATTTTCACCACTTCTGACGCGTGTGCAAAGTTTCATGAGTTTGAGCATGTTCAGGCCCTCAAAAATACGATTCATTTCGGAGAAGAATAATTTAATAGACTGAGCAATTACAATAGGGTTCTCACACCATCGGTGCTCGGGCCCTAATAAAAGACGATTTTATGCTACTAAGAGCAATGTGAAGCAAGTCACTGGCTTACATAAACAGCAACAAACATTTTTGCGACAAAGAAACAGTCACTTTTCAAACATTAGGGTCCTCTGAAAGGTAATGTTATTTTTAGTCCATTGATCCCAGAATTGCTCAGTCTCTCCATATTACTTCAACTCGCCAGTAGGTGGGTCGAGGAGGCAATGATCTGAGTATTCATCTCTATTATGTAATAAATAATATAAAAATATATAATGGAATCATTATATATACAATCACATTGTATGATTTTTAAGTAATTAATTTGCATTTTATTGCATGACATAAGTATTTGATACATCAGAAAAGCAGACCTTAATATTTGGTACAGAAACCTTTGTTTGCAATTACAGAGATTATACGTTTCCTGTAGTTCTTGACCAGGTTTGCACACACTGCAGCAGGGATTTTGGCCTACTCCTCCATACAGACCTTCTCCAGATCCTTCAGGTTTCGGGGCTGTCGCTGGGCAATACGGACTTTCAGCTCCCTCCAAAGATTTTCTATTGGGTTCAGGTCTGAAGACTGGCTAGGCCACTCCAGGATCTTGAGATGCTTCTTACGGAGCCACTCCTTAGTTGCCCTGGCTGTGTGTTTCAGGTCGTTGTCATGCTGGAAGACCCAGCCACGACCCATCTTCAATGCTCTTACTGAGGGAAGGAGGTTTGTTGGCCAAGATCTCGCGATACATGGCCCCATCCATCCTCCCCTCAATACGGTGCAGTCGTCCTGTCCCCTTTGCAGAAAAGCATCCCCAAAGAATAATGTTTCTACCTCCATGCTTTCACGGTTGGGATGGTGTTCTTGGGGTTGTACTCATCCTTCTTCTTCCTTCAAACACGGCGAGTGGAGTTTAGACCAAAAAGCTCTATTTTTGTCTCATCAGACCACATGACCTTCTCCCATTCCTCCTCTGGATCATCCAGATGGTCATTGGCAAACTTCAGATGGGCCTGGACATGCGCTGGCTTGAGCAGGGGGACCTTGTGTGCGCTGCAGGATTTTAATCCATGACGGCGTAGTGTGTTACTAATGGTTTTCTTTGAGACTGTGGTCCCAGCTCTCTTCAGGTCATTGACCAGGTCCTGTCGTGTAGTTCTGGGCTGATCCCTCACCTTCCTCATGATCATTAATGCCCCACGAGGTGAGATCTTGCATGGTGCCCCAAACCGAGGGAGATTGACCGTCATCTCGAACTTCTTCCATTTTCTAATAATTGCGCCAACAGTTGTTGCCTTCTCATCAAGCTGCTTGCCTATTGTCCTGTAGCCCAGCCCATCCCAGCCTTGTGCAGGTCTACAATTTTAATCCTGATGTCCTTACACAGCTCTCTGGTCTTGGCCATTGTGGAGAGGTTGGAGTCTGTTTGATTGAGTGTGTGGACAGGTGTCTTTTATACAGGTAACGAGTTCAAACAGGTCCAGTTAATACAGGTAATGAGTGGAGAACAGGAGGGCTTCTTAAAGAAAAACTAACAGGTCTGTGAGAGCTGGAATTCTTACTGGTTGGTAGGTGATCAAATACTTATGTCATGCAATAAAATGCAAATTAATTACTTAAAAATCATACAATGTGATTTTCTGGATTTTTGTTTTAGATTCCGTCACTTACAGTTGAAGAGTACCTATGATAAAAATGACAGACTTCTACATGCTTTGTAAGTGGGCAAACCTGCAAAATTGGCAGTGTATCAAATACTTGTTCTCCCCACTGTATATGTAGCAACTGATTCATGTCGTGCCTAACAACGCCCCTTAGCTGTTCTAAAATCACTGTAAACCATGACTTACAGGGGCCCATTGCTTTAAACTATAATATTTCCTTGTTTGTAAACTTTCACACCAAAGCTGAGGAGAGTAAGTAGTTATTTAAACATGAGACAAACGTAGGCATACACATAGACAATACAAACATCACTTTTGTGTTCAGTGCCATATTCTGGAAGATATTTAAAACTTCACCAACTGAGTTTTTCCTTTTGTGAATTTGAGCTTTAAGCAATGATGTTTTATGTGTTACATAATGAGTTCAGTTCTAAACTTGTGACTGGATGTGACACTGTTGTTCTTACTAGTCTTCCACTTTTTCCACAAAGGCTAGCGTACTTCAACCACGTCCTCATGTCCTCATGTGGACTAATGACCAGGGAGCGTACCATCAAGATCCTCTGCCAGTCCTCCACAATACGCTGGCAACCCTGAAAAAAAAACAAACAAACACATTTTTAGCTTTTACATTTATAAACTATGCTGAAGCTTGGGTTGGTTAGATTAGACATTTCAATTAAATAAGAAATTTGTTAAGAGCAGCTGACAGCTCTAAAAATGGTGTGTTTGCCTTTAAGAACATTGTCAGAAAGATGTAGACTTATGTAGCAGTCTAGATGTTCCCTTCCCAATAGACATAGCCAGACTTGACTACTGGCAAAAAAGTATGGGTTAGTGTTGAGGTTATGAAGTGGGGAGTCCTTGGCCAGAATAAGCTGCTTCTACAAATGACATTTAGGGTTGGGTAAGGCTGAAAGCTGAGATTAGAACTGCACTGATTCTGATAGAGATCACGAGTAACAAAATAAACTAAACAAAAACTATAACTAAACAAAATAACAGGTGTTTCATTAATTTGAATGAATTATTTAAAAAAAAAAATCAGCTTGAATGAATGATTCAATGACTTCACTCGTTTTATTACTGGACGAATCAGTGCTTTTGAACCAATCTCTTGAATTACACCACCAAGCAGTGTAACGATGTACAAACCCGATTCCAAAAAGTTCGGACACTGTACAAATTGTGAATAAAAAAAGAATGCAATAATTTACAAATCTCATAAACTTATATTTTATTCACAATAGAATATAGATAACATATCAAATGTTGAAAGTGAGACATTTTGAAATGTCATGCCAAATATTAGCTCATTTTGGATTTCATGAGAGCTACACATTCCAAAAAAGTTGGAACAGGTAGCAATAAGAGGCCGGAAAAGTTAAATGCACGTATAAGGAACAGCTGGAGGACCAATTTGCAACTTATTAGGTCAACTGGCAACATGATTGGGTATAAAAAGAGCCTCTCAGAGTGGCAGTGTCTCTCAGAAGTCAAGATGGGCAGAGGATCACCAATTCCCCCAATGCTGCGGCGAAAAATAGTAGAGCAATATCAGAAAGGAGTTTCTCAGAGAAAAATTGCAAAGAGTTTGAAGTTATCATCATCTACAGTGCATAATATCATCCAAAGATTCAGAGAATCTGGAACAATCTCTGTGCGTAAGGGTCAAGGCCGGAAAACCATACTGGATGCCCGTGATCTTCGGGCCCTTAGACGGCACTGCATCACATACAGGAATGCTACTGTAATGGAAATCACAACATGGGCTCAGGAATACTTCCAGAAAACATTGTCGGTGAACACAATCCACCGTGCCATTCGCCGTTGCCGGCTAAAACTCTATAGGTCAAAAAAGAAGCCATATCTAAACATGATCCAGAAGCGCAGGCGTTTTCTCTGGGCCAAGGCTCATTTAAAATGGACTGTGGCAAAGTGGAAAACTGTTCTGTGGTCAGACGAATCAAAATTTGAAGTTCCTTTTGGAAAACTGGGACGCCATGTCATCTGGACTAAAGAGGACAAGGACAACCCAAGTTGTTATCAGCGCTCAGTTCAGAAGCCTGCATCTCTGATGGTATGGGGTTGCATGAGTGCGTGTGGCATGGGCAGCTTACACATCTGGAAAGGCACCATCAATGCTGAAAGGTATATCCAAGTTCTAGAACAACATATGCTCCCATCCAGACGTCGTCTCTTTCAGGGAAGACCTTGCATTTTCCAACATGACAATGCCAGACTGCATCAATTACAACATCATGGCTGTGTAGAAGAAGGATCCGGGTACTGAAATGGCCAGCCTGCAGTCCAGATCTTTCACCCATAGAAAACATTTGGCACATCATAAAGAGGAAGATGCGACAAAGAAGACCTAAGACAGTTGAGCAACTAGAAGCCTGTATTAGACAAGAATGGGACAACATTCCTATTCCTAAACTTGAGCAACTTGTCTCCTCAGTCCCCAGACGTTTGCAGACTGTTATAAAAAGAAGAGGGGATGCCACACAGTGGTAAACATGGCCTTGTCCCAACTTTTTTGAGATGTGTTGATGCCATGAAATTTAAAATCAACTTATTTTTCCCTTAAAATGATACATTTTCTCAGTTTAAACATTTGATATGTCATCTATGTTGTATTCTGAATAAAATATTGAAATTTTAAACTTCCACATCATTGCATTCTGTTTTTATTCACAATTTGTACAGTGTCCCAACTTTTTTGGAATCGGGTTTGTATAATAATAATAATAATAATAATAATAATAATAATAATTTGTTACATTTATATAGCGCTTTTCTAGGCACTCAAAGCGCTTTACATATAGAAGGGGGGAATCTCCTCAACCATGATGGACAGGGGCCAATGGGCAAATTTGGCCAGGATGCCGGGGTTACACCCATACTCTTTATCGAAGGACATCCTGGGATTTTTAATGACCACAGAGAGTCAGGACCTTGGTTTAACGTCTCATCTGAAGGACGGTGCTTGTTACAGTATAGTGTCCCCATCACTATACTGGGGTGTTAGGACCCACACAGACCACAGGGTGAGCACCCCCTGCTGGCCTCACTAACACCTCTATCAGCAGCTACCTAGTTTTCCCAGTTGGTCTCCCATCCAGGTACTGACCAGGCTCAGCCCTGCTTAGCTTCAGTGGGAAACCAGTCTTGGGCTACAGGGTGATATGGCTGCTGGTATATCGATGCAATCAATACAATCATTATTTAAAGCGCCACTTTCAAAAGGTGATTTGCTTTATTTTGTTGTTTTTTTCATTCGAACTATCAACTTTTATCCTAGTACTTGCCACTGGCCAATGCCAACGCCAATGCAGATTTGAATGTTCAGGTGTGATTTTGGTAAAGGTTTAACAGACACAGGAAAATCGTTGCCATGTAGGAATAAGACTGTGTGGGTGTTTGAATCGAGATTACGATCTTTTAAAAAATTAATCATGCACCTCTAGCTGATATAGATGAAAAGCTGACTGTACATTAACCCCTACTAATACAACTGATCAGTGTTCTGTGCCTGTAATTCTCCTAGACTGAAGCCGACCAATTAACCGTTTACTAACATTTCTTTGTCAATGATACATCGGTTCTACACTCTTACGCCTTTGTTTATGAACGGAAAAGTCTGCACCATTAGTTCACACTGTTAATGGTTTGTTTTTCCCCAATGGCATATAAAAGGAATGCATGCTGACACACTACGTCAAAGGACCCTGCTGAGCTGATGTCATGCCAACCACAAAATGTTCTGACATATAGCGTCAGCCAAGTCAGGGCAGGATTATTGATGAAGGAACACAACAACAACAGCAGATGGAAGTTATTCGTTTGGATCAGTTTGATGAGCCCTTTGTTTATGTAACTTTTATCTTAAATTTTATACATATAGATATAAAATCCCAAATACTTCTTTAACTTGCACTGCACTGACACTGCACTATTGGATGAGAACTGAACTGGACGATAACATCACTGTTTTCTGCATAACTGCTTTATACATTAAATTAACTCATTTAATAATTGATAATTTTTACAATGGAACTGAATCAACACTGAACTGACTTTAGCTGAACAATAACAGTTTTCTTTTAGAGCTGCTGTACAGCTGAAATGAACTGTTTGCATCATTGAATATTTTCCTGTTATCACTGTAAAGCTGCTTTGAAACAATCTGTATTGTATAAAGCGCTATATAAATAAAGGTGACTTGACTTGACAAGTATGGAGGGAATAACACTGCTGTTACCTGCAGCCTCTCCCACCACGTTTCCCTGATGATGTCCCTCCTTTCAGGAACCAGTTTATACTGGATCACCTCCTCTAACTCAGACAGCATCTGACATGACACCATGGCCTATGAGTGTGTGTGAGAGAGAGAGAGAGAGAGAGAGAGAGAGAGAGAGAAATAAGATGGTATCTTAACTCAAAATTTGTATGCACTCTTTAAACATTTGAATCACATTAAATTAAAATGCAGTGAAATGGAGGAAAAATCATAGATTAGAAATTAAGTTCCATTATCTCACCCAATGTGAGAGGATGTGTGTGTGTGTGTGTGTGTTTGTGTTTGTGTTCATTAAGCTGAAATAATGTAATAGTCTTACTATGTAATAGTCTTTCCTGAAATGGTCTCAACTTTACCTCACATCCTAAACAGCATTCTTATCAAAGCAGATTATGAGCGATTAAAAATAAATATACGCTATTAGTGTTGAATGATTATTTGACTTGAGCCAATCTTCTGTATTGAGATTGAGGTATATGTTCTTACCCCATATGCTCTACTGTAACTCTCTCCAGCCATGGCAGTGAGCTCAGCATCCAGTAGATCTCTGGCCTTGTCGATGCACTAAAATCGCATTAACACACAACATTATACCATGGTGTTGCTAAATGTTCTATTCTGGAAGTTTTTTCAGTAAACGTACATCTATGGAGTAGGTCTGTTGACTGCATTGCAGTTATTTCAGTCAGCTGACCGCAGTACTGTCATTTCAACTTATTTCAAAGGGCCTTATAGCCTATAACAGCAAAAGAACCAAAAACCACAAAGACACTGACAAAGCAAACAAGTATGGCATACGATAAGAAAACGTGCTTGACGCTTTTGCCACTCATTTTCGCTACTCTCTAATCAGCGCAAGCTGCTTCACCCATTTGAATTTGAAACAAACACAACATATGTGAACATTAAAGGCTCTGTGTGAATCTAGATGAAACCAGACAGAATAACTCCGACCATGTGAAATAAACTTTGAGGACTTTGAGATCAAGACCAGGAGATGATCAGCCAGCAAGGGCAATTATAGTGAAGTGTCACTATTTTCAGAAGAGGGAGTAATTACTTAAGAAAGCCACACAGAGAGGGAGATTGTCATATCGGACGGAGACAAAATACACCTTCAGCCTGACTACACCCAAAAGGTCATGAGACGAGCAGTCTTCAATGAGGTACAATGTCTACTCAGACACTGTGAGGGTGTACACTACGGCCTGTTCTACCCTGCTGAGATGAGAATCACTGCGAAAGATGGTAAAGCTGAGCATACAGTGGGGAGAACAAGTATTTGATACACTGCCGATTTTGCAGGTTTGCCCACTTACAAAGCATGTAGAGGTCTGTAATTTTTATCATAGGTACACTTCAACTGTGAGAGACGGAATCTAAAATCAAAAATACAGAAAATCACATTGTATGATTTTTAAATAATTAATTTGCATTTTATTGCATGACATAAGTATTTGATCACCTACCAACCAGTAAGAATTCCAGCTCTCACAGACCTGTTAGTTTTTCTTTAAGAAGCCCGCCTGTTCTCCACTCATTACCTGTATTAACTGCACCTGTTTGAACTCGTTACCTGTATAAAAGACACCTGTCCACACACTCAATCAAACAGACTCCAACCTCTCCACAATGGCCAAGACCAGAAAGCTGTGTAAGGACATCAGGGATAAAATTGTAGACCTGCACAAGGCTGGGATGGGCTACAGGACAATAGGCAAGCAGCTTGGTGAGAAGGCAACAACTGTTGGCGCAATTATTAGAAAATGGAAGAAGTTCAAGATGACGGTCAATCTCCCTTGTTCTGGGGCACCATGCAAGATCTCACCTTGTGGGGCATCAATGATCATGAGGAAGGTGAGGGATCAGCCCAGAACTACACGGCAGGACCTGGTCAATGACCTGAAGAGAGCTGGGACCATAGTCAAAGAAAACCATTAGTAACACACTACGCCGTCATGGATTAAAATCCTGCAGCGCACGCAAGGTCCCCCTGCTCAAGCCAGCGCATGTCCAGGCCCGTCTGAAGTTTGCCAATGACCATCTGGATGATCCAGAGGAGGAATGGGAGAAGGTCATGTGGTCTGATGAGACAAAAATAGAGCTTTTTGGTCTAAACTCCACTCGCCGTGTTTGGAGGAAGAAGAAGGATGAGTACAACCCCAAGAACACCATCCCAACCGTGAAGCATGGAGGTGGAAACATCATTCTTTGGGGATGCTTTTCTGCAAAGGCGACAGGACGACTGCACCGTATTGAGGGGAGGATGGATGGGGCCATGTATCGCGAGATCTTGGCCAACAAACCTCCTTCCCTCAGTAAGAGCATTGAAGATGGGTCGTGGCTGGGTCTTCCAGCATGACAACGACCTGAAACACACAGCCAGGGCAACTAAGGAGTGGCTCCGTAAGAAGCATCTCAAGGTCCTGGAGTGGCCTAGCCAGTCTCCAGACCTGAACCCAATAGAAAATCTTTGGAGGGAGCTGAAAGTCCGTATTGCCCAGCGACAGCCCGGAAACCTGAAGGATCTGGAGAAGGTCTGTATGGAGGAGTGGGCCAAAATCCCTGCTGCAGTGTGTGCAAACCTGGTCAAGAACTACAGGAAACGTATGATCTCTGTAATTGCAAACAAAGGTTTCTGTACCAAATATTAAGTTCTGCTTTTCTGATGTATCAAATACTTATGTCATGCAATAAAATGCAAATTACTTAAAAATCATACAACGTGATTTTCTGGATTTTTGTTTTCGATTCTGTCTCTCACAGTTGAAGAGTACCTATGATAAAAATTACAGACTTCTACATGCTTTGTAAGTGGGCAAACCTGCAAAATCAGCAGTGTATCAAATACTTGTTCTCCCCACTGTAGTTGTGCTATCATTTAAAAAAAAGTTTGATTTGAGCTTTAATTTGAGCTTTATTCTCAATTATAAATGAATAAATTTCAGAATATAAATAAAAAATAAAAAGTTAGACAAACTGAAGTTTAATGGAATGAAAATGTTTTTTTGCTTAACTTTCTTTTGCATAAGCATGTTTTTTAACATATCTTTTTAATCATTAAAAAAAGGGCCACTGATGGGCCAGTGCATCCATGCAAAGGGGGGCATCCTTGTCCTGTAGCGAGAGATCGCAAGAGATCGACAATAGCCTGGCTGAATCTCTCCCACAGCAGACTATCTGAGGATAAAGGCGCCAGTCAGCATGTGACAGTATCAAATTTTCATGTTGCGATAATTGCTGAAGCTTTTATCACGTTATACGGTATTATCACGATATAGAAATAAGTTGTCATAATATAACAGGTTTAATAACATTTTCTTGTAACAAAAAGAATTGAAAATATAAATACAACAAAGCAATACACAAAAATGTATAAAGTAAACAGATGTTTCAAACAGATTTGTTACAGAAGTTATTAGTCTTTGTTACAGTTAGTTTAAAAATATAATTGTTAGTTCATGTTAGCTCAGGTCCATTAAATAATACAGTTACAACTTTTGATTATTAATTGTTGAAATTAACATGAACTAAGAACTGAATGGCTGTTTGAAGCATTTAAAGGAGTTTAATGGAGTTAGGAGTTTTATTTTAGGTTTTGATGTCCTTAAGAATATATATTTGCGGTATAAGTACCAAAAACCATCTCAATATATTTTTACAGCTCCTCTCTCAGGAGCTCTGCTAAGAACAGGTCAATTTTGGCACGTCTAATTAATATTCATGAGCCTCTCTTCTGATTGGCCTGTTGTTTTCTGAGTGACGCATGGCCAGGCCAACCACAGGTAACTAGGCTCATGTATGCTGTAGCCTGCTGTGGCTTGGTGATACTCACATGTAAGATAAATAGAAACACCGGTAATGATGGTCACTGCTGAGGGAAATGTTGTCAGGCCTTACATATTTGAGCCGAATTCAAACCCCGAATCGGCGACGACAGGAGACAACCAACCATAATTATTATTATTTTTTTTTTACTTTCAGCGTTAGGGTTAGGAACACGTTAGCATCACGTTAGCGTTGTATAACCGTTTACAAACTATAATTTCAGATTATGCTGGCTCCATAATGTAACATAAAATCTGTGAGAAGTTTACTTAAGAGTTGCGGATTTGAGGTCGGACCCAACAGTGTAGGGACTGCAGCATCTTTGATAAGTAGCTTCTTTGAAAAACCGGCATTGAACTTTGCCTGATTGACAAAGCAGTCACTTGTGAAATGTGCAGAACAGACGGTTAAGGTCGAACTAAATTGCTGTGGTATTTCCGAATAAATAAACATTAGCCACTCGTCTATCTTATATATATTGTTTGGAAGCCTGTGCAATGATGTAATTTCCTGACATCCATGTTTCCGTGTTGTTGTTGCTCAGCAATGGCATGGACGCAATGTTGTCTGGGGGTTTGGCAACAGGAGAATGGGACGGTGGGCAGTGCTCGGGGTGGTGAATGAAGGTGGTGACTGAGTAGTTCTGACGTCACATTTTTATGGAAAAAAATGTGCCGTTACAACGGCTCGTGAAAAGGCACAGCTACTTTATGCAGGCTGTGTGCATTTGACTGTGGATTGACTGTTTTGAAACTTACATGGTAGTTACATAGCCCTTAGACCTGAGTTATCATGAAAAAAGCCAGGAAATTTCAGTTTTGACAATATGGGACCTTTAAATACTGTAGTTGCGCAGCTGCTTTGTTTACGATGGTTACCGAGGTAACTGCTGCATTTCGGCTGTTCCATCAGCGCCATCTGCTGTCAGAGAGTAAATGTGCATTTTCATTCAGCGCGTCTCCACTCGTTCCACTATGCGCTTCTCATGAGTGTTGGGTTTGTTTACCTCAGTTGGCGTGCCACTCCGACGCAGCATACAGCGATAATATCGTGCATGTTCTTCTGACGAAACTTACCAATTCACAAGATTAACAGAATGCATAGCTGATATTAAAAATTGGATGACTAGTAATTTCCTGCAACTTAATTCAGAAAAAACTGAATTTTTAATCATTGGACAAAAAAACTCCACAAGTAGTAACCTAGAATACTGTCTAACACTCGATGGCTGCTCTGTCAAGTCCTCGTCGTCAGTTAGGAACCTGGGTGTGCTCTTTGATACCAATCTCTCATTTGAAAGCCACGTTTCTAGCATCTGTAAAACTGCATTCTACCATCTTAAAAATATATCTAAATTACGGCGCATGCTTTCAATGCAAAATGCTGAACAGTTAGTTCATGCGTTCATGACCTCAAGGCTAGATTATTGTAATGCTCTACTGGGTGGTTGCCCTGCCCGCTTAATAAATAAACTGCAGCTGGTCCAAAACGCAGCAGCTAGAGTTCTTACTAGAACCAGGAAGTATGACCATATTAGCCCGGTTCTTTCAACACTGCATTGGCTCCCTATTAAACATCGTATACATTTTAAAATCTTGCTGATTACTTACAAAGCACTAAATGGTTTAGCGCCCCAGTACTTGAGCGAGCTCTTAACGCATTATACTCCATCACGTTTATTGCGGTCTCAAAATTCTGGCCAGTTGATAATACCTAGAATATCAAAATCAACTGCAGGCGGTCGGTCCTTTTCCTATTTAGCACCTAAACTCTGGAACAGTCTTCCTAGTATTGTTCGGGAAGCAGACACACTCTGTCAGTTTAAATCTAGACTAAAAACACATCTCTTTACTATGGCATACACATAAAACATTTTTAATTTCTGTTATTCAAATCAGTTAAATGATTGTTTTAGGCTGCATTAACTAGGTCAGCCGGAACCGGGAACACTTCCCATAACACCTGATGTACTCGTTACATCATAAGAAGAATGGCATCTACGCTAATGTTAGTCTTTCTGTTTATCCCGAGGTTTACTGCAGTCGGCCGGATCCGGGCCGTATCCAGACCAGATGGTGGACCTTAGCCTGGACATGACGACCATATCCCTGAAATGTCTGTAGAGACAATAGTGTCAATTAAACTCCCCCCTGTAAATGCCGCATCGACACGACATCCTAATTAAACCCGTCCCCGGCGTGACAACTCCAATCTTTCGAATAATCCTACGAATATCTATTTATCTAATATGACTTCTGACCTGTAATGTTGCCAGAATCATAATCATACACTATTTGTTCGTCGGCCAGAGGAGAACTGGCACCCCGACTGAGCCTGGTTTCTCCCAAGGTTTTTTTTCTCCATTCTGGCCCTGAAGGAGTTTTGGTTCCTTGCCACCGTCGCCTTTGGCTTTTGGCTTGCTCAGTTGGGGACACCTAAATTTCAATTATATTACTGATCCGCCCGCATTGACACTATATGATAATTGAAATGAGCTGGATGACATCACCGTTTTCACCAGAGCGGCTGTACAGCCGAATCAAATTCCGTTGCATTATTTTCCTGTTACCACTGTGAAGCTGCTTTGAAACAATTGCCATTGTAAAAAGCGCTATATAAATAAAGGTGATTTGATTTGATATCGTGGTATATCGGATTACTGTATACCAGCAAATGTCTAGTCTCCATAGAGTGGGTTCCACCTCGAAAAGAGGTCTGCACCCTTGTTCAATACGCCCGGGGCAATTCATTAAGGAGAGAATGCGCTCTAGCAAGAGATGCACGTGCATTGTAATTGAATTCAGCTCCAAACCCAGAAATATAACATTCTGAGCTGGAGTAAATTGCTTTTGCTCACATTTACTCTGAAGCCGAACACTGTGATGTGAGCACACGAGCAGTGTCTTGCATCACTTTATCTCTCGAATCATCAATGTATGTCAGGATTTTGAGCTCCACTATTCTTAGTGGCGCTAACCCTGCCTCCGCACACAGACAGAACGCTCTCAGACTGAGAGAGAACCCGAACGCAAGAACTGTTAATTCGTAACATACGCCTTGGAGGGCAAAACGAAGAAATTTACGGTGTGGAGGACAAATGCTTATGTGGAAAAAAGCATCTTTCAGATTGATCGATGTAAACCAAACGTCCTGTTTTACTGAATGAGAGAGAGCGCCGTGGGTTAACATTCTGAAATTGTATTTTCTCAAATGTTTGTTCAACACTCTGAGATCCAGAATAGGGCGAATAGATCCATCCTTCTTTGGAAATAGGAAATAACGAGAGTAAAAATCCTGATGGCATTGATGCCGGGGTATCACTCGCACCGCCCCCTTCTTGAGAAGAGAGGAGATCTCGTCTTTCAGAATGTGAGCGGAGCTCTCTTCTGTGTGAGAAAAGATAACTCCGCTGAAACGTGGGGGTTTTCTGGCAAACTGAAGTCTGTAGCCCTTCATAATAGTCTGAATCATCCATTCAGAAGCCGACACAGACTGCCAAGCTATCACGTGACTTGTGAGATTTCGCACATTGATTTCCCTCGTGAGATTTAACATACGCCTTGGTTGGTGAAACGAAGAAACTTCCAGTGTGGAGGATAAATGTCCCCACCAATGTTCCTGCACACACAGGGAGGACAGGAAAAAACTGTTAACTAGGGCCGGGAGGGTTTCCCGTCGTAGACGTCCCAATCTTGGTCAGAGGCACTGAAGGGCTGGCCATTCGAGAGCGGCTGCTTGCTCACAAACCTTGAGGAGGACCGATCGGGGTAAAGCAGCGATGGCATCCTTGTCTTCCGAGCCGTTGAGAAGGCCAGCATTGCCCTCGTCCCTGGAGCTGGGTGGCTCATTCATAAAAGGGGGTTTGACAGACAAGACATCCTCGAAAAGAGCAGAGTCGGCCCAGCTCAAAGAGGCCGCACTGCGGGAGTCCCCCACGTGTGCACCTGCGTTGCCTTTCCCCCCCCATCAGAGTCGGCCAGACCTAAATGAGAGCTCTGTGTATCGGCCACTTTGAGCCTGGGTAGGGGTGTGCGATATATATCATCTGACATAATATTGTAATTGCTGTTTTAACGATGTGCGATCTGAAATTATCGAGTATATCCCTCACTCACACCTAGAGAGTGCATGCATACACTACGGGATGTAGTCTTGTTTATTAGACTAGTGCAGGCTTTCACTGCGTGATTTACTCTAGATTTATATCATTTAATATAACCTAGTTAATAAATATCACATGAAGAGTGCAGTTTTTATCCAGGTATCAGCATGATCAGCACAAATGTGATATTGATTTTATACTTATAGTTTACTAAACAAGAAGTTAAAAAGTTAAAAAGTATCTTTTCATGTTTTAAATAATTTCAAATATCGATATTCAACTATGTTTTAAACATCAAAACATTATTTATGCATAACTGCAGGTTATTAATTTGTTGCCTCTGAGCTGCATTAAACAGTCTGTGTAAATGATCTAAATGTCACTTCAGATGCAGCTTCTGTGTTTCCTCTCTATTGCAAAGATGAATTTTGTTGATACTGTTTAATTTGATTGGTAACAGCCCTATTGTGTCTTATTATAATAAAATTGTATTAACTGACACAAAAGATGATGCATGCATATAATTAGGTTTAAAAAATACATTTATAAAGGTAAAAATGTCTGTAAAAGGTAAAAATCAATTTAAAATTTTTGGAAAAGATGATTTCTGTCACTGCTGTGAACTAACCACCACACAGAATATGAAGAATATTAGCACAATAACACACTCAGCAAAATATCGTCTAAATATCGTTATCAAGAAAATCCCAGAAAATATCGAGATATAATTTTTTGTCAATAAGCTTGGGGCGCCGGAGTTTCTTGGGGAGCGTCAGGCAATGGCTATAGTACTTGGGGAAATCAATAGCCTCTTTGGCATGTTTAAGGCCCATACACACCACACAGCCCATACACACCACACAGTAAGGATGGGAATCCCTAGTGGCGATGAAGGCGCAGCACACGGCCGGGCAGGAACGTGAGTGGTTGTCCCTGGGGGTAGCCATTGTGGGTTTAGAGACAGTTATTGAAATAAATAAATAAATAATCTGACAGACGGGCAGCCGCAGAACAGGGGAAAATAGAGAAGAAAGCGAGGCGGGCAGCCTGCATTAATTACTTTAGCTAACCTGGCTGACAAAAACATCCAGCAGAGGCTGATCCAAAAGATGTGTCCTCCTGCAGACAATAGTGAAGTCCGTAAAACCATGAGCTGAATGTAAAATATTTTATATTTCAGTGATAACTGAGGAAAGGTAGCGCGTGCATGTGCTTTATGCACTTTGGTAAGGGGCGGTCCCTTACCTGGCATTGGGAATGCGCTCCTGTCTGTCAAGCCATACTTGGGTGCAATTGGATACTTCTGCAGAGGTCAAGTACGGAGGCCCTTCCCATAGGTGGATCTCGAACACGAGATGATGAAAGAGAATGATTGTCTCAATACATACACAGACATACTTAACAAGCATTGCTAAGATTCTGCTGCTGACTTCACTCTCCGAATCATTCTTCTCCTCGCTTCTTCTCTAATACGTCCTCTTGAGGGAAAAGAGACACTTTTGGGTGACAAGGATTTGTTTTTCAAGCAAATGGAAGACAAAAACAGGATGCGGAAGAATAATAGTGACGTTACAGTGACAGGTGCACCTTTCATACGAGCTCTGCCTTCTGAATGGTCCAGACAGCTGTACATCTGTACTATTGTCAGGGTTCCCACACATTTTCCATTTCAAAATTCCATACTTTTCCAAATTTTTTTTGCAATAGGTGGCTTAGTGCACGAAACTGTGCATTGTCCTATATGCTAAGTTTAATACTTTCTCATGTGCACACGATATGTTTTATTTTAGCAAAGGTCCTTTTAGAGGCTCTGTAATACAGTGCTAACAATATCATGAGAAGAAACCCGAAACGCTAATAACCTGCATTTTTGCATAATGAAAAAGCGCACCTTGAATTCATTCAGTCGTGTTTGATACTCACTAAAGAATCACTAAACAGCTGCCATGAAAACACACTTTTTGTATGATAAATGTATTTTCATTAAATTCTTAATTTTCTATTATAGAGTGGACGACAAAAACAAACATAATGCAGGGCAAACAAAAGGAGGGAGGGAGGAGCCAGGAGCAGAAGGGGACTGATGATGACCCAGGCCACAGTCAGCACGATGTTCCATGGCGGTGGCGCAGGAGGGAGGAGCCATGGTGGAGGCTTGGTCAATGGAACCAGGGGTGCTGCTCTTCCAGGGCTGCCGCTCTTCTCTCTAGTAATTTGGCACATAGTCTTAGAGCTAAACCTTGACTAACTGGGGCCCAGGTCAGGATGCAGACGGACTGGCTTAACCGACCGCCTGCTAACTGTCTCACGTCACAGAAGTCAGATAAATCCCAGCACATAGAGACTCTTTCACTTAGATATTATCACATAGAGACTGTGTCTGTTCCCCGATTTAGTAAATACAAAAAACCATCAAAACCATTCAATGGTAAAAATTTAATTGATGTCCAAAAAATAAATAACAGATATAATACAGATGAACAAACGATAAAGCTCGGGCTGCTGAATATTTGATCCCTTTCCCCAAAAGCACCTATTGTTAATGATATGATTACAGATAATAATCTAGATGTGCTGTGTTTGACAGAAACCTGGCTAAAACCTGACGACTACATTACTTTAAATGAGTCCACCCCCCAAGATTATTGTTATAAACACGAGTCGCGTCTGAAAGGTAAAGGGGGAGATGTTGCTGTAATTTATAATAATATCTTCAGTATTACTCAGAAGTCTAGTCTCAAATATAGTTCCTTTGAAGTTTTGGTGCTTTATGTAACGTTATGTAGTGTAATTGATAATCCCGTTTGACATTTGTGCTAGTTACTGTATACAGGCCACCAGGGCACAATACAGACTTTACAAAAGAATTCGCTGATTTTCTATCAGAGTTAGTACTGGCTGCAGATAAAGTACTTATTTTTGGTGATTTTAATATCCATGTAGACAATGAAAAAGACGCATTGGGATTGGCATTTAGAGACATTCTAAACTCTATTGGAGTGTCAGTGTCAGAACCCACTCATTGCCGTAATCATACTTTAGACCTAATATTGTCACATGGAATAAATGTTGATACCATTGAAATTCTGCAACAGAGCGATGACATCTCAGATCATTATCTAGTATCATGTATACTTAATTTAGCTAAGGCTGCAAAGCCTTCCCCTTGCTTCAAAAATGGCAGTACTATCACTGCTGCTACTAAAGATTGCTTTGTAAATAATCTTCCTCATCAGTTTCATCTCCTCAGCATCCCAGATAGCCTAGAGGAACTCGATGTTGCAACAGAAACAATTGACTCTCTCTTTTCCAGCACTTTAGACACCGTTGCTCCCGGCGCTTAAAGAAGATTAAAGAAAATAGTCCAACGCCGTGGTACAATGAGCACACTCGGGCCTTTAAAACAGCAGCCAGAAAAATGGAGCGCAGCTGGAAGAAAACAAACCTGGAGGTTTTTCGCATTTCGTGGAACGAGAAAATGATTGCATACAGAAAGGCCGTAAAAACTGATAGATCTGCTTATTTCTCGACTCTCTTAGAAGAAAACAAACACAACCCTAGGTATTTATTCGACACAGTGGCTAAATTAACCAAAAATAAAGCTTCAACTTCTGATATTTGTAAACAGCACAGCAGTAATGACTTTATGAACTTCTTTACGTGTAAGATTGATAATATTAGGGAAAAAATTATAACCATGCAGCCGTCTACTACAGTATTACATCAGACAGTGCATTGTAGTGTCACTGAGGAAAAATTACACTCATTCACTGCTATAGGAGAAGAAGAATTGGCTAAAATCGTTAAATCATCAAAATCAACAACATGTATGTTCGACCCTATACCGACTAGGCTATTAAAAGAGATGCTTCCAGAGGTCACAGATCCTCTTCTTAATATCAATAATTCATCCTTGTCATTAGGATATGTACCGAAAACTTTTAAGTTGGCTATTATTAAACCACTTATTAAAAAACCGCAACTAGATCCTACAGAATTAGTCAATTACAGGCCAATCTCAAATCTACCCTTTCTGTCAAAAATACTAGAAAAGGCAGTGTCCTCACAACTACGCTCCTTTTTAGAAAGAAATGGTATCTGTGAGGATTTCCAGTTAGGATTTAGACCGTATCATAGTACTGAGACTGCTCTCATCAGAATTACAAATGATTTACTCTTATCATCCGATCGTGGTTGTATCTCTCTATTAGTGTTACTCGATCTTAGCGCTGCATTTGATACTATCGACCACAACATTCTTTTGAATAGACTCGAAAATTATGTTGGCATTAGTGGAATTGCATTGGCATGGTTTAAATCATACTTATCTGACCGTTATCAGTTTGTAGCAGTAAATTAAGAGATGTCACACCGATCACAAGTTCAGTATGGAGTACCGCAAGGCTCGGTGCTAAGACCGTTGCTTTTCACCCTGTACATGCTACCACTGGGAGATATCATTAGGAAGCATGGCGTTAGTTTTCATTGTTATGCTGACGATACTCAGCTCTATATCTCCTCACGCCCTGAAGAAACTTACCAATTCACAAGATTAATGGAATGCATAGCTGATATAAAAAATTGGATGACTAGCAATTTCCTGCAACTTAATTCAGAAAAAACTGAATTTTTAATTATTGGACAAAAAAACTCCACAAGTAGTAACCTAGAATACTGTCTAACACTTGATGGCTGCTCTGTCAAGTCCTTGTCTTCAGTTAGGAACCTGGGTGTGCTCTTTGATACCAATCTTTCATTTGAAAGCCACGTTTTTAGCATCTGTAAAACTGCATTCTACCATCTTAAAAATATATATAAATTACGGCACATGCTTTCAATGCAAAATGCTGAACAGTTAGTTCATGCGTTCATGACCTCAAGGCTAGATTATTGTAATGCTCTACTGGGTGGTTGCCCTGCTCGCTTAATAAATAAACTGCAGCTGGTCCAAAACGCAGCAGCTCGAGTTCTTACTAGAACCAGGAAGTATGACCATATTAGCCCGGTTCTGTCAACACTGCACTGGCTCCCTATTAAACATCGTATGCATTTTAAAATCTTGCTAATTACTTACAAAGCACTAAATGGTTTAGCACCCCAGTACTTGAGCGAGCTCTTAACGTATTATACTCCATCATGTCTATTGCGGTCTCAAAAATTCTGGCCAGTTGATAATACCTAGAATATCAAAATCAACTGCAGGCGGTCGATCCTTTTCCTATTTAGCACCTAAACTCTGGAACAGTCTTCCTAACATTGTTCGGGAAGCAGACACACTCTGTCAGTTTAAATCTAGACTAAAAACACATCTCTTTACTATGGCATACACATAGAACATTATCAATTTATATTATACAAATCAGGTAAATGATTGTTTTAGGCTGCATTAACTAGGTCAGCCGGAACCGGGAACACTTCCCATAACACCAGATGTACTCGTTACATCATAAGAAGAATAGCATCTACGCTAATGTTAGTCTCTCTGTTTATCCCGAGGTTTACTGCAGTCAGCCGGATCCGGGCCGTATCCAGATCAGATGGTGGACCTGCGCCTAGACATGACCAACGCATCCCTGAAATCCAAAATCCAAAATCCAAAGGCGACAGTGGCAAGGAACCAAAACTCCTTCAGTGGCCAGAATGGAGAAAAAAACCTTTGGAGAAACCAGGCTCAGTTGGGGTGCCAGTTCTCCTCTGGCCGACAAACAAATAGTGTATGATTATGATTCTGCCAACATTACAGGTCAGAAGTCATATTAGATCAAAAGATATTCATAAGATTATTCGAAAGATTGGAGTCGTCACGCCGGAGACGGGTTTAATGAGGATGTCGTGTCGATGCAGCATTTACAGGGTGGAGTTTAATTGACACGGTCTCTACAGACACTTCAAGGATGCGTTCGTCATGTCCAGGCTAAGGTCCACCATCTGGTCCGGATACGGCCCGGATACGGCCGACTGCAGTAAACCTCGGGATAAACAGAGAGACTAAAATTAGCGTAGATGCCATTCTTCTTATGATGTAACGAGTACATCAGGTGTTATGGGAAGTGTTCCCGGTTCCAGCTGACCTAGTTAATGCAGCCTAAAACAATCATTTAACTGATCTGAATAATATAAATTAAAAATGTTTTATGTATATGCCATAGTAAAGAGATGTGTTTTTAGTCTAAATTTAAACTGACAGAGTGTGTCTGCTTCTCGAACAATGCTAGGAAGACTGTTCCAGAGTTTAGGTGCTAAATAGGAAAAGGATCGACCGCAATAGACGTGATGGAGTATAATGCGTTAAGAGCTCGCTCAAGTACTGGGGAGCTAAACCATAAATGTATACGATGTTTAATTGGGAGCCAATGCAGTGTTGCCAGAACCGGGCTAATGTGGTCATACTTCCTGGTTCTAGTAAGAACTCGAGCTGCTCCGTTTTGGACAAGCTGCAGTTTATTTATTAAGCGAGCAGGGCAACCACCCAGTAGAGCATTATAATAATCTAGCCTTGAAGTCATGAACGCATGAACTAACTGTTCAGCATTTTTACCTCTGGAAGCATCTCTTTTAGTAGTTTAGTCGGTATAGGGTCGAGCATACATGTTGTTGATTTTGATGATTTAACGAGTTTAGCCAATTCTTCTTCTCCTATAGCAGTGAATGAATGTAATTTTTCCTCAGTGACACTACAGTGCACTGTCTGATGTGATACTGTAGTAGACGGCTGTATGGTTATAATTTTTTTATCAATATTATCAATCTTACAAGTAAAGAAGTTCATAAAGTCATTACTGCTGTGCTGTTTACAAACATCAGAAGTTGAAGCTTTATCTTTGGTTAATTTAGCCACTGTATCAAATAAATACCTAGGGTTGTGTTTGTTTTCTTCTAAGAGAGTCGAGAAATAAGCAGATCTAGCAGTTTTTAGGGCCTTTCTGTATGCAATCATGCTCTCTTTCCACGAAATGCGAAAAACTTCTAGTTTTGTTTTCTTCCAGCTGCGCTCCATTTTTCTGGCTGCTGTTTTAAAGGCCCGGGTGTGCTCGTTGTACCACAGCGTTGGACTATTTTCTTTAATCTTCTTTAAGCGCCAGGGAGCAACTGTGTCTAAAGTGCTGGAAAAGAGAGAGTCAATAGTTTCTGTTGCAACATCGAGTTCCTCTAGGCTATCTGGGATGCTGAGGAGATGAAACTGATGAGGAAGATTATTTACAAAGCAATCTTTAGTCGCAGCAGTGATAGTCCTGCCATATTTGAAGCGAGGGGACGGCTTTGCAGCCTTTGCTAAATTAAGTGTACATGATACTAGGTAATGATCTGAGATGTCATCGCTCTGCTGCAGAATTTCAATGGTATCAACATTTATTCCATGTGATAGTATTAGGTCTAAAGTATGATTACGGCGATGAGTGGGTCCTGACACGTGTTGCCTTACTCCAATAGAGTTTAGAATGTCTCTAAATGCCAATCCCAATGCGTCTTTTTCATTGTCTACATGGATTAGGACAATTAGGACTTTATCTGCATCCAGTACTAACTCTGATAGAAAATCAGCAAATTCTCTGGTAAAGTCTGTATGGTGCCCTGGTGGCCTGTATACAGTAGCCAGCACAAATGTCAAACGGGATTTATCAATTTCACTACATAACGTTACATAAAGCACCAAAACTTCAAAGGAATTATATTTGAAACTAGACTTCTGAGTAATACTGAAGATATTATTATAAATTACAGCAACACCTCCCCCTTTACCTTTCAGACGCGGCTCGTGTTTATAACAATAATATTGGGGGGTGGACTCATTTAAAGTAATGTAATCGTCAGGTTTTAGCCAGGTTTCTGTCAAACACAACACATCTAGGTTATGATCTGTAATCATATCATTAACAATAAGCGCTTTTGAGGAAAGGGATCGAATATTCAGCAGCCCGAGCTTTATCATTTGATCATCTGTATTACATCTGTTGTTTATTTGTTGGACATCAATTAAATTTTTACCGTTGAATGGTTTTGATGGTTTTTTGTATTTACTAATTCGTGGAACAGACACAGTCTCTATGTGATAATATCTAGGTGAAAGAGTCTCTGTGTGCTGGGATTTATCTGACTTCTGTGACGTGAGTCCGCTAGCAGACGGTCGGGTAAGCCAGTCCGTCTGCTTCCTGACCTGGGCCCCAGTTAGTCAAGGTTTAGCTCTAAGACTATGTGCCAAATTACTAGAGAGAAGAGCGGCACCATCCCAGGAAAGATGGATGCCATCATTTTTCAACAGGTCAGGTCTGCCCCAAAAGCTTTTCCAATTGTCTATGAACCCTATGTTATTTTGCGGACACCACTTAGACAACCAGCCATTGAGTGATGATAGTCTGCTAAGTATCTCATCACTGCTTTTAACGGGGAGGGGACCAGAGCAAAAAACGTCATCTGCCATCGTACTTGCGAGTTTACACACCTCTTTAATGTTAATTTTGGTGATCTCCGACTGGCGAAGTCGAACATTATTTGTGCAGATGTGAATAATAATCTTAGAGAATTTACGATTAGCGTTAGCCAGCACTTTTAAATTTGCTTTGATGTCAGGCGCTCTGGCTCCCGGTAAACATGTGACTATGGTGGCTGGTGTCTCTATTTTCACGTTCCGTGTAATAGAATCGCCAATAACTAGGGCACTTTCAACAGGATTCTCAGTGGGTGCATCACTGAGTGGGGAGAACCTGTTTGATGTTCTAATCGGAACGGAAGAGTGGTTTTTTGATCCGCGACTATGCCGTCTCACCGTCACCCAGTTGCCCTGCTGCACGGGCTCTACAGCCGGAACCGAACAATGTACAGAGTTCACTAAGCTATTCGCATCCAAAGCAGTGTCTAAAGCTGTTACATTCTCATTACTCTGAAATAAAGTCTGGATGCGTGTCTCTAATTCTGAAATCTTCTCCGTCAGCCTGACTATCTCCTTACATTTATCACATGTGAAGCCCTGTTCGCCAACGGAGAAAGATATACTAAACATGAAACATGCAGTGCAAGTGACAATGACAGGAGAAGACATGGCTTACCGTATTTGTTGATTAATCCAACTTACCACAGTTGTTTAATGAACTCAGAAAACAAGAGACCCGAGTGCAGAGATGGCAAGCTAACAGGCTAGCGAAATGCTAACGCGTGATAGTGATTTAGATTAAAAGCTAGCGATGTCAGATTTAATGTGGTAGGCAATATTAGACAATATATGGTGATGGGTAAGTTATATTTAGCAGTTTAAACAACAGGGAATGATATCAAATAAAGATTCAAAAGCAAGCAAAGCACACGCGAGCACAGCAGGCAGCAGGACAAACAGCTATATAAATAAAGGTGACTTGACTTGGCGCGGTGGGGACCCAGACGGAGCCTGGGAAACACAGAGCCAGGGTGACACTGCCGGTCGGGAGGGCCAAGGTGGAGCTGACTGTTCATGGGACCGAAGCAGAGGCAGGGATCCGGAAAACCGCAGTGGAGCTAGTGCGACCAAGGACCACGGTGCAACCGGAGGGAAGGCGGAGGAGCCTGATGAAGCTGGTTGGATAATGGGTCATGGTGGAGCTAAGGGAGCATTGAGCCAAGGCGCAGCAGATGGGTCGGAGGACCGAGGTGGAATCCGGGGCTCTGTGGATGGAGGTGGAGATGGGGAATCCTCACACCAAGGCAATGCTGGGGACTGGAAGACCTGAGGCGAATCTGCCGTACTGCAGGGGCCCAATTGTGGATGCACTGAGGGATTGACAGGAACCAGTGAAAGAGCTGATGACACAATTGGATTAGGTAGAGGAGGTGGGAGAGGGAGGCTGGGCGGCTGTCTGGGGATACAGGAAACTCAGGAGACCTAGGAAACTCTGGGCTATGCAAGACCAGCGGGGGCACTAGAGAGTTCATGCTGGATGGCACCAGTGGGGGCAGAAGAAAAAAGGAATTTACCTCCTCAAAATAATCCAATAAGTTCCCAGAGTCCATATTAACCTCACACGCAGCGGCGGAAGTGTGGGCGGGGCTTCCATCCGAGTCCTCAAGCTCCACTAAAACTCCCTCAGGGACAGGCGTTGTTGCCGACTCTACCGCACCTGGTCAGACATTATATTGGGCTCGGGCTCCAGGGCGGAACATGGCTCAGCAGGGCTCGCTAGCTTATTCTCCGTGGCAGACGCAGGCTCCGTGTCTGCGGTGGAATTAGCTTTAGCTCCGTCTGGCTGGGTGTAGGCTGACTGGGCGCAGGCTGACTGGGCGCTGGGTTGCTGAGATGCTGCCACAGGTACACATGCATTTCACAGGTGCACCAGACTGCGACTAAAATGGTCGCATTTGCGACCAAAAATATTCATTTGCGAATTATATTGTTGCTGAGATCGCCACTGGCGACCATGTAAATGTACGTTATGATTAAAAATTGCGTGCCTTTTTACCGGCATGTTCTGTGATGAGTAGCCCATATTTTTACTTAAACTGTTGTCTTCATGAGAAAGAATGGAAGGAGCTAAAAATTAAATTCAACACCGCCCGTATAATTGCACGTGAAAAATTTAAACTCGTTTATTCCTTTATGGCACAAAAAAAATAATTTGGCACCTAACTTTTTCCCTTATAGGAGCCAATGGCTCCTTAATTGATTTTTTTGTCTGGAGCCATGATTTCATATTCACCACACAGTGTGTGCAGGCTTTGGTCTTTTGCGCATGCTCACATGCACCTAGTTGCATACCCAGTTTATTCTCTGCTATCTACATCACCATAAACATAAACATACTTTCCTTTCCAGCATTAAGCTCGAGTGATGGTGGGACTGTGTTTCATTAAAGTAACCTTTGTCACAATGTCCTCATGAGTAATAGAGCAGGTGGGATGACAGGATAATATTGATGAACACATGGGTGTGCCTGTGATATTCTCTGTGTATGAGCTCATCTTTCTCTCTCTCACACACACACATTCATTTTGGAAAAAGGAACATCAAATCACCACAGGGTCCAAACATCAGCCAAGTAATTTTATGTGCAGACTGAGGGTAGCCTTTGACCAATATTACATAACTGACACAATGCACCACGCCAACTTTTGTGCTCATCATTTTGACTGAACAACTTTTTCCTTTAACATCTTCCTCCTGGTTGTTTCTTCCATGTAAAGTGAGTTGGACATTTTTAGATGATGAAAAATTAGGTTAGCGGTAGTTTAAATCCAACTCATTTAATAACTCTCATTAATTGTTCATTATGAAGTACCTGTTGGGCCAATGAGAAGAGATCCTGATGTAGAGCAAGCACTGCCCTGTAAAAGGCTCCATCATGGGTGTCTCGTGGGATCATACAGGTATACTCTTCCATACTGTCCCAGTGGCCTGACAAACACACAAAGCAGCAAATTATATTATATATAACTATTACATCATCTACAAAATAATAAATTAATATTATAAACAAATATCTGTTTGCAATATCTGAGACTCATATTCAAGATAAAGTTTCCCAGCAATGTGGAATATCTGATGGGACATTTTAAAAGCAGAAGACTCCATATTATATCCAAATGATTTCAAGGAGAGAATGAGTATGATGAATCTACAGTAAATGATAATTTGTATTTATTTTAAACTGATTGACTAATTGAATGGTGAATAATGACTGCATTTGAACTGTGCGTTGTGTGTTCTCAGGTCAAAAGTCACAATAGAATCTTGTTGCTTCATAAAAAAATATCTTCTTAGAAAGTACATGAAAATGAAAATCTACTTGATTTATTGATTTAATTATTTTGTGTGGCTGCTGTTAATTTGAAGTATTTCATACGAATTTACCTCCTTGAAATATGGGTTGTGAAATGTAGGTTTTTATTATTAGTCTGTTAGCTGATTTTAAAGGTATTTTGGGCACTTTTCAACTTTGGCTGGTTTATGCAGGTTTTCTTAGCAGGGTAAGCAGATACAAAGACATCTACATTAGGTATTTTAATTTAAATAAATATTTAGTGAATTACAGTTATAAAATTTGTTTACAATTTTCTTTTGGGGATTTTAAAACACAATGTTTTAATATAAGATGAAATATGAAACATGAACATTATATGATTGTATAATATTTTTGTAATAACATAAAAGCACTTTTTCCCTTAATCATCTATCACAATGAGTAAAACCAAAGAACAGTTCTGATGTGCAGCAAAAGATTGTTGAGCTTCACAAAATAGAAAGTGGCTGTAAGAAAATAGCTAAAGCATTGAAAATTCCCATTTCCACCATCAAGGCAATAATTAAGAAGTTCCAATTAACTAAAAATGTTACGAATCTGCCTGGAAGTGGACGTGTGTCTATATTGTCTTAATGCATGACGAGGAGGAAATTCTGAGTGGCCAAAGACTCTCCAAGGATCACAGATGGATTGCAGAGATTGGTTGAGTCTTAGGGTCAGAAAGCCTAAAAAAATCTGTTTGGGAGGGTTTCAAGAAAAATCCTCCACGCTCATCCAAAAACAAACTCCAGCATATTCAGTTGTCAGAAACGACTGGAACTTCAAAAGGGACTGGATTATATGGTCACATGAAACTAAAAAAAGAGCTTCTTGGCAGCAAACCCGCCACAAAAAGTACCCCATACCCACGGTTAAATATACCGCTGGATCTTTAATGTTGTGGGCCTATTTTTTTGCTGGAGGTCCTGGACATCTTGTTCAGATACTTGTTATCATGGATTCTAGCAAATACCAACAGATGAAAAAACAAAACCAGACAGCCTCTGCTAGAAATCTTATAATGGGCCGTGGTTGGATATTCTAGCAGGACAATGATGCTAAACAAACATCAAAATCAACATAAAAATGTGTCACTGAGCACAAAATGAAACTTCTGCCATGACCTTCCCAGTCCCCTGACCTGATCCCTATAGAAAATGAATGGGGTAAACTGAAGAGAAGAAGCACCAACATGGAGGTGGGAATCTGAAGGATCTGGTGAGAGTCTGTATGGAGGAATGGTCTCTGATATCTTGTCAGGTGTTCTCCAAACTCATCAGGCATTATAGGAGAAAACTCTGTTATCTTGGCAAAAGGGGGTTACAAAAAGTATTTAATAAAAGGGTGCCAATAATCATGGTCAACGTGTTTTGGAGAAAAACATTCATTACATAATGTGATTTCCCCCCCACTTTTCACATTTACTTCAACGAAAGCTTAGATTTTTGCAATTTTTTTAGACTTTTTTTAATGAGAAATCAAAACGATAAACAATGCATATTTATTTTTACAGCCATCTTTGATCATATTTACCAGGGGTGCCAATAATTCTGACCACAACTGTATATAGTATTAACTACTAGTATAGTATTGTCAGACTTGTCATTGGCTGCTGTTGCCATCTGACATCAAGAATGTGTTGTGTGTTCGCGCATTAACCCCTTATCGCGCCCCAAACAAAAACTCTTGGGAACTGCACGAATCATGTAAATAACCAATTTTGCTCAAAATTCATAACAGTGAACTTCACCCTAAAGGTGAGCAGTTTGCATCTCTGCTCTATAGAAGTGTAATGTTAATTATGTATCATAGTGTTAATGTGATTATAGGGCTACTTTCTGAGTAATAAGTGGAAATTAAACAGAGGCTTGCTAGCAGTGTTTTACCAAAATTAGTAAAAATTGAACAAAACTACCAGTTGAAGTTGAAGCCGCCAGGTAGTCTCACACAAACACACGTTACAGAATTCACAAATTCCTGAACTTCAACCTAATTTTGGTACAACACAAAACAAAATGTTTTTTTTTCTTTAATTAGAATAAGGTGAAATGTCTCTTTTTTCCTCCCCTCACCCAGTCCCCATGCTGCAGCTGCTGCCATGCGGGCCATCTTAGCTTGAGTCTCTTCGCTGACCAGAGTCCACTCCTCACAGCACTGCTGGTGCAGCTGACCCCTGACAGAGAAACAAGAGAAAGAGAATGAGAAAGACAGACAGCAGGGGAGGAAGAAGTCTCACATAACCAGACTTTGAGTCTGGTGCCACAATAAAGCTTAACAATTCTGTTTATTAGTTGGTGCATTCATACAGTGTCTTGTGAAAGTATTCAGACCTCTTTATTTTTCACATTTTGTTGTTGCAGCCTTATAGGCTACACTGATTTTCTCGTTTTTTTCTATACCCAATAAAAGCAAAAAACAAAACAAAAAAAAAACAAAAAAACAAACAGATTTGTGACAACTGCAAATTTATAAAAAAAAAAGAAAAGAAAAAAAGAAAAAAGAAATAACTACATAGCATAGGTATTCAGACCCTCAGTACTCGGTACTTCCTTTGGCGATGATTACAGACTCAAGTATTTTGGGTATGACGCAACATCTTTGCATGTGTTACAACAGTTGTCCCTAAGTCACTTTGCATTGTCTTTGCTGTGTGCTTACAGTCATTGTCCTGTTGGAAGTTGAGCTTTCGACCCAGTCTAAGATCCTGAGCACTTTGAACCAGATTTTCATTAAAGATATATCTGTATTTTGCTGTGTTCATCCTTCATTCTTGCCTGACTAGTCCCCAAGTCCCGCCCCTGAAAAACAACCACAGCATGATGCTACCATCACCGTGCTTCACAACTGAGATGGCATTGAGCAGATGATGAGTGGTCTCTAAAATCCTCCAGACATGATGCTTGGAATTGAGGTTAATCAGACCGACCAACTATGTTTTTCAAAGTCTGAGAGTCTTTTAGGTGCTTGTTTCAAGTGTAGGTATCTGCAGATCGGAGTAATGGGCTTGCCGAAAGGTAGTGGGCGTGCCAAAAGTTCTTTACGATTGGTCGCGAAAGCTGCCTGTTACTTGCAGCTATCCCTGTCTCGTTTTTAACTCCAACAAGTTCCTCATGTGTCTACACTGAGGTGAGGCTTCCATCTGACCATTCTGCTATAAAGTCCAGATCGTTAAAGTGCTGCAGTGATCTGATCCTTGTCCTTCCGTAAGTTTTTCTCATCTCCACATATGAACTCTGGGGCTCAATCAGAATGACAAACAGGTTCTTGGTCACCTCTCTTTATAAGGCCCTTCTCCCCTGATTGCTTAGTTTGGCTGGGTGGCAGGGCCGCATTAATGCATAGCTTACCTGGGCTTAAGCCCAGGGCCCTGGGCTGAGGGACAGCCCGGTGATGCCAGAAAAAATTATAACATTTTATAATGAGTTGACTGTCCCTTTAAAATTACACTTTATTGCTTTACTTTGAATGCATGTGCGGGCCTTTCAAGTGTCAAGATGCGCAGCGTCTAGCAACTCACAGTTATTGCGAACCGGATGCATTGCTTTCAGTTCAAGACAGCAGTCCAAATCTATTAAATCTAATTGACAAACAGGCAAAAGTTCACTTCAAGAATTAACAAAGTGGCGTTGATGAGTTTGAAGTTCGGTGTTTGAAAAATCAGAGATTTTTAGGTTCAGTGTTTGAAAAATGCAGAATACACAATCTTCCAATTAGAAGTTAAGTTATCATGTACATTAACAATAATTTGGGACAAATATAATGTGATTTAATGGAAAACTATGTGAGTGGCGTTCTTTGGTGCGGCAGGATTTTGAAAAGTAGCTGGATGCCGCCATGTGTGTACACTCATAGAAAACAATGTGTTTAAATTTTAAAGACATGGCGCAGTGTGGCGCTTCTCAAAAGGTCAAAACCGGACAAGGGAGTCATGCAGATAGGACAACTTACAGCAGGTATTGCACACCGGAAGCGTCACGTTCAGTTCAAGACAGCTAATCACAAAACATGCAAAAGTTCATTTCAAGAATGAACAAAGTGCCGTTGATAAGTTAGTTCTGTGTTTGAAAAAACAGAACAAACGGAAAGAGAAAGCGCAATCTATATTATTGTTTTTGTTTTTTTTTTGTCATTATGGGGCGTGGAGTGTATATTGATGTGAATGTAAAAAATATTGTGTGAAAATGTTAAAAAATTAAGGGGCCTGAATTTCTTCTCACTGCCTTGCACATTAAAAATGCTGTATACAATATGAAAATTATAAAAAACTAATAAACATGTATCATTATTGTGTTTATTTAGTAAAAGGGGTGTGGAAAAAAGAACAGCTCTGACTTCATAGCTCGGGCTGTGATAAACTGCAAAAAGCACTGACATCATATCACATCTAGGAATGGTGTACCTTTAAAACAAATGGGCCCTTTGAGGCTAACAGTGCTGACACAGACAAGCAAACCATATGTGTCATTGCTGGGGGTTGTGAAGAAAGGGGCCCCACGATTAGCCCTGCAAGACACTGCTCATATGGGTTTCATATGAGATGTGGTGGGGGATCTGAAACAAATGTGCTTTCCCTGCCACCTGGAAAAAACATTACTTATGAGGCCTTGCAAAATACAAGGTTCCAGGGTGCAGACAGGCCTAAAACACAAAGACACACATTAACAGCGAGACAGGAAAAAGGGCTCCAGTACCTTTACACGGGAACAGTCTATTACTCACTGGAATGGAATGTCAAATGGAAATTTGACAAAAAAAAAAAAAAAAACATAGCAGAAGTTGGATGGGTGTCACATGAAGTACACGTTTAGAGGAGAGCTAGATACTTATAGAGGTGTGCAGTTTGGATACTTATGGGTAATTACGCTGGAGTAATGCATGCAGACAATTTAAACCTACATACAAGAGCTTTATTTACAGTACGGAGCGTCCTATAATGCATATGGGGAATTACAATAAAATGACAGCAATATGTGGGGCCTCTAAACAGCTCATAGTATAAACTTCCAGAATACTCTAAATTAAATATTGGTTTAATAAAATATTGGTTTAATGTAAAATATAATAGTAAATACTAGTATTAGCTAAAACAAAAAACTAACGTTGTGAGTGCTTAGGATATTTAAAAAAAATTAATTGGGGTCTAGTATAGGTTTGGAAGCATTTTTGATACAACACATATCCATTTTTATTTTTGGTCAACTGATTAAATTTCAGTTTTCTTGCTTAATGCTATAGAACCTTTCACAATGACCATAATGAATGGAATTATATCATCACAATAAATCTGACTTTATCTGTCACATTAATCTGACATCGCCAGCTTTAATCTAAATCGTTATCGCATTTCGCTAGCCTGTCAGCCTGCCATCTGTGCTTGCCGTCTTTTTCCATCTTCTCCTGTTATTGTCACTTGCAATCCCCGTCACATGTTTAGCATAGCCTTCTCTGTCAGCAGTGGGGGTTACACATGTGATTAATGCAGGGAGATAGTCAGGCTGACGGAAAAGATTTCCGAATTAGAGACACGCATCCAACCTTTAATTCAGGATAATAAGAATGTAAGGGCTTTAGATACTGCTTTGGATGCGACTAGCTTAGTGAACTCTGTACATTGTTCGGTTCCGGCAGTAGAGCCCGTGCAGCAGGGCAAGTAGGTGACTGTGAGATGGCATAGTCACGGGACAAAACACCACTCTTCAATTCCGATTAGAACATCAAACAGGTTCTCCCCACTCAGTGACACACCCACTGAGAATCTTGTTGAAAGTACCCTAGTTATTGGCGATTCCATTACACAGAACATGAAAATAGAGACACCAGCCACCACAGTCACATGTTTGCCCGGGAGCCAGAGCGCCTGACATCAAAGCACATTTAAAAGTACTGGATAATGCTAATTGTAAAGTAGATTATTATTCACGTCGGCACTAATGATGTTCAACTTCGCCAGTCGGAGATCACTAAAATTAACATTAAAGAGGTGTGTGAACTCGCAAGTAAGATGTCAGGCACTGTAATTTGCTCTGGCCCCCTTTCTGTTCGCCGGAGTGATGAGATACTTAGCAGACTGTCCTCACTCAATGGCTGGCAGTCTAAGTGGTGTCCGCAGAATAACATAGGGTTCATAGACAATTGGAAAGGTTTTTGGGGCAGATCTGACCTGTTAAAAAGAGATGGTATTCATCCCTCCTGGGGTGGTGCCGCTCTTCTCTCTAGTAATATGGCACATTGCGCAAATATGGCAAACTGCATTCTACCATCTAAATTACGGCACATGCTTTCAATGCAAAATGCTGAACAGTTAGTTCATGCGTTAATGACCTCAAGATTATTGTAATGCTCTACTGGGTGGTTGCCCTGCTCGCTTAATAAATAAACTGCAGCTTGTTCAAAACGCAGCAGCTAGAGTTCTTACTAGAACCAGGAAGTATGACCATATTAGCCCGGTTCTGGAAACACTGCATTGGCTCCCTATTAAACATCGTATACATTTTAAAATCTTGCTGATTACTTACAAAGCACTAAATGGTTTAGCTCCCCAGTACTTGAGCGAGCTCTTAACGCATTATACTCCATCACTTCTATTGCGGTCTCAAAATTCTGGCTAGTTGATAATACCTAGAATATCAAAATCAACTGCAGGCGGTCGATCCTTTTCCTATTTAGCACCTAAACTCTGGAACAGTCTTCCTAGCATTGTTCGGGAAGCAGACACACTCTGTCAGTTTAAATCTAGACTAAAAACACATCTCTTTACTAGGGCATACACATAAAACATTTTTAATTTATATTATTCAAATCAGTTAAATGATTGTTTTAGGCTGCATTAATTAGGTCAGCTGGAACCGGGAACACTTCCCATAACACCTGATGTACTCGTTACATCATAAGAAGAACGGCATCTACGCTAATGTTAGTCTCTCTGTTTATCCCGAGGTTTACTGCAGTCGGCCGGATCCGGGCCGTATCCGGACCAGATGGTGGACCTTAGCCTGGACATGACGAACGCATCCCTGAAGTGTCTGTAGAGACCGTGTCAATTAAACTCCCCCCTGTAAATGCTACATCGACACGACATCCTCATTAAACCCATCCCCGGCGTGACAACTCCAATCTTTCGAATAATCCTGCGAATATCTATTGATCTAATATGACTTCTGACCTGTAATGTTGCCAGAATCATAATCATACACTATTTGTTCGTCGGCCAGAGGAGAACTGGCACCCCGACTGAGCTTGGTTTCTCCCAAGGTTTTTTTCTCCATTCTGGCCCTGAAGGAGTTTTGGTTCCTTGCCACCGTCGCCTTTGGCTTTTGGCTTGCTCAGTTGGGGACAATTAAATTTCAACTATATTACTGATCTGCCCGCATTGACACTATATGATAATTGAAATGAGCTGGATGACATCACCGTTTTCACCAGAGCGGCTGTACAGCCGAATCAAATTCTGTTGCATTGTTTTCCTGTTGCCACTGTGAAGCTGCTTTGAAACAATTGGCATTGTAAAAAGCGCTATATAAATAAAGGTGATTTGATTTGATTTGACATTGTCTTAAGAGTTGAACCTTGACTAACTGGGGCCCAGGTCAGGAAGCAGACGGACTGGCTAAACCGACCGTCTGCTAGCTGTCTCACGTCACAGAAGTCAGATAAATCCAAAACACAGAGATTCTTTCACCTAGATATCATCACATAGAGACTGTGTCTGTTCCCCGAATTAATAAATACAAAAAACTCTCGAACCCATTTAAGGGTAAAAACTGAATTGATGTTCAACAAATAAAAAACAGATATAATAAAGATACAAATGATAAAGCTCGGTTTGCTGTCTACAAAATCACTTTTTGTAAATGACATGATTACAGATCATAACCTAGATGTGCTGTGTTTGACAGAAACCTGCTAAAACCAGATGATTACATTACTTTAAATGAGTCCACCCCCCAAGATTATTGTTATAAACACGAGTCGCATCTGAAAGGAAAAGTGGGAGGTGTTGCTGTAATTTATAGTAATATCTTCAGTATTACTCAGAAGTCTATTTCAGATATAATTATTTTGAAGTTTTGGTGCTTTACGTAACGTTATGTAGTGTAAATGATAATCCCGTTTGACTTTTGTGCTGGCTACTGTATACAGACCACCAGGGCACCATACAGACTTCATCAAAGAATTTGCTGATTTTCTATCAGAGTTAGTGCTGGCTGCAGATAAAGTCCTAAACGTTGGTGATTTTAATATCCATTTAGATAACGAAAAAGACACATTTGGATTGGCATTTAGAGACATTCTAAACTCTATTGGAGTTAAGCAACACGTGTCAGGACCCACTCATTGTCGTAATCATACTTTAGATCTAATATTGTCACATGGACTCAATGTTGATGCCGTTGAAATTCTGCAGCAGAGCGATGACATCTCAGATCATTATCTAGTCTTGTGTATACTTCATTTAGCCAAGGCTGCAAAGCCATCTCCTTGTTACAAATATGGTAGAACTATCATTCCTACCACTAAAGATTGCTTTATAAATAATCTTCCCGATCAGTTTAATCTCCTCAGCACCCCAGATAGCTTAGAAGAACTCGATGTTGCAACAGAAACTACTGACTCTCTCTTTTCCAGCACATTAAACACAGTTGCTCCCTTGCGCTTAAAGAAGATAAAAGAAAATAGTCCAACGCTGTGGTACAACAAGCACACTCGGGCCCTTGAATAGAGCAGCCAGAAAAATGGAGCGTAGCTGGAAGAAAACAAAACTAGAGGTTTTTCGCATTTCGTGGAAAGAGAGCATGATTGTGTACAGAAAGGCACAATTTTTTTCAACTCTCTTAGAAGAAAACAAACACAATCCTAGGTATTTATTTGATACAGTGGCTAAACGAACAAAGAAATAAAGCTTCAACTTCTGACGTTTCCAAACGGCACAGCAGTAATGACTTTATGAATTTCTTTATTTGCAAGCTTAATAATATTAGGGAGAAAATTATAACTATGCAACCGTCTACTACAGTATCACATCAGTCATAGATCCTCTTCTTAATATCATTAATTCATCTTTGTCATTAGGATACGTACCGAAATCTTTTAAGCTGGCTATTATTAAACCGCTTTTTAAAGAAACACAACTTGATTCTACAGAACTAGTCAATTACAGGCCGATCTCGAATCTACCTTTTCTGTCAAAGATACTAGAAAATTCAGTGTCCAAATGTTACAAGTGCTCTTATCATCCGATCAGGGTTGTATCTCTCTATTAGCGTTACTCGATCTTAGTGCTGCATTTGATACTATCGACCACAACATTCTTTTGAATAGACTCGAAAATTATGTTGGCATTAGTGGAACTGCATTAGCATGGTTCAAATCATACTTATCTGACCGTTATCAGTTTGTAGCAGTAAATGAAGAGGTGTCATATCGATCACAAGTTCAGTATGGAGTACCGCAAGGCTCAGTACTAGGACCGTTGCTTTTCACCCTGTACATGCTACCACTGGGAGATATCATTAGGAAGCACGGCGTTAGTTATAAAAAGCGCTATATAAATGAAGGTGATTTGACTTGACTGTTCAATGTCAGTGGTGTGGTCGATGACCTGAAAGGAGAGTTTCTTGTTTATTTTGATTGTGTTTGTGATTGTGTCTCTTCAGAAAACTTTGATTCGAAAAACGCTCGCTTCAAATGGATTACAATGTCTTTATGAACTTTTTGATTGTCAAAGTTTTGGTAGAATGAAATCTCTCAGGTTTCGATAAAAATATCTCAATTTGTGTTTTGAAGTTGAACAAAAGTGTTATGAGTTTGGAATGACTTAAGGGTGAGTAATTGATGACAGAATTTTAATTTTGGGTGAAACAACCTTTAAAAAACAAAAAGCTAACTTCTAACACAGTGTCTACACAGGACATGGGCAGCGCAACAAGACAATAGAACCCATTATAATCAGTGATGCAGTCTACACTGGATGCGGACAGTGCACCGCAAAGCGACAAAAGACAATAGAACCTATTATAACCAGTGATGAGGTCTACACTGGATGCGGTGTGGCGTGGCACAACGCAATGCAATGCGACAAATCCCCGACAGTAAACTGATGCTCCACTCTATTTCTGACATACTCGAAGCACCTGCGCTACACTTCTGACAAGTAGGACAAATGGATTTGCAACGGCCACTTTGATGCATCCAGCGTCAGCTGTTGCAATGCGGTTTAAGGCAGCATCATAACTGAAATGGCCCCTTATAACAGAGTACTTTGGAATACTCTACATAGGCAGAATGTTTCTCATGTGAAATGCACAAGAGACTCTGCTCACTAATGTTTCCAAAATAACTTGCTCTTAGTATGTTTCCAAGCCGAAAGAATGATACTTTTAAAAGGCATAAAAATACAGCACAAACAAGTATTATTAAAATAATAATTTTTAATTACACCTAACTATTGCTACTGATATCCCATTATTCTGTTTCCACTATCGCCATCTATTCCTGTCCTATTACCGGTTTCACTGACTGCAACAAATCCAGAAAGTCAGCCCTCATGCCAGTCACTCTCCCACCCAAACCTGCCTCATACTTCCCGGTAAATGACTGTTACAGAAATCAGTAAGATTTTCCTTTCAAAAATCGAGAAAAAAAATCAAATGACAGCACTGTCAGTTTCCATGAGGGCAAAAAAAGACGTAGTAAGCACACACACTCAATCTTTCCTTTTACTTAATCATATCCTCACCTCATCGTGTGACCCTGTATTGAGAGGAATTATATTTCACATTGGAAATTACATTCCATAGTGTAATGTTTTGCAGTCAATTTACATTTCACAGCTTGGCATGTATTTTTTCCATCAATATAATAGGTTTCTTGATGTTATTAAGAATAATTTGACAATTAAAAAAAGATGCAAGGTTCTAAAATTATGTTTGGCACAAATGTAAAAATCAGTTCACAAATAAATCGGTAACTAATAAAGAGTAACTAATAACATCTGGGTAACATCTAACAGCACTACAAACTGCCTGCTTAGAAACATGGACCTGTCCATCCTATCTAGTCACAAAACATAAACATTTACCTTCAATAACAATGGGACTACATAAAACTGTCTGAAAAAGGGGCGTATTCAGCAAATTTATCCTGCAGCAAAATGTATAAATGACATGCATGAACTGACAAATGAAAATTCCACAAAAAAAAGAACCAAAGTTGTAAAAAAGCAAGAATAAGCCTGCTCACTTCCAGAAACTGACAAGTTATGTTATATGTACATACCATTCGCCTAGCGCTTCCAGACATCTCATACGACCCAGAATTAGCTCCGGATCATCTTTGTTCATGTCAATTTTTTTATCGTAGGCCACCAGAGCATCTTCCCACTCATGAAGTTTCTCGTACCAGGTGGCCTGAATCTCCTGTAGAGGAAGGCAAAACATAAAAGGATGAATGATAGAAATAATTAAAATGAACCAAAAGTTCAGAGCACACATCATATCATTCCTAAAGGGAGCAGTCAGAGAAATCAGGGACTAAAATTTATTTTAGAGGGGAGGGGGATGAAAGTGCTTGCTCAAGAACCCAAATTACAGTTTTTTACAATTGCTAAGACACTAAACCCCATTCTCTGAACCAAATTCTAAGGCTTAAACCCATTTGTCGAATAAATCACTCTTTCTGCAAAACCTTAAACAAGTTCAGGCAGTTAGACACCATTTGAAAATCTCATGCATTCTTTTTGCAAAACCCTAAACACATCCTCACTCAGTAAAACACATTTTGCACTGTGATGCATGTTGCAAAACGGTAAACACAAGTGGCAAAAGTTAAACACAACTACAACACAGTTGTCATCGTTTGCACAATGGCTCAAAATTGTTCACATTTGTTTCTAATGATGTGATCAAACAAACTGTACAAAAAAAAAAGGCCAGCTCGGAGTACACAGGTGGCACAGGTGCACTGAATATTGATATGGACATTGGCTGGAAACAATCTAAGAAGGAGAAGAGGAAGAGTATGTGTAAGAGGAGGTGGACAAGGAGGAAGAGGATGAGGACGAGAAAGAGCAAGGTGTGGACAATGTTGTCAAGGCTGGATCCAGCACATCAGAGTTTTTTTTTCCTTTGCCTGGCAAGAGACAACACTGCCTGTGATGTGGACGAAATCCTTAGGCTGGACCCAACATGAAGACGTGATGCTGAGGCAGAATGCATCTCTCATTGACTTTGATTTTGCAGTTGTACAACTTTTTGTTGAGTGTACTGTAACATGCTTTTCATTTAGAGTTTTCTTTGACCTTTTGCATTTCGACTACTGTATTTATACAGTATGCTGAATACACAGACATTTTAGACATTATAGTCTAGTCCCATTGTGGGACCATTGTGACCCATCTATACGTTAGTTTATTTGTTTTGAAATGCTTAAATTTATATCTTGACAAATATGACTACCTAAAAAAGAAAATTCAAAGAGGTCTGCAATTACATGTTGGAGCAATTAGGAATCACAGTCAAGTGTTAACAAAGAAAGTCTGTGGAGTTATGCAATAGACGTGTAAAAGCAGCAACATATCTTCTAAGACATGTCCTATGTTTCTGGACTCTCTGTCTGAAGAGCAGGAGACTCTTTGAGGACAGGAGTACTGTGCATCATACGATGACTCAAAACTTCTCAACATTTTAAAATATATTACACACACACAAAAAAATAAAGGTTACACAAATGTGTACAAAAGGCTTAGCTATTACAATATGACTTTCAGATGAAAAGAAACAAATTGCTACGATTTTCATGACATGACAATATTTTTTTTTGAGGTGACATATGACCAAGACCTATCTCCACAGGCTTTGTGAAATTCACCCAAGGGCTCATCTTATGTAGTCAATGCATGAATAATAAACAGATTAATGAGGGTTTAAAGCTCTTACCAGTTCTCCAAAATGTTTCATGGCATACTCCAGTACTCCTGATGCCGCCTCTGGCTGTTGAAGCTTATTATTGATGCTAAAAAAAGAGAAAGAAAATGCAATGTTTCAGTACAGAAACACTAAATCTATTCAAATACTGCAAATATAATAATGGATAGAAGTTTAGGTTAGCTGTAAACAACAATTAAAATAAATAAAACAAATAAATGAGCCCAAAACACATACTCTGTATGTGTACAATGTATGACTATACTACAGTATGAAGTATAGACCAGGGGTATTCAATTAAAGTTCCAAGTTGTTTTGACGCGCTGCTCACTTTAAACTGTAAAAATGGTGCTACAGTTGTCAGTTTGTATCGCTGTCCAGTTGGAACCCAGCCAGGGTCCAGAACCAGACCGCGGTCCACTATTTGAGGATGCCTGGAACTCTAAAGTTCATCAATACCAGAAAATACCATTTTCTGAAAACAAGCAGGAAATGGCATTCTACAAACACAGAGCAAAAATTGTAGACACAAACCTATACAAACCTTTTATATAACTGTAAAAAACAGTAGTATCTTCAAGCAGATGAGCAATTATCCAGTAAATTTGCACAATACATTTCATTGTTATGTTTATGATGCTTCTAATGACTAATTCAAAAACTTCCCATCTGGAAGCATTTATGTAACGCCACTCTGAAGTTTTCCATGACTGCCAAACTTGCCAATACATCTGCTTTTACAAGGGTAACGGAATCCCAGTGAAAGCAAATGATGCCATGATTCTAAACCAAAAAACGCATAACTAATTAGTAAAACAATAATATTTGCAATTTGTACCAAAAACATTATGTTACCAACAACACTAAAAAGAAACAGCCATTATGATATTAATGATCAACAGATCAACAATTAAAAAAAAAATCCAGACATACAAAAAAACACATCCTAAAAATCCACCTTTTTCCTACCGAGCCTAATGCATTTTAGATTATGGCAGGCACTTCCGGTCTGGGGAAGTTCGACTCAAGACTGAAACAAATCATTTCAAATCACAAGGTTGCACTACAAATGAACCTTATCTGTCAGTTTGACCGAAAGAGCTGTTAAATTTCCTTCATGTTCTATTTTCAGACATCAGGAGAATAACGTAACGTTTGGTATTTTAATGTGACAAGAATATCTATGGCAAGAACTCCAGTATACCATGGAAACATGTGAAAAAAATAATTTACAAATACTGAAGCAGCAAATTTCGTGAAATACAAAATGTATAAATTGAATTGATTAAATGGATAAGTACATTTTGTCCTTAAGACAAAACTTGTGTTTTGCAATTTGCAATGTAAATTCGTAAAACTTTGATTAAATGTTAATTCACAAGAATTAAATTTCAATGCTATGGACTAAAAAGACAATGCTACCTATAATTGCTATACGCATGATTCTAGCAGCTCTACTCCTTCTGGGATTGAACTATGTGTATGAGGACATCTACATGAGCTGTTGGTGCTTGGACCCTGATAATTGTATTAAAGTAAAATAATTTTACTTTTACAAATGCTCCAAGTAAGTATTTATTGGCTCCCGTATATGCAAATTATATTAGTGATCATTGTGTCGTCGCTGTATTTAAAGATACAAAATTACCTAAGTGAAAAACTCTTATTGTTGCTAGACTGTATATGAAACATTTCAATGAACAAGGTTTTTTTTTTTTTGACAAATTTGACAAGCATAAGATTTTTCTAATTCCAAATGTTAAGTGTGCTTTATTTCAGCTTTATGTCAATTATTAATTAGCATGTACCTTTTAAAAAATATAGTTAAAGGTCAGGATAATCCTTGCTTGGGCAAAGACCAGACAATCTGACCTAAATCTGACAATGCATTCTAGACAGCTCCGAAATAAATGTATAGTTGAAATTAGAAAGGCAAAAGCTGATTATTCTCTTGATAAAACCACAACTTAAATAACTCTAAGACATATTGGTAGAACATTAAACAGTTAATATGAAGTGCATATGCTTGATTGTTTTAACAAACATTTCATTGCATCTGAAACAGAAAGTCACTTAAAGATCAAAGAGTTTAGCTTTGAACAGATTACCATTTTTGATGTTTACATCATAAAAGCGTTATCTGGCCCTGATAATGTTGAACCTTCATTTTTTTTTAAATGGCAACTGATGTTATTTCATCTCCGTTGTCTCATCTATTTACTATTTCATTATGCACACGATTTCACAGATTTCGATTTGTAGTTCCTTTATTGAAAAGTGATCTTACCCTAATAATTATTGAACTATTTCTGAACTTTGTGAAAAAGGTTTTGCCCAATAATTAATTTGAGTTTTGCAAAAAGTATAGTACAACAAGAGCAGGTTTGAAAGCTTTAAACAATATTGTGGTATTTTTTTTAGATGCAGGATGCCATTGTGTATTTCTTTTTATCAAAGGCCTTCAACACAGTGGATCATGAAATAATATTGCAAAGACTTACATTACAAGTGTTGGTTTATCTGACCATCTAACACAGTTCATTGGTTTGAAATTTATTTAAATGGAAGATCTCAATGTGTACAAGCGAAAGGTTTACAGTCAGATTTACTAGATGTCTCTAATGGAGTCCCCCAAGGATCTGTGTTGGGGCTGCTTTTATTTACATTTATATAAATTGTCACTCTAAAAAACTTCTACTATGATTTACTAAATTTTTTTTGGTGAAACAATTTACACTTAAAATACTGAGTAAATTTTAAAGCAGTGAAATCAATCACATATACCGTATGAGTAAGTAAATGTAAGTAAAAAAATGAATTTGATCTGAGTAGCTGCATTTGGTACTATAACAAATAAAACTGAGTAGAAATAATTGGGGAAAAACATTTAAAAACCAATATTTATGAGCAATATTAACTTTTTTTATTTATGAGTAATATTAACTTTTAACTTCCTCTAAACCTCTGTAAAATACTCCACACAACCAGAGGTATATATGACATTGGCCTTCATTGTCGTATAGCATATTTTATACTGTTTTAAAATGTATACAATATTGCCTACATTTAAACTCATAAACATTTTAGAAGTAAAAATTAAACATTTAAAAGTAATTCAAGTGTAATCAACCAGTCTGTTGAGCTGTCACGTCTGAGGGGTACATTGTAACTTACTTAATTTCTTAAGTGTGTGTTAAAGATGAATAAGATTGATTTGTATTAGGTAATTATTGTGATTCTTGAAACAAATCAGTTTAATTTATTCTCAAATATTTTGATAGAAATTCAACAAAAATATTAAGTATATTTTTAAAAACGAATTTGTTAGTCAAATACTAAATTCTTTCAATGAAAAAAACTTAAATACAACTGTAAATTTTAGACACAATTAACTGTTGGATTTTTAGGCAATTATTTTGGTATGTTGACCTAAACCTTGACTAACTGGGGCCCAGGTCAGGAAGCAGACGGACTGTTTTACCCGACCGCCTGCTAGCTGTCTCACGTCACAGAAGTCGGATAAATCCCAGCACATAGAGACTCTTTCACCTAGATATTATCACATAGAGACTGTGTCTGTTCCACGAATTAGTAAATACAAAAAACTATCAAAACCATTCAACGGTAAAAATTTAATTGATGTCCAACAAATAAACAACAGATGTAATACAGATGATCAAATGATAAAGCTCGGGCTGCTGAATATTCGATCCCTTTCCTCAAAAGCGCTTATTGTTAATGATATGATTACAGAACCATAACCATAACCTAGATGTGCTGTGTTTGACAGAAACCTGGCTAAAACCTGACGATTACATTACTTTAAATGAGTCCACCCCCCAAGATTATTGTTATAAACACAAGCCGCGTCTGAAAGGTAAAGGGGGAGGTGTTGCTGTAATTTATAATAATATCTTCGGTATTACTCAGAAGTCTAGTTTCAAATATAATTCCTTTGAAGTTTTGGTGCTTTATGTAACGTTATGTAGTGAAATTGATAAATCCCGTTTGACATTTGTGTTGGATACTGAATACAGGCCACCAGGGCACCATACAGACTTTACCAGAGAATTTGCTGATTTTCTATCAGAGTTAGAAGTGGCTGCAAATAAAAGTCCTAATTGTTGGTGATTTTAATATCCATGTAGACAATGAAAAAGACGCATTGGGATTACCATTGAAATTCTGCAGCATCTCAGATCATTACCTAGTATCATGTACACTTAATTTAGCAAAGGCTGCAAAGCCGTCCCCTCGCTTCAAATATGGCAGGACTATCACTGCTGCGACTAAAGATTTCTTTGTAAATAATCTTCCTCATCAGTTTCATCTCCTCAGCATCCCAGATAGCCTAGAGGAACTCGATGTTGCAACAGAAACTATTGACTCTCTCTTTTCCAGCACTTTAGACACAGTTGCTCCCCGGCGCTTAAAGAAGATTAAAGAAAATAGTCCAACGCTGTGGTACAACGAGCACACCCGGGCCCTTAAAACAGCAGCCAGAAAAATGGAGCGCAGCTGGAAGAAAACAAAACTGGAAGTTTTTCGCATTTCGTGGAAAGAGAGCATGATTGCATACAGAAAGGCCCTAAAAACTGCTAGATCTGCTTATTTCTCGACTCTCTAGAAGACAACAAACACAACCCTAGGTATTTATTCGATATAGTGGCTAAATTAACCAAAGATAACTTCAACTTCTGATGTTTGTAAACAGCACAGCAGTAATGACTTTATGAACTTCTTTACTTGTAAGATTGATAATATTAGGAAAACAATTATAACCATGCAGCCGTCTACTACAGTATCACATCAGACAGTGCATTGTAGTGTCACTGAGGAAAAATTATATTCATTCACTGCTATAGGAGAAGAATTGGCTTAACTCGTTAAAGTATCAAAATCAACAACATGTATGCTCGACCCTATACCGACTAAACTACTAAAAGAGATGCTTCCAGAGGTCACAGATCCTTTTGTTAATATCAATTCATCCTTGACATTAGGATATGTACCGAAAACTTTTAAGTTGGCTATTATTAAACCACTTATTAAAAAACTGCAACTTGATCCTACAGAATTAGTCAATTACAGGCCAATCTCAAATCTACCCTTTCTGTCAAAAATACTACAAAAGGTAGTGTCCTCACAATTATGCTCCTTTTTAGAAAGAAATGGTATCTGTGAGGATTTCCAGTCAGGATTTAGACCGTATCATAGTACTGAGACTGCTCTCATTAGAGTTACAAATTATTTACTCATCATCCGATCGTGGTTGTATCTCTCTGTTAGTGTAACTCGATCTTAGCGCTGCATTCGATACTATCGACCACAACATTCTTTTGAATAGACTCGAAAATTATGTTGGCATTAGTGGAATTTCATTGGCATGGTTTAAATCATGCTTATCTGACCGTTATCAGTTTGTAGCAGTAAATGAAGAGATGTCACACCGATCACAAGTTCAGTATGGAGTACCGCAGGGCTCAGTGCTAGGACCGTTGCTTTTCACCCTGTACATGCTACCACTGGGAGATATTATTAGGAAGCATGGCGTTAGTTTTCGTTGTTATGCTGACGATACTCAGCTCTATATTTCTTCACGCCCTGACGAAACTTACCAATTCACAAGATTAACGGAATGCATAGCTAATATAAAAAATTGGATGACTAGTAATTTCCTGCAACTTAATTCAGAAAAAAATGAATTTTTAATCAATGGACAAAAAAAACTCCACAAGTAGTAACCTAGAATACTGTCTAACACTCGATGGCTGCTCTGTCAAGTCCTCGTCGTCAGTTAGGAACCTGGGTGTGCTCTTTGATACCAATCTCTCATTTGAAAGCCACGTTTCTAGCATCTGTAAAACTGCATTCTACCATCATAAAAATATATCTAAATTACGGCAGATGCTTTCAATGCAAAATGCTGAACAGTTAGTTCATGCTAGATTATTGTAATGCTCTACTGGGTGGTTGCCCTGCTCGCTTAATAAATAAACTACAGCTTGTCCAAAATGCAGCAGCTAGAGTTCTTACTAGAACCAGGAAGTATGACCATATTAGCCCGGTTCTGGCAACACTCCATTGGCTCCCTATTAAACATCGTATACATTTTAAAATCTTGCTGATTACTTACAAAGCACTAAATGGTTTAGCTCCTCAGTACTTGAGCGAGCTCTTAACGCATTATACTCCATCAAGTCTATTGCGGTCTCAAAATTCTAGCCAGTTGATAATACCTAGAATATCAAAATCAACTGCAGGCGGTCGATCCTTTTCCTATTTAGCACCTAAACTCTGGAACAGTCTTCCTAGCATTGTTCGGGAAGCAGACACACTCTGTCAGTTTAAATCTAGACTAAAAACACATCTCTTTACTATGGCATACACATAAAACATTTTTAATTTATATTATTCCGAATCAAATTCTGTTGCATTATTTTCCTGTTACCACTGTGAAGCTGCTTTGAAACAATTGGCACTGTAAAAAGCGTTATATAAATAAAGGTGATTTGATTTGATTTGTTTTGTTATTTTGTATGTTATTTTGGTATGGTACTCAAACCATAAAGAAATTGATATTCATATAAAGTTAATAAAGTTAATTATTACTGTGATATTTACAAAGCTACTGAAGCCACTGAATTATTAGTGAAAAAATAAAGATGCTAATGTAAGTAATCTTTGGACACTTTTTATGTTTCCTTCCATCCTTAGAGGGTGAGGGATAAAATCATGTTTTTGGAATATTTTACCTTAATGAAAGACCCAGGAACTAGAAAAAAACGTAACTATGTTCTTTATCTCTTACTTAAGTTCATACATTTAAAGAGCATATTGCAGGTTAGAGGACCCAGTGAGTACAGAAAAATAATGTAGAAACTAGATTAAAAAAAAAAAAATTCTAAATAGATCTTTAAAACATACTTATAAGTAAGCTACTGAGGCTTCTGGAGTCATTTTCTTCTGAGAGAATTTTACTTCCGCATCTGAAAAATGCTAAACCGCAAGTGACGTAATGGGAGGGAGCGCGGTCAATTTAAACAATAGGAAAACAATGGATCGCAATGACATTTCGGACGCTGAGGAAATTGTTTATTCATATGTATGACGGACCACAGCCATACAATTAGGAGCCTGCTAATGTGGTCAAGAGAGCAGGGACAGGCCAGGATTAGACAAAACAACAGTCAGGAGACAAATTGAGTTGTGGCGTGAGGAGAACCAGTGGAGAACAGAGCAAGTGTCTTGGTGAGACCAGTGTTAGCTTATAGATATACAGTGGGGAGAACAAGTATTTGATACACTGCCGATTTTGAAGGTTTGCCCACTTACAAAGCATGTAGAAGTCTGTAATTTTTATCATAGGTACTCTTCAACTGTGAGTGACGGAATCTAAAACAAAAATCCAGAAAATCACACTGTATGATTTTTAAGTAATTAATTTGCATTTTATTGCATGACATAAGTATTTGATACATCAGAAAAGCAGAACTTAATATTTGGTACAGAATCCTTTGTTTGCAATTACAGAGATCATATGTTTCCTGTAGTTCTTGACCAGGTTTGCACACACTGCAGCAGGGATTTTGGCCCACTCCTCCATACAGACCTTCTCCAGATCCTTCAGGTTTCGGGGCTGTCGCTGGGCAATACGGACTTTCAGCTCCCTCCAAAGATTTTCTATTGGGTTCAAGTCTGGAGACTGGCTAGGCCACTCCAGGACCTTGAGATGCTTCTTACGGAGCCACTCCTTAGTTGCCCTGGCTGTGTGTTTCAGGTCGTTGTCATGCTGGAAGACCCAGCCACGACCCATCTTCAATGCTCTTACTGAGGGAAGGAGGTTGTTGGCCAAGATCTCGCGATACATGGCCCCATCCATCCTCCCCTCAATACGGTGCAGTTGTCCTGTCCCCTTTGCAGAAAAGCATCCCCAAAGAATGATGTTTCCACCTCCATGCTTCACGGTTGGGATGGTGTTCTTGGGGTTGTACTCATCCTTCTTCTTCCTCCAAACACGTCGAGTGGAGTTGACACCAAAAAGCTCTATTTTTGTCTCCTCAGACCACATGACCTTCTCCCATTCCTCCTCTGGATCATCCAGATGGTCATTGGCAAACTTCAGACGGGCCTGGACATGCGCTGGCTTGAGCAGGGGGACCTTGCGTGCGCTGCAGGATTTTAATCCATGACGGCGTAGTGTTACTAATGGTTTTCTTTGAGACTGTGGTCCCAGCTCTCTTCAGGTCATTGACCAGGTCCTGCTGTGTAGTTCTGGGCTGATCCCTCACCTTCCTCATGATCATTGATGCCCCATTGGTGCCCCAGACCGAGGGAGATTGACCGTCATCTTGAACTTCTTCCATTTTCTAATAATTGCGCCAACAGTTGTTGCCTTCTCACCAAGCTGCTTGCCTATTGTCCTGTAGCCCATCCCAGCCTTGTGCAGGTCTACAATTTTATCCCTGATGTCCTTACACAGTTCTCTAGTCTTGGCCATTGTGGAGAGGTTGGAGTCTGTTTGATTGAGTGTGTGGACAGGTGTCTTTTATACAGGTAACGAGTTCAAACAGGTGCAGTTAATACAGGTAATGAGTGGAGAACAGGAGGGCTTCTTAAAGAAAAACTAACAGGTCTGTGAGAGCCAGAATTTTTACTGGTTGGTAGGTGATCAAATACTTATGTCATGCAATAAAATGCAAATTAATTATTTAAAAATCATACAATGTGATTTTCTGGATTTTTTCTAGATTCCGTCTCTCACAGTTGAAGTGTACCTATGATAAAAATTACAGACCTCTACATGCTTTGTAAGTAGGAAAACCTGCAAAATCGGCAGTGTATCAAATACTTGTTCTCCCCACTGTATACACGTTAGCTAACGATATGTAACACTGTGCTCAGATCACAACATTGTACAGATTATTATCATGTATCAGGCAATAGCAAAGCTAGTATTGGTCATCTACGAGTATTGATGCTTACCAATAACAGAAATTACTTACTACTCAGTAAAACTGTGTAGAGTGAAGCATCGCATTTTGAGTGTTTATTGACAAACAAACTCCCTTACAGGTATATAAGATGCACATTTGCACACAAATGTATAATAATTGTTTCTAAATGCATTCAGCTAAATATTGTGTGTTGTATGTGTATGTGTAATGTATAAATTGCAATACGGGTTGAATACAGTATAAAGATATAGAGCTATCGGCTAAAAAGCATGTGGTTGGCAGATGATTAAATGTAAATAGTTGGGTTAATTCTGAGAGTATATTCTGTTTGGTTAAAAGCTAAATGTGTGATTATATTGTCATGTGTTTTAAATGAGATGCAAACTTGTGAATATGGGTGTTACGGAATATATACTCAGAACACAAAGAGGAATAGTAAACAGAGTTTACTGAAACAGCACGGAGCCACAAGCAGTTCAACAGGTGAGTAGACACTCAATGGAGACTTTGAATCCAGCAGGATTTGAGTGTAATGGAAAGTCTTCGTCTTACAGGTGCAGGGACTCATGAGATTCGGAGAAGAGGAACCAGGTTGGACGCACACACCTCGTCTTCAGACAGACGATCGTGGAGAATGAAGGTAACTCTTGGAGGTAGACGAAGGAGACTAGGACTCCGTGTAGTCCGTGTAGCATGAACAAGACCGGACAATTGACTGAGGTGAGGTGTGTGCTTATAAAGCCAGTTGATGAGGGTGCAGATGAGGTGCAGGTGTGCCTGATTAATACTCAGGTGCGCTGTGGTTGACTGGTGAGAGAGCCTGGCAGATCTGTCACAACTGGGAGTGTAAATGTTTTAATGTAGGATATACACTACCTCAAGTACATACTCAGGTTTATTCACTCTGTGAAACTTGAAGTGCATATATTGGAGAAAATGCATTTAAATAAAAGAGCTGATGTATTTGTTGTGTGTAATAATTGTTGATTTATTGACATTCATTCTCAGTAAAGCTGTGTAGAGTGAAGTACTGCATAAATTTGGCTTTTGCCTTTCTTGCTTCGGCATCCCATGTTGAACTCCATCCCCAGGATGATAATCCTCCAGTCTAAAGTGAACGCTACACACCACCGCGTTTTTCGAAGCAGATGCAGAAGTGAAGTCCCGTCTTTTCACCTGCACAAAACGAACCCAGGCACGGAAGATATCACCGTCCTTTTTCTTGTTAGGAAACCTGTGGACTCAATGTCCAGGCTGAAGTTTGTGCAACCTCCATAAACACAATAATTTACCATGACGATGATAAATTGAAATACAAAAACTACCGAAAACACACTGACTCACGACCGTTACTCAGACAACGCAGAGCCCGGCAAACAACTCCCTCTCGTGACGTAAAATGACACAATTAAAAAAAAAAAAAAAAAAAAAAAGTTTTTTTTTAAATTAAATTGTCAAAGAAACTGTCCCTTTTTCTACTAAATTTGTGCCCTTATGCCTTGTAAAAACATTTTAAATCCTGCATTAACTTTTCATATGGTATTTTCATACAAGGTTATACAGTGTATTCATTTTGTAAAAAAATTTACCTGCAATATGCTCTTTTACACATTTATAGGTAATACACTAATGTGGCTACCACAATTAGTTCAGTTCAGTAAATGAGACAGTTCAGTAAATGAGAAGTTAATAACACACAATCATGCTGCCTTCTTGTTACTCCAATAACTTAATGGGTCAGACTGTCGTTGCTTGCTCTGTGTCATGCAGAGTGATTCAACTGCTGAGATAACCAGCTCTCGAACTGGAAAGACACTTACATTTTGTTTGAAAATATTGAAGGCAGTTGTTTGGGCAGGACTCACAGCCGTGGCCATGACCAATGAGCTACTCTACTGCTTGCACCTAATACAAACAATTCTGAATTCAATGCCACATCATTCAAGCATAATTCTACAGGATTACTGCCCGTAATGAAACGCGTTTCTGGTCTTCACTTAAACGTAAAACACCTACTTTGGTGCTGGCATTATAGTCCTGTGCCACTTGACTTTTATTATGATTCTATAATGGTTCTCTAGTATACAGACTATAGTCCAGAAGCACCTTTTTAAAACCAAAGAAACCAATCAAAATTGTTTCCAAATCTGCTACTCATTAAAAACTGGAACCACAATCATGAAGCTATCATGAAACAGAAAGTGTTTGGTCCTTCACAAGCAAGACAACTCCACATGGAATAAATATTTACTTAATCCCTAATTCAGAAACGCAAAGCCCTGCTTAACTGAAGAGCTTTCAGATAGGAGTAGTTCCAAGGAGTTGACCTCTCTTAGATGGGATTCCAATATATCTGCTTCTCCTTGTAAAAGCCTGATATTGATTATCTTAAGGATATTAAAGTGCTTCAAAGGGCCTACCATATGAGATTATTTTCCCCACTTTATTTTGCAATGCCAAACTGCAACATTGTGAACTTTCTTCACCTGTCAACACAAAGTCTCCTGAAATGTAACGTAAACTTATAATATAATGTATCCGACTCATTTTTTTGTGTTAATTGGAAACATTGTGCTCTGATACTGCTTTCGGCTCAGACAAAGAGTTCTTTCAAAATTATTCAAAACCATTATACAACATAGTTTGCATTAAAAGTTAGGGAAGGGATGTTTTTCATGTCTTTGAAAGAAGTCTCTTATGCTCACCAAGGCTGCATTTATTTGATCAAAAAAACAGTAGAAATAAGAAATAGTATTATTATTTTTTAAATATAAGTCTTCAGTATCATATGATCTTTCAGAAATCATTCTAATATGCTGGTTAAGTGCTAAAGTAACATTTCTTATTATTATCACTAATGAAAATGCTTGTGCTGCTTAATCATTTTATGCAAACTGTGACATTTTTTCAGGGTTCTTTGATTAATAGAAAGTTTAAAAAATAGCAATTTTTAAAAATAATTTTTGTAACAATGTAAAAGCCTTTACTGTTTTATTTTGATCAGCTGTAATGCATCCTTGCTGAATGAAAGTATTCAAGTTGGCATGAAATAAAAAAAACCATCTTATGAATATTAATGGTTCATTGACAAATAAAGCTTCAAAAAAGGTGTTTAAAAAATATACATATTTTCAAAACTGATGTAATGCATATTTTTGAGTCATGATCAATGTGTTTAAACAAGTTTCAGTTGTTAAATAATATTCAAAGTGTTTAAAATAATTTTTTGACTTTTTATGTCAGGCGGTAAAACCAAATAGTTGTATGTATATACTGTAGTTGTACCACCTGACATGGAAAGTGTACCAACCTACCCTTTCTTGAAATTAGCAGTTTTTACCTGTATTTGAGAGACCTACAAAACTTTTCGCTCTGCCACAAGGATCAGTTGGGGTCCTCTGGATGATGCATTATCAAGTTTACTGTTATTACCTTGTCAATTCATAATAAAAGAGCCATGTTTGCAGTAGTGCCACCCTGACATTCAAATTGCTGGACAATTATTTTTTTTAAATATCTCAAGAGCTTAGGGCGCCGTTAGTTAATATCTCAACTACTGATATTTATAAAATGCGTTTATATGAAAGGTTTCAAACCTAAAATGATGCCATATTTATTTTTTATTATTAAGACACCATTTTAAATAGTTTCTTAGTCTGTTCATTTGTTCGGACAGATGCACCACCTGACAATTTGGTCAATTTGGACAAAAATGTCATAACTGGACCAGTGAAAACACTGGTGACATATGCAGTACTTCTCCAATAACTTAATCCACTAAAACCTACCCCTTTAAGCACGCTTTCATCTGTCTCCACTTTTGAGTGCAATGCAGATTTCAAAATCCAATCAACAACTGTTGTATAAAACCAAGTTACCGTCCTACATATTTTCCACAATTCATAATTCGTTACACTCAGATGTACATCACAATATGAAATAAAAGATCGGTCGCTACTTCAGTTTCATTGCGACTTTAAAAAAAAAAACTCCAAACATTTGAACGCTGTGTATGTTTGCATCACTTGTATGATTATGTTTTATTATCATTATGTACACTCTTTATTACATAAATCTTCTTGCTGACTACTGAGACTCATAACAACACGAGGAGTTCTGCAGACATACACAGAATGTTGGGTAGCATCTTGTGAAATATTTCAGAAAATCAACAGCTAACACCATCAACGTCAGGAGGTTAACAAAATTTAGTAAGATTGATTTTTTTTTTTGCAACCCTGTTACTAATATTTAGGACATTTTTAAATACAAATTAAAAACCTGATATGTGTGATACAAATTTTATACACACACACACACACTACATTATTCATATAATATGTACAGTGCAACATCGCACATGGCATGAAAAAAACTGTTTGTGCGATGAATACATTTACTACAGTAGCATGTGTGCGATACAGGTTTGCATGTGTGTGAGAGAGTTGGTTTGTGTAAAGTGAGCATTTGTTGTGTGCTTGTTTGTGTGTGAGGTTAATCTAGGCTGCATGATTAACCAAAATTAAACCGAAATTGCAAAATTCACTGAGATCAGAGCGGATCGATCGGTTCACAGTAAATGCTGCTCTCTGGAAGCGCTGAGAATTTGAGTCAAATTCACAAACATCTTTCCAAACTTGTAATGAGAAGCGTTTACAAACCTGTTGTCCAACAAAAAGAACATTTAATAGCGTTTTTACTTCAAAGTAACTTCATAACGTCAGTCGAGTGTTTGAAATAACTTTGTGATCTGACGTGGAATGAGGATATAGAATGAGGCAGAAATTATATTATTTTATAGTATGATATAGGGTGATAAAGGCTATGTCGATTAGCATTGCATTATAAATATACTTTATTCTTATGAAAATACCCAAGATGTCTAGAAGAACACAGATAAACCATATATTGTCACAATTATATGTTTATTGTCTTCAGTCAAAACGTCTCTATCTGCATTTTATTTTGCTACAGCGATCTCTGGATGCGGTCATAAGTTTTAATTTGTGGAGTTTCTGCGCGAGGGCGCCCTCCGGCTACAAGTATGAATGAAACCGACATTACATGCGTGTACTCACTAAAGCTCACAACACCCTATTTCGGGTAAAAATAGGAAAAATAATACTTCTCTCTAATCTGTATTTTTCAGGACTTTTTATTCTCCCGGTGGATGCATAAGATTTCCTGACAGAAGTTAAGAAATTACAGTCACAGATTTAGTTTTTTCATAATAATTTAATACTTTATTATAGAACTTTAGACCTTTCTAATGATTTATTGGAAAATGAAGCAGTATTTTCAAGTGCTCAACCAAAATGGATGGATGTTGTTTGTGATTAGTGTTATTTGGCTATATAAACAAAATTGATTTAATGTTAAGCAAGAGGTGTTACGTTCAGTCTGCCATTTTTGGCAAATAAAAGAAAAAATGTTTGTGTGAAAACATTTCTTGCTAAGGTTTGTATTTTGTGTGCCCTGTATGGAACATTAAATGTTCTTTGTCAGTCACATGCCTGTTTAAGTGATGAACTGCACTACTTTTGGTTGTTTACAGAGATGGTAACAGATGTTTTATACCTGTGCTTAAGCATGGAGATTTTGATGGTATCTCTAACCTATAACCTTAAGCAAAAATATCATGGATTCACTGTATCACGGTATTGCGCTTACAGCTCTAAAATGTGTTATTTTTGAACTTTTTTCTATTGAACACAATATTTTTCTTTTTAAGCAACATATAGAATATTTGGAACAGTAGTAAACATATACAGTGCATCCGGAAAGTATTCACAGCACTTCACTTTTTCCACATTTTGTTATGTTACAGCCTTATTCTAAAATCGATTAAATTCATTATTTTTCTCAAAATTCTACAAACAATACCCCATAATGACAACGTGAAAGAAGCTTGTTTGAAATCTTTGCAAATTTATTAAAAATAAAAAAAGGAAAAAAAACGAAATAAATCACATGTACATAAGTATTCACAGCCTTTGCTCAATAAGCACCTTTGGCACCAATTACAGCCTCAAGTCTTTTTGAGTATGATGCTGCAAGCTTGGCACACCTATTTTTGGGCAGTTTCTCCCATTCTTCTTTGCAGGACCTCTCAAGCTCCATCAGGTTGGATGGGGAGCATCGGTGCACAGCCATTTTCAGATCTTTCCAGAGATCTGAAAATGGCTGTGCACCGACGCTCCCCATCCAACCTGATCAAGTCTGTGCTCTGGCTGGGCCATTCAAGGACATTCACAGAGTTGTCCCGTAGCCACTCCTTTGTTATCTTGGCTGTGTGCTTAGGGTCGCTGTCCTGTTGGAAGATGAACCTTTGCCCCAGTCTGAGGTCCAGAGCGCTCTGGAGCAGGTTTTCATCAAGGATGTCTCTGTACATTGCTGCATTCATCTTTCCCTCGATCCTGACTAGTCTCCCAGTTCCTGCCGCTAAAAATCATCCCCACAGCATGACGCTGGAGCTCTGTCAGAGTGACCATCGGGTTCTTGGTCACCTCCCTGACTAAGGCCCTTCTCGCCCGATTGCTCAGTTTGGTCGGGCGGCCAGCTCTAGGAAGAGTCCTGTGGTTCCAAACGTCTTCCATTTATGGATGATGGAGGCCACTGTGCTCATTGGGACCTTCAATGCTGCAGAAATTTTTCTGTACCCTTCCCCGGATCTGTGCCTCGATACCATTCTGTCTCGGATACCATCCTGTCTCGCAGACAATTCTTTGGACTTCATGGCTTGGTTTGTGCTCTGACATGCACTGTTAACTGTGGGACCTTATATAGACAGGTGTGTGCCTTTCCAAATCATGTTCAATCAACTGAATTTACCACAGGTCATCTCAATGATGATCAGTGGAAACAGGATGCACCTGAGCTCAATTTTGAGTGTCTTGGCAAAGGCTGTGAATACTTATGTACATGTGATTTTTTTCGTTTTTTATTTTTAATAAATTTGCAAAGATTTCAAACAAACTTCTTTCATGTTGTCATTAGGGGGTATTGTTTGTAGAATTTTGAGGAAAATAATTAATTTAATCCCTTTTAGGATAAGGCTGTAACATAACAAAACGTGGAAAAAGTGAAGCGCTGTGAATACTTTCCGGATGCACTGTATGTCAGGTTAAATAATTAAATAAAATAAATTTAATTCTTCTTAATTAAAATGATATAAAATAAAACAAATGCAGTCATTTAAGTGAGCCTAAACCTGCAGCTTAACAATAATTAGAACATAAATAATTGAATTATTTTCAGTAAAACACGTGCAGCGCTGTCAGAAGCAAACCGTCCATAAAATAAATGTATTAGAAAACCTAACATTTTTTAGTTTATTTAGTAATTGTTTAAGGCCATTTCACAATTTCAATCATCATACAGTTACCAGCCACACAGCCAGACACAGGTGACTGACGGCTCGCACCAACCGGAGGACCAAAACTCTCTACGCTGCACACAACCTGATTGATTTCTGCACTTTCCGTCTTTGATGAGACATAAAAAAGCAGCTCATACCGCAGGAACGGTATTACTGAAAATTTTAGTGGTTTTGAAACTCTGACGTTTTCAAACCGCGGTAAACCTTGAAACCAGCAACCGGCCCATGCCTATTCATGAATCCCTTGTTTGTCCTGAACAGTTAAACTGCCCAACGTTCTTCAGAAAAATTCTCCAGGTCCTGCAAATTCTTTTGGTTCCAGCATCTTTTGCATATTTGTACCCTTTTCAGCAGTGACTGTATGATTTTGAGATCAATCTTTTCACACTGAGGACAATTGAGGGACTCATACGTAACTATTACAAAAGGTTCAAACATTCACAGATGCTCCAGAAGGAAACAATGCATTAAGAGGGGTTAAAACTTTTTAAATTTAAAGATCAGGGTAAAATGTAGCTACTTACCGCATTGTTCCGAATATAACAGTGGAGTCATCAAACAACTCTCATTAAGCAGCCAAGAAATACGGTGCGTCAGAGTATAATGTTAGAAGATGGCGAGCCCAAAAAGACAGTAAAAGAAAAGCTTACACCGGCCCTAAAAGCGGTCGCTTAGAAAAAACACTGACAGGCAAGTGTGTCAATACGTAGCCGAAAAAAGAAAAGACGGCGCTGCCCATAACCAGTGCTGTCATCCAGCTGAAGGTACTGGATATCGCCAAAGAGCTGAACTTACCCACCAGCGAGGCCTATGATTTCTTATTTTGGCTACGTACTGACGCACTTGCCTGTCAATATCCTCAAAGTGGCCGCGTTGATGCGCCATAAGAATGACAAAGCGTAATGGATTAGCGTTTGCGCTCCAACTTCAGGAAGAAACTGCTGTCTTTTAAGCGCTATGTGATCAGCCCAAGGAAAAAACATTCATATACCCCCTGGATCACCTGTGTTTTTTGACATATCATCATCTGTCACTGTACATTAAAAAGGTGAGAAATCAGTATAGTGAAATTAGTTATTTTTATGGTAGCTATGCAATAAAGTAAATGTGAATTTCTGAATGTGATTGTTGGTATATTTTACTAGTATTTACCATACATTAAATACAAAAATTAAAATTTTAAATATGAAAAATATGCAATATTAAAATTATTTTCAAATTAAGTATTTTCTTTAAAAGATTTGGTATTCAAAAATACATGGTATTTCAATATCTTGAAGGGGGGGGCCTCATATATGGAACAATACGGTAATTTGTCTTCTGAGAAACGTAAATATCTTCTGTAGCTTCTGAAGGGCAGTACTAAATGAAAAAAATATGATTTTTAAACAATGAATACAAAAATCAAAATGCATAAGTTTGTGTTGTAGGAATGTGAAGACATTGTTCATATTTGTTGTATGGTCTGAAATAATTTGGCATGCCTATAGTAAAATGTGGTGTAAAAAGTGTAGTGCAGCTTTAGCTTTGCAATGAGCAATTTTTTGTGGGGTGTGGGGTGGTATTGGCAGCACAATCAGTTCTCTCTGAGAAACGTCTGGACTTCAAAACAGAACATTCAAACCATTGCATGCTCGATTAGTTGGAGACAGAACACAATTACCTGCTCAGGGCAGTTTGCGGTTAAAAGAAAAGAACTGCTTTAAATGAGAAAGAGGTTAGTCTAGAGAAAACAGTAATGTCACACTTGCTCAAAAATATCCTTGTGCACACAAACACAAATGGACTGTTTTTTTTTTTCTTCACTCTGTCATCAGCCCATTCTAATACCCCACAAATAGAAGGCAACTTAGTATTGGTATCACAATACGACAACTAGTTCAGCTGCTTGTTCCTACACCTCTAATCCTGATCCAATCATAAATCCCTGTCTTACACTAGGGACACTGTGAGGTCATGACAGAGTTCTCCTTACCCACAGAGGGTGTTTTAACTCCTACAGGACATCTACAGAGGTTGGACAATAAAAACTGAAACACAGGGTTTTAGACCACAATAAATTATTAGTATGGTGTAGGGCCAATACAGCATCAATACTTCCTGGGAATGATACATACAAGTGCTGCACATTGGCCAGATGGCTTTAGAGCCATTCCTTTTGCAGAACAGTGGCCAGAGGTCACTACGTGACACTGGTGCAACAGTCAAGGTGGTAAGCCTTTTTGGGGCTTCTCCAAATCGTAATTCTCCCAGGAAAGACGTGAAGTGAAGATGGACTCATCAGAGAACAAGAGTGCGCAACAGTCGGGATCCGGAAACTCCATTCATTTTGTCCATAGGGAAAGTGACTTTTAACGATAACTTGTAATCCTTTAAAGACAGACTTACTGTGAGCTACGAGGTTGTTAATCGATAGTATTTGGTTCTGTTGAAGCCATTAGCCTGCATTATTTCAACTTAGTTTGAAAATAATCATTTTTAACAGCAGAATTCGTGGTGAAAAAAAACATGATGCTGTACAGAAAATTCCACCAGAGAGCTGAAACAATAAAAGCGTGCCAAAAGATCCTGTTAGCTCTGCCCACTCCCATGAAGCACACTGCAAATGACGTAATCGAGTCAGTCTTCCTACGCTCTCAAAATACTTAAATATTTGAATATATATGCATATTTTGTAGGGCTGTAAATCTTTGGGTAGACAGCGTATCGATTCGATTCACGATTCATATGTTTTCGATTAGATTCAAGAGCGATTTTTTGCAAATTCAGAACGATTCGATTTGAGACGATCCACATTAAAATTCGATGCGATTCCATTAATTCGATTTGATTCTGCATTTTTGATATGCATTCATAGGATAGCCTATGGAAAATGGCATTTGTAGAAATTTACATAAGCCAAAACTTAAAAAGGCTTTAAAAGTATTGTTAGTTCATGTTAACTATTGTGTAGGATAGTGTTAATGGCTACACAACCTTATTAATGTGTTCCATGTGCATTAAACATACAGTGCTTCCATGGAGAGACCAGAATAACTAATCCTAAACTAACTTTTCTTCACGGAATAGTAAGAAAAGCCCTCTTTGTTCTCTTTATAGGAACATTTTCCTTATGATGACTCTAAAAGAAAACAGGCCGGGTGTCTACTGTTGCTGTAGTACCGAACGCAACTTGCATCTGACTGATAGATAAACTGCACGCTCTTATTTCAGTGTTGTTAATGTTGTAGTTATTTCAGCAGTTTCCTTCGTACATTTAGTTTAACTTTCATTTATCATTCATCACAACTGTGCGTATGCATTTTAGACACTTACTTACATTATGTGTGCCATAAATACGTGCCCTCTTGAATAAGCTGGGTTTTACTTAAACTGCTCAGGTAATGTCAATGCTATGACCCATTTCCATAAAACTTCAGTATTTTATCTTATATAAAATAACGGTGACGTTTCCACACAATGAAAGCGCTTTATTTCAACAGTAGTGACCACGCAATGACTTGGCAGCTTTATCAATGGTTTGAGCAGTTTAACTCAGGACTTTTGCTGTCTCGGTAGAGAGCTGTCATCTGCTCATGTGAATAGCATTGGCCGTCCTGAGGAGAGCTCAAACATGGGCTGCTCAGAAATGTGTCAATGAGAGCTATGGACAGAGCGCGAGCGTAATCCAGTTAAAGGCGGTAAAGAGTGCGGCGCGTATCTGTGAAGGAGGGCTGTGAGGGTGTGAATGATGGCGCACAATTCACGCATGTAGTAATTTAATGTTTATATATTTTAAAAGCACTGAATCGCTATCGAATCGTGATTAATTAGATTCTTGGCATTTTAAATCAATTACTGACAGAAATCAAAGATTCACGATTCAGAAATACATGTTTCAAGATCGATGCATATGCATCGTCTGGATTTATAATTGATGCATCGAGAAAATGAGTGAATTGTTACACCCCTAACATTTTGCAATAAACTTAAAATATTTTTTCATTAGTTTTAATCATTAGTTTTATATTTCATACTTTATATAATTCGATTTGGCTAACCATGCCGAACCGTCACTTTTACATGGTGTGTGTGTGTGTACACAACCACCCTATAATGATAAAAATCTACCCAGTGCCCTTTTTTTAAATCCCCATAAATCATAAGCACTGTCTCAGAACAAGCCGTTGGCAGATTCTGGGCAAAGTGACGTCACTTTGCAAAGGCCCCTCCCACGACTGTTGACGGATGAGTAATGACCCGTCCTGAGTGAGCTGCACACAGTCCACCATTGTTTCGACACCAGAGCAGGTTTAGGTTCGTTTATGTCTGCACAAATCATTTCACTCCAGACTGCTTTGTGAACAAGGGACAATGCAAGGCAGTCTGTGCTTAAAAATTGTTAGTCAAGGATGGATCAGTATCAACTGTTCGTGATCCAGCTTATAGTCTCTGGAGCAATACTGGTCACGGCAGTAATGAAAGGGAGAGCATGCACTTTATTACAGTAGAGTTGTTTTACAGATATAAAGTTTACCAGTTTATTAAACACCCCCTGAAAAGGGTGGTATATATTTGTTTTCTGTTAGTTGTAACGAGTGCTTTTGTGTAATTCGCTGTGTATGCTGATGATAATGCAAGGGAGAGAGAGTGTTTATGGACAAGACTTTAATGCGCACTTCCTTGTAACTTACTGTGTTTTATTCAGCTCTTACATTGATTTTGTAAAGTAAAACGGATGCTTCATCTTTTGCGTGAAGTACAATAAACTTCATAAAACCCATCATGGCCATCATTTGGATGGGGTCCTCTACAACAGGTTTGTACTAATAGTGGATAAAAGTGTGTATTTGCCGATACACAATTTGAACAAAATTATCTATGGGGTATTTTGAGCTAAAACTTCACATACACACTCTGGGGACATCAGAGACTTACTTTACATCTTGTAAAAAAGGGCATAATAGGTGCCCTTTAAGAGAATGTTGAGAAAGAAAACGTGTAACAGTATATTGGATCTGTGCATTTTATTTTACACTTGATTACTACTTATTCAATTTATGTTTATAACTGTTCATCATATAAAGCGATCGTGTCTCATCAGTAGACTTGTATTAAACCATTCGATTAATATGGATTACTGTTATGATACTTCATGAAAATATTGATTGATTATTAGACTTTTAATGTATGGACAAAAATATGAGATAATATTAAAAATATCTATATGGCAGTATATATGGAATTTTTCACCATGGTATCGAAAATGGTATTGAATATCGATGTTTTTCAAGGTATCGTATTGAAGTTAGAGATTCCAGCTTCATGACAACACTAGTACCTATGTCTCATTAAATAACTGTTACGTGTTATATGAACTGCATACCTTCTGCAACTACTGTGTATAACAAGGGACGAGAACTATGGCGAAAAAAAAGTTAATCCAGCCTTTCAGAAAACACAATTTTCATCAGGGTTCCTAGAACCACCAAGTTTTTCTATGGTCAGTATAATATGACAAGCTTTGCACACCTTGATTTTGGGATTTTTTGCCATTCTTTGCAGATTCTCTCAAGCTCTGTCAGGTTGGATGGGGAACTGAGGCATCTGGCTATTTTTTTTTTTCCATTAAGGATATCTATGTATTTTGATGCATTACGCTTCCCTTATACCCTGACCAGTTTCCCAGTCTCTGCACCTGAAAAACATTTACATCAGTATTATTCTACCACCACCATGCTTCTCCATTGAGTTGGTATTGCACAAGTGATGAGCAGTGTCTAGTTTCCACCAGGCTAAACAGTACAACCTTTGTTTTACCATTTTGGTCTAACAATCTGACAGTACTTTAGGGGCTTTCAGGTGTCTTGCACTAAAAAGAGGCTTCCATCTTACTACTAAGCCATAAAGCCCAGATCAGTGGAATGTTGCAGTGATGGTTATGGAAGTTTCTCCCATCTCCACACATGATCTCTGGAGCTCAATCAAGAGTGATTATCGGGTTTATGGTCACCTCTCTAAGGCCCTTTACCCCAATTGCTCAGTCTGGCCAGGAGTCCAGATCTAGGAAGATTCCTGGTTGTTCCAAAACTCTTTCATGTAAGAATTATGGGGGACATTGTGCTCTTCAGAACCTTAAATGCAACAGTATTTTTGTAGCCTTCCCCAGATCCCACAATTCTGTCTCTGAGCTCTGCAGGCAGTTCTTTTGACCTAATGGCTTGGTTTTTGCTCTGATATGCATTTTCAGCTGTTATACCTTATAGACAGGTGTGTGGCTTTCTAATTAATTGTATCTACCACAGGTGGACTCCAAAAAAGTTGAGAAAAAAATGTAGACTTGACCACAACAAAATCATAAAACAACAAAACAGCAGTTTGAGGTGAGGTTAATAAATAAAACATTTTAAAAAGCTATTCTATAGCTTAATATGGACGCCCTTTATTATACTTTTATGGTACTGTTGTGTCTCACCTGAGAGAAAGTAAATACAGTGTTTTTAAACCAATTAAAGACTACACAGTCAAATTTAATGTCCAGGTTTGCACCAGAACCAGAGCTGCTACAGCCACACGAAAGCACTTAAGTTTACAGTATATGATATGTTCATCAGAAACAGTGGCTGCCCATCATTTGGACTATATTATGGGTAGGACTATCAGCATTAGTGGACACAATATGCCAAAACTGCACTGTAATAGAGCACAGCTGTGTTCACCTTTGGCTTTGGTATGATGAAATAGTCTGGTTATGATGACTTTCTCTGAGAATCTAAGCTTTCAGAGGCAGACAAAGTATATAGGAGTTAATCTACAGTGCAATAAATAAAAACAATCCAGATGTTTAATGTCCAGATGTTTGAATGTTTTCTGTTTCCTCCCCTCATGGAACATGATAAAAGACTAAGCCATTTATTCCCAATTCAGCTTAGACAACAGTGCAAGGTCAGTTAAGATTATATAATTGAAGTAGGGTGGACCCAAAACTTCTTGCCAATCCCTTTCATTCCTCTAGTAATATTCATGAAAGGTTTGACATGCAGCTTAGACAATAGTTTCCATTTGATTACTTAAGAGTTCAGTGGCATTTTTCTGACATGCTATTTCTGACACAAGGTACATGTGGATCTCCTTGTGATCCGGCCACAAATACCACTGGAAGAAGTGATATTGCGTTATATAATATTATGTAAGCTGTATTATAGCTAGTTCATCATAATAATATGCCTGCTAGAGAGGTGGATAGCAGAGGTCAATGATGAGTATGTTTTAGAGGTGAACAGCATAACACTCCCTTGATTACATGACATAGGAAATGAATTAGGAGGATCAGTTTAGTAGAGTACATAGATAAATCCTTTATGATAAATACTGCAATATTCGGCAATACTATGTATAATATACATAGACACACACATCCGGACCTCCTCTGGGAAGGAAATATAGAGAGCAGACCTCTTGGAACTTACCCCTGCTTATTGAATATCCCTGCTCTAGACCGTGCGTACACACTCTTTTACTGGTGCAAGCGAATTAATGATTTCAAACTGTTTTCATTTTGATATACACATTAAGATTAAATATGCCACTCTCATGAATGGAGCTACGCATTCAAATTACATGAAATCATTATCCAGAAGTTACAACATTTTTTATATGAATTTAAATTAGAAATATGAAATAGAAATATTTGTAGTGGATTCACTGCTCTTGAACACTTTTCCTGTGGCATGCTGTGTTTTAATGTTTTTACTACAGCGAGGATACAGCGTATGATAATTCCACTTTAAATTGTGTTCTAAATAGCAGAACTCATCTTCTGAGAAAATATCATGTATTCTCACGCGAATAATGATCAATGATGCGCACTTGACTCCGTCTAAGCAAATGGCTTAGCAACATAGACAGTATAATGACAGACAATGAAGGACTTGCTCAGTGATCGAAAGGTCTAGGTTTGGCCGGTTTGAATAAGTCCGATGACACAGTACTGTACAACCTCTGGTGCACACAGGTGTGGTGTTGCTGTTGTGTGCAGACAGACAGTAGCCTAATGAAAAATACCACTAGCCTAATGGAAAATAGGCTAATGACATTAGCCTAATGAAAAATACCACTGTATTTGAAGGATAGAATTTGGAGAAAATGCATGTATGCACAATCTTTCGCTGACTGGGTCTTAGGATAAAATCTACGGAAAGTTTTATACACGAGGCCCCAGGTGTAAACAGTGATGTGTCTCAGCTGACCACTTGTGACTGGATCACCCACAAAGCATTTCATTACTAGGCTTAAACATAATCTTAGTTTATTGTGGTCTAATTGAAAAAAAAAAAAGTTGTACCAACCTCAATGTGGTTTCGACAGAAAATTTTGACATTTGAGAATTGGCACAAGCCTCACCCCTAGGGTCAGTATACAAACATACATGACAGTGAAATGCTGAGGGTCAGCCTGCACATGTCTGGCTGAGGATGTGAAGATAATAATCTTGATTCATTTCATGGTAAAATACTCACAGATGTGCCGACTCTGAAAATAAATCGTTGCATGATGTTTGGAAATAAGCAAGACACCGACAGGCGATATGACGTCAACGCCTCCAGACTGTTTATGTCATTCATTTGGTAATAAATGCGGGGTGTCGAGAATCTCTAGCGCCATCTGTTCCACTGTGAAAGGTGATGTGAACAGTTACAGAATCTGTATTACTGAGGGGAAAAAAAACTTAGTTTTGATAAGTTAAGGATAAGTTTTGTTTGTTTGAAGAACACATTTTGAGCCAAACAATTAGAAATTCTTTACCAACAGGTTCTGTAAAAAGAAACTGTCTTGTCAGTTTCAGAGGGAGACAGCCGGATAGCTTTGGGACTTGAAAGATAAAAATGTAGCTCTTCAACCTGAGTACATTTCAGTGGTACTAAAGAACGTTAATTAGCAGACACTTGGGGTCTCACGACAGTCTGAAGCACACCAAAACTGCTGGGAAAACATCTGGATGCCTGTCTGTGGCCTATGGCAATCAGACAACATCCTCATTGACTTCAGCTGTGCTAATAGTACCTTTGAGTTGTGGAGCACATTCCTGAATAATATATTTTCTGCCATAAAATCTATTCAAAAACAAATCTGCTTTACTCTTTTAAAAAACTTACACTGTATGCAAATTTCAATGAAATAAGTATGAGGCAGGCGAAAAAGGGTAAAGAAGCACAATAAAAAAGAAAAAAAAAAGAAAAACAAAATTGCATGCAAAGACCATGTCTAAGATGTTTTGCCATTTGCCTCTTTTTCATACTTTCACCAGACACTTGCAGACTCACACAGCAGTATGACATCGTAAACAGCTTCCTAACACCCTCTCAAGAGTATCATTACTGCTACAAAAGCATGTCTTGTCTATAAGTGGTTTTTTTTTGTTTTTGGAGTCAGCTCCCTGACATCTGTTTTCTTTTGTTGTCTCAACGAGAGGGAACATAAACCTGTGATCAGCGTTGTCATGATACCAAAATTTCAGTAGTCGGTACCAATACCAGTAAAATTTCATGGTTCTCTGTAATGGTACCATAGCATATTTTTTAACGGTTAAAAAAATATATTAAATTAAATGTTAATTATTAACGTTATTAATAATTTAAAGTAAATAATAGATTAATTTGGATTGCAGCCTTCAAATATGTATAAGTAAACTGATTTATAAACGTTAAGTGAAAAGTTAGTAATAAAATAAAAGAACAAAGAAACACATTTCACATTACATAAAACAAGGCTTTGTTCACATATAAACATAAACAGAAGCTCAACCATACTTGCTTGACATGCCAGAACAAACCTCATTGGTTCTTGCGGAAACTCAAACGTGCTGTGTAACACGAGAATGAACCTCATTGGTTCTCACACGTCATGCAAGCACAAGCATGCTTGGGCTTCCATTTACCACAAATAATGTGTGCATTGATGAATGTTTATATGTGAATAAAGGCCTAAATTAAATGTTCATCATATAAACCAATTGTTTTCTCTTCAGAAAATTTGGACTAAACCATTCAATTTATATGGATTACTTTTACAATCTGTTTATGAACTTTTTGAAGGATCAAAGTGGTAGCTGCGTAGATAGAGGTTAGATATAGATAACGAACAAAGAGAACTCCCTTTGAAATCACTGAAGCTGTTAATCATTTCAGTTCAGCACAAACTCGTTGAACGAGTTCTGCGAGTACTACGAAAACTCACGTTATAATCATTGAAGCTGTCTATGCTGTGCATCGTTTATACTTTGTTGGTTATAATGAAAGGATTTGCGAGCACACAGAACCCGTGATGAACAAGTGGTATTGAGTGGTATTGATGGATGACCTGACTACCTTAAATACCTGATGTTAGCTAACTATGTGATTTGTATTATCTTAGAATTGTACATTTCTGACATATGGACATTACTTGGACACAAAAATATGTACTGTGAATTGAATTAATTCACAGCTGCATGATTGTTTGCTACATGTGTGTTAGAAAAAAAATAACTCTTGAATCCCAATCTTATTTTAACTAATGTCGGGTATTTTCAAAGTCAGATGGCTGCGTTTACACTTGGCATTAACATGCGATCACATCAAGCAGATCGGATCATTAGCCAGTTAGGACACGGTGTGTTTACATTTGTTCACATTAAGTGGCCTCTGTATCTGGATAACCGATCGGATTTCTGTTTCCCGCACAATATTTAAATTAGGTCTGCGGCGCGTATGAAAGGTAGAGTTTCAAATGGCTTTGTAGCGTAAAACAACTTTCACTTAGTTCTCACCTCTATCAATGGCAGTGCACGCAGACGGAATGTTTGTGATTTATTCAACAAAAGTACAATTGATCACAAATAGAATAGTTAATCTACCTATTTAAATTTCCCGACATTAATCTTGTATGATGAATAGGTCTGTCACGATTATAAAATTTGGCTGACGATTAATTGTCTAAAAAATAATTGCGGTTATGCCGATTAATTGCCGGTTTTAGGGCTTTGACGATTAAGACGATTGTCTGTTTTAGGTCATACATTGTCATACATTTTTTGTGTGCTTCATTCATTAAATAATTGTGATGAATTTTAATCCTTTGTAAGGTATAATTTTTCAGCATAAGATTACAGTTAACACCTTTAAATATTAAAGAAATGTATTCAATTCAGTACATAACTGAAACAATCACAACAAATTGGCCAATCACAGAAAAGGCCATAAAATGTATCATTTATACACAGTATGAACTAATGGTCACTTTTTTATTTGGTAAACACAATCCAGAATCCACTAAATACACACTACTTCAATAAAATAAAAATATATAATCATAAACTATGAAAAAAATATTAAACTAAGTGAGATATAATTCAGCAGCAAAAACTAATTCTTGAAAAAATATTTGGTGCAGAGTAATTTTATAAAATGCTAAATAAAAACAAATTACTATTTGTATTCTTAAAATATTTATATTTATATTAGAGCTGTCACCGTTAACGCGTTAACGCATGCAATTAATTTAACGTCCTCAATTTAATTTAAAGTCCTTTTTGGCATCTATTCTCCATGTGGTCCTGTTCGGTATTGCAGCTTGACTCGTCTAAAATGAAAACAAGCTTGTTGTTGTTGCTCTGTACACATACTATACACTGAATTCTGTAATTTTTTTTTTTCATGGGTGCTTAGCTATGGTGCTTAGGTGTGTATAAACGTATTATATAATAGAATTATATGGACTCCTTATGGTTATTTGGTGTCCTTTTGGAGTCTCCAATGATCCTTGAAGCTTGCAGAAAATACAGCTTTGTGAGAATCACCCTTCAATCTGATTGTTTACTTTGCTAGATATAGCAAATGATGACAAAACGAATGTTTAATGAGATAAATGGCATATGCTTAACTTCACATTAAGTGTGCGATTAATCGCGATTACTCACCACAAAAGTGCGATTAATCACGATTAAAACATTTTAAGCGATTGACAGCCCTAATATATACACACACACACAATTAAAAGATGCTTATTTTAAATGTATTGTGCAGCTTTTTTATGGGGCAACAAGATATGATAGATACGACAGAACAAGATAGGCTTTTAATAATCTTTCAGTGCGCAAAACTATGATAATATATGAAACGCTTCAAAACAGAGCGGCACAAGCCGCTTATGCGCATCCCGGGTGCAGAATGATGTGCTTAAAGCAACATGGAGTCAGAGTGCACAGCGCTGCGCAAGAGCACATTAAAGTTCACGGCACAAAGAGAAGAAATGTCGAGCGCACAAATCATAGTGTATATCTGTCCAACAATTTATTGATAATTTGTTTCTTCACAGTTTTAAATTAGAGTTATTGTGCGTTTGATGCCAATTCATAGCCCTGGTGTTTAGAAAATGGCAGCATCTGAACACCTTTGTATTAAAGAAATTAAAGAACACACATCACATTAAAGAACATTAATTAGAACTAAACAAGGGTAGGCTAATAAAACACCAGATTAAGAGTAAAGATGATACAAATTAAACAATGCCCACTGCTTTCACTCACTTTACTTTCCGATGCAATCTCCAGTCTTAGATCAAATTAAGTTGTTTAAATGAAGGAATACTTCCAGAGTTGATCATACAAAAATAACTGGGTTGATCATGTTAAACAAGTCACATCATCCAGGTTTAAGGTTATAGCGTGCAATGACTATGTTGACAGAAATGGGAGATTAATAAATATGCTGAAACAACAAAAACATACAACATTTAAAATATTACAAAATACAAAGTGTATTCCGATTATCCTGCTGGCAAAGCAGCATGCAGCTCTACATTAAGATCTCATGACTGATTGTACAGGCGATCACCTCATTCAGAGAATGTTGCACAATTAAAATGAAAAATTACAAACAGAGTATCAGGTAAGTCTAAAGATTGACGTTTATTGTAAAGTTCAAATAATTTTAATTTCTTGTCAAAACTGCGTCTGTCCATTATTTTCTGACAGCCACGCAGAAAGACTAGGCGGGGATTTATATGACGTTGCCCTCTAAATGTAGATACAATGGCTGGATTGCGCTTACATTACACTGAGATCCGATCACAATGCGTCCTCGACTACCTCTGGACCATGACACGCTGGTCAGATAACATTCTGATCAGAAGCGCGTTTACACTTGATTTTCAATGTGTGTGTGTGTATGTTGACAACATCCGGATACAGAGAAGTGATACACACGAGAGAAGTGATACAGGAAAGTTTGGTCTCATACACACTACATTGACAAAAGTATTGAGACACCCCTCCAAATAATTGAATTCAGGTGTTCCAATCACTTCCATGGCCAAAGGTGTATAAAAGCAAGCACCTAGGCATGCAGACTGCTTCTACAAACATTTGTGAAAGAATGGGTCGCTCTCAGGAGCTCAGTGAATTCAAGTGTGGTACCTATTTTTAATAGGTACCATTTAACCGTAACTTTCTGCCGTAACTTTCTGCAAAGTCAATATCTGAAGGCCACACGAAGTTTGGAGGTCTGTAGCTAAGCTCAAGAACAGTGCGTAGAGAGCTTCGTGGAATGGGTTTCCATGGCCGAGCAGCTGCATCCAAGCCTTACATCACCAAGTGCAATGCAAAGTGTCGGATGTAAAGCACGCCGCCACTGGACTCTAGAGCAGTGGAAACGTGTTCTCAGGAGTGATGAATCACGCTTCTCTGTCTGGCAGTCCGATGGATGAGTCTGGGTTTGGTGGTTGCCAGGAGAACGGTACTTGCCTGACTGCACTGAGCCAAGTGTAAAGTTTGGTGGAGGGGGGATTATGGTGTGGGGTTGTTTTTCAGGGGTTGGGATTGGCCCCTTAGTTCCAGTGAAAGGAACTCTTAATGCATCAGCATACCAAGACATTTTGGGCAATTTCATGCTCCCAACTTTGGGGGAACAGTGTGGGGATGGCCCCTTCCTGTTCATGACATGACTGCGCACCAGTGCACAAAGCTAGGTCCATAAAGACATGGATTAACGAGTTTGGTGTGGAGGAACTTGACTGGCCTGCACAGAGTCCTGACCTCAACCCAATAGAACACCTTTGGTATGAATTAGAGCGGAGACTGTGCCAACATCAGTGCCTGACCTCACAAATATGATTTTAGAAGAATGGTCAAAAATTCCCATAAACACACTCCTAAACCTTGTGTAAAGCCTTCCCAGAAGAGTTGAAGCTGTTATAGCTGCAAAGGGTGGGCCAACTCCATATTAAACCCTACAGATTAAGAATGGGATATCATTAAAGTTCGTGTGCATGTAAAGGCAGGCATCCCAAAACTTTTGGCAATATACTGTAGTGTATATCAGCACATTACTGTGAAGAATGAATATAATCTAAATATCCATCCTTGAATTTTTTTTATTTTTATTTCAATGTATACCAATATGTTCTTTCCACAATCTTGTTTGGAATAGAAAAATACATACAATAAGGAAGGCACTTGTGCAGAGGCCCAAAACAGGAGGAGGAATGGGGTTGTTTAGTCATAGCGCCACCTGCTGGCAACAGGAAATGGTATGCTTTACACTGTAATTCCCTCCCAGAAACACATTTAAACATGCCATCAAGTCCCAAACATGCTAGAAACACATTAAATCAAGCAAAACTTGACTAAGTGCTAATGTATGCGATTTACGCCACAAAACAGGAAGTTGTTGTAACTCAGACATACAGTGTCCGATCTGCCCCAAACTTCACACGTTTGATAATAGTCCAGGCCTGAAGACATCTACATGCCAATATTCGGTTATAGTCAAAGCGCCACCTGTTGGCAGCAGGAAGTATGGCACATTGACGTGACTTTGCCATATTTGTCCTATATTTACCCACTTAAATGCATGTCATTCGCTGTTTTCCGGTGGCGGTGCTCCCGGGTGCGAGGGCCCTTTCATCGCTGCTTGCAGCTTTAATTATTATTATTATAATTATTCTCCCAAATGAATCGCTTTTTTGGGGGCCTAAACACGCTCGAAAACTCACGAAACTTTGCACACGCGTCAGAAGTGGCGAAAATTTACGTCTGTTATGGGATTCAGAATTAGGCGTGGCAAAATGGCTCGATAGCGCCACCTACAAAATTTCAACGAAGTGCCCCTCCCGCTACGTGTCACGTACAGGTATGAAATTCGGTAGAAGCATGTAACAGCCCAATACCTACAAAAAAGTCTCTTGGTACGAAATCTGAAAACCAACAGGAAGTCAGGTATTTCGAACTTTTTTTTTTAAATTGTTGCAAATTTTGCCATTTCCAGAAGTTGTACTTCAATGAACTCCTCCTAGAGATTTAATCAGATCATCATCATATTTGCACAGTCTAATCTAAAGGCCTTTGCGACGTTAAATTGCGAAGATCTTGAGCTTTCCCTGGAGGGCGTGTCCGTGGCGGCCTGACAAAGTTCGATGTTTCGCCATAAAACAGGAAGTTGTTGTAACTCGGGCATACAATGTCCGATCAGCCCCAAACGTCACATGTTTGATAATAGTCCTGGCCTGAAGACATCTACATGGCAATATTCATTATAGTCAAAGTGCCACCTACTGGAAACAGGAAATGGCATGCTTTACACTGTAATTCACTCCCAGAAACACATTTAAATATACCATCATGTCCCAAACATGCTAGAAACACATTAAATCAAGCAAAGCTTGGCTAAGTGCTAATGTATGCGATTTAGGCAACAAAACAGGAAGTTGTTGTAACTCAGGCATACAATGTCCGCTCTGCCCCAAACTTCACGTTTGATAATAGTCCTGGCCTGAAGACATCTACATGCCAATATTTGGTTACATTGGCACATTTAAGTGACTTTGCAATATTTCTCCTATATTTACCCACTTAAATGCATGTCGCCCACTATTCGCTGCTTTCCTGAGGCCACCGGGTGGCGGTGCTCCCGTGTGCGAGGGCCCTTTCATTGCTGCTTGCAGCTTTAATTATTATTATTATTTTTATTTATTTTTTTCGACTTCTCGGGCACTTTTGGGGGCCTTAACATGGGCAAAAACTCTTGAAACTTTGCACACGTGTCGGAATGCGCGGCCATTAGGGCCGGGATGAAGATGGTACCTGGGCGTGGCAGATCTGAAACTTGGTCCATAAATCAAAAACACTTGCATGTATTAGTATGAAACTCGGTACACATATAGAGCTCATCGGGCCGAACAACTTTCGCGCTCATAGTTGTACGTCAGCCCAGCAGGAAGTCAGCTATTATGGGTTGTTTGAAAACGCATGCTCTGGAATTTGATATACTCCACCTAGGCCATTATTCCGATCAGTGCCAAACTCGGTCAGCATGAAGACATGGAGGATGCTAAATTGCAAGCGGATTTTTGATATCCCGAACGGTTTGGCCATGGCGAAGCAACGAATTTATGGCAAGAAAAGGGAACCAGGAAGTGTGTTATAACTTCTGCATACATTGATTAATTTTGATGAAACTTCAGCTGTGTGTTTGTTGTAAGAGGCTGATCACATGGATATGACTTTTGTGACTCAAAGTTATAGCTCCACCAACTGGCAGCAGGAAGTGTGTCACTTTCAAAAATGCTTTAAATCACCATCTTATTCTTACCCGATTTACTTCAAACTTCATCAGTGTAATGTCAAAACATGGCAGATATAGACATATGAATGGATTCCTGATGTTTTAAATACTGTTGCCACGGCAATGTGTCAAAGTTTAATAATTTTTTTGGGTGTTTTTGAGACTCTTAACATGCTTGAAATTGCATGAAACTCAACACACACATCAGAGATGCCGTCCAGTAGATACGGCCAAAGACTTAGAAACGGGCGTGGTGGAGGGGCTCAGTAGCGCCACCTTTTGACAAAAGTGGGGGGGTTAGTTTTATCTACAGTCACAAACTCTGTATATATATTGTTCTCATCGAGCCGGACAACTTTCTAATTTACAGTCATTAGCTCCGACCAACAGGAAGTCAGATATTTTGGTTTGAATGTGGAATTTTTGAATAAAGAGGCTCTGAGTTTTTATAAACTACTCGTAGGAGATGCATGGAATCGACACCAAACTCGGTCAACATGAAACAAAGACACTGAAGATGCTATATTGGGAACGATTATAGGATATCTCAAATGGTGTTGCCATGGTGAGGGATTAAATAAGGACAAAAAAGGGAAACAGAAACTGTCTCATATCTTGTAAAATCATTGTTTGATTTAAATTAAATTAAGATTGTATGTTCGGTAATTGAACCTGGATGAGTTTTATTTAATTTAATATATTTAACCTGAATCTCTCTCTCTCTCTGTCTGTCTGCCCTCCCCTTCAATCCCCAATAGGGGGCAGTATTGTTTTATTTTTTAAATAAAACCTGTCTCTCTAGCTCTCTCTGCCTCTGGCTCTTTGTGTGTGTGTGTGTGTGTGTGTGTGTGTACACTTGTTTATGTGATTTATGAGGACACAAATTTGTATAATGACATGGGTATTACACTGGTATTACAACGTAAACGTGGTTTATGAGGACATTTCCTGTGCCCCCGTAAACCAAATAGCTTTAAAAACATACTAAACAAATGTTTTATTAAAATTTAAAAATGCAGAATATTGTAAAATCATTGTTTGATTTAAATTAAATTAAGATTGTATGTTTGGTAATTGAACCTGGATGAATTTAAAATGAATGTACTATTTTCCAGATCAATATATTTATTTATTTAAAATATTTCTTCGTGTGTGTGTGTGTGTGTGTGTGTGTGTGTGTGTTATTGACCATGAATGAATTTTAAAATGAATGTACTATATATTTTAGATCAATATATTGGTTTTTTTTTTAACTTTTTGTATTTGGAGATTAATTCTTGACGCTAAAAAAATATGCTCTGAATTAAACAATTTATTTCTATAAAAAAAAATAATACTAACAATAGAAAAAAAACAAATTTGAGTTTCTTTTTCAAACAATGAAGTGTGTGTAATTTAAAAATAAGCAGATTAATGCTTTTTGTTTGAGGACAAAAAAATTAGAGCCAATGTGATACATAGAATAACCAGAAGGTAGGAGTATAGCCTTATTTATGAACCAGGTTGGATATGTCCTTGAGAACACTTTTACAGATTAGTTTTACCTACAGTCACCAAACTCGGTACATTTATTGTTCTCATCGAGCCGGACAACTTTCTAATTTACAGTCAGTAGCTCCGACCAACAGGAAGTCAGATATTTTGGTTTGAATGTGGAAATTTCTCTCTCTCACTCTGTGTGTGTGTCACTTTCTCTCTTGATGCTGATAATTTAACCCTTTCATATCATAGGCTATCACAAATAACTATAACTTTAGTGTGAAAAATAAGTTAAAAAAACAAAAACAAAACCTATACAAATACCTTGAATTAAATACTGACCTTCTGGACTTACAACATTTTGAGCTGCAAAAGATAACTTTGCACATATTTGAAAGTGACCTATTATAGCCGGGGTGGTGGTGCCCGTCATCGCTGCTCGCAGCTTTAATTATTATTTTTCTTTCAAGGTTTTTGCCACTTTTGGGGTGCTTAACATGCTCAAAAACTCTTGAAAATTTGCACACAAGTCAGAATCCGCCGCCGGGTTGAAGATGGTACCCGGGCGTGGCAGGTGGGCTCGACAGCATCCCCTTGAATGGGATCTGAAACTTGGTCAATATATCAAATAGTTTAAAACACCATGTTCAGGTCTCATTGTAATGTTATAATTGCAAAAACATACCTCAAATAAAACAAAGTAATAAACCTTGAGAAAACCTATTTTCACGAAGTTTTGAGTTTTCCTTCAGGATTAATAGGCTTTTGAGCATGTTTTGCCAGACCCATTCTTTAAATGACCTGGTTATAGCTACCCTAAAGGGTAAAGTTAAATATTTTTTGGATCACTATTGATCAAGAGAGGTCAGAGAATCATACTGCAGTGGTTTAGTTCCGATCAGGCAAAAAACCTAGGACTAGTTAGCAAAAGTAGGTTTTTAACATAATCACGAATATTTAATGAACAATTTGATTGACAGCAGTGGTTCTTGAGGCAAAGTTGTTCAGCATGAGGAGATCTATCCAATGATATGCATATTGTGTGGATGTGTGTAACACCATGTGATTACAGAGCCGTAAAACTCGTTAGCGCCAACTAGTGGCCGATTTCTTTTAAAATTCTTACAGACCTCTGGGTCCATGAGTCAAACATGCCCACCGAGTTTCGTTCCGATCGGCCTCCGTTAACCTTGTCGTCCTCATAGACATTCTTGGTACCTTGGACCAAAACACTGCATACCAATTTTCAAGTCAGTCAGACAAATGGTCAGGTGGTCATAGCCCTTTTCATGTTTTTTTCATGTTATAGCGCCACCAAGTGTTCAATCGTCGCGATTTTTTTTTTATCGTGACCAAAGACTGAGCCCATACGCATGTGTACCGAGTTTGGTGAAGATATATCATTTCTTTCTTGAGTTATAGCCATTTTTGTAAAATTGGCTCCGCCCTGAGCATACATTTTTACGCCCCTTAACTTTTTATATTCAGACTCCAGAGAACATTTCTGCGCTGGTTTGGTTCCGATCGGGCAAAAAACCTAGGACTAGTTCGCAAAAGTAGGTTTTCGACAAAATTCAAAATGGCGGAAAAATGTTCATTACGGAAATGAAATCGGAGATATATGTTTTGTTCGCCGAGGACTCAGCTTTCCAATCATATAAGATGATCACTTGATATAATCACTTGAGTCTGTGACAAACAGTTTAGGAGTTATGAGCACTTTTACGCTTTTGGTCGCTGTAGCGCCACCTATTGGCCAATCTGGGTCATACTCTGTCAACCTCTCCTCGATTTTTGGACTACCATCTGGCAAAGTTTCAAGTCTCTAGCACTTACGGTTTGGTCTGCAAGATCAATTTTATGGCACAAGAAAAATAATAATAATAATAATTAAAGCTGCAAGCAGCATTTATCGGGGTTCAAGCAGTTTAAGGCCTTTAAGCACATATGCATAAAAAGATATTATGTTTTATTTAGCATGTAACCACTTCGAAAACCAAAAGTAACTTATAAAAGATCATATAAGAAATTCAAAGGGTACAGCCAACAGAACTGGGAGCAAGGAGGATTGGGAGGTCAATTGCAAATTAAGAATTTAAGTAACGAAAATTAATAGAAAAAAGAAAATAATGTTTTATGTTACATTAAAATAAGTGAACACAAATATGATCAATAAGTTTGCTAATGGTTCTTAGCAAAGTATTGGAAACAATAGTTTGTGAGCAAATGTAAGTCTTTAATAATTTTCAGCATGCACATTGAGAAGGAAACTCAACAGGAACAGCATTAACACAGATGACAGATGATTGCTTAGCACAGATTGATGAAAATAAATTAGGAGCAGTATTGTTAGATTTTATTTAACAATTACTTTTTATACTGTACATTGGTTTAAAAGTTATCTGTTTAATAGGGGACATTGTGTATTTTATATTGGAAGTTTTTCAGTTGTGAAAGAGTTGCAATGTGGTGTGCCTCAAGGAAGTTGTTCAGGACCATTACTATTTTCTATTTTACCAATAAACATCCTCTTGTTTTAAAGTGTGCACGGACAGTCATGTATGCAGATGAAACAACATATTTAACTGCAACATCAATTAAGCAGTTGCTTTGGATGAGGAATTACAATTGATCAAAGTAGGTACAGAATAATAAGTTGGTTGTAAACTTGACAAAAACCAAAAGCATTTTGGTGATCCATAAATCTGAGTAATATCTGAAATGTCACTCACGAAAGCCAGATATACTATTAAAATAACTACTTCAGATTATTATTTAAAGATAATTAAAGATTGTCTCTCTGCTTTGTTTTATAAGAAATAATTTGTCTAGAGTTCCTAATGTCCTGTAATGTCAACTTTTATATAGTAGTACTAGTCAATTTCAACACTAGGCATGCATCAAAGGGATGTTTTTTACTTCTTGTTTCAAAAATTTGAAAAAAATTGATTTACTATTGCATATTATATATTTGAAGTAAAATTTAAAATAAGTTGTAAAAAAAAAAAACTTTAAAGGAACATTTAATGGCACAATAGTAAATTGTTGATTTTGATATTTGGAATGAATTTTGGGTTTTGGGTCTGTCCTGCAGAGTCTAGCTCCAAGTTGCCTCAACAACCCTGTCTGAAAGTTTCTAGTATGCCTAATAAGACCTTGATTGGCTGGTACAGGTGTGTTGAACTGGGGTTGGAGCTAAACTCTCCAGGACAGTGGCCCTCCAGGAGCAGGATTGGACACCCCGTTATAGACACTTACAGTATATTTATGAGAGTATAAAAATGACCCTTAGGCATCATTGATTGAATTTCACTTCCTATCGTAGTTTTGACATTTGGACATTATTGTTTAGCTATTGACCTATGTTATCAAATTTCCTGTGGTGGTTTTGTCTCAACTGGACTAGCAGTTTCGAAGATAATCGCAAAAGTTTTGTAAGCGCTAAATTACACTGTTACACAAACCATAAGGCAAAACCTGCCATGTTTGGTATCGTTGGACTCGGCAAGGATTCAGGAGTCTAAGGAGGTGACTCCCGTGAAAAACACTGGCTTGAAACTTCTTAGGCTCCTTCAAGGCATTGTGCCAATGACGCAAACTTTGTTTTTTAAGATACACCAATGTTCTCATAGACTATCATGGCACCCTGGACAAAGACACTGCATGCCACTTATTATCAGATTAATGGTTGGGTGTGGTTATAGCCATTTGCATGACATTTTTCCCTCTTACACCGCCACCAAGTGGCCAATCATCGCAATTTTTCTCAAGTGACCGAATTTTGAGCTCATAGACATGTGACCCGAGTTTAGTGAAAATATCTTGTTCCGTTCACAAGTTATAGTCATTTTAGTAAAAGTGGCCCCCGAAACGTTGAACATTTTGGTTCCCCTTAGCGACCATGAATCGAAAAATTGAATTTTTTTCATAATTATTAATAGTCTCTCTCCAAAGAACATTTCTACAGTGGTTTGGTTCCGATCAGGGAAAAAATGTGGGAGTAGTTCGCAAAAGTAGGTTTTTCAAAAAACCCCAAATTTCTCAAAATTGGCACCTGAAGGGCAAGTCTTGAGCCAAGGATTCCAACGATATAAGACACTTGAGCCCACGCCTAACGCTTTAGGAGTTATGAGCCATTTCGTACTTTTGCTCGCTGTAGCGCCCCCGCCAGGTTGATCGGGGCGTACCTCGGTGACGTTGGTAGTCGGTGTGAGTACTACCAGCCCTGAAAGTTTCAAGTCTCTACGACTTACGGTTTGGTCTGCCTGATCAGTTTTAGATGGAGAATGATGCATCATGGGAAAATTAACAATTACAATAGGGTTTCAGCCTTTCAGGCTTGAACCCCTAATAATAATAATAATAAAAATCCTTACAATTACAATAGGGTTTCAGCACTTTGTGCTTGAACCCCTAATAAAAATCCTTACAATTACAATAGGGTTTCAGCACTTCGTGCTTGAACCCCTAATAATAATAAAAATCCTTACAATAACAATAGGGTTTCAGCCCTACAGGCTTGAACCCCTAATAATAATAAAAATCCTAACAATAACAATAGGGTTTCAGCCCTACGGGCTTGAACCCCTAATAATAATAATAAAAATCCTTACAATTACAATAGGGTTTCAGCACTTCATGCTTGAACCCCTAAAAATCCTTACAATTACAATAGGGTTTCAGCACTTCGTGCTTGAACCCCTAATAATAAAAATCCTTACAATTACAATAGGGTTTCAGCACTTCGTGCTTGAACCCCTAATAATTAAAGCTGCAAGCAGCATTTATCAAGGTTTAAGCATTTAAGGTCTTTATGTTGTTAGGGTTTATGTCAACCTGAAATGTATTGCTGACACCATAGAATACGCAAGTCTCCTTCAGGTTTTACATTACTCATAATGTGGCACAATTGTCAATGGCATTGATATGAAATGAAGTGATGAATTCTGACAAAATGTGATTGTAAATGTTATAATAGTGATTTTATAATGTCTAAATATGAATTATAGAGCAATATTAGTGAGTAGTATGACAAAATGACTATTTTAACCAGCAGGTGGCAGTAGAGGATAAGTCATCGGCTCACTTTAATTTTTAAAGTGTCTGTTTTTGGTTTCAAAGTACATTTTCCATGTTAAGTCTATTAAACGTGCTTACACACACACTTTTTTTTGTAGATACAGATATTTGGATATCCAAAGTTAACTCTAATTTTTATTAGGCAGTAGGCTGAAGTGGTCAAAATTAGAAAATATAGATAGATCGATAGATATAGATAGAATAGAAGAACAGAGCCGCATGACTCAATTTAAATACAATAAGATATATATTAAGATACAAGTATAATTAATATATAATATAATAAGAATGCACAAAACTAGGTTGTCACTGGAGAAGGAATAGAGGAATGAAAATATGGAATGATTTATCACCTGATATCCTATTTTTTAACAAGTAAAATGAGCCGCAACCTTCAGGATACAAGGTTGACTCTCTAACCATTAGGCCACAACTTCCACTATAACAGGGGGGGAAAAAAACATGAAAATGTCTATGACCGCACCCAACCATTAGTTCAAATGTCACGAGAGTAACCTCCTTAATCCTTGCCGAGTACAACGATACCCCCACCGACAATTCCAAGTATATTTTAAGTGTTAAATCTCACTGTTGCACAAACCATAAAGCGAAACCTGGCATGTTTGGTATCATTGGACTCGGCAAGGATTCAGGAGTATAAGGAGGTTACTCTCGTGACATTTCAACTAATGATTGGGTGCGGTTATAGACATTTTAATGTTTTTTTTCCGTTATAGTGCCACCAAGTGGCCAATCGTCACAATCTTTTTAAAGTAACCTGAGACTGAGCTGATACACATGTGTGCCGAGTCTAGCGAAAATATCTCGTTCCGTTCACGAATTATAGCCATTTTAGTGAAAGTGGCCTTTTAGGGCTTGGGCCCTAATAATCCTAACGAAAACAATAGGGCCTTCGCCTTTTAGGGCTTGGGCCCTAATAATCCTTAGGAAAACAATACGGCCTTAGCCCTTTTAGGGCTTGGGCCCTAAATAGCATGTAGTCATTAAACAGATATACATGTATAGCTCATCAGTGTGTGCAAGACATGACCTCATACTATTTAAAGTAATATATTGGTTACAATAGTCTAAACAAAAACTCAAGGATATTTCCAGATGCAGCCCTTTGTGTAATGCTCTGGGCTTGTACCGGCATCATTAGCTCATATGTTTTAGAGCTGCCCAAAGCTATCAATATACTGGAAAAGTGTTTTTATTAAGAATACTGCAAAGGCTTATTGATTTAGATCCCTTGGTGGTTCTAGGAATTGTAGAGTCAAACATAGTTAAAAACAGTGCAGAACATAGTATGGTTTCATTCGTCAATCTACTCTGGGGATTAATGTTATTAAATTGGAAACAGAAAGCTACACCAACACATATAAATCTGATAAGGGATAATGAAATATTTGGTGCTAGGGAAAATTAATTTCTCCTTGAAAAAAAAAAAAAATGGTGAAAGTTAAATTGGTCACATTAGTACAAGTAATAAGTAAACTAAGAAAATGAATAAATGAACAGAGTGTTTAGGTATCCATTAACATTTTATGAAAAGAGGTTTCCGAGGTCTTGCCTTAATAATATAACTGAAAGTTACGTGTCAGTGACTTTTTAGTCGGTTAACAATTAGATAATTTAGTCTGAAGTATAGTGCTCTAGTTCATTATATTGAAATCTCTACATTGCATAAAGATATTAAGATATTACAAACATTAACATCATGATTGTCTGTAAAGCTATTTTAAAACAATGTGTGAAAAGCCCTATACAAATAAAAATCGACTTGGCTCGACAATAACAAAACTAAAAAAGCAAAAATATGGATCCTGGCTCAAGACAGGAATGTAATTTGGGAAATTAAGCAGTACAAATTTTTGTGGCATACCACCTGAAAAAAAGTTTGAGAACCACTCTTTTAAATCTAGTAAAATCTAGTAGCATCTCACATAGTTATCTAGCACTTACTCCAATTATTACAAGCTGGTTCTGAGAAATTAAAAGAATGGAAAGAAATAAAAAGAATGAAAGCACAGCTTCCTCTCACGAGCCTTCCTCGTTTATAAGAGGATGTCACACAGAAAACTACTTTTTTTTTTAAAAAAAAAGAAAAGGTCAGAATATAAGACCTTCACAGAACAAAGAGTCTTCACCCAGTCTTGTTTACAAACAAATTCCACTTGTGCAGAATGTAAGCATTGTGAGGTGCATTGCACACGTGTTGACGGGTGTGACCAGACAAAAGGCGGAGGAACATTTTTTGCAAGGGGGAGAGGGTGGGGAGGGCCGAGTGGTGGTAGGTGGTGGGGGGGTCAATGATGTGGGCCTGAGCAAAAGGGGAGGGTACAGCACACGTGAAAAAATATTTAAGCTGCATCCGCTGCAGGCCCTTGGTGTGAGCAGACATTTGATTCTGAACAGCAGAGAAGAGATCATCCCGGAAAATATTCTACAGTTTTACACTTTCTAAAGAGTTCTTACATTTTTCTTGTGCCACTGTAATCTGACAAACATTCGAGAGAGCAACACAGCCAGGATCGATCAGCATCTTCCTCAAAGCGCACTCAAACTTTCTCCACACATAAGAATAATGAAAAGCATGAAGATGACGGCTACATCATTGGCTCTTTTACTTCTAGTCCTGGGTCACGCGATGGCTCAGGGTGGCCTCAAGAAGAACTTGGCAACAACCAAATCTGCAAAACCAGCACAATGCTGTGATGAGGTGCGCACCCTGAAGGTCCAGGTGGCCAATCTGAGCAGCATGTTGGAAGAAATGAACAAAAAACAGGAGTCTGATCTTATGAAGGTCGTGCGGCAGATGATGGAGCTGGAAAAGCTTAACCAGCAGCACGAGGCCCGTGTCACAGAGGCCGAGAGCAAATATTCAGAAATCTACAATCAGATAGATATCATGCAACTGCAGGCAGCCCAGTCTGCCCCACAGCAGAGCACTTCAGGTGAGTCTTGACACAGATAACTCGAACACTTGCTTGAAAGCTTTTCAAGCGCACACCATGTGTTATTCTACTCTCTGCAGGGTCACAGGTCACATATGCTGGCTGTTGACATACCTCAGAGCGTCAGTGATTGTCCTTTAAAGTCATGGGATAATGCAGCCCACCTAGTTAGAATGAGAGATTTGCTATGGTAAAGAAAGATTGAAAGATTGTAAATATGGCTTGGGCAATTATTCTAGTTATAAGTATGGTACCCTGTATATTCGTTTCCCAGGCATTATTCATCATAAAAATAAACCATCTTTATAGCAAAATCAAGCAAGTATTAGCAGAAGACTGTTGTACTATTCTCTTTATTTAGGCCATTTAATTTAATTTAAATTGCAGCCATTCACAACTCTCTCAAACAATTCATTCTTTGAATGATATTCACAGTCTTTCCTGCAAAATTGCATTTCCAAAATCTACTTTGGAAGCAGACCTCTACTTTGGAATAAAGGATAACTGCTCTATTATCATGGTACACTATCCAGTAAGCATCAAGATTACAGTAAAGTGTAGTGTACTGTAACATGAGACAAGAAAATCAGAGAGGAAAATAAAAACAAAGGTTTGTGTAGTTTCATCCGGACAAAATGCTTCAATGCATTTTTCTTCAGACACACGTTTTCATTTGGAGAAACTTTAACATAGTTGTACCCAAGGAGCTGTGAAATGTCTGGGCAGCAGTTGGAGGCAATTAGTAGGTAATAATACAGGACAGTTACCTTGTGCAGGAATGTCTGGCTTTACAACAGTAGCCAAGTCACAGCAGGTAATTTGTGCTTCTTACTCTGAATTCACAAGAACGAAGGAGCACTTTCCCCTCAAAACTATTAGACTATTAATCTTTAAAACCAGATAGAGATGTTAAATGAAGCATGTTGCAAAGCTGTAGTTTAATACCCAATTTGTTATTTGTAACGCTGTTTCCTTTTTCCTAGCGGCAACCGTGCACATAGTGAAGCTTTGTTAGGAATGTGCTAGTTTCGCAGACACACAGTCTAAAGTCAGCAGGACTGCACACTAAATTAAGATTCTTCAGTTGGTTTGAAGGTGGATCCTTATGGATCCCATTAGGTTTAAATCCTTTGTTTTTCAAAAACACCTGGTTTTTGAGACCCTAAACCAAGGAATTCTCTCTCCTTTAGATGCAATCTATGATTGCGCATCCCTATACAGCAAAAACTACAAAATTTCTGGAGAGTATAAACTACCAAAAGATGACTTTCTTGGAACACCTGAACTAAATGTAAGTCTGAATCTTAGTCTTCATACAGGTAGCAACTTCAGTTTAAAAGAAGATTTATCATTAATCCCCAGATTATTTCTTCAGGTATATTGTGACATGGATAACAATGGTGGTGGCTGGACTGTCATTCAGAGACGCAAGATTGGTCTGACAAGCTTCAATCGCGACTGGAAGCAGTACAAGAATGGTTTTGGTACAATCCGTGGTGACTTCTGGCTCGGCAATGAACACATCTTCCGTCTGACTAGACAGCCCACAGTGCTGAGAATAGAGATGGAGGCAAGTATGCAATAATTATAATGTGGAATCACACAAAGTAACACTTCATCCTTATTAAAGGTGATCCACATTAAGGAATATTAATCCATGAATAATGCTTAAAGCATGACATATTATATGACACATTTTACAAAAAAAAAATTTAAATATTCTACCAGGACTGGGAGGGTGAGATGCGCTACGCTGAATATGGCTTCTTCACAGTGAGCAATGAGATGAACAGCTACAAGCTTTTCATCGCCAACTACAGCGGGAACGCTGGCGACTCTCTGCGTTATCACAATAATACCAACTTCAGCACTAAGAACAAAGACAATGACAAGTGTGTGGACAACTGCGCACAACTTCGCCAAGGTAAAAAGACACACCCACCAGACATGTTTGTGCTGTGCTAATGAACTTCATGATTTAACCATAACAGCTTTATTTCACAGGTGGATACTGGTACAACTGCTGCACTGACTCCAATCTGAATGGTGTGTTTCACCGCTATGGGTCACATACCAAGAATTCAGATGGCATCTCTTGGTATGGATGGCATGGACCAAACTATTCACTTAAACGGGTGGAGATGAAGATCCGGCCCCAGAGCTTTGTACCTTAAAGACTTGCCAGAACCAAACTTATGTTCCTGCTCACCACTAAACTTTGGATCAACATAATCTACAGCTTAAACTGGGAAAACATTTCAGGGGGAATGCATTTGTAAAACAGAGTTTTTTAAGACTGAATATGTGATAAATGATGTTTGATTGTAAATTGCATTTTATACAAGGTATTTATCTCTTAAATATTTTATTTTCTTTAGCTTTTTCTAGAGGATTTTATGCACATGATCAATGAGTACAGCAAGACTAAGCAACAAGCTGATGTAAGCCATTTACACAATATGTTCAATTTTGTAAAATTACAAACAATTTGACAGTTCAGAGACATTACGGTAAATTCACTGGTAGAGTAAAATGAACTCTGTAAAAAGTAAAATTTTGTATGATTAATAAATTGTATTTAAAAAAAATTATCTTTGCTTTACCTATATTATGTGTCTGGATTCGTGCAAAATGAACTAAAACACAGTCAAAATTAGTGTGTGACAAAAAAAACTAGGGGTACTAAAAGTACTTGTCTTGACTGTCAAGAATGGCCACCCTATTCAAGTGACTTTGTCAAGATCAGTTAACACAACTATTACAGGCAAAATAATATAGCGCAAGTACTTTAGTTATGCAGATAGCATGGCCATAAACCTTCAAAAGGCAAACACAAAAATAAAAAAAGGATAACATGCAAAAAGCTAATAAAGAGCAACCAGCAAAGGTAAAGGGTGAAATCTCAAGAAACAACCACAGCTATTAAACTAAAAGCATAAATCCATTCATTCCTTGCACAAATACCCAAAACCTGGGTCAACATAAGCACATTCCACATGATTTAACTGGTGCAGAATCTCTGGGCATTTTGTGAGGTCCAGATAAGGTTACACTTCCAGGAACTGTATGGCCTTAAATGACCTTTCAGTGCACTAGCGGACTTACTGTGCCCAACTGGTTGACACACATTGTTTCTCAAAGCTGATGTCATATAAGAACTGGCAAGAAAGCTTAGCTTAAATTTTTTAATTGACTACATTAATTGAGTTCTTAATAAAATACTGATCTAAACTCTGCATATAATCTATTTTTTTAAAAGACATTTCTTTAAAGTTTTACAGCTAAGGCTGTGCTTGTGAATGTACAAATTTTGTTCAACAGAGAGCACCGTTTAACACTTAAATGCAAAGCAAATTTGATCATCATCATGCACAGAAAAAAATGTACCAGAGCAATAAGCAAATGGACACTGCCACTTACAGTATTTAAAAATGATTTAAGTTGAAAAGGAACCATTAACCATTTGATTAACATCATGCCATTGCAGACCCTTATGACCCTTATGAGGTATTTGGTAATTTTGCAGGTATACAGTGGGGAGAACAAGTATTTGATACACTGTCGATTTTGAAGGTTTGCCCACTTACAAAGCATGTAGAAGTCTGTAATTTTTATCATAGGTACTCTTCAACTGTGAGTGACGGAATCTAAAACAAAAATCCAGAAAATCACATTGTATGATTTTTAAGTAATTAATTTGCATTTTATTGCATGACATAAGTATTTGATACATCAGAAAAGCAGAACGTAATATTTGGTACAGAAACCTTTGTTTGCAATTACAGAGATCATACGTTTCCTGTAGTTCTTGACCAGGTTTGCACACACTGCAGCAGGGATATTGGCCCACTCCTCCATACAGACCTTCTCCAGATCCTTCAGGTTTCGGGGCTGTCGCTGGGCAATACGGACTTTCAGCTCCCTCCAAAGATTTTCTATTGGGTTCAGGTCTAGAGACTGGCTAGGCCACTCTGGGACCTTGAGATGCTTCTTACGGAGCCACTCCTTAGTTGCCCTGGCTGTGTGTTTCGGGTCGTTGTCATGCTGGAAGACCCAGCCACGACCCATCTTCAATGCTCTTACTGAGGTTGTTGGCCAAGATCTCACGATACATGGCCCCATCCATCCTCCCCTCAATACGGTGCAGTCGTCCTGTCCCCTTTGCAGAAAAGCATCCCCAAAGAATGATGTTTCCACCTACATGCTTCACGGTTGGGATGGTGTTCTTGGGGTTGTACTCATCCTTCTTCTTCCTCCAAACACGGCGAGTGGAGTTTAGACCAAAAAGCTCTATTTTTGTCTCCTCAGACCACATGACCTTCTCCCATTCCTTCTCTGGATTATCCAGATGGTCATTGGCAAACTTCAGACGGGCCTGGACATGCGCTGGCTTGAGCAGGGGGACCTTGTGTGCGCTGCAGGATTTTAATCCATGACGGCGTAGTGTTACTAATGGTTTTCTTTGAGACTGTGGTCCCAGCTCTCTTCAGGTCATTGACCAGGTCCTTTTGTGTAGTTCTGGGCTGATCCCTCACCTTCCTCATGATCACTGATGCCCCACGAGGTGAGATCTTGCATGGTGCCCCAGACCGAGGGAGATTGACCGTCATCTTGAACTTCTTCCATTTTCTAATAATTGCGCCAACAGTTGTTGCCTTCTCACCAAGCTGCTTGCCTATTGTCCTGTAGCCCATCCCAGCCTTGTGCAGGTCTACAATTTTATCCCTGATGTCCTTACACAGCTCTCTGGTCTTGGCCATTGTGGAGAGGTTGGAGTCTGTTTGATTAAATGTGTGGACAGGTGTCTTTTATACAGGTAACGAGTTCAAACAGGTGCAGTTAATACAGGTAATGAGTGGAGAACAGGAGGGCTTCTTAAAGAAAAACTAACAGGTCTATGAGAGCCAGAATTCTTACTGGTTGGTAGGTGATCAAATACTTATGTCATGCAATAAAATGCAAATTAATTATTTAAAAATCATACAATGTGATTTTCTGGATTTTTGTTTTAGATTCCATCTCTCACAGTTAAAAGTGTTCCTAGGATAAAAATTACAGAACTCTACATGCTTTGTAAGTAGGAAAACCTGCAAAATCGGCAGTGTATCAAATACTTGTTCTCCCCACTGTATGTCTTAGAAAATAAAACCCAGAAGTAATTTTCAAAAGACAACATTGTGACTTAGTTTACTATAATCACATCATTATCACAGAAAACAAAATTAGACTTTTTCTCTAATGTTCTCAGCATAGCTTTGTTCTTTGCCACACAAAAGAATATTACACTGACAAAACAAACAAGACCAAACAATACCAAGGACCCAAGACACAGAACTCAGTAAGTACCAGGACGGAGGACTGGCTCAGTCTTCAAAGTGTATTTGAAATTCCAAGAGAAAACACCTTATTACCAATTCAAAGATGCATTATTTTGACAAAGGTGGGCCAAATTAAGTAAAAAACATCAACAAACAATGGCATACACAGAAATGGACATTCCAAATAACAGCCACAGAACCACAAACAATATTAAAACAATACTGAATCTACCCGGACAACTAAACAAAAAATAATCACAAACAAATCAGGAGGCACATTAAATATAAAGCATGCTACTGACAACAAAAATATGCACTTTCATAGCGCTGGAATAACGGAGAGCCTTGGTATGAGCTCCTATGTGCTGTCTGACATAGTCATTCTTCAAACATGCAGAGGACCTAAAGAGAAAATGTTTGCCAATTTGGGAAATTAATTATACATTTGGCAGAGGAGCTTAATTCTTTGGAGGACAAATTGGGGCATGAGAGCATAAGGTGCACTTAAGATGACATCATCTTTTAAGTTAAATGATGTATAATAAAAAAGTATACTCATAGCTTCAGGTCTGGATAATAATGTAGACATTAACATGGAAAGTACTTACAAAGGACAGAGCCATCTGACTGACATATAAGATGAATGTTAGGAAATGTATTTTTCAGTGATAACATACTGTTTATGTTTTGCTGCAATCAGCCTAATGTAGATTATAGCTTCTCAAAAGAAAGACATCACTTTGAAATGAGCAAGGAAGTTGAACTAAGACACTGGGTGCCATCAGACTAAAGAAATCTCTGACCACTCATCATCAAAAACGACACCGGAGGAAACTTGAGACACTTCATGATCTGATGCTTACACTTTTAAAGCTGCAATATGTTGAGTGCATACTTCATACCTCAGACTTCAAAAGTGTTTGTTTCCTACCTGATCAGAGATTCTAAAATGAGCGGTGAAGGGCCCTTTTGAAACTCAAGTTCCTTGTAGTGCAGGGCCTTTGCATAGGCCCGACATTTAGCAGCTCTCTCCCCCAGCAGAACAATCCCATTGTCATCTCTCAAAGGAAGTGGGCCCTAACAAAATACAGAAAAGAAAGATTTTAGATATAGAAGAGAAGAAGAAAATGGAATAGCATTTTAAACAGGCCAGAACAGAGCATCTAGACCAGAGAATGTTTATATAACAGACGCTCACTGAGTAAACTCTTCATTTCACAGCTCTCAAACTTTACTGCCATTTGCTATGTCACCACCAAAGGGTATGAGCTGTATTTGTTGTGCTGGAACAAAACTGAACAAATGTACCATTCATTCAGACTTCAACACAATGAGATCATTCTAAACATGGAAAGAAATGTAATCGTCCAAGTGCGCAGGAGAAGAACAAACTACAGTGCTCCTTTCAGGCTTAATCATGGAATGATGAACATTTATTAATAAGAGTGACCTCTCTGGATAGGATACAGAAATAGAACTGGAAAAAAAATTCAGTACATCTTTCATTTAGTTTAAAAAAAAAAATTCAATATGAAGAAAAAACTTCAAGCAGTAGCCTTCATTTGCAAATGCTATTGAATGAAGAGAGAATTGCTGTATTTATGCCTTATTTTCAGATGTTTTAAAAAGCCTTTACTCTCCTGGCTTGCAGGGTTAGTTATATGATCAAACGATGTGGATCTGGCATTCAGCCTGCTGTCATATGACTAAAGACTGTAGACTTCATTACTGACCTTATCGCTGTGCTCCATAAATTCTGCAAGATTGAGCAGCGTCTGTGTGACTTCAGCAATATCCTGAGAAGTCAGAGCAAGCTCAATACTGCGTATCAGTTCATCCTGCTGGTCTTCACTCAGCTCTGACCAGCACGATAAGAATGCAGCATTAAAAAGATCCCTGCAGAGAAGAGACAACATACACATAGGCTTTGATAATTGTGCAGGATTATGTCCAAACAAACGTATTACTTCTGACCACAATCTACGTGGGTTTTTTCTGTGTCCAAACAACATTTAGCAAAAATGGTTGTGCTGCTATTTAAATATCACTCTGCTGTCACTTTGTCAGCCTATCACTGCAGGTATGATTACAGATTTAACTACCCCTGTATGTTTCATTAAAAAGTGTTTGACGTGTCATTTTACATGTTAGCCAGACAGCCCATTCCTGTCCAAGTTAGCGGTTCTTGCCAAAAGAGAAAATACTCCCAGAATTAAGGCTACTGAAAATGTTGGCAAATTCTACAAAAAAGTGAGTTTCTGGAATGGCACTTTAACAGACGAACAGAGACACAGGAGGTAAGGTTTACCTAGCAAGTGGTATATATGTCTGCGCCAGAGACCAGCAGGAGCGCAGGGCAGGTGAGGATGATTCTTTTAGCAAGACCACACTGAGACGTCTCAACCACTCCAGCCAATCATCTTTGGACACCTTTCTGGCTGCACCCCAAGCCTGTATATTGCAGAAACAGGACTAAAAAACAGATACCAAAAAAAAAAACTACGAGAGCTCTGTTCTAGTTATTTGCCTCAAAGCCTTCTACATAAGAGAGCTGCCTTCTGGAACTGCATATGTGACTGATTTGAAATGCTCTATAAAAACACCAACTTCACCTCACAAATAGTGCTACTCACATAAAGTCTCTTCTGCTCACCAAGACTGCATTTATTTGATCCAAAATTCAAGCAAAAACAGTAATATTGTAAAAAAAATATATATAATTTTTAATAATAAGTTTTCTATTTGAATATATTTTATTTAATAAAATGTATTCCTGTGTTGGCAAAGCTGAATTTTCAGCATCATTACTCCAGTCTTTAGTACCACATGATCCTTCAGAAATCATTCTTATATGCTGATTTGCTGCTCAAGAAACTTATTATTATCATCAATGATGAAATCAGTTGGTCAGTAAGAATTTTTTTCTTTATTTTTTGGGAAATAAATTAAAGAAATAAGTAACTTTATTCAGCAAGAATGCATTAAATTGATCAAAAGTGATGTATTATGTTACAAAACCTTTCTATTTCAAATAAATGCTTCTTTTAAACTTTCTATTCATCAAAGAATCCTGAAAAATAAATACATTTCACCATTGATAATAATAATAATAAAAATAAGAAGCAAATCAGCATATAAGAATGATTTCTGAAGGATCATGTGACACTGAAGACTGGAGTAATGATGCTGAAAATTCAGCTTTGCCAACACAGACATAAATTGCATTTTAAAACATATTCAAATAGAAAACAGTTATTTTAAATTGTAAAAATATTTCACAATATTTTGATAAATTCACAAATTCAACCGAACTATTCTGTCAAAACATATTATTTAATATATATATATATATATATATATATATATATATATATATATATAAATGTTCATATCAACAAAATAAACATTTGTGTGTTTTATTTGAAAAATGAAGACAAAAGCCAAGACAGTCCATCCATGGGTGAATGTTCAACATTTAGGCAATCGAAAACTGAATAATGAAGTTGATGGTGGAGAAGATCCACTATCTTCTCAGGCAACACATGTAAATGATTATGACGTGTTCATGAATCACAGAGAACAGACAGTCTATTCAACAGTGTGCCCCGAAAGACACAAAATAATCTCTGTCTGAAAAGAATGATCAAGTGTGGTGTTGAAGACAGATGTAGCTATGTTTCAAACCATCCAAAATACAAAAAAAGTTATAGAAAGAAATATACTGGGCACGACTTTAAGGGGACTCATTTATTCCTAGTGTAAACAGTTTCCCATTTTTTACAAACTTAGGAACGAGTCAAATTTATTTTTATAAAAGATTCAATTTCATCATTTCAATACGTGATAAATGAGCGCTCATTCAACCAATACACCACACACAATACCATTATGTTTAAAAAAAGAAAAATGTTGTGGATATGAACATTATAAAGTAGATATTATATTCAGATTTCCAACAGTAGAGCCAAAGTTGATTTTATTGGGATCGGTATGTCTGATATTACTGGACTGGTCTGCTTCAATATCTACATACTTATGTGAATGTTCCTTTAATCTATTATTGGAACATGCAAATGTTAACCATAAACGATCCAATATGTGAGTGTGAAGTTACTAAGGTTACACATTCTACAAACCTTCTGCAGAGCAGTTGTGCTGACGTGCAGTTTCTTCATCGGTCCAGATTCGACCGGGCCACTAACCAGAGTGTCGCTTTGATTACCACGTAATTGTCTATGCTGAAATATTAAAGGGTCCTCTTCCTCTTCCGCCAAAGTATAGCCCTGAGAAAGAGAGACACGTCAGCAAAGCCAAATCAAATACAAACACACAAACAAATCTACATTTGTGTCAGCTCGAAAAAACATAAATGCCCAAAACTTTCCACAGATAGGTTACATATAGGACTTGAAACTTGAAATATAGTCAAATGTTTGTTATTTTTTAACAAAAGGTCTACTGTATGTACAGTGTTGACCACTGATTTGTGTGATCATTTACTAGCAACATACATAAACAAAATAAATAAAAAAATACATAAAATTCTTTCATTAAAAAAATAACTAAAAATATTTTCTACAACAAACTGAATATACAAACAAACATTTTCAGGTTATACTGATTTTAGACATTAAACATTTCAAACATTTCAAACATATCAATGCATCAAATCAGCATCTCTAACATCAAATTTGTGCCTTCATGCTTTAAAGAAAAATAATGGGACACCAGCTATTTAGGTTTTGTTGTCAAAAGGAGGCTAAAATATATTTGTAATTATACTACGGGGCTGTTGAATGCTTGACTCTGATTGGCTGACAAACATTCTAAGGTACGCAATTATTTTCCTGAAAACGCACTGCTAAAGCAGTTCTTGACCACATTACCGCATTTCACTTCGCCAAATTATTTCAGTCATTTCAAAGATCCTATATATATATATATATATATAAAGTGGGGAGAACAAGTATTTGATACACTGCTGATTTTGCAGGTTTGTCCACTTACAAAGCATGTAGAAGTCTGTAATTTTTATCATAGGTACTCTTCAACTGTGAGTGACGGACTCTAAAACAAAAATCCAGAAAATCACATTGTATGATTTTTAAGTAATTAATTTGCATTTTATTGCATGACATAAGTATTTGATACATCAGAAAAGCAGAACTTAAAATTTGGTACAGAAATCTTTGTTTGCAATTACAGAGATCATACGTTTCCTGTAGTTCTTGACCAGGTTTGCACACACTGCAGCAGGGATTTTGGCCCACTCCTCCATACAGACCTTCTCCAGATCCTTCAGGTTTCGGGGCTGTCGCTGGGCAATACGGACTTTCAGCTCCCTCCAAAGATTTTCTATTGGGTTCAGGTCTGGAGACTGGCTAGGCCACTCCAGGACCTTGAGATGCTTCTTACGGAGCCACTCCTTAGTTGCCCTGGCTGTGTGTTTCGGGTCGTTGTCATGCTGGAAGACCCAGCCACGACCCATCTTCAATGCTCTTACTAAGGGAAGGAGGTTGTTGGCCAAGATCTCGCGATACATGGCGATACACTTCAGACGGGCCTGGACATGCGCTGCCTTGAGCAGGGGGACCCTGCATGCACTGCAGGATTTTAATCCATGACGGCGTAGTGTGTTACTAATGGTTTTCTTTGAGACTGTGGTCCCAGCTCTCTTCAGGTCATTGACCAGGTCCTGCCGTGTAGTTCTGGGCTGATCCCTCACCTTCCTCATGATCATTGATGCCCCACGAGGTGAGATCTTGCATGGTGCCCCAGACCGAGGGAGATTGACCGTCATCTTGAACTTCTTCCATTTTCTAATAATTGCACCAACAGTTGTTGCCTTCTCACCAAGCTGCTTGCCTATTGTCCTGTAGCCCATCCCAGCCTTGTGCAGGTCTACAATTTTATCCCTCATGTCCTTACACAGCTCTCTGGTCTTGGCCATTGTGGAGAGGTTGGAGTCTGTTTGATTGAGTGTGTGGACAGGTGTCTTTTATACAGGTAACGAGTTCAAACAGGTGCAGTTAATACAGGTAATGAGTGGAGAACAGGAGGGCTTCTTAAAGAAACTAAAACTAACAGGTCTGTGAGAGCCGGAATTCTTACTGATTGGTAGGTGATCAAATACTTATGTCATGCAATAAAATGCAAATTAATTATTTAAAAATCATACAATGTGATTTTCTGGATTTTTGTTTTAGATTCCGTCTCTCACAGTTGAAGTGTACCTATGATAAAAATTACAGACCTCTACATGCTTTGTAAGTAGGAAAACCTGCAAAATCGGCAGTGTATCAAATACTTGTTCTCCCCACTGTATATATACACACACATACATATATACATATATATATATATATATATATATATATATATATATATATAAAACAAACAATAAGACACACACATACACAGTACAGACACATACTCACACACACGGAAACATTCACACATGCAGAGAAACTGCATGTCAGCTCTGCCCCGCGACTATCAAAAACTAATAGTTTCTCAACTGAAAAGCTACATGAAGCAATTAAACTTACAGCTTTGCTATTAGTAGAGACGCTGCTGCCGAACACTGTTGAGAGCTGCACAGACTGAGGCAATTCACAAAGGCTTAATCTCTCTCTCTAATAACTGCATTAGTCTGCATATCAATGGATCAAGCCTCTGTTACTAGCTCTAAAATGATGTTTTGGAATTAGCAATGCAGGTCTGAGATGAGATGCATAACAAATTAGTCTTACACACAAAAGCGTTTTAAGGTCAAAAACCTGACAAATGTCTTAAAAAAAATATCTGAAAAATGTCTTAAAGTGTGGTAGCCACAATATAAGATGAATTATTGACCGTTGAATTATTAGAAAATAATCCACAGTCGAGGCATTTCCACCAATTATTTTCTAATAATTTAACAGCCTTTCTTCAATTGTTTCTTACATAAAATACTTTTTGAAAAAGGGGCAGAAACTTTCTTTTACACCAGCATTACATGTTGGTAATTCTATGTCAGTAGGAAATATCATGCATGTCAAAGACAAGATTAGATATGGATGCCAAGAGGCCATGTGCTGGAACAGGAAGTCTGGGTTCACTAGCAAAGAATGAGTGGTGGTTCACACAGGGGGCCAAATTCAGGAAACGGAGGCAGGCTTCTCCACCAGAACACAAGTGGTGGTTTGTTTCAGACAAGTTGCTCTAACAAGAACAGGACTGAATAGTCATCAGGGCCCTCTTTTCTGTAGAAAAAAAAGTATGTTTTTGCAAAGAAACATTATATCCACAGACGTGGAGAGGGTAGGATGCTGACCTTGACAATTCGACAGATGAGCACATCGTAGCGCTGGTGATTGATGCGATGTTTCAACATCACTTTATTTACCATAGGAATGAAGATCTGGTACTGTGAAAGAAATATGCAGACAAAATATTTTTCATATTAATACTAATATTCATGTCAACACAGCAAAAAACAATTATGCTATTAAACACACTACTTTATTTAAAAAGTTAAATATTAATATAAATATTAACAAATGAAATTAAAACAATTACAAAGCCTTCAAGTATTTTTCAATCACTGCAAGTAAACACTGCTTCATGTTTTTTTTTTTTATTTTAAAAACAGTAAAAAACAGTAAAAAAAAAAAATTAAAAACAAAGAAAAAAAAAAACAAGTACCACATGTGTTTTGAATTAAGTCATTGTACTCAGTACTAGCATTGTAGAAATATTTGTATAGTTACTTCCTTTTATTTTAGCATCAACTTGGCAGCAGTACTTCTCACAAAGGCTTTTGAGTATTGGGAGTGAATGAGTGCACATTTGTGTACATGTGACTAAACCAGATCCACTAGTAAGTACACAAATAAAGTGTTGTTCCTCTAACACAGGAAACTGAGGATTGTGGCCTGCAGTGATCAAAGGAATCAGAACTTGTGTCTGGTGCTCATGGTAGCCACATGTTGACTGGTAATTTTAAGAGGGTTTTAAGAGGAATGGTTAAAGCAATGACCTCATCCCTCTCTCTGATTAGAAACCTCTTTGTGCATTACACTAGAAGACACTAAGAAATAATTAGAAGGCTACTTCAGAACATCAGTCAATGACATAAAACTATGAGAATTATGGCAAAAGAATTTTTTAATAGTTTATTTCCAAACGATGAGGACAGCATTACAGATCCACTCCCCAGACTTGAACTAGGCTTAGAGATTGTACCTTTTTGCCAAGCTGAAAGACTAGTGAGGACAGCGTGTCCATGGAGGTGTTCCGCAGCTCTGGAGTAACGTCGAGAGTGCGTACAATGGGGTGAATAATTCTGGAAGCATAATCCGTGAAGTCTAAAGACTCAGTCAGGCGATCTAAAGTCTCCAAGGCAACCCTAAACACCAAAAATAAAATAACCAAGTGTAAATAAAACCATTTATTGGCATTTTGTCACATTTAATGAACTGTAAAATAACTAGTGATAGACTGATATATTGGCCAGTATTTAGACATTTAAAAAATATTTGGTAGCAGAAACCATGTTGTCTTGGCTGATTTACAAAAGTGAACATTGTTCACACAGACGTGTTCATAGATATCAGATATTTTTAATTATAAAAACAGTCAAAATACATAAATGTCTTTTTCTTTCTTTTTTAGAGTTTATTTTACTGCAGCAAATGTGTACATCTCATTTGCTTTTTTTATTACATTATTATATTACATTACAATTTATATTACATAGAAATTTTAATTTGGCCACCCTGTTCTCTATATTGGCATTGGCATCTGAATAGCTTTTAAAAAAATATTTGTATCAGTAAAGGAGACACAATCTGTTTAATTGTTTGAGGTTTTAAAACCAAGTTTCCAAATATAAAGATAGAGAAAACACTAGCAACACACCCGCACTGTGGTGCAGCCAACAAAATCAAGCACATTAATAAAATACAATCTGTGTCTACCTTTAAAATTCTTTCTTAAACTCAGCCCAGCACTTTCTCAGTAAAACAATACAGATTCTTGTCTGTGAAAAACATTTCACTGAGAGTAATGGCAGAGTAAAAGCTGGCCAAAGCCACATTGTTAATGTGATCCTGTATTCATAGATTCTAGGGTTACCTGATTCGCATCCGTCCTTACCACTGCTGCGAAAACGCTCTCACTACCTCAAATGACCTATGCCCACATTTTTAAGTCAACATGAAATAAAAATTAAACTTTAATATATGTTCTTGATCTCACTGTTTATCAGTGCACATTATTCCAAAGAAAAAAAAACTCTGAAAGAAATGTCCTTTTTTGGCTTCTAATGTACACAAACAGCAAAATAACTATTTAGGCATTATTTAAAAAAACTAAAATAATGCAGTTTCACTGCTTTACTGGTTTGAATAACACTTATTTTAAAAGAAAAATAATTTCTTATGGAGCTTGAACAGAGCAGAAGATTTTCATACTGACTTGCGGGCCTGCAGGGGGACATCAGGGGCATCGAATAGTTTAACTACGGGAGGCAGCAGTAGGTGGAGGTAGTCATCCAGGTTAGCTCCAAACAGCTGGATGGCCATGAGCAGCTAGGAAACAAAGAAAATTGCCTGAAAACTGTGAAACTGGTGCACCAAGAAAAACAGTACATCTCTGGAAAAAAAATCTACCATCTATCCATCTACATAGCAATGAATACATTAAAGCATTTGTTTTAACCCTATAGCAAACAACTAATCTCAAATTTCTTTGTCTTTTATCCACAAGGAATACAAGAAAGCGAACAAGTGCTAATAGGAAAGCTTAACAGCATTAGAAACAGTAACCAGTGAGTGAGGTTTAGTGGAGGGTCAGTTCTACATCATGGACTCCACACAACTTACAATAAGCTTGCCTCATTTTGGCCTCAACTTAAAAACAGACATAATTTATGCAAAAAATGATTATAATTTTTTCATATTCATATGAAATGTGACTCGAGGATACTTTTCCGACGGCAGTCAATAAAACAAAACTGCAAACCGGTAAAAAAAAAAAAAACAACTAAATAAAAGATTCAAAAAGAGAAATTGCTATGAGGAGGCCATATTTAGAATAAACCAAAACAAAATCTTGACAGCACAGCTCACATGAATGACTAAGCTTTTGTTTTCTTATTCATCCCATAACAACTGGTAGGCAGTTTAAGAGCTCCTTTAGGGTGACCTCAATGCTCCCAGTGATGCAGGCGGCGGCTATGGGCTCTCCAGGCGTGCAGAGAGAAGACTCATATGGATGTAGGAATTACTGAATTACTTGAGTGGGATATGTGGGTTTGGCCTGGAGCTACACACATCTGTCAGAGGCTGAAGACTGGCAGAGAAAATGTATAATGATTAAGGAGCTCGGGAAGCTCTGATATCCATGACTTTATTTTGAAGTGTGAAGAGGGATTATATACACACACATACAATATATTGCCAAAAGTATAGGGACACCCCTCCAAATCATTGAATTCAGGTTTTCCAATCACTTCCATGGCCAAGCACCAGACTGCTTCTACAAACATTTGTGAAAGAATGGGTCGCTCTCAGGAGCTCAGTGAATTCAAGCGTGGTACTGTGATAGGTTGCCAACTGTGCAATAAGTCCATTAGTGAAATGTCCTCACTACTAAATATTCTACAGTCAACTGTTAGTAGTATTATAAAGTGGAAACAATTGGGAACAACAGCAACTCAGCCACGAAGTGGTAGGCCACGTAAAATCTCAGAGCGGGGTCAGCGCATGCTGAGGCGCACAGTGCGCAGAAGTCACCAACGCAGACCTCCAAACTTCGTGTGGCCTTTAGATTAGCTCAAGAACAGTGCGTAGAGAGCTTAATGGAATGGGTTTCCATGGCCGAGCAGCTGCATCCAAGCCTTACAACACCAAGTGCAATGCAAAGCGTCAGATGCAGTGGTGTAAAGCACGCCGCCACTGGACTCTAGAGAAGTGGAGACGTGTCTCTGGAGTGACGAATCATGCTTCTCTGTCTGGCAATCCAACGGACGGGTCTGGGTTTGGTGGTTGCCAGGAGAAAGGTACTTGCCTGACTGCATTGTGCCAAGTGTAAAGTTTGATGGAGGAGGGGTTATGGTGTGGGGTTGTTTTTCAGGGGTTGGCCCCCTTAGTTCCACTGAGAGGGACTCAGCAGGGACGATTAGGGAAGAGATCCAGTCAGTACTGACGTCCTGTGTAATAGATGTGCACATTTGAATTGTAACGTGCTGATCTAACAGCGGGAAAGTGCGGCGCTGTTGCGCATTCTACAGGCTCACGCAACAGCGATTGAGACTGCTTCAGAGCGGTTCGCAATCAATCAGGGTTATAACCGTTAACTAAAACCATTAAAAATATTAATTACTTGAAATTAAATAAATGTTAACTGAAATAAAAAAAAATAAACAAACTTATTTGAAGCTTTAGCTTAACCTGATATACTAACTAAAACAGAAATACAAAATTATAAAAACTATATACACTGAACAAAATTATAAACACAACACTTTTGTTTTTGACCCCATTTTTCATGAGCTGAACTCAAAGATCTAAGACTTTTTCTATGTACACAAAAGGCCTATTTCTCTCAAATATTGTTCACAAATCTGTCTAAATCTGTGTTAGTGAGCACTTCTCCTTTGCCGAGATAATCCATCCACCTCACAGGTGTAGCATATCAAGATGCTGATTAGACAGCATGATTATTGCACAGGTGTGCCTTAGGCTGGCCACAATAAAAGGCCACTCTAAAATGTGCAGTTTTACTGTATTGGGGAGGTCCGGGCCGGGGGGGGCCGGGGGGTTCCTGGGGCGTCCAAAAAAAAAGTCAATATCTGGTGCGACCACCATTTGCCTCACGCAGTGCAACACATCTCCTTCGCATAGAGTTGATCAGGTTGTTGATTGTGGCCTGTGGAATGTTGGTCCACTCCTCTTCAATGGCTGTGCGAAGTTGCTGAATATTGAACTGGAACACGCTGTCGTATACGCTGATCCAGAGCATCCCAAACATGCTCAATGGGTGACATGTCCGGTGAGTATGCTGGCCATGCAAGAACTGGGATGTTTTCATCTTCCAGGAATTGTGTACAGATCCTTGCAGCATGGGGCCGTGCATTATCGTGCTGCAACTATTGTTTTGCATAACCAAAGAATTTCTGCACAAACTGTCAGAAACCGTCTCAGGAAAGCTCATCTGCATGCTCGTCGTCCTCATCGGGGTCTCGACCTGACTGCATTTCGTCATCGTAACCGACTTGAGTGGCCAAATGCTCACATTCAAGTCCTAATTGTTGGTGATTTTAATATCCATGTAGACAATGAAAGAGACGCATTGGGATTGGCATTTAGAGACATTCTAAACTCTATTGGAGTAAGGCAACACGTGTCAGGACCCACTCATCGCCGTAATCATACGTTAGACCTAATACTGTCACATGGAATAAATGTTGATACCATTGAAATTCTGCAGCAGAGCGATGACATCTCAGATCATTACCTAGTATCATGTACACTTAATTTAGCAAAGGCTGCAAAGCCGTCCCCTCGCTTCAAATATGGCAGGACGATCACTGCTGCGACTAAAGATTTCTTTGTAAATAATCTTCCTCATCAGTTTCATCTCCTCAGCATCCCAGATAGCCTAGAGGAACTCGATGTTGCAACAGAAACTATTGACTCTCTCTTTTCCAGCACTTTAGACACAGTTGCTCCCCGGCGCTTAAAGAAGATTAAAGAAAATAGTCCAACGCTGTGGTACAACGAGCACACCCAGGCCCTTAAAACAGCAGCCAGAAAAATGGAGCGCAGCTGGAAGAAAACAAAACTAGAAGATTTTCGCATTTCGTGGAAAGAGAGCATGATTGCATACAGAAAGGCCCTAAAAACTGCTAGATCTGCTTATTTCTCGACTCTCTTAGAAGAAAACAAACACAACCCTAGGTATTTATTCGATACAGTAGCTAAATTAACCAAAGATAAAGCTTCAACTTCTGATGTTTGTAAACAGCACAGCAGTAATGACTTTATGAACTTCTTTACTTGTAAGATTGATAATATTAGGAAAAAAATTATAACCATGCAGCCGTCTACTACAGTATCACATCAGACAGTGCATTGTAGTGTCACTGAGGAAAAATTACATTCATTCACTGCTATAGGAGAAGAACTGGCTAAACTCGTTAAATCATCAAAATCAACAACATGTATGCTCGACCCTATACCGACTAAACTACTAAAAGAGATGCTTCAAGAGGTCATAGATCCTCTTCTTAATATCATTAATTCATCCTTGACATTAGGATATGTACCGAAAACTTTTAAGTTGGCTATTATTAAACCACTTATTAAAAAAACGCAACTTGATCCTACAAAATTAGTCAATTACAGGCCAATCTCAAATCTACCCTTTCTGTCAAAAATACTACAAAAGGCAGTGTCCTCACAATTATGCTTCTTTTTTTAGAAAGAAATGGTATCTGTGAGGATTTCCAGTCAGGATTTAGACCATATCATAGTACTGAGACTGCTCTCATTAGAGTTACAAATGATTTACTCTTATCATCCGAACGTGGTTGTATCTCTCTGTTAGTGTTACTCGATCTTAGCGCTGCATTCGATACTATCGACCACAACATTCTTTTGAATAGACTCGTAAATTATGTTGGCATTAGTGGAATTTCATTGGCATGGTTTAAATCATACTTATCTGACCGTTATCAGTTTGTAGCAGTAAATGAAGAGATGTCACACCGAACACAAGTTCAGTACGGAGTACCGCAGGGCTCAGTGCTAGGACCGTTGCTTTTCACCCTGTACATGCTACCACTGGGAGATATTAATTTTCATTGTTAATTTTCATTGTTATGCTGACGATACTCAGCTCTATATTTCTTCACGCCCTGACGAAACTTACCAATTCACAAGATTAACGGAATGCATAGCTGATATAAAAAATTGGATGACTAGTAATTTCCTGCAACCTAATTCAGAAAAAACTGATTTTTTAATCATTGGACAAAAAAACTCCACAAGTAGTAACCTAGAATACTGTCTAACACTCGATGGCTGCTCTGTCAAGTCCTCGTCGTCAGTTAGGAACCTGGGTGTGCTCTTTGATACCAATCTCTCATTTGAAAGCCACGTTTCTAGCATCTGTAAAACTGTGTTCTACCATCTTAAAAATATATCTAAATTACGGCACATGCTTTCAATGCAAAATGCTGAACAGTTAGTTCATGCGTTCATGACCTCAAGGCTAGGTTATTGTAATGCTCTACTGGGTGGTTGCCCTGCTCGCTTAATAAATAAACTGCAGCTTGTCCAAAACGCAGCAGCTAGAGTTCTTACTAGAACCAGGAAGTATGACCATATAAGCCCGGTTCTGGAAACACTGCATTGGCTCCCTATTAAACATCGTATACATTTTAAAATCTTGCTGATTACTTACAAAGCACTAAATGGTTTAGCTCCCCAGTACTTGAGCGAGCTCTTAACGCATTATACTCCATCACGTCTATTGTGGTCTCAAAATTCTGGCCAGTTGATAATACCTAGAATATCAAAATCAACTGCAGGCGGTCGATCCTTTTCCTATTTAGCACCTAAACTCTGGAACAGTCTTCCTAGCATTGCTTGGGAAGCAGACACACTCTGTCAGTTTAAATCTAGACTAAAAACACATCTCTTTACTATGGCATACACATAAAACATTTTTTCTATTATTCAAATCAGTTAAATGATTGTTTTAGGCTGCATTAACTAGGTCAGCCGGAACCGGGAACACTTCCCATAACACCTGATGTACTCGTTACATCATAAGAAGAATGGCATCTACGCTAATGTTAGTCTCTCTGTTTATCCCGAGGTTTACTGCAGTCGGCCGGGTTACTAAACTCCCCCCTGTAAATGCCGCGTGACGACTCCAATCTTTCGAATAATCCTACGAATATCTATTGATCTAATATGACTTCTGACCTGTAATGTTGCCAGAGTCATAATCATACACTATTTGTTCGTCGGCCAGAGGAGAACTGGCACTCCGACTGAGCCTGGTTTCTCCCAAGGTTTTTTTTCTCCATTCTGGCCCTGAAGGAGTTTTGGTTCCTGGCCACCGTCGCCTTTGGCTTTTGGCTTGCTCAGTTGGGGACACTTAAATTTCAACTATATTACTGATCTGCCCACATTGACACTATATGATAATTGAAATGAGCTGGATGACATCCCCGTTTTCACCAGAGCGGCTGTACAGCCGAATCAAATTACGTTGCATTATTTTCCTGTTACCACTGTGAAGCTGCTTTGAAACAATTGCCACTGTAAAAAGCGCTATATAAATAAAGGTGATTTGATTTTAATTTGACATTCGATGGCGTCTGGCACTTTGGAGAGGTGTTCTCTTCACGGATGAATCCCGGTTTTCACTGTACAGGGCAGATGGCAGACAGCGTGTATGGCGTCATGTGGGTGAGCGCTTTGCTGATGTCAACGTTGTGGATCGAGTGGCCCATGGTGGCAGTGGGGTTATGGTATGGGCAGGCGTATGTTATGGACCACGAACACAGGTGCATTTTATTGATGGCATTTTGAATGCACAGAGATACCGTGACGAGATCCTGAGGCCCATTGTTGTGCCATTCATCCATGACCATCACGTCATGTTGCAGCATGATAATGCACGGCACCATGTTGCAAGGATCTGTACACAATTCCTGAAAGCTGAAAACATCCCAGTTCTTGCATGGCCAGCATACTCACCAGACATGTCACCCATTGAGCATGTTTGGGATGCTCTGGATCAGCGTATACAACAGTGTGTTCCAGTTCCTGCCAATATCCCACAACTTCGCACAGCCATTGAAGAGGAGTGGACCAACATTCCACAGGCCACAATCAACAACCTGATCAACTCTATGCGAAGGAGATGTGTTGCACTGCGTGAGGCAAATGGTGGTCGCACCAGATATTGACTTTTTTTTGGACCCCCCCGATACAGTAAAACTGCACATTTTAGAGTGGCCTTTTATTGTGGCCAGCCTAAGGCACACCTGTGCAATAATCATGCTGTCTAATCAGCATCTTGATATGCCACACCTGTGAGGTGGATGGATTATCTCGGCAAAGGAGAAGTGCTCACTAACACAGATTTAGACAGATTTGTGAACAATATTTGAGAGAAATAGGCCTTTTGTGTACATAGAAAAAGTGTTGTGTTTATAATTTTGTTCAGTGTAGATGTTTAAAAAAAAAAAAAAAAAACACAAATAAAAATTTAATTGAGCTCTCTTTCATGTATTTTTGTGCTTGAACGGTCAAAAACAATTACAATTTAACTAAACTTAGATTTTAGTCGACTAAAATCGTATGATATTTAGTCGACTAAAACTAGACTAAAACTAAAAACTAGAATTTGATTCGGCTGTACAGCCGCTCTGGAGAAAACGGTGATGTCATCCAGCTAATTTCAATTATCATATAGTGTCAATGCGGGCAGATCAGTATTAGTATTAGTATATAGTTGAAAATTTAGCGTCCCCAGCTAAGCAAGCCAAAAGCTAAAGGCGACAGCGGCAAGGAACCAAAACTCCTTCAGGTGATTTTAGATGACCTAAATACAGACAGAAGGAAACAGTATATTTAGGGAAGGTTTGTTGGTCGTCAGAAGAGTGCGTAACAAGGTTTAGATGAGATCATCTGACACCCGAAGGTGAACTCAGCACATACTGAAATAATGTGAAACAGCTGCCACAGACAGCAGACATAAGGTGCTTTCACGCATTAAATTACCATAAAAGTACCATAAAATATACAGATTGATTTTTCCGATAAATACACAAATGTGTCGCTTACACAAGCAGCGGCATTTCGTCTTTTTACTGTTAAAATACCATTTCACACATCAGAACTAAAATACTGGTAAACTCTGTTATGTCAATCAACAGAAATTATCTTTAATGCTGCACTGTTTTCTTCATCTGCCTGGGTGAGGAGAAGCACTTTAGTTTTACTCTCTGTCTAATCTGGCAACACCGTTTGACTTCTGAGTGACTGGCGTAGGTGGCTGATCTCACAGAACACATTTTTGCTTTTAAAAATGAGACGCTGCACAATGAATGGAAAAGACAGGGTCTCAAGACGCAACGGTCATTCTTGAGACGCTGATAAAGGCGTGGCGCTACAGTCAAAGACTTCCATTTAGCATGTATACATAGAAAAACAATTAAAGAAAGGATTGTTAATAAGTAATGGATCAATATACAGTAAAAAGAATCTAGCAATGAAGGATTCCTTTTGCTGCCAAACTGACATCACCATGACGACTAATGACAGTTCTGAGATCTTAAGGCTTCAACATTTAATTCATTTTAAATTTATCAACTTCACAAATCTGGAAATTCTTTATGCAAGAACTCTGCTGCAAACTAACCAAGTCCAGTTAGAACTTTTGGGAATCTTTCAGCACCTCAGCACCATCAATTGACCTTACGATAGTGATAATTTAACCACGGCAATTGTTTTTTAATGTCCCATCAAAAAAATAATGTCACGGGTCACTGATGTACCTGATAATTTTTAAATAAAATGCAGCTAAACTTCAAATGCAGTTTACCATCACGCATATGATTTTTTTATCAGGCTATGTTGAAACACTAAATATAATGGTAGAAGATGAGAAAATTGTAAAATT